>JBBDGP010001073.1:0-682855 GCA_037952835.1 Lithobates septentrionalis
AAAATAGTAATGTGTTTAAAAAAAATAAAAAAAAAACATTTGGAGAAAATTTTTTTTTTACTCGCCTCTCAATGGCTGTTGCTAGGGGGTCCCTCGTACTCTGCCTCCTTCGGTGCCTGGGCTCCTGACGTCACTTCCCTCAGTGCAGGAAAGGAGATCGCCTCTCCACCCTCCCTCTTGTCAATCATCTGGGACACGTGACCGGTCCCAGATGATTGCGGGGCCAGTGATGGCGCGTGGCGCGGCTCGCGCATGCGCAGTGGGTGCCCTGCTGTGAAGCCACAGCCGGGCGCCCACAGTTAAAATGTCAGCACCGCCGAGTGGAGGGGGGGACGAGCGGGGCTAAGATCCCCCGCATCACTGGATCCTGGGACAGGCAAGTGTCCAATTATAAAGTCAGCAGTTCCAGTATTTGTAGCTGCTGACTTTTATTTTATTTTTTTTAAATGGGAACCCCACTTTAACCTTTTAAATATTTATTTATTACAATTCTTTATTTTATTTATTTTTTATTATTTTTTTATCAGCCCTGTTGGGGGGGGCTTTGGTGAGATATCAGGGGTCTTTACAGACCCCTGACATCTCCCTTTTAAGACACAGAAAGGGACTGAGGATAGAGATTTCCCATGTGTAGGGTACAACAGTGGGCACTATGTACAGGAGATGAGTGTGGAGGAAATGACAGTGAGCAGTATGTACAGAAGAGGACTGTGGGGGATATGACAGTGGGCAGTATGCACAGCAGTGGAGTGTGAAGGGTTGACAGTGGGCACTATGTACAGGAGAGGAGTTTGGAGGGTATGATGGGGGCAGTATGTACAGGAGAGAAGTGTGGAGGGTATGATAGGGGCAGTATGTACAGGAGAGGAGTGTGGAAGGTATTATGGGGGCAGTATGTACAGGAGAGGAGTGTGGAGAGAAAGACAGTTGGTAGTATGTACAGGAGAGGAGTGTGGAGGGTATGATGGGAGCAGTATGTACAGGAGAGGAGTGTGGAGGGTATGACAGTGGGCGGTATGTACAGGAGAGTAGTGTGGATGGTATGATAGTGGGCAGTATGCACAGGAGAGGAGTGTGGACGGTATGATACTGAGCAGTATGTCCTGGAGATGAGTGTGGAGGGTAAGACAGTGAGCAGTATGTACAGGAGACGAGTGTGGAGGGTAAGACAGTGGGCAGTTTGTACAGGGGAAGAGTGTGGAGGATATGACAGTGGGCAGTATGTACAGGATAGGAGTGTGGAGGGTATGAGAGTGGGCAGTATGTACAGGAGAGGAATATGGAGGGTATGACAGTGAGCAGTATGTACAGGAGAGGAATGTGGAGGGTATAACAGTGAGCAGTATGTACAGGAGAGGAATGTGGAGGGTATGACAGTGGGCAGTATGTACAGGAGAGGAATGTGGAGGGTATGACAGTGAGCAGTATGTACAGGAAAGGAATGTGGAGGGTATGACAGTGGGCAGTATGTACAGGAGAGGAATATGGAGGGTATGATAGTGAGCAGTATGTACAGGACAGAAATGTGGAGGGTATGACAGTGAGCAGTATGTACAGGAGAGGAATGTGGAGGGTATGACAGTGGGCAGTATGTACAGAAGAGGAATGTGGAGGGTATGACTATGAGCAGTATGTACAGGAGAGGAGTGTGGAGGATATGACAGTGGGCAGTATGTACAGGAGAGGAGGGTATGACAGTGGGCAGTATGTACAGGAGAGTCAAGGGTATGACAGTGGGCAACATGTACAGGAGAGGAGTGTGGAGGGTATGAAAGTGGGCAGTATGTACAGGAGGGGAGTATGGAGGGTATGGCAGTGGGCAGTATGTACAGGAGAGGAATGTGGAGGGTATGACAGTGAGCAGCATGTACAGGAGAGAAGTGTGGAGGGTATGACAGTGAGCAGTATGTACAGGAAAGGAATGTGGAGGGTATGACAGCGGGCACTATGTACAGGAGAGAAGTGTATGACAGTGGGCAGTATATACAGGAGAGGATTGTGGGGGGTATGACAGCAGGCACTATGTACAGGAGAGAAGTGTATGATAGTGGGCAGTATGTACAGGAGAGGATTGTGGGGGGTATGACAGTGGGCAGTATGTATAGGAGAGGAGTGTGGAGGGTGTGACAGTGAGCAGTATGTACAGGAGAGGAATGTGGAGGGTATAACAGTGGGAGGTATGTACAGGAGAGAAGTGTGAAGGGTATGACAGTGAGCAGTATGTACAGGAGAGGTGTGTGGAGGGTATGACAGTGAGCAGTATGTACAGGAGAAGAGTGTGGGGGGTATGACAGTGAGCAGTATGTATAGGAGAGAAGTGTGGAGGGTATGACAGTGGGCACTATGTATAGAAGAGGAGTGTGGAGGGTATGACAGTTAGCAGTATGCACAGGAAATGAGTGTGGAGGGTATGACACTGGGCACTACGTACAGTTGAGGAGGATGAAGGAATCTGGAAAGGAAAAATGTAAAGGTTTGTGGAAAGATGGTTAGGGACTGCGTGCTGGTTAAGCGGGCCATACATGGATTGAATTTAAGCCAATTAAGCAGAGACCAGCCATGTGTGTATGGGCTAGCTGGTTGTACACAAGTCAATCTATTAATCGACTTGAGTACAACCAGCCTGTCAGGTTTTTCCCAAAACAATCAGTGCTGCCAGCTATAGTTAGCAACACTGATGATTGTAGGCTCCTCACTGGCAGAACACAATAACACTGGGGGAGTGATTCCCCCATCCACTGGTCAACAGGTGAGAGGATGTTTGGGGATAGGCTGGGGAGAGATGTCTGTCAGTAGGGGGGTGTGAGGTGGAGGGATATCAATCAGCGGGTGGGGGGAGTAACTGGGAGTGATATCTTTTGGAGTAGGGTCTGTCATCTGCAGGTTGGGAAATGGTCACCTGTGATATAAGTTAAAGGGAAGTGGCTAACATGGGAGGTGGCTGGGGAGTGACCTGGTTGGTGGGGAGTGTGAAATGGATGATGTGTTTCAAGTTTCTTTCACATTTGCGGTAATGCTTACTGACCTCTGAAAAGTGATCTGTGGTCGATTGCTTTTCAACGAGTGGTATAGCAGCAGCTGACAGGCATTCATGAGCAGGGCCGGTGCTACCACTAGGCAAACTAGGCAACCGCCTAGGGCGCACTGCTGCCTAGGGGCGCCCGGACACTGGATTCCCTCTGCGTCTGCATGCTCTGCATGCTGCAGAATGTAACTAACTCAGTCTCAGGCAGCTGCTCTGTTTGACCGGTAATGTATTTAGAGGCGCAGTGCAGCACTGGAGCCAGCGCTAGAGGAAGCAGAGCCGATGATTCCTGTATAGTGCCACCTCCTTTCACATGGGCAGGACAAAGGGGGTGCAGTCAGGGGTGGAGCCAATGGGGGCGGTAAAATGAGATTTTGCCTAGGGTGTCAAAAGTTCTTGCACCAGCCCTGTTCATGAGGTGCTACTTGTTTTCTTTTTACATTGCTTAATGGTAGTTTTACATTGTTGGACTATGCTGCTACTGTGAGTGAGTTTGGCTTGCAGTTGCAGAGTGGCCCCATTGAAATCAATAGGCGAGTTTGACAAGCGGTGCTGCCTGTCAGACTCTGCAGGCTGAGTTAAAGATGCTTCAGCTAAAGAAATTACAAAAAAAAAGTCGCAGCTGTGAAGTAAAGCATTCGTACAGCCCTGTCCAAATGTATTTTTAAGATTTGGGTCAGGGACGTGTGGTCAGGTGAGTGGCTGCTGAGGCACTGGCAGGTATCAAAGCCAGATACACACAGGTTATATACCCCACGATCGTTAGAGCGAGAGCAATAATTTTAGCACTAGACCTCCTCTGTAACTCTAATCATGTAACCCGTAAAAAATTTTAAAGCGTCGCCTGTGGGGATTTTTAAGTACCGGAGTTTGGAGCCATTCCACAAGTGTGGAATTCCGCATTCCGCAATTTTAAAGCATGACATGTTAGGTATCTATTTACTCAGCCTAACAGAATCTTTCATAGTATACAAAAAAATCGGGCTAACTTTAGTGGGTTTTTTTTTATTCATGGAACAGTTTCTTTCCAAAAAAAACACGTTTGAAAAATTGCTGCGCAAATACCATGTAACATAAAAAGTTGCAACAACCACCATTTTATTCTCTATGGTGTCTGCTAAAAAAAAAAATGTATAATATTTGGGGGTTCTGAGTAATTTTCTAGCAAAAAAAAATTGATTTTTACATGTAGGAGAGAAGTGTCAGAATTGGCCTGGGTGGCAAGGGGTTAATTACCATAAGTAAGTAATATACAAATAATTATTATATATTATTTTTAAGGTAATTTATTATATTTTCAAAAACTGCACTCAAGCAGGTGGCTTACGGACAAATTGCTGAAGTTTGAAGTTATAACTTCCAACTGGTAATTTCACAGTAAATAGATAAATAATAAATTATTATATTATAACATATAACATAATAATATATGATTTAGCTTGATTATAACAGTACCTTTTCAGCAGGAGACGATTCTCATTCTCATTGTGGGTAAATCTTATACCCATAAACACGTTTTTCCTTCTAATTAAAGAGGTTTAAACCCTTGTGTTTTTTTTCATTTTTTCACCTGAAGGCATCCTATGCCTTCAGGTGAAAAAACACCTGGCAGCCCCCCCCCCCCCATTTTACTTACCTGTGCCATTTCATATCCTTGGCAGGGACGCACTGTCCCTCTCTCCACAGGGTCCCAGCTCTTGATTGGATAGAGTGATAGCAGCAAAGCCATTGGCTCCCGCTGTTGTCAATCAAATCCAATGACGCGGGCGCCGGGGGGCAGGGCTGAGTCTATGGACGCAAATGCTGGACTCGGGAGAGCGCCAGCAAAGTAACCCCCTCGGGAGAGTGCTTCTCCTAGAGGGTTACCTGATGTGGGGAGGAGCCACGAGAGCTTCCGGGGGACCTCAGAAGGGGATGTTCGGGGCCATTCTGTGCAAAACGAGCTGCACAGTATAGATAAGTATGATATGTTTGTGTTTTAAAAAAAATAAAAACAATCCTTTACAATCACTTTAAGAGGTCTGGGCTGGAAGGAAGCATTTGTCTTTTAGATACACCGCCTTCTATGACACAGCAGTGAGAGGCATGCCTCCACTGCAGCATTTTTAACGGACAGCTGGGGCCAATGGTATATTACCATTGGTCCAAGGCTCCAAGCTGTCCATTGAGCTCAGTGCCTCTGACAAGAAGTGAGGAGAGGCACTGTGAGCTCAACCACTCAGTCTGCTGCAAACAGAGTGTGGCAGCTCTGTATTTAGCTTCTGACAGGCTGTGCAAGGAGCCCCGTATCTCTGGAACCATAGATGATAGGAGGCCCAAATTTTTACCAGTGATGGGGTAGGTGCCTTCAGCTACATACCCCCTCCCCCCGGTCGCCGAGCTACGACCCCCCTTGTTTTTTTGTGATTTTTTTTTTATAGCCCTATGTTAATTCGGTCCCGCCAAGCTGTCCAGTAAAATTTACAGTTAGAGGGTTGAGACCATTTAAAGTGGAACTAAAGTGTAAAATAAAAAAAGATAGATCCACCAAAGGAGCAAATATGGGTTTCAGATCACAAATAAGTCGCAAAAAGCTAATATTTTTGCAGTATAACTGTGGCCAGACTATGGACATTAGCACAATCACACATTCTCCTCCCTGACCACTCTAGCTGCATGTACTGTGAAGTAATTTGTTCTCTAATGCCGCGTACACACGGTCGTACTTTTCGTCTACAAAAGTCGGACAGCCTGTCGGACAGACTTCCGGCAGACTTTCGGTGGACTTGCCGCGGACTTGCGGCCTACTTTCTAACGACCGGACTTGCCTACACACGACCACACAAAAGTCGGTCGGATTCGTACGTGATGACGTACACCGGACTAAAATAAGGAAGTTCATAGCCAGTAGCCAATAGGTGCCCTAGCGTGGCTTTTTGTCCGTCGGACTAGCACACAGACGAGCGGATTTCGGGGTCCGTCGTAGGTACGAAGTAAAAGTTTTGAAGCATGTTTCAAATCTAAAGTACGTCGTATTTGAGGCTAAAAAAGTCGGTTGAAAGTCCGGAGAAGCCCACACACGATCGGATTACCAGCCAGCTTTAGTCCATCAGCGTCTGTTGGACTTTTGTAGACGAAAAGTACGACCGTGTGTACGCGGCATAAGGGCTCTTTCACACAGGCGTTGAAAAAAGGCGGTTGTGTTTTTAATGCTGCCCGAATGCCTATTAATGGCACTCAAAATTTTTACAATAGGGAACGGATGGAGGTGTTTTAAAGCTGCAGCATTGGCATTGCTTTGGGCTGCTGCGAGGCAAAAATAATTCTGCCTGCAGAGTTTAGTAGGCATTGACGCTTTGCAACTGCCTCCATTCACTGCTATTGAAACACACCACAGCACCTTAAATGCACTGTAAATTCGCCTATGGTGTTCACAGAACGTTTACGGCGTGGTTGAAAAGCATTATATAACTGATTCTTTCCCATTTTAGCCTTGTAGAAAAAAAAAAAACAACACACAGGGTATTTGAGAAGTGTTGCCTGGCGCAACTTGATTGCCTGTACAACACATCCTAAATGCTCATTAATGCTATAGGTGTGTTAATGCGCTTTTAGGATGCTTTCAAATGTAATGCAAGAGTGAAAGAGCCCTCAAAGTTCCCAACAAAGCCTCTAAATTTGGTTTTAGTCAGTTTCTAACAGCTTAGAAATACCTGCTATTTGCTTACATTAAAAGGCTGGCAGACTACCAGTATTCTGCTTCCATAAAAAGTAAAGGGGAATGGAGGTCAGATTTGGATGGAGTGCATCTGAAAGGCATTATGCAGCAGTGGCTATAGGGATACAGCCGCACATAACAGGCGTGTGTTCAGGGCCACACTATTGCACCTGCATGTCTTTCAAATTAGTGAATGCGGCTGTGTCCTTACAGCTGCTGGGTCCTTATTCAGTGACATAAACAAACTGCTCATTCATGCTGTATGGGTCTCAGTGCCTGTGTGAATGAAGCCTAATAAACTTTGAAGATCAATTTCTCCACAAGGTCTATAGCTGCAGAGATGTTTGAGGGCTTGTGTAACTCTTGGAACAAAAAATAAGTTGATATCCTTCCCTGTGAAAAACTGCTTAGAAAAACCACAGTGCAAATGCATGCAAACGTGTCACATATAAATGCTCAAAAAAAGTGAAAAAGTATGAAAAATGTACAGTTTCTGGTGTGAATGGGCCCTTAAAGTGCTTGGTAAGAATATAGAAATAGTTTGCTATGCATAGTCCGAGCCTCAGTTCACTTAAAGTGCTGACTTCAGCAGATTGCATTTTGGATGGTTGCTATTGGTTACTGTACTTGGCATCTAATAAACAGAAGACTTTATTGGTCAATAAACTCTCAGTATTGCACAAGTTCTTAAAGTTAGGCCCCTTTTACATAGGCTTTGTCATGTGACAAAACCAGGCAGTTGAGGTGTGTTTTTAATACATCCTACCTGTCTATAAAAATCTGGCAATGGATGCGAGACAGCAGTGGCGTTGTTAGGTGGGTGCGGGGGGTGTGGGCCGCACCCGGGTGACACCCGCCAGAGGGGTGACACCTGTAGGTAGCGGCACGCACCGCTAAAACTGCCCGCTGCCCTGATCTGCGCCTCAGGTCTTGTGCTGTGTCCCTCAGCGCAGCGGACTGAAGCCGCCTCCCCCTCCTCTCTGTTTACATCCACACAAGAGGAGGGGGAGCCCAAGGGGCACACACGGCTGTGTGTATCATCCGCGTTTTGAGGTCTGTAAACTTTATGTATATGTGCGTGGACATGTGCAGGGGGTGTCTATACTAATGGGGGATCTGCACTGAGGGGGATTCTATACTAATGGGGGATCTGCACTGAGGGGGATTCTATACTAATGGGGGGCTCTGCACTGAGGGGGATTCTATACTAATGGGGAGGTCTGCACTGAAGGGGGTTTCTATACTAATGGGGGGGTCTGCACTGAGGGGGATTCTATACTAATGGGGGGGTCTGCACTGAGGGGGGATTCTATACTAATGGGGGGTCTGCACTGAGGGGGGATTCTATACTAATGGGGGGTCTGCACTGAGGGGGGATTCTATACTAATGGGGGGTCTGTACTGAGGGGGGATTCTATACTAATGGTGGCTCTGCACTGGGGGGGGTTCTATACTAATGGGGGGGGGTCTGCACTGAGGGGGGATTTTTTACTGATGGGGTCTGCACTGAGGGGGGATTCTATACTAATGGGGGGTCTGCACTGAGGGGGGTTCTATACTAATGGGGGTTGGCACTGAGGGGGGATTTTATACTGATGGGGGAGTCTGCACTGAGGGGGGATTCTATACTGATGGGGGTCAGCACTGAGGGGGGGTGTATGTACTGATGGGGTGGTCTGCCCTGAGGTGGGAGGTTAATACTGATGGAGGGGGGTCTGCAGACTCTGCACTAAGGGAGGGTTTCTGTACTGATGGGGGGGGTCTGTACTGAGGGAGGGGGTCAGTACTTAGTGGGGGGTCTATACTGAGGAAAGGGGGTCTGCACTGAGCGGGGGTCTGTACTGATGGAGGGGGTCTGTGCTGAGGGAGGGGAGTCTGTACTTAGTGGGGGGTCTATATTGATGGAAGGGGGTCTGTACTGAGGGAGGGGGGCTATATTGATGGAGTAGGGTCTGTAGTTAGTGGAGGGGGGGGGTCTGTACTGAGGTAGTTGGTGGAGGGGGGTGACACCAATTTTTTCGGCACCGGGTGACACCAACCCTAGGGACGCCACTGCGAGACAGCCCCATACATATTGTCAGAGCTGCAAGGCTTCATGGCATGGCAAAAAGTAGGCCACCCCATATTTAGCATGCACTACTTCTTTCACGTCCCATTAAAGTCAGTAGGACCGAAATGCAACCACGCCGCAACTGCGTCTAATGGATATTACTGCCGTGTGATAAAAAGGGATTTCAGTGTAATATTCTTCTTTAAACCGATGCATGAGAGGTAGCATATTGTCTCATGATCTCATACATGCCAGTCACTTCTGACAAAGTAATCCACTGCAGATCTTGAGTCCGCAGCATTGCCCATGTGAAAAGGGCAGTAAATCTAGGGTGCTCTTGTTTCATAAACTGGAGCAACTATTTTAAAAACATATTTTTGTATGTTACATGTAATACAATTGTATCATTTGCATTATTTGCAGCCTGTGTCCTGTACAACAAAATTGTTGAAGCAATGGTGATTTGTTTCGTTTACTAAATTACAATGTCTTGTAATACTTTGATGTATGTGGCTGTTTATGCGCTATATAACATACTGTACTTGTTAGTGGAGGGAATTCATTTCCCTTTTTAAACAGACAAACCTCACTCAATCAAATTTTGGGTGTTCTTTTCTTGTTGGCACACCCTATATTCCTTTTGTCTATTGACTTACAAAGTACAAACAGCACATGGTAAAACAATACTCATTTGTGCGGCCTAGTTATGGCAAGTATAAAACTGTGCCTTTCTATTATCATATTGCAGATTGCCAGCTTGGTCTTGTTTGCTGGCATACGTCTGTTTGCTTTAAGAGATCGGCACATGCACTATTATGCAAAGCAGTTACTTTTGCATCCAAATATGTAAAAACCATTTGTAATCATGTCATCTGACTAAAGTGTAGCCTATTACAAAGAACTGGAAAAGGGAACCACTAGAGAAATGTTATCTAGAATAATAATATTGAAAAGGGCTAATGCTATTATCAAAAGTAAAGCCAGCCAAACATGCAATTTTGAAGGGACCGGCCAAACATTGATCCATGTATGGACAGGCTGATTGTAGCCAAGTTGATCGATCGATCAACATAGGTACAACCAGCATGTTGGATTTTTCTACATGCGGTTACTGCCAGTGGCTATAGCCACCGGCAGTAACCATTGTATTCTGTTGGCTGGGAATGCTCCCTGTGCCCCCCCGTCCCTGGCAGAATTCAATAGCGCAGCGGGAGGCATTACTCCATCACCACCCACTGTGTTGATGGAGGAATTGAGCAACTTTCTTTCCTCACCCCTCTGGAGAAAGGAAAGAAAATCATATCATCTATGGCTTGCCTAACCCAAAGACCCCAGAGGTTGGCAGGACTTGCATCATTGACTATGACTGAGCAACTCTAGATGTAATGCCGCGTACACACGAGCAGACTTTACGGCAGACTTTGCCGGGCGGACTGGATTTCGTCGGACAATTCGATCGTGTGTGGGCTCCAGCGGACTTTGTTTTCTCAAAAGTTGGACGGATTTGGATTTGAAACATGTTTTAAATCTATCCATCGAACTCGAGTCCGGTCGAAAAGTCCGCTCGTCTGTATGCTAGTTCGACGGACAAAAAGCCACGCTAGGGCAGCTATTGGCTACTGGCTATGAACTTCCTTGTTTTAGTTCGGTCGTACGTCATCACGTACAAATTCAACAGACTTTGATGGATTGTGTGTAGGCATGTCCATTCATTCGGAAAGTCCGTCATAAAGTATGTCGAAAAGTCCGCCGGGCAAAGTCTGCCGCAAAGTCCACTCGTGTGTACGCGGCATTAGAGTGGCAGCCTAGAAGAATATAATGAGCACTCAAAGAGACATCCATCCATCTACTGCCAGCCTATGTATATCAGTGTTCAAAGCATGTGTGTCCATATTGAAACAAGCAATGTAACAAATGTGGGCATTACATCATCCAAATAAGGGGCCGCACACCAACGACATTGAACTCCAGCCAAGGTTTATTGCAATGTTAGCAAACCACTCATTTCCAACCAAAGCCCACAGATCCACCATGATTAGGCCCGGCTTGTTTGGCTTTGGGTGAGCAGTGAGCAGTATGCTGTCATTGCAATAAGGCTTGGCTGGATTGAGCGGATCCTGTGTACGGCCTGTTATTTGGATGGTGGATTGCAGTGGAGAAAGAGCAGACACCAGGGCCTTGGCACCTTGACACCCAGCTGATTCTAGGGAATTGAGAAGGATAGAGGCTGGCCTGTGAGTGGGGAAAGGGGTTGGGTTCATCTAGTAAAAAATGAGTGCATTTCATACTGTATGTATGAAACTAAGATTTGGAAGGAATAACTAGAGAGCAGCCATACATTCAGTAAGGAACAAGCTAGTGTGTTCCTCGGTTAGTAGACACAAATATTTCAACACTTCACTGAGTGTATGCTTTTCTATAGAAGAAACTCTTATACTGTACCCCCTCTTCAATCATCTTAATATGAGAACGGACGGATGAATCTCCCCCTACCTATTATTTTTGGTAAGCAAACTTCCATTTATGGCCAACATACTGTATGTATTCTTTACACAAAAGGCACTGGAATACTATAATGTAAGAACGTCTGATCCTTATTATTATATTTAAAAACAGGGGTCCATTAATAAAAAAAATTGACAGCTGTTGCGAATAATCCCAATAATGTGTTTAATGTGTGTATTTCCTGTAATTGTCAGCTCCATCTATTGGCCATAATGCAGTATTTTTTTGAAATACCACAATAAGAAAAATTTCACATTATAGCCACTAGATAGAACCGAGAATCATATTAAATACATACTGTATATTCAAAACATTATGGGTATTACAAAGACAAGTATACAGTTCTGTAGCCCCCAAACTCATATACCCCTTGTGCATATAAATAATCAAAATCACCTAAAACATGTAAATTAATGCAATAAAGTTAATGCTACTGTTAAGGGTGCAATGACTCCATAGTTCCACGTACCATGTCAGTGCTGGTACAATGGTCAAATTGCTTAGTTAAAAAGCAAAGCCATGTGATGTTTTTTATTTTCAAATCAGATTTTGCCTAAGTAGTCTGCATAGCAAAAATTTTGGCTAATTTCAACATAATTTTGACAAAAAGCAAATTGGTAATTTCTTTATCGTACATCACGGGACACAGAGCACCATAATAATGACTATGTGGTTTATACGCTTACCTTTAGGTGATTGGACACTGGCAACCAATAGCAAGACAGTTCCTCCCATATAACCCCTCCTATATCAGAAGTACCTCAGTTTTTTTGCCAGTGTCTTGAAGGTGATGGTCATTGCTGTTGAAGCTCTTCAAATTTCTTCGAAAATGTCCCACTGAGGACGTTATAATCAGATCCATTCGGATGGCATAACAAAGCTAAAGTGGATGGTACCCGAACCTCGGTTCAAGAACGAGGTATTGCTTGTAATGTGTCCTATATAGGCGCTGGACCCTTGTTAAGTTGGTATTCCTGGTCAATCTTGCCCAAGGTAAACCAGAAAGGGTGCTTTACAGGTCCAGGGGTGTGGACCCCAATATATGGGGGACCCGGTCCCTGAAGGTCCTTAGAGGTGCTACCCGCCGTGATGGGGGAAGATTGGGCCTGGTAAGACAGGCCCTGCTGCTTGGGATGGTGAGTACTCCCTTTGGGATTTTTATATATATATATTTCCCTTTGAAACTACTGGTGAACCTTAAGCCTGTGTCTGGGATTACAGATGGCCGGTTCTTGGCGCGCAGTTTTGAGTTATGGCGTGCGCGAGAGTGCGCATGCGCCTGCGCGCACCGCGTGCACGCCGCGTGCACGCCGCCGGCATGTGTGTGCACCCCTGGTGTGCATGTGCGCCGCTGCTGTGCGCATCGCGGATGTGCCGCGTGCGTCTGGACGGCGCATGCGCTGTGCGGTGGGCATGCCAATCGCTGCGTGCGCTCACTCTCAGCTTTATAAGGATGAAGCTCCTGGCGTGCGCATGGACAGCACAGAGCAGTATTGGGGCACGTGAGTCTGGTGGTCTTGGACACAGTGGTGACAGGTTAAGGCTGGTTATAGTTTGTGGGGAGTACTCCTTTTCTTCCTTGTGTGTAAGCAATGTCTTCCAGAAAACGAGGTATAGGGAACAAGGCTAGCACAGGGGTAAGAGTACCTCCTTTAATAACAGCAGACCAACCCCATGCTGATGCAGCCTCAGTTTCTCCTGAAAGACCTGCGGCATCTGGCCTGGCTGAGCCATTGCATTTGTCAGGCATAGTGGCCACTACCAATATACCTGCCTCGGCTTATGTTACAAAGGAGGATTTGGCATCTGCCTTAGCAGGCCTTGAGGGCAAAATAGCTGGCATGATTGCCTCTGTAACACAGGGAGGAAGGAAGCGTAAAAGATCTCCCTCCCCCGAGTCTGGGCCAAGTGGAGAGTCACTAGAGCACCAGGACTCTTATAGCCAGTTGGGTCCAGGTGATCTGGAACCAGAATGGGCAGAGGATTTGGAAGAGGTGGTCATAAAAGACCGAGAGGAAGGGGAGGCTGAAGGATCCTCAGCTGAGGACTCTGGCTCTAAAGAGCCAATTTCAGCCTCCCATTCCCAAAAATTGTTTATCCAATCTCTAATTGAGATGGTACGAATTGGGTTTAAGTTACCCAGTTTAAGTTCAGGAGTCTGCACTCTCCTGTTCTACTTTCGGATCTTTGCGACCTCAGCAAATTTCCCAAGCGTTCCCTTTGCATCCGTTACTGGAGCAGGTGGTTTACGCGGACTGAGAGCACCCTGACAGGATATACTTACCTCCAAAAAGGTTTTCTGTCTTATATCCTATGGAGGAGAAGTTTAGGAAGAAATGGAGCACACCTTTGGTGGACGCTGCCATATCTTCTGTTAATAAGAGTTTAACCTGTTCAGTGGATAATGCCCAGGTATTCAAGGATCCGGCTGAAAAAAAGCTAGAGTCCTTATTAAAGGCCTCCTTTGCGGTGGCTGATGCAGCAGTTCAGCCAGCAGTTGCAGCTATTGTGATTTGCCAATCCCTAAAAGATCGCTTTAAAAGGTTAATAAAGGAACATACCTTGCCAGAAGGAATCTGCAGAGGAGTTATCGGAGATTCCTCATGCCTTATGTTTTGCAGTAGACGCATTGAAAGACTCAATCCAACAGATGTCTCGTTTTGCGTTACTGTCAATCCATATGCGCAGAGTCTTGTGGCTAAAGAACTGGTCGGCTGAGACGCCATGTAAAAGGCTACTCGCAGCTTTTCCATTCCATGGAGAGCGCTTGTTTGGCAAGGATCTAGATAAATATATCCAAAAGATCTCTGGAGGAAAGAGTGCCCTACTCCCTATTAAAAAGAAAGGGAAACAACCCTCTTATAAAATTCCCAATGCTCCAGGACCTAGTGCTTCTTCCCCTAAGCGGTATCGATGGCCTCAGCCGTTTGGGTTTAAAAGACCCCAGGGTCAGAAGAAACCCTGGACCCAAAAGACACCCAAGCCCAACTCCAAGCCTACCTTGTGAAGGGGCGCCCCCGCTCTCACGGGTGGGGGGCAGGCTTCGGCTGTTTGGGGATGCCTGGAAAGAACTAGTTCGAGACAGATGGGTCATTTCCACTGTAAAATACGGTTACAGAATAGTTTCGGGAATTCCCCCCATCGGTTTCTGTACTCAAGGGTTCCGTTGGATCCAAAGAAAAGAAGATGCCTATTCCTAGCTTTACAGCATCTGCTGATGCAGGGGGTAATTGTAAAGGTTCCGCACGAGGAAAGGTTCAAAGGATTTTACTCAAACCTATTCACTGTGCCGAAGACAAATGGGGAAGTAGGGCCCATTTTGGACCTCAAAGCTCTCAACGTCTTTATAGACGTTCGATCCTTCCGCATGGAGTCGGTTCGATTGATAAAAAAATCCCTGAGAAAGGGAGACTATTTAGCGTCCATAGATATCAACGACGCGTACCTTCATGTGCCAATCTTCGGTCCACATCAAAGGTTCCTACGCTTCGCTGTAGAAGGCAGTCATTTTCAATTCGTGGCACTACCATTCAGTCTGACCACAGCCCCCAGGGTTTTCACAAAGATTCTGGCCCCGGTGTTGGCTTCCTTAAGGTCTCAGAAGGTCTCCATAGTAGGATACCTGGACGATCTTCTCCTAAAGGATTGCTCTTGCCCCATGCTGAGTCAAAGCGTGTCAAGGACAGTACAGGTTTTACAACGCCTAGGTTGGATTCTAAATTTGGACAAGTCAGTTCTTTGTCTGACCCAAGCCTTGGTGTATCTGGGTCTGGTCTTGGACACCGCCCAAGAAAAGGTGTTTCTGCCCTCCTTAAAGGTCGCCTCCACAGTGGAACTGGTCCAGAAGGTGAAGAAAGAACTAACACCTTCTATTCGCCTGTGCATGAGATTACTGGGCAAGATGGTGTCATCCTTCAGCGCAGTGCCATATGCACAGTTCCACTCCAGAGTGTTCCAGAACAGTATTCTAACGGCCTGGGACAAGTTGGCTCGAACCTTGGATCAGCCGATGGTTCTATCTCCACAGGTACTATGGAACCTCTCTTGGTGGTTAAGAACCAGCAATTTGAAAAAAGGGAAATCTTTTCCACCAGTAGCCTGGAAGGTCGTAACTACAGACGCCAGTCTTCTCGGCTGGGGAGCAGTCCTAGAGGAGGCGTCTGTTCAGGGAATATGGTCCCAGACAGAAAGAACCCTGCCCATCAATCTATTCGGGCAGCTCGTCTGGCTCTGTGATTCTGGACATCCAGATTGTGGGGGCTTCCTGTCAGAGTCCGACAGTCCGACAACTCCACGGTGGTGGCATATATCAACCACGAGGGAGGTACCAGGAGTCGGGCAGCCCAGAGAGAGGTAAACCATATATTGACTTGGACTTGGGCAGAAAAACATGTGCCGTTCCTTTCGGCAGTGTTTATCCCGGGGGTAGACAATTGGCAGGCAGATTTACTAAGTCGCCAGAAATTGTTGCCAGGGGAATGGTCCCTGCACCCTGAGGTTTTTCTACAGATCTGCCAATACTGGAGGACCCCAGATGTGGATCTGCTGGCATCCAGATTCAATGCCAAGCTGGACAGGTTTGTCTCCAGGACCAAGGATCCGCTTGCGGTCAGGATAGACGCATTAGTAGTTCCTTGGGATCAGTATTCTCTGATATATGCTTTTCCCCCGATCCAAATTCTGCCGCACTTATTACACAGAATACAGCAGGAGCAAAAACCAGTGATCCTAGTGTCCCCTGCGTGGCCCCGGAGATCCTGGTACTCGGAGATTGTGAAGTTGGCAGTAGGGGACCCATTGGTCCTTCCATGCCTTCCAGACCTATTGTCTCAAGGACCCATATTCCATCCTTCTTTACGGTTGCTAAATTTGATGGCCTGGCTATTGAGACCAGACTGTTGAAAGACCGTGGTATTATGGGTTCAGTCTTGTCTACCTTGATAAACGCTAGAAAGTCGAGTTCTAGAGCTATCTATTATAGAGTCTGGAAGTCATACATTTCTTGGTGTGAGGAGAGGAAATGGAACCCTCGTAGGTATACGATTGGAAGAGTTCTGGCCTTTCTTCAAGCAGGAGTAGACTTGAAGCTCGCTTTAGGGACAGATTTCGGCCTTATCGTTTTTTTTCCAAAGACCAATTGCATCCCATTCTTTGGTGCAAACCTTTGTCAAGGGAGTAACACACTTGAGGCCGCCGGTTAAACCACCTTTATGTCCCTGGGACCTAAATTTAGTACTGTCAACCTTACAGAGTCAACCGTTTGAACCTATTAGGCATATTCCTTTTGTCCTATTGACCAGAAAATTCGTTTTTTTGGTGGCTATAACATCGGCTAGAAGGGTGTCAGAATTGGCCGCCCTTTCTTGCAAGAACCTTTTATGATTCTTCATCAGGACAGAGTGGTCATGCGCCCTCGTCTGGATTTTTTACCGAAGGTAGTTTCCAAATTTCATTTGAATCAGCATATCATTTTACCTTCCTTTTTTCCAAACCCTAAGACTAGGGGGGAAAGGTCTCTTCACTCACTGGATGTAGTGAGGTCGATCAAAATGTACTTGTAAATGTCAGCTCCCTTTCAGAAGACTGACTGTTTTTATGTCTTGCCTGAGGGTCCTAAAAAAGGACAGCCGGCAACAAGTTCAACTATATCCAGGTGGATTCGTCAGACTATTATCCAGCCGTATGGATTAAAGCGCAGGGTTCCACCTTGGGATTTAAAAGCACACTCCACTAGAGGGATTAGTGCATCATGGGCAGTAAGCCAACAGGTGTTTATGGCTCAGGTTTGCAAAGCGGCCGCTTGGTCTTCAATTCATACGTTCACCAGGTTTTACCAGGTGGATGTGAGACCTCAAAAGGAGACTGTTTTTGGCCACAGCGTGTTGTAGGCAGCCTTATAGTCCCAGGCCCGTTGGGCTTAGGGATAATGTGCCCCCCCTCAGGGGCATTGCTTTAGGACATCCCACATAGTCATTATTATGGTGCTCTGTGTCCCGTACAGTAGTGTATTTAGGTTTTGTGCTGCCCTAGGCCTGACTAAACTCATGCACCCCCTAATTTAAATATGACCCACCCCTTCCTGTCAAGGCCACACCCCTTGCTGTTTAAGACCCGCCCTGAAATTTTCGAGTGGGGACACTAGTTCCGAGTGCCTGTGGGGGGCAATGGATTCCCTTTATTTGCATAGATTTCCTCTCACTTCCTGTTTGGCTATGGGGCAGGAAGTGAAGGGAAATCTCTGCAATGGGACAGGGATGGTAAAAAATAAACTGACAGGGGCTATAACCCTCCCTTACTCTTTCCAAAATGAAAAAAAAAAAAAGTGTTGCCTATAGTTCTACTTTAAGCACAAATTTCGGATAGTTTTATAGAGAGGACTAAAAAGATATAACCATGCCAATGGTGCAGCAGAAAACATATAGCACAGTGGGGAAGGTTTGTGGTCCAGGATAATAGGACAGTCAAAATTAGAAGTGGCGCCCCCCCCAGTTGCGGAATGCTAGCCACCCGCATATCGGAAGCAGTGGGGGCGCTAGACTTATTTGCCTCTCAGCCCAGTCCACCCCATAAGACTGGCACTACACTAACAGCGCAAGCCGACGGGGACTCTTTCTGTGCTGCCCCCCTGTAGAGTGCTGCCCTAGGCCTGGGCCTTGTCGGCCTAGGCCAGGATACAGCGTTGGTCCCGTAATGTACGATAAAGAAAAACGGATTTTTAAAACAGCTTACCTGTAAAATCCTTTTCTTAAAGTACATCACGGGACACAGAGGTCCCTCCCCTCTTTCTGGGATCGTCATTGCTTGCTACAAAACTGAGGTACTTCCGGTATAGGAGGGGTTATATGGGAGGAACCATCTTACTATTGGTTGCCAGTGTCCAATCACCTAAAGGTAAGCGTATAACCTACATAGTCATTATTATGGTGCTCTGTGTCCCGTGATGTACTTCAAGAAAAGGATTTTACAGGTAAGCTGTTTTAAAAATCCGTTTTTTGTGTCAAAATCAATTACAACTGAATCGCCCCACTTATTATTAGTAAATAGAAACAGTGTCAGTGCATATGGATTTTCAAATAAATCCTCAAAAGCCTTACAACAATAGAACATGATAAATTTTTTGGTGTCTCCTGTTATTTGCTCTCTATTAAATGCTCACGTGAACACTGGAGCTATTCATACACATGTCAACTTGACAATAAAGCCATTAGCACATTTCTGCATTAGCCAACACCACAGCTTCATATGCTTTTGCACTTTCTAATGCAGCACCAGTATGTACATTTGCACCCACTGACACAGCACTGACATGCCCCTTTGCACTCACCAATATCATAATGGTGCACACTTTTGTGCTTGCCACAATGGTGCATAACTTTGTCCTCACCAATACCCCAATGATATGCATATATGCACTTGCCAATACTGCAATTAGGTGCACTATGGCACTCACTGACACCGCATTGACAAACACTTTTACACTCGCTAACATGCACTTCCACATTCATCCCGATCAATGAATGGGCACACTTCTGCTATTGTGTTTTTTTCTAGAACAGGAGACTCCAAACTTTCTAAACAAAAGGCCAGTTTACTGTCCTTCAGACTTTAGAGGCGCAGGACTGTGGCCTGTGGGAGAAGAAAATGTCCTAGCATCAGTGGGAATAGATAATGTCTCAGGTTTGGTGGTCAGTGGGATTAAAAAAATTAGGTGGAGGACTAGTGCCCTATCACTGGTATTAGTGGGAGGAATAGAGCCCCGATGTTGGTGTCAGTGGGAAGAATTTTGTCCAATTGTTTATATCAGTGGGAGGAATAGTGCCCTATTGTCAACGTGGGTAGAAGGAATAGTGCCCCATTGTTGGTGTCAGTGGGAGGAATGGTTTCCCATGGTTAGTTTTAGTAGGAGGAATGGTGCCTCATCAGTGGTGTCATTGGGAGAACAAGTGCCCCATCAGTGGTGTCAGTGGGAGGAATTGCGCCCCACTGTTGGTGTCAGTGTAAGGAATGGTGCCTTATCAATGGTCTCAGTGGGAGAAATAGTGCCTCATATCAATGAGAAGAACAGTGCTCCAAGGGCTGGATAAAGGCAAGCAAAGGGCCACATTTGGCCTGCAGGACACAGTTTAGAGATCACTGATTTAGAATAAAGCTTTGAAATATTGGGGTTACTGCAGTCCGTTAAACACTACTTTTAGAACCAAAATATAAGCACAAATGTTTTGTTTTCAGTGTTCTGTTAACAGAACAATACAATGCAGTAATCATATGACACATAAAATCATATAATTTCTAGATCCAAAAACATGGCAAATAGTTGTTGGCAAACAAAAGGATTTTACACGCAAAATTTAACAGTGTAGTTAAGGATCAAGAAAATAAAGCACTTTCATTAGGCAAGTTGCATCTGTTTATCTTGTCTAACTGCCTATTCCTTATGTCAATAGGAGTGAGTTTCCAAGTCCTCGCATATATTTGCACATGCTAAACATGTACATTTGCAGGCTTGATTGGGTAATGCAAAACAAATAAATGAAACAATAGTATATATATATATATATATATATATATATATATATATATATATATATATATATATATATATATATAGATATATATAGATATAGATATCTATATCTATATATATACTATTGTTTAGTAAGATAGAAGCCTGACAAGGTAGTTGTCATCTGGGGCTTTCAGTAATACATGCAACAAACCAATCACTAACAATAAAGCAGATCCTAACACTTAAAGTAATTGTAAAGGGTAATTAAAAAAAATAAAAGAAGCAGGTTTATACTTACCTGCTCTGTGCAATACTTTTGCACAGAGCAGCACCAATCCTCCTCCTCTTCAGGCGCTTCTGGCTCCTCCTCTTCTTGGTGTGCCACTATAGGAAGCCGCTTCTGATGACTTTGGTAGGATTTTTCCTTACCCCATGAGAAGGGAGTATTGTGGGAGATGTAGTTTGGAGGAGGAGGAAGTGACTCTGTTAGCTGGATCAACCCTGAATTACAATACAGATAATGAAAAGCGCGCAGCACTGCCTGCTGAGAGGAGTGATAAAAGGACCAGCGTGCTTTCAGTCTCTCTGGACGCCATTCAACAACTGCCAGCAGGAGGTCTGTGTGTGACCAGGAGTGAGAGACTGCGGTCTATACAGCAGGGAGTCAGATCGCCTGCCTCTGAGGGATCTTGGAGTACAGCCTTGCCATCCTATCAAGCGGACCGGCCTGCGCTTCAGAGCAACTGGAAGTCCCCTGCACTTCAGCCCATTGGGAGTTGCAGCACGGCAGAGCGGCGCCATCTTCACCAGATGGAGACACTAGGAGGGGATTCTGAACGGAGCCGCACAGCCATTGAAGTCCATTGTGGTGAGAGGGCACCTGCCCATTCCAGTAGAGAGTACAGTATTGCTGAGTGAGTTCTTTCTACAGACTGCTGGTGAGACTTGTAGTTCCACATGGTGAATCTACTTCTTCACAGGCATCATACAGCTGAACTTTGGGGCCTTGCCTTTTCCCTTGCCTTTCCCCCCTGCACTGTAAGGTCAGTACTGTATTGCACTCACATGTAGGGAGGAATCCACAAGTGGTGATATTTCTTCAGTTAAGCAGTTATCAGCATATCTTTTGTTCTACAGTCATTTCTTGTCCTTTGTCTTTGTGGATTACAAATACTGCAGTTTAAACATCAGGCTAGCTGAAGATATCCAGAGTTAAAAAGAACTTTCATCATCTTCCTCTTTTACCAAGCATTGCTGCTGTACTTATAAGTTGAACTCTGAATTATAGCCTAGGGGGAGCCTTTGAGCATATGCTAGCCTTTACACTGTGTTTTTGAATGTAAAGAATATATACTGCATTGTGGTCTGTGTGTTGAGGCCTCAGTGGGAAGGTATTTAATATATGTTTTGAAGATATTGAGACTTATCCCTCTGTACACCTGTTCACATATACTCCTTAAAGCGATCATAGTAAACTTTTATGAGTGGTTCAGTGATATTGTGTGAGTTTCTCATTGCTAACGTCACATTGCAGAATGGAACCCAGGGTGTCAGAGGTAAGAGGATCTGCATCTGAGTCGGGGTAGCCAGTGGGGTATAGAGTCATTTAGCAGCCCTCACGGGGGTACCGCTGCACGAATATAGGTCTTTTTTTTACTTTAATGCAGAGAATGCAATGTAAAAAACCTTCTGCCTTTAGAACCACTTTAATAGGTCTGTTTATTAGAAAAAAAAAATAGCATAATCATTTGTCTAGCAAATCTGCATGTAAATTCATTCTGTGTGAATTGGACTATTTTCTCTTCTAAATTAATATTAGTTTATTATGGACAGTAGTAAAATACAACATTATGGTCACTAGATGAAGTTTAGAAGCATAGGAAATGCATACATCTTAGTGACAAGAGATACAGTGTAAAAACTCTAGGAAGAACGCTAAAGAGAATTACCATTACGGAACACCCACTTTCTCGCTTCTCCATATAGTGGTGGGGCAGGCATGTACTGGCCATCGGGACTACCGAGAGTTTCCCCGTGGGCCAATGGCTCAGTGTGCTGGTTTCAGTGACAGCCTGTCAAAGTAATGGCTTTGTTTGAACTCTTCGGCGGCACTGTAACAGAGTCCCGCTTCCTACACCGGGTCCTCCTGTGATAGACGGAAGTTCCGTCTATCACAGGAGGAGCCAGTGTAGGAGGTGGAACCCTATTACAGTGCCGCTGAAGAATTCTGATGCAAGCTCTGTGACACAGTGGGAGATACCGCTGTTTGAACCAGGCACTGGTGAGTCTGCATTGGGCACAGACTGAGGGGCTCAGAGTCAGCATTGATGGGCACAGACTGAGGTGCTCAGGATTGATGTGCACAGACTGAGGAGCTCAGAGTCAGCATTGATGGGCACACACTGAGGAGCTCAGAGTCAGCATTGATGGGCACAGACTGAGGGGTTCAGAGTCAGCATTGATGGGCACAGTCTGAGGGACTCAGGATTGATGGACACAGACTGAGGGGCTCAGAGTCAGCATTGATGGGCACAGACTGAGGGGCTCAGGTTTGATGGGCACAGGCTGAGGGGCTCAGAATTGATGAACACAGACTGAGGGTTTCAGAGTCAGCACTGATGGGTACAGACCGAGGGGCTCAGGATTGATGGGCACAGACTGAGGGACTCAGAGTCAGCATTGATGGGCACAGGCTGAGGGGCTCAGGATTGATGGGCACAGACTGAGGATGTAATAAGTAGAGGGATGTAATCAGTAGACTTGGGTGGCCACCAGGGTTGGCTGGCCGGCCTGGGAGAGACCTGTCATCTGCACTGTCCATCACCTCATTTCAACCCAGGTCAGCCTCAGCGCTACTGCATTGCTGAAAGGCAGCCAATGGCTGTGCAGCAATGCCGGTTTCTGAAATTCCAGCCAATGAGGCTGTAGCAATATTCCTGCATGACGTTAGCCCTCCCACTTCACGCAGTGATGTGAGAAGGAAGGAGGAGAAAAATACAGAGGAGAATAAGTGAAATAATAAAAGAGGTGAGTGAGGACAGAATTAGAGTAAATTTTCAGTAAACACATTTTCATACAGAAAAATAAATGTTGTAAAACTTGGAGGACAGATATATGTTCTGTCCTATGCCCAATACCTTTTATACAACTTACACATGCCATTCTAAAGGAGTCTGTAATGTTGGAATGCATCTTTTTCTCTAAATAAAGAGTTTAAAAAAAGCCATTTATACTTACAGTGGAATGTTTTTACTTATGTTTTTTTGCGCAATTGCGTATAGTTTATATACTGTTTTTGTGCGTGTTTGCAAAATTAAAGTGGGCCGGTCTGGATGAAGTCCAGGGCCAAATTGCCAGCCCTGGTTGGGGGGGAATTAAGTCTACAAAGAGAATTGTAAACAATACTTCTAAAGCTTTTGACATTTTTTGACAACTTTCTCATTCCCATGTGAATCGGGGAACCCCTGAAACTGGTTTACTGGGGAGGAGGTTAATACTTACTTGGCCCCAAATGGGGGCACGTAGATAGGACATAAACCCCTCCTTGCCAGTACTCCATCTGAGTATTAGAGGTGCTTCAGGGCTCAGTATACATCAGCATCAGGGCATCTGTGCTTGAGGTGAGGTAGCCCCGTTTACTAGGGAAGGGGAATCCCTCTTAAAGCATGTCCCAATGCTGAAGATTATAAATAGGAGAATAACAAAGCATCCACCCTAAAACTAGACAGGGACAGACAACAAAAACTTTCTGTCTTGTACAGGATCTAATTTACAGCTGTATTAATCCCAAAACCAATAATGTAATGTATTGCAGCTTACCAATTATTAGATGTGGTGGCTGCATTAGTATTCTTTTTTAGGCTTCTTTTCAGTTTTCACCTGGTGATCTGACCAGTAACACACCTCTTGTATGAGAGGGCCCCCACTCTGGATGAAAGAGCACAGGGGGCACCTTTGGACAGCTGCATTGTCAGTCTGTGAGGAGGGGAGTGTTAGATGAACTAGCAGAGTTCAATACATTAACTAATTAAAGCAGAACACCAGCTAACACTTTATAAGCAGTTACAGCAAAAGTTTTTTTTTCCCATTTGGGATAAAGGTATTGCATTAAAAAAAAAAAAAAAAAAAAAAAAAAAAGCTCAATGTTGTAAGCACCCTTATCAGTGGTAAATGGTTTGTCTCAACCCTGTAACTGCTACATGGTTGAGAAAGCTTGTTCTGTTGAAAAACAACAGACTAACTGGCCAAGTCACCAGGTGAAAATAATAGAAAGAAAGCCTAAAAAATAAATCGAATGCAGCCATCACATCTAATGCCCCGTACACACGGTCGGATTTTCCGACGGAAAATGTGTGATAGGACCTTGTTGTCGGAAATTCCGACCGTGTGTAGGCTCCATCACACATTTTCCATCGGATTTTCCGACACACAAAGTTTGAGAGCAGGATATAAAATTTTCCGACAACAAAATCTGTTGTCGGAAATTCCGATCGTGCGTACACAAATCCGATGAACAAAGTGCCACACATGCTCAGAATAAATAAAGAGATGAAAGCTATTGGCCACTGCCCCATTTATAGTCCCGACGTAAGTGTTTTACGTCACCGCGTTTAGAACGATCGGATTTTCCGACAACTTTGTGTGACCGTGTGTATGCAAGACATGTTTGAGCCAACATCTGTCGGAAAAAATCCTAGGATTTTGTTGTTGGAATGTCCGAACAAAGTCCGACCGTGTGTACGGGGCATTAGAATTGGTAAACTGCAATGTATTAAATGCTTGCTTTTTAATACAGCTTTAATGTAACAGTAATTCCCCGTGCACACAATGGGATTTTCCATTGGAAAATGTGTGATAGGACCTTGTTGTCGGAAATACCGACCGTGTGTGGGCTCTATCACACATTTTCCATCGGAATTTCCGACACACGAAGTTTGGGAGCAGGCTATAAAATTTTCCGACAACAAAATTCGTTGTCGGAAATTCCGATCGTGTGTACACAAATCCGACGCACAAAGTGCCACGCATGCTCAGAATAAATTAAGAGACAAAATCTATTGGCTACTGCCCGGTTTATAGTCCCGACGTACGTGTTTTACGTCACCGCGTTCAGAACGATAGGATTTTCCAACAAGTTTGTGCGACCGTGTGTATGCAAGACAAGTTTGAGCCAACATGTGTTGGAAAAAATCCATGGATTTTGTTGTCGGAATGTCCGATCAATGTCCGACCGTGTGTACGGGGCATAAGAGAACTTTCAGGGTGGTAGCCACTGATGCATACTGCAAGCAGCACTTTTCCTTTCCCATAACCCTACTGTGAATATTCTTTAAGGTCTGTGTTTACAGATCAGATTACTTTGCATGGTTTGGAGATTAATAGTAGCTTCTGGGGATTAATTTTAGCATGTTCACCATATGAAAGGTAGTATGAAATTTACCATGACCACAGGTCTTAAAAATTATAATACATCTCTGAAATGATTTGCAATAAATAACAGGCATTCATTTTTTTTAGTGGTGTAAAAACCGGCTTGGGCTGTGAAAGCATCAGCATTTCTTCTTATTCACAACTCAATCTCACCGTTTTATAATGGCAATGGGAATACCTTACCAAACACTCTATAGATTTAACACTGTTATCTTGCTCGTAATTTATAGGACTGCAGATTTCCCTTATGAAAAAAATTATTATAACAGCCATTGATAAATATTCACACCTCCTCCATTCAGGGAATTGGTACTTTAGTTTGGCTTCATTGCTTTAATATCAGAACATTAAATGTATTCGATTTAATTAAACAAGGCAGTGCAAATTGCAACAATAATGTACAAAGTATAGAAAGCACAGAAAGCCATGGGAACCAAAGATTTCAGAGTAGTGTTATCAGATTGCCGAAAGAAAGATGTGGTTAATTGTTATAAGTTACTGCACTTTGCTCTTTTCCATGGTAAAAAAAACAAGGGTTTACTAGTTGTATATAAAGAATTAAAGTAAAGGATATAGGACAATGTGGCACTTCCATGCACTGATTGTGGCTGTGCCCCCCAGCACATATCTAACTCTCCCCACCCCTCTGCTAGCACTAGCTCTCTCCCCAGGACATATCTGACCCCTCTATTCCATGCAGAACTCTCACAACTCAGCCACGAGGACTGTTTGCTGCGGCGAGCTATGAGCAACATTACTACTCTTTTTCAGGCCACCAAAAGAGTACCAGGTCTTTTACAATCTTATAGCATATACCCCCCAAAAAAATGCAGCCGCTAAAGTGCTCAGGTTTGGCTTGAAGAAAAGGTGGCAACCCTATTTGGAGACGTGGACGGACGGTGGGGAGGAACTGGAAGCCTGTATGCTGCAGTGCAGTGTGCACAGTGCTGTCGACGGTGGTCTGAGTAGAGTAGGCCTGTAAAATTTGGAAATAAATGGCATGCAGCACACACAGTGCTGGAGCCTGGATGGTGGTCTGAGGGATGGCCTATAAGCGACAGTGCAAAGAGGCCTGGATGCCACTGCCTGTCAGAGGAGGCCTGCACAGTTGCACTCGCACTATTGCACAGTGTGCTCTGGACGGACGGTGGTCGTCTAAGGGGAGGGGAGGCCTCAGGCCTGCTGAACCACAATTATTGTAGTGCAAAGTACTGCACTAGTCTGCACTCACACGGTCTGCTCTGCCTCTGGGAGGCAGGCGCCTGGCGCGGCGTCAAGAGGACTGGGGACTTGGAAGGCTCAGGCCTGTAATGCACACAGTACCGCTTGCCTCCAACTCACGCTATCTGCCACTCTCGGAGTCGTCGTGGTGGCACAGTGCTTGCTGGGCGCAGATTGCGGAAGTAGGCAGAGCTCCGTAAAAAAAACGGAAGTTGGTAAAGGTCACTCCTTGCTATTTTCATCTCGCCGTTCAATAACGAAAATGGATCGGATTTTCGTCATAGTTTTCGTCAGTGGACAAAAATGTGCTGTACTTTTCGTTTCGTTTTCGTGACTGTAAAAATGCCGCTGACAAAATCATTGACGAATACGTTTTCGTTGACAAAATTAACACTGGTTGTTATAGACCAATTGAGACCACTCTATTGAGGAATGGATGTCTTTGTAACCCTTTCACTGACAGTCCTGATGAAGTAGATTTATTTATATGAAAAGTGATGACAGCAACTTGCTACTTGTGAAATGGAATACCTAATATAAATAAAAATATATATGGTCATTTACAAATATCCTAGAAAAATCAGTGTTGGGTATCAAACGTGTAATTCTTTTATTTTTGTATAAATGTGCTGGGATTAATACATCTGGAAATATTTTTATCCATATGTGTTTAGTCTGTGTTGCTTCTTGGATGCCATCTAATAACGTCCCTGGATTTAGAATGAAATATAGATATTGGAATACTTTTACCACCCCTCCTATTAATGCTTGGGTGTCTGAGCTTTGCCATATCATGGGACTAGAACAATGAGTCGCCCAATATCAATGGAGGCCTTGAATGGGTTTCATCAATTCCTCAGATTTAAACATTCTGGCATGAGCTTTCCAACTGCTTTTTCACACATTGCCTTACTCTATGGACTGCCTCCCCCTTTCCTGTCCCCCTTCTTTCATCCTCCCGCCCCCCTCTATTTCCCAATTTATATCTGATAGGATAAAAAAAACAACTTCCCCCCATTTTTTCCCCCTTTTTATTTTTGCTTTGACCCCTTTTTCTCCTGTGCTTGGTCTAATTACATCAGATTTTATTTCTCATGGACACATGGATGGAGGTAGGAAATGACCATTATTATGTACACATACTCCTCTGACATGGTGATGTTCCTTGACATATTTTCAGGGCCGTCTTTACCACGGGGCAAAAGGGGCAGCTGCCCAGGGCCTAGTCATTGCTGTGGGGCCCTAAGCAGCTGCCATCGGTTTGGGTGGAGGGAGACTGTCATGACATTAGGAAGCTCAGCGGCACATATCTAGTGCTGCACACAGTGCCTGGCTGAGTAGGAGGTGCCTGGAAAGTTTTGATAGGCGGAAAGCAAAACGTCAGTGAATGCGAGGAGGAGAGCTGTCAGCACCGAGTTAAGCAGAATCTTGCTGTGTAGCTCTGTATTAGTGGAGGAATGGATGGCTGTCAGAAACCCTGATGTTGAGTTGGAGCAGGGATGGCTTGCCAGGAAGATCGAGTAAGGCTCTCAAACTCAATACACCCAGTGGCCAGATGGGGAGGGATCGAGGGGAGTCCCAATGCTCCAAAGTGTGGAATCCAAGCCCAAAGAGAGAGCTCTCCAGTCCTGATGGTCAGGGGAGGAAGACGGAGCAAATCAGTCTGGAACGGAGTGACACGAACAAGCGGGAAGCTTACTTCTGGGTCCATGCGAACTGAAAAGCAGTGATGATCACAGGCAGACAAAGGGCAATCAGAGGACCGCAAAACAATAGGAGACAAATGTAGGACTACATGTTTCGGGCAATCTCCCCTTCGTCAAGTCACATGATCATCGGGACCGAAAGGCGATCTCTTTGGGCTTGGATTCCACACTTTGGAGCATTGGGACTCCCCGCTAATTTAGAGCTACACATGTCAGCCGTGAGTTTTTGTGTTATCCAGGCGTCTTTCATTTGACAAATTATTTGTGACTATCAATGGATACAAGTGTTATTAAAGTTTTATACTTTTTTATTTTCTCACAATGTTCGGTTATTAATTTACTAGATCAGTGCTCCTTGTTTTGAATTTTATTTTTGTTGTAAGAGTGAGCCTGTTTGGTGAAGCTTGCCATAGCTTGGCTTTGCTTTGCTATCACTGCTCTGTCCTACTCCTGCCTGATATACTAAGCCCTAAGGTGGTAACTAACTCTGCCCGCCACCTCTCAGCCATTCAGCATTCAGCACTATACTGTAACCCACCCCCTTCACCAGCCAGGCCTGGAGTTGTTGCAGAGTCAGTTTCATATGTCAAAATGTTTTACATACAAGGGACAGTTTCAATATATGGAGATGAAGGTGCCTTCAGATTGATGACATATATAGTATATGTTTGATTATCTCCTGTAGTACATCCGCTGTCTTTGATTATCTCCTGTAGTACATCCGCAGTCTCTGATTATCTCCTGTCGTACATCTGCAGTCTCTGATTGTCTCCTGTAGTACATTCGCAGTCTCTGATTATCTTCTGTAGTATATTTGCAGTCTCTAACCATCTCTTGTAGTATGTCTGCCACTAAATAATATGCACAACCCTTTGGTGTGTCAGGGGCTGCAGTTGAGGCCCCCAGAATCTCATCAGTTGACCATACTGTAGTAGAAAAGCTATACTGTATGTGTATGTCCAAAAAGATTAATGGAGTATATGAGTGTCACATCAAGATTTTTGTGGCTTAAAGTGGCCATTTCACATGTACTGCAGTCCCTTCTGCCCCTCTATAAGGTGATCCACGGTTTATCACTTTGCAGAGGCAGTTTGCAGGCATTCAGGAGGAGATACTGCATTTGGCTTGTGGTTGGGGCGACTGTAACTTCAATGGGCAAGTTTGATAGGTGACACCGCCTGTGAAACTTGACATGTCTTGGGTGCCCAAGAAAATGTTTGCCCAGGGTCCAATCAATATTAAAGATGGGCCTGTATATGTTCTACTTAGTTAGTAGCCTATCTCTGTCGTTGCAGAGATCAGAGTTATTTGGCATTTGATGTCCCCCCTCCTCCTTTCTCTTTTCTGTGCCCTAAATTACTTGGTTTAAAACAATAAACACTGGTTACGAAAGAAAAAAGATAGTTTTATAACCAAGTTAAAAAGCAGCCATTGTACCGACTCATTACATGATGCTTAGTACCTTCAAATACTAATATAGAACAAAAAGCATGTGTGCAAAAAACACTAATATAATCAGTTATCAATGAACTGCTATTCATTTGCAAATAAATATTATATAACTAATAAACAACAAATATGTTATAATAATTGGTGATTACATAAGATTTATTTGCACATAAATAGCACTTTATTGATAACAGATTTTTTAGGTTTTTGCACATTTTTTTACTTCTATATTAGTATTTGACGGTATTAAGCACCATGTAATAAGTTGGTACAAGGGCTGCTTTTTAACTTGATTATACTTAGAACCCTTTCACACTGGAGGCGTTTTTCAGGCGCTTTAGCGCTAAAAATAGCGACTGTAAAGTGCCTGAAAAAAGCCTCAGCTGCAATCTCAGCTTGAAAGCCCGAGTGCTTTCACACTGGAGCGGTGCGCTAGCAGCATGTCAAAAATTCCTGCAAGCAGCTTCTTTGCAGCGCTGTAGGAGCAGTGAATACACCGCTCCTAAAGCGCGCCTGCCCACTGCAATGGCTCCTGCTTCTGTCTCCAACGCTGTGTAAAGAGGAAGTAAAGGGAGAAAATATGCAGCCATGCACAGAGCTGATTTCTTCTCCCCTCTCTTCCCCTTCACACAGGAAAGGGGGGGGGGCACAGGGACACTGAAAATGACACTGAAAAGAGCAGTGTAAATACCTAATTTCAGCTGTCTTCAGGCCGGTCACATCACTCACGGCCGCTTTACAGCTCTGATCTATTGCTTCTGTGGGAGGGGCTGTGATCTTCCTCTGACATCAGACAGGGAGATCACGTGGCCGCTTGTCTCCTCCACAGAAGCCCTGTATCGGAGCTGTAAAGCGGCCGTGAGTCACGTGACCGGCCTGAAGACAGCTCAAATTAGGTATTTACACTGCTCGTTTTTTTAAACTAGTGACACAGTGTGCTTAGCCAACCTCTAATAGAGGTTTTAATTTTACTTTACAGGAATAGCGGTGGGGGGATGACAAACAGGAAGGAGGGTAGAGAGAGGAGAGCAGAGAGCAGGCAGCCTATCACGGAGGGCCGCAATTAGATCACGGTGATCGGGACGGAGCCGCCGTCTATTTAGAGAGACCATACAGGAAGTGCCAGGTTCAGGGTTTTTTTTTTTTACAGTTTAGAGGGGAACAGATTACATAGCACACGTGCTGTGCTGTGTAATCTGCTTTAAGGGACCAGAATCTACATTTTTTTTTTTTTTTTGGGTTAACAAACACTTTAAGATAAAAAACGTTTTAGGTTTAGTAACACTTTAAGTGATCCCCTATAGGCTAACCTAAAGTAACACTATGGCCAAAATAAAAAACAACAAATATGATCCAGTCTATCACTAGCAATAACACCACTTTCTTTGTTTTCTGAGTCCCCCCCTATAACACAGTTTATTATCTAGAGGTCCGGCCAGTAGGTCTGATGTTTTTCAGCATCCTGTAACAGACCAAGCTGTCCAGTAAACATGCCAGTTGGGACAACGATCAGCTTTTGTTCATTTATGTAAAATATTTATCCCAAAAGGAAGAAAAATGAATCCTGTAATTGCTTAACCACTTTCCGCCCAGCCTATAGCAGAATGACGGCCGGGAAGTGGTTCAGTTATCCTGACTGGGCTTCATATGACGTCCAGCAGGATAACATGCCGGCGCAACACACTGCATCTCTGATCGTGGTATGGAGCCTATGATGGAGGCTTCTTACCACGTGATCAGCTGTGACCAATCACAGCTGATCATCACGTGAACCAGGAATTGCCGGTAAACGGCATTTCTCGGTTCATACTGACAGGGAGAGCTGATCGCGGCTCTCTCTGTTGGGGGGGGGGGGGGTCTGTGCTGATAATCAGCACATTGATTATCAGCACAGCTTCCTCAGATGTGCCACCACAACTGCCAAAAAGTGCCTTTAAGCTGCCAGTTAGTGCCCCCTCAGGATCGCCTGTCAGTGCCTAGTAAATTGCCAATCAGTGCCAATTAGTGCCCACCACAGTGCCAGTCAGTGACCCTCATCATCAGTGCTGTCCATCAGTGCCACCTGTCAGTCCCAATCAGTACCGCCTATCAGTGCTGACTGTCAGTGCCCATCACAGCCACCTGTCAGTGCCCATCACAGCCGCCAGTCAGTGCCCATCACAGCCGCCAGTCAGTGCCCATCAGTACCACCTATCAGTGCCCATCAGTGCCGCCTATCAGTGCTGCCTATTGGTGCCAATCATTGATGCATATCAGTGCCAACTATCAGTGCTCATCAATTCTACATATCAGTGCCTCCTCATCAGTGCCCGTCAGGGAAGGAGAAAACAAAACTTTTATAACCGAAACAAAGAAAACCTTTTTTTTCCAAAAATTTCAGTCTTTTTTAGTTTGTTTAGCAAAAAATAAAAACCCCAGTGTTGATCAAGTACCACCAAAACAAAGCTCTATGGGAACAATATGATAAAAATTTTGTTTGGGTACAATGTAGCATGACTGCACAATTGTCATTCAAAGTGCGACAGCGCTGAAAGCTGAAAATTGTCCTGGGCAGGAAGGGGAGAAAGTGCCTGATATTGAAGTGGTTAAAAAGTGTTATCTAGAGTTGGGCTTTAAATTGTATTTATTTATTTGAATGAAATTACATTTAAATACACATATGTACTACAATCTACTAGTCCATCTAATACCAGCCTCTACACTGATTCACTGGAAGCGGTTAAAAAAAGAAAAAGAAAAGAAAAGGATCCTTATGCAGGTATATAGGCGTTGTGAACCGGGCCTATAGAATGTTGCTGAAACAAGGCTTGTCAAGACACACACTTTTTTCATTGGATTAAACTGGATGGTCATTCTCTCATTTCTGACATTTAAAGCCCCCCCACCCCCACTGTCTTGTGTTGAAATGTCGATATACCAGACAAGCATTCATGAAATACATTTATTTTTCTTGACACACTTGACTAGAAATGTATATAGTAAATAGGATAGATCTATAGTTTCCGAACTTATATGTTTATATGCATTGAGGTGCCTTACATCCTATTCAGTTTAAATGATCCGCCTAATGTAACATGCTTCGACGCACCAAAACACATGTGCAGCGTTGATATGTGAATATCCCCTCTGGTGAGATTCTGACATTTTCCACAGTACAAAAAGTACTGGGAGATGCAAAATCCTACATTTTCACCAGAACAGGGATAGAGAGGAAACCTTCCAAAGGGGACACCGGTTCCAGTAATGGTTATCTAAGAGGGAAGAGGGATTTTCTCTTATTTCTTGCTGCTTCTCCAGGACATGGATTGAAGGGAAATATCCCCGGCAGAACACAGAAACCAAAAAATATCTTTTTAAGGGTTGTACACCTCCTTGACTCTACCTAAAATTTACACAATAAAAAAAGAAACAGTTTTAGCTATACATACAGATCGCAGACTCATCCCCTTCATCCCAGAAGAGGACAAAGCGGCAGTTGTGGGAACAATCATCAATTCCCGAATCGACTACGCAAATTCCCTCTACGTAGGTCTACCCCAATATCAGCTTGCGCGCTTGCAACTCATCCAAAACACGGCGGCAAGACTGTTAACAGGAAAAAAGCCCTGGGAATCCATCTCCCCATCCCTAAAAAGCCTACATTGGCTAACTGTGAAGAATCGGATCACATTCAAGACCCTCTGCCTCACCCATAAATGCATACAAGGAAACGCTCCGCAATATCTCCGGGAAAAAATAAAACACTACACACCGAATCGCAGTCTTCGATCAGCTAACCAAAACCTCCTCATCATTCCCAAATACCGCTACAAAGCAAAGGGAGAACGTAGATTTGCAGTCCAAGGACCTCGACTATGGAATGCTCTCCCAACCAACCTCCGCATGGAAGAAAACCACCAGGCCTTCAGGAAAAAACTAAAGACCTTCCTTTTCTAGAAGCTGGCTACAGAGAATACATCTAGCGCCTTGAGGCGATTCAGTTCGCAATTGCAGCGCTTTACAAATCATTCATTCATTCATTCATTCATTCTTACATGTTATAAAATTCTCACTGTTCAAACAGGAAAAAAGTGCTTAGCTTAGCCAATAAAGGGTGTCACTAAAACTTCAAACTTTCTGTGTAAATCACTTATATACAAACGTATACGTACATTGATAGGACTGTTTACATTACACAGTTTGCCATTCATCCACATAGGAAAAAGAAAATACATTTAAATAATTACTGATTCTTTGTAATATACCGTATTTATTGGCGTATAACACGCACTTTTTTCCCATTAGAATCGGGGGAAAATCGTGGGTGCGTGTTTACGCCGATCCCCGCCGACATTCACATAGCGTGTCGTTTTAAATATGGCGCTGCGGAGTTCGGAGGGGGCGGAGCTGAATGAGCGCCACCGAAATCACAGTGACTGGGCGGAGCCGAGATACACATAGTCGAGTGTATTCGGCTCTTTCCGGCAATTGAAAAAATGGAGGTGTATCGTCACACGGAGTAGCACCGTGGATACACGTAAAGTAAAACTGTGCCGCGTCCTAACAAATTTGTGTACAAAAACCAAAAAAGGGGGGGACTTTTGGACTTTATAGGCACAACTTCAAAACAACTAGTTATATAAAATATTATTTTATTGATTTAGAAAAATACGTAGCAAAAAAAGAGACAATATTAAAAACACAACATGTGTATATGTTCAAACATTTGCTATACAACACCATCTAAAGTGTATGATTGTTCGGACATCTGGATGGTCACTCCAAATATAGATCGGTCCGAAGAGGTGGTTAGATAGCAAATCCGCAATCAGCTCATGTCACGTAATTGTTCGATGCTCGACATGTTTCGCGTGTAAACCACGCTTCTTCAAGAGCGAAGACAATGTATGTTGTGGATATCAAAGTACATAACATTACAAATACATGATTAGTATATACATATATACGTATACATAGAAAACAGGCATCTATAATGACGCCACATATATTGTACAAAAAGAGGATGTGTGCTGGTTCAGATGATCTGATATATGTATATACTAATCATGTATTTGTAATGTTATGTACTTTGATAGCCACAACATACATTGTCTTCGCTCTTGAAGAAGCGTGGTTTACACGCGAAACATGTCGAGCATCGAACAATTACGTGACATGAGCTGATTGCGGATTTGCTATCTAACCACCTCTTCGGACCGATCTATATTTGGAGTGACCATCCAGATGTCCGAACAATCATACACTTTAGATGGTGTTGTATAGCAAATGTTTGAACATATACACATGTTGTGTTTTTAATATTGTCTCTTTTTTTCCTACGTATTTTTCTAAATCAATAAAATAATATTTTATATAACTAGTTGTTTTGAAGTTGTGCCTATAAAGTCCAAAAGTCCCTCCCTTTTTTGGTTTTTGTACACGGCTCTTTCCGGTGCCGCTCACAGTCACGCCCAGTCCCGCCATTGGACCTGTGTTATGTCCATCATAGGGCGGGACTGGGCGGGACTGTGAGCGGCGCTCACTCGACTATGTGTATCTCATATGGATGGTGCCGCGCTAGTCCTGTTGTGTAGACCTCTAATAGTTAAAATATATAAAACTAGATGTGTAGAGATGGCCTGAAAAACCAGTGGTGTATTTTAACAGGTGATATAACCCACTACACGGACTAAAGTAAATAAAAATAAATAAAATAAAATATGTGGGTGTAAGCAAAAAATAGCAACCTAAACAGCTTAAATTAAAAATATCAATCGTAGCTGACCATAATGTTGACTATTTCAGTATAGTGACAATAAACAAATTTAAAATAAGGTGGCGTGGATTAAACTATAATTATCAATCACAAATTGGCAAAGTGCATTGTGCAAACACTGTGCAACATAAATAGCTAAATCATATGATGACTTAAAGTGTTAAACAGCAGGCATTCCATAAAGTGCAAGTGTGCAGACAAACGTAAAAATATATATATAAATAATGACTCCAAACTGAGTAATAATGAGATAAAGGTGAATGTCCCAAAAAATTGGATGAAAAAAGAGGAAAAAATCACACAAAAAAATGTCCTTATTCATAGTAAAAATCTGTGACAATATGGTGCTGGCATGCGCATGTAGCAGTTAAAGTGCCTGGTGACTCAGAATCTCATGCAGCTTCGTGTGCAAACACTACAGTGGGTAGTGGCCCCTTACCTCAAAGTAATGGGGCAACAGCATATGACCAAACTGGTTCTTTATCTTTTCCACCTAGCGGCTCCTACGTATTCCTCACCGTCCTGGGGTAGGATTCCCTCAGATGTGATGCAGGGAGGTGTTTATAGACAAGGATAAAAAGGAACCCAATAGTGTAACTCCGTTTAAAATTACTGGTTTATTAAGCAAAGATAGCAGGTACTCAGATTGACAGTAAATGGTACAGTGTTTGTATCCGACGAGCGGCGAGCTCGTAGCTTTCTCTCAGTGTGTCCAGCCTATCCTGTCCGTACGCGTGACGTCACACCACACGTGACTTCTTCAGGGGAGCACTCAGTGGTGAAGATGGAAAAGACACCCCACTCAGTGATCCGCCACCACATAGATTTTGCGCTTACCACAAAGCAAGCAATAGAAAGCCTGTAAGCCGTCCAAACATGGGAAGTCCAGCTGATGTATAATTGACTGTATGCAGCGTGGCTACGAAGATACAGCAGGAAACCCAAACACTCGACACACACAGCAAATCGCCGGCCGGCATAGCGAGCACCCGTCCACAACAGAATGGCAATGACGTCAGAGCGTCACCTCCCTCTCAGAGGTGACACTCTGACGTCATTGCCATTCTGTTGAGGACGGGTGCTCACTATGCCGGCCGGCGATTTGCTGTTTTATACCTTGCTTATGTAAGTTTTCTACCTTTTTTAAATAAACAATCCTGCCAGATTTACACTATGGCCAGTTTTCTTTTATCCACATGCCTTTGAGTCGAGTGTTTGGGTTTCCTGCTGTATCTTCGTAGCCACGCTGCATACAGTCAATTATACATCAGCTGGACTTCCCATGTTTGGACGGCTTACAGGCTTTCTATTGCTTGATTTGTGGTAAGCGCAAAATCTATGTGGTGGCGGATCACTGAGTGGGGTGTCTTTTCCATCTTCACCACCGAGTGCTTGTTGTGCTTATTGATGGGCTTTCCTTTGGGACTATTTCCAGCCTAAATGATATGCATAATGATTTCCATGTAAATCATATGGACATCACTGTTTGATTCACATTTAAGTGTATGGACATCACTGTTTTTTGACATTATTTTCGATCATCGCATTAGCTTGTAATCTTTCTGGTATATGAATTCCCTAGAGGAGTTCCTAAATATGACTGCATGATTGTATCACATGTATATTCTTTTATATATTTCAGCGCGGTTTTTTCTTTATACTTGATATTTTTGGTGCACATCTCACTGTTAAACTGCTGCTTTTTGGGGGGTTCACTGATATAGTGGTAGCGCAGTATTTTTTCCTTTTTCTATGAACCAGCCACCATCTCTGGCTTCATTGGCTTCGACCCCTGAAGACCGGGCATTACCTACCTCATGTAACCAGCCACCATCTACGGCTTCATTGGCTTCAACCCCTGAAGACTGGGCATCATCTGTCTTATGTAACCAGCCACCATCTTCGGTTTCATTGCCTTTGACCCAAAAAAAGGACTCTGCATTTTCAGCCCGAGGTAGCATCCCACCATTTCAAGATTCACTGATTCTAGGAAACACCAGCAACGAAGATTTGTATTCTGTGTACAGCCGGCGTAATATAGCAAACTCATCCCAATGTACTTTGTACCTACAGGCCTTTACGGCCCACAATCCTATTGGACAGGGTGGTTTTGGAAAGGTAAGTGATTTTGCTGATTTACCTAGGGTTTTGCCACAGTCTGCTATATGTGTTTTCCTATACATGTTCTCCATGGTTACACCTGCAGCATGTCCCAGACGTTCGGATACAGAGCCCTAGTCCTAGCCTAGGGCCTCAAACTTAGATATTTCTTCAGGAGACATCTGGAAGGGGTCTGATTGCAGAGCATCAGTAGGATGGCTTCTAGAATCCATGCTCCGCACTAGAAAATTAGTCCAAGGAAGGCATAAAGGGATTTCTGGCCTTGTGGCAGTGGGATGTCAGAGATTACTTTCACCCTGTCTTCAGTGAGGTGTCTTGTCCCATGGGACAAACAGTGTCCAAGAAAAATGACAGATGTTGAGCACCACTGCAATTTGGGCTTTGAGGCTTTGCAACCCTGGTTGGCAAGATAACACAACAGGGGTAAGTCAGCTGCACAAAGGAGAAGGTCATCAACATATTGGAAGAGAATCACTTCCGGGTGTTCCTCTTGTCATGTGTCAAGGATGATAGCCATAGCTTTTGCAAACTGGCTTGGAAAGTTCTGTGCCCCTTGTGGCACAACTGTTTAGGTATGTTGCCGTTTCTTTCCGTGGATGAATGCAAAAAGGTACCAGCAGGAGGGGTGAGGGTGGACACTGAAGAAAGCGTTTGTAAGGTCCACCTCTGTGAGGTACTTTGCAGTCAAAGGCATCCACCGCAGGTAGCTGGTTCTCTTTTGGGTTCTCTTCTTGGGGTTATTGTGGTTTCCGGGGCAATGATGCACCCTCTTTTAGCTTGACTGAAACTGGTGGCACCTTTAAGTGACCGTTATCTTCCGGTCCTGTGGACCATAGGCACGCAGGGATTCTGTCAGGTACTGCCTGCGGTATTGAACTTGAAGTTATTGCTTCATGAAGTGTCATCAGGAGAGGCAGAGAACACAAAGCAGATGAGCCTTCTAAAGATAGGGGACTATGCAACTTCATTCCCCCTTCAGGCGTGTACATGATTGAGGCCTGTAGTCTGGACAACACCTCAGCTTCTAGTAGATTCAAGGGACATGTAGAGGACACCATGAATCTGGCAAGCAAATCAGGAAATGTCCCCATTTGGAGTGGCTCAGCAAGTGGACTGGAGCGGGGCACCCCATCCACTCCCACACAGGAAACGTGTGTGTGTGTGTGTCTCTTTTCATAGTGGGAGAAGTTCTGATCATCAAAGGCCTGTATAAGTCTAGCATGATACTTCTTCAGACTCCCCTTTATCTTGGGTAATATCTTGGATTGTGGTGGTCTGAACCATCAATTTCTCCTTTGCCCAGTCGTGGAGTTGTGCACAGAACTCCACGCCTGAGGTGTAGGAAGTGGCACTTGTCAGGCAGGTATCATTGAAGGCCGTCTGCATGACTGGCCAAAAAACATGTCCTGCTTTGATTTGGCATAGGCTGATCAAGTCTCTCCAGGCAGCTGAGTAAGTTTCTTGTATCTGCACTATCCTGCGGTAGAAGGGCATTGGCTGCTTCTCTGGGTCAGGCAGACTTGTCACTAAGGCCGCTGCTTGTGATGGAGTAAAAGCGACATACATCACTGGTGCCCCTTCTGGTAACCGAGACTGTTGTTCGGGCGGGGGCTGGGAAGGGGCACTGTTCCTTACGGTTCCTAGCATGTGTTTGAAATCCTCTCGGAACTGTGAGTCCGGAGCCGGATTGGGGGTTAAATCAGCGGGTGGCCTTGCTGCCTGTTGTTGGGCTTCCCACTCAGATGCTTCTTCATCATTAACATATCTGGCCTGTGAATGTGATGCTTCCGTATTGGGGAAGACAGGTGTGTGGTATAAACCATCCTGGTTTAAAACAAGAAAGACTGGGTATCGGCTGTGTTTGAGCCTACTGGGTGTACCAAGATGGCCGCCGGCAGGAAGTGCACTGGGCTGGGTAGAAAGTGAAGGCATAGGTGCACTAAGATGGCCGCCGGGCTGAGTTGTCACAGTGGGTTGTGCTTGGGCTGGGGTGGTGAGAAAGGAGTGGTTGTTAGGCGGAGGGCAGTGCTGTCCCTCCCCTCCTTTTGTTTCAAGTTCCAACATAGCGCGGTGGTTCACATATCATCAACTCTGTGATACATAATATAGTACAATCGCCATCTTTCTTTACTTCCTTTATCCAATTTTCTTTATCACACAGGATTTTTCTCCCTGTTTCTTTAGCAACATAACTTTCCCACTTCGTTCAACTTTGTTAACTATTTCAACATCTTCTCTCCTCTTCACAATATCACATTCTTCACATTCCTTTCTCTTTCTCTCTCTCTCTCTCTCTCTCTCTCTCTCTCTCTCTCTCTCTCTCTCTCTCTCTCTCTCTCTCTCTCTCTCTCTCTCTCGGCTAACGGCTTGAGAGGAGAATACGTACAATAGAAACCAAAACGTGTAGCGCTAAATGGAAGAGGCACCTTCAAACTAATGAGGTGAAGAGCCAATGCCCTACATACAGTTTAACTAGAACACAGATAAATGTCTCACATTAGAAAAACTTAAATAGATATAAATATGATTTAAATAAAGAAGTCCGTGAATTAGAAACTGAATGGGTCACCACTTATGAGTGATGTATAAAACACCTTCACCGGCATAAGGCCATAAAGTCTTTGAAATGATGATGTACAGCTGGTGCTTAAAAGTCCCACATATCTATGTTGGATAGTGCATGGATGGACCAGCTCTAAAACATCACACCACAGTGTCTTCACAAACGTGCAATTCACTCAGACGGTAAAGATGGAGGCTTACCGGAGGGTTTGAACCCAAGACAGTGTATACTGTGAGGGTCAAACCGGCTTTTATTGCTCACTGGCAATAGTGGGAAGGCCTTGACAGCCTGAAGGGATCACAGGGGGTTCCTGAAGGCGTATCTTCTCCAAATATAACAATGGATCTCCCCGCATATGGCTCATAAAGGGTATAAAAAGGGCCACATAGTGTGATACCGTAGAAACCGTATTTTATTAAAAAAGAAGAAATACACTTACATGTTTAAGATGATAAAAAGCGCTTGTACATAAAAGAAGGCGGCAGTGGAGTCCTCCCGACGCGTTTCGTCTGAAAAGACTTCGTCCTGGGGTACCCTCCACTGCAGCCTGACTCCCTAATATAGGTACTGTAATCCTCTTGATGTGACTCCAGCCCATTCAATTCCCTAAATTGGCACTTCCGGGTTGCCCAAGATGGCGGACCCGCGTGCGTTCCAGGCCTCCATTTAGTGGGTGTGCTGTGCGTTCCACCTCCCAGTGTTGTGGCCTAGTGTTCCCCATGTATCTAATGTTACCGAGGTTTCCATTTACATGATGTAATGAAGGTGATCTTAAATTAAGTAACCACTTGTGTTTGTGGTTTTTGAAGCATTGGTTTGTCTCCCAATGTGTGCGGAGACGGATCCCAGCAAATCTCGCGATATGACGCTGTGACGTCATGACGCGAGAGCGGAAGTGCACTTCTATGGATCTCGTAGCTTGCGTTCCAACAGTGGTTGGCCGGAAGCTCTCGATGTAACGGCAAGTTAGAGATAGCCTCAATGTGGGATGGCTTGCGTTCCAGTTTCAATGGAACAACCGGAAGCGTGCGTTCCACCATGTATCGTGCAACCAGTAAAAGCAACTTGGCACATTTAGGAATATACCAACATAATTATTAATGAGAGAAACACGTGTTCTTATGACGGTTGATTACTCGTGGGCACAGCCTTTGTAGTTAAATTTGAAGAAGTAACAATACATGTAAGGCCACTCCCACTGCTCGGTCCAAATGGTTATGCGAAATATTAATCAACCTAAATGTGTCTCCTTATGTGCAGATGTATACTCTATATATCTCGTTCAAAAAATTATAGACAACCTGGTCGAACCAGGCCGTGTATAAAATCTATAAGAGCAAGAAGATACAAAAAGGTGCATATGTGTAAAACCCATACATCATACTCAATGAAGGGAATTCGATGAACTGGATTCACATGAGTCTACATAATTCACATCTATAACATCTATAGTTACTATCCAATAAAGAACATACTCAAAAATCAGACCATACAGATGTGCCAGCAAATCGTAAATTATAAAAACGTAAACTATACACCTTATGATTCGTCTAGAAAAGCATTGACATCTATCTCTACATTAAGCCCTAAAGGGGCAAAAGTCTGTAGCTCATATGCCCAAAACATTTCCAGGCGGGATACCCCCCTTGTTTTCGCACCCCCTCTCCAAGGTGGTGTATATTTGTCAATAATGACAAACTGTGATAAATCTGGATTTCCACCATGGAATTCTTTGTAATGTCTCGGGACCGTATGTTTGGGGTCTCTACTTTTAATTAGGGCGATGTGTTCCCCCACCCTAATCGAGAATGTCCTGGTAGTGCGGCCTATATATTGTTTATGGCAGGGGCAGGTAATGAGATACACTACAAATTTCGTGCTGCATGTGCAGAATGGTTTTATAGTGTATCTCTTTCCCGTCGTCGTGGAAGCGAACTCTGTCACTTTACGTGTTCTAATAGCATTATGCTGGCATACCACGCATTTCCTGCAAGGAAAAAAGCCAGTCCAGTCATGAAAGAAAGAGGGGCGGGTGGGGGGGTTTATGATATTAGGGGCTATCCGACCTTTTAATGATGGTACACCCCTAAAGATAACATTGGCTTCTTCTGGGATAAGTGGACCCAGAATGTTGTCTTGCTTGAGGACGCCCCAATGTTTTCTCATAATATTTTTGATTTGTCTGTGCTGTGTTGAAAAAGCCGTCAGCATGGCCCACTTAAATTTCCCGTCAGGTTCTCTCATAGGTTTAACTTCCAGTAGGGATTTCCTATCTGTGTTGATAGCTCTTTGGATTTCTTGATCTAGGCCATCAGTATCGTAACCCTTATCCATGAATCTAGATTTCAAAATCTTGGCCTGTTCAAGAAATACTTCTGTATCCGTGCAATTCCGTCGGAGTCTCAAAAACTGGCTCCGAGGGACCGCATTAAGCCATGAGACATGATGACAACTATCTACAGGAATGAACCCGTTGCGGTCTGTGGGTTTGAAATATGTGCTGAATCTAAATTGCTTATTTATTATCTCTATCTGTAAGTCTAAAAAGTGGATTTTGGTTTCACTGGCTTCATAAGACAAAGATATACCTCTATCGTTTGCGTTCAAACTCACGAAGAACTCCTCGAGTGTCTCCATGGTACCATTCCATAGGAGAAGGATGTCGTCTATGTACCTAGTCCACAGAACCAGAGAACTGGTTTCATGGACATAGACGACATCCTCCTCCCATTTGGCCATGAATAGGTTCGCGAGACTAGGTGCGAATTTCGCCCCCATAGCCACTCCGCGTTGTTGGAGATAAAAATTGTGGTTAAACCAAAAGTAATTATGTTTGGTTGCGAATTCTAGTAACTCCACAAGATAGTCACACTGAAAAGACGCCAGAGAGTGTTCCTGGGCCAAAAAGTGCTTAATGTGCCAAGTTGCTTTTACTGGTTGCACGATACATGGTGGAACGCACGCTTCCGGTTGTTCCATTGAAACTGGAACGCAAGCCATCCCACATTGAGGCTATCTCTAACTTGCCGTTACATCGAGAGCTTCCGGCCAACCACTGTTGGAACGCAAGCTACGAGATCCATAGAAGTGCACTTCCGCTCTCGCGTCATGACGTCACAGCGTCATATCGCAAGATTTGCCGGGATCCGTCTCCGCACACATTGGGAGACAAACCAATGCTTCAAAAACCACAAACACAAGTGGTTACTTAATTTAAGATCACTTTCATTACATCATGTAAATGGAAACCTCGGTAACATTAGATACATGGGGAACACTAGGCCACAACACTGGGAGGTGGAACGCACAGCACACCCACTAAATGGAGGCCTGGAACGCACGCGGGTCCGCCATCTTGGGCAACCCGGAAGTGCCAATTTAGGGAATTGAATGGGCTGGAGTCACATCAAGAAGATTACAGTACCTATATTAGGGAGTCAGGCTGCAGTGGAGGGTACCCCAGGACGAAGTCTTTTCAGACGAAACGCGTCGGGAGGACTCCACTGCCGCCTTCTTTTATGTACAAGCGCTTTTTATCATCGTAAACATGTAAGTGTATTTCTTCTTTTTTAATAAAATACGGTTTCTACGGTATCACACTATGTGGCCCTTTTTATACCCTTTATGAGCCATATGCGGGGAGATCCATTGTTATATTTGGAGAAGATACGCCTTCAGGAACCCCCTGTGATCCCTTCAGGCTGTCAAGGTCTTCCCACTATTGCCAGTGAGCAATAAAAGCCGGTTTGACCCTCACAGTATACACTGTCTTGGGTTCAAACCCTCCGGTAAGCCTCCATCTTTACCGTCTGAGTGAATTGCACGTTTGTGAAGACACTGTGGTGTGATGTTTTAGAGCTGGTCCATCCATGCACTATCCAACATAGATATGTGGGACTTTTAAGCACCAGCTGTACATCATCATTTCAAAGACTTTATGGCCTTATGCCGGTGAAGGTGTTTTATACATCACTCATAAGTGGTGACCCATTCAGTTTCTAATTCACGGACTTCTTTATTTAAATCATATTTATATCTATTTAAGTTTTTCTAATGTGAGACATTTATCTGTGTTCTAGTTAAACTGTATGTAGGGCATTGGCTCTTCACCTCATTAGTTTGAAGGTGCCTCTTCCATTTAGCGCTACACGTTTTGGTTTCTATTGATTTGTTGGGCAATTATTCTTTTTGCGGTGTTAGCGGCTTATCATTTTTGAGCAAGCGCAAATTTACTACTGGTGTGGTTTTGGCGTATACAAGGAGAATACGTACAACTAATGGGTTAATATTCTTCTCACTGCTCCTTATCAACAAATTCCTTGGGTGGGGGCACATAACGCTGCTGCGCTGCTACTGTCTGCTATAACCCTGTAATGTACGGTTAATCTCAGAACAAGAACAAACACGTCAGGGACAGTAGGGAGCAATGGCCCGCGACCCAACAGATTCCCCGGGCAGCCCCCCCTCCGACCTTCACCAGTCCCCAACCCCTCTCGTGTATAGCAAACAGTAAACCACAAATACACTCAGTACAGGACATTACACCTGCCACTCTTCGAACTGCAAAATTTCAGCAGGCTAAGATAAACCACAGGGGCAGACAACTCCCCTAAACCCCGTTTATAGACGTTGTTACACCTCTACCCCAGAGGCCGACAGCTCATCTGGGGGTGAGACATCTGTAACACTTTCATTCTGCAAAGCCAGCAGCTGAGAACCCTCAGAGGTCCTACAAACCTTGAGTAACCGTCTATACCCGTCTGCTACAAGGAAACATCTCATCCCAGAGGCCGACAGCTCGTCTGGAGATGAGAACACACATACACACATGTAGCACTTTCAGCCTGCTGAGTTCCGTAGCCCAAAGAATGGCAGTGAACAGATAATACAGACAGCAGAAACCCATCGGCAGGTTCGTTAAAACAGCCTCAGGCGAGGAAATACCTGCCTCTTAAACAGTCTCAGCATACCGACAGAATCCAGCAGTCAACCAAAAGACAAGAAAGTCGTACAGTGGTAAGAATATAAAAAACTTACCGTACTGTTAGGGCTGCACAAAGACCCCCTCTCTTATCTTATCAGTTTAGCCGCTCGAAGCGTTATCGTGGTCTGGCTTCGACTGTAGCCTGAAGCTCCGGTTTCGGCACCAGCTGTTAAGGATAAGATTAAGAGCTTCAATCGAGCTCAAGGTTATCTGCTGCTGTCTCTAATTGGTAAGTGTAGATATGCATGCATATAAAAGTAAACACTCTGAGACACGTTCAGCACCGTTACTTCTTACACTTCTGATTTATTCAAGGCGGTGCTAATGTTTTATACACAAAAATACGTCATTGCTATGTTAGTCTAATAGGTACATCTCATTGGTTAAGATAGAAAAGAAGATGGAGAATCTTCATAACGAGGTTTGGCTGTCCTTGGTTTTATCTTCAGTTCCGCGTTCTTCTGATGTGTGGGATGTAGGGGGTACCCGCCATCTTGAGAAAGTATAGGAACAGAGCAAACCTGTAATACTTATATAATGAATAAGGAGAAAAATATGTATACACATAAGGAAATAGACATTTTCAAATTATTATTATTATCTACATCACATTCCTTCACAGTATGGGCTGCTTAAATCACCAACAAGAGGTGGGAAGTTCTCAGTCCTACAGAAGTGTTGCCTTCATCTGGTGGGGATGGGAGCATTAAGGCTACATATACATGGAGACATACATCCAGCATGACAATCCAGACACCGACTCCATCAATATCTACACTGCCAGATGATGGCCTGAGGGAGAGATACAAATGAGGTGGAAGCTTCAGTCAATGCCGACCCCCTGCAGTCCTTCCTCACTCTGGTGTCACTCCAAGTTTTTTAAGAGAAGGTAAAGAGAAATCTTTCAATAGGTACACCTATTCCGGTGACACCTGTCTTAAAGGAGATATCCTCTCTTACTTCCCGTTGTGTCTAGGGGTAGGAAATGATAGGGAAATGACACAAAGACAGAAAAAAGTCCTTGGTCTCCTTCCCTACTCCACTCAAAACTAAAAAAAAATACTCCTTCTACTCATTCTTCCTAATTTATCGTTTTATGAGCGAACCCATTTTGATGAATTTTGCCACTTTTTCAGACTTTAAAAAAATCATAAAAATCCCAGTAAAATCAGGACACTTGGGAGGCTCCATATGTTGGATATGCCAGTATTTTGTCATCTCTGTCCTCAGCTTTTCTGGAAAATGTAACCTAATCTTTCCTCTCTTATGTTTCTACAGATTTTATTGAAAGCGCCATATGGGATACAAGCTGATTATTTTTCACTCGGAGTCATGATTTATGAAATGGCAGTTTGTTGCCACCCATACTATCAGCCCAACATGACCAGACTCCAGGTGAAGGAGGCGATAATGGAACCTGAACTCGAATTTCCACAGAACATGGATCCTGACCTCCAAGATCTCATTGAGAGGGTAAGAATGCACTAAACATGATATTAGGGAGAGAGAAACAGCACACAGAGGGGAATGAAAGGATTATGGGAAATGTTGGCAGGGATGGCCAGCACTTACATAAGACAATTACATTTCTAGTAATGTGCATTTCAGGTGCAAACATGTTAGGAAAAATCTTTGGCTCTGTTTTGCAAACACATTTTTGCATAATGGGGTGGTCTAAAAAAAGATTGTACGCCTGTTTTCTCAGTTGTGCCACAACTGAGAGCAGCTTGGTGAAAGTAGGTTACCGGCATGAACAGGGAGGTTGAAAATACACAACTGCTAAAAGCGTGGGATTGTATTATCCAATCACTGACTGTGGTGCTCATGATTTATATTTCTTTGTTACAGCTTCTGGAAATTGACCAAGGATTGAGATGGGAGCTCGTCCGTGATGTCAGAAATCATCCATTTTTCAGAGGCGTTGACTGGAAGGACTTAGAATGTGGAGAGGCCAAACCACTGGATTACACAAGACCAGTAAGTATATGAATACCATAGCTCTGGCACATTTAGGGTGGTAGAGAATTGAATTTTATAGCATTTACAATATCTGCATTCATTTTCATTACAGTGTATGTAAACCCTTACAACAAACCCCTTTTATTTGTTTCCTTTTGGTCTGTTAAACATCCCATTGAAAGCAGTTTGTTATATATGTACAAAGTACAAATAAATACCCATTGGCCCTTCTAGAACTCTGTAGCAGAGAACATAGGTATCTATCAGTAAGCATTGTTCCCAGTTCTCATTCCCTACGTACTACAGAACCCCTCCCTGTTATGTTATGAAGGTGAGGAGATGGGGAGACGTTCTGTAGTCCTAGCAAACTTCCAGTTCCAGGTGACAACACTGCTGCTCCATAGATACAGTAGAGTGAGTGAGTGTTGTCACCCTAAGACCAGAATTGTGCCACTTGCCTGAAGAAAATAAATGCAGCCATCGCTAAGGCTTGTAAGCTGGAAATATAATAGCATTTTGTTCTCGGGTTTAGATACACTTTAATTATTGGGTATGTAGAATTCTCCAAGATGTGTGAGCATTCTCTGTATTGATCGGCGAGTTTGATGTACCGTATATACTCGAGTATAAGTCGAATTTTTCAGCACATTTTTTTGTGCTGAAAGTGCCCCCCTCGACTTATACTCGAGTCAAGCACTTTTCTGCAGCAAAAAAAATCATTTTCCGAACCGACTTTGGGGCCCCGTATCTCGGGGCCACTTGGTGCTAGGAACCCCAAAGTTGGTGTGCAAACCCAGTAGAACTGGTACCACAACATATCCAAAGCTGAAGTTCCTAGCACTAAGTGGCCCCGAGATACGGGGCCCCAAAATCGGTTCAGAAAATGTCATTCTCTGCTGCAGAAAAGTGCTTGACATTTTCTGAACCGATTTTGGGGCCCCATATCTCAGGGCCACTTAGTGCTAGGAACTCCAAAGTTGGTGTGCAAACCCAGTGGAACTGTTACCATAACATATCCAAAGCTGGGGTTCCTAGCACCAAGTGGCCCTGAGATACGGAGCCCCAAAACCAGTTCGGAAAATGTCATTCTCTGCTGCAGAAAAGTGCTTGACATTTTCTGAACTGATTTTTGGGGCCCTGTATCTCGGGGCCACTTGGTGCTAGAAACTCCAGCTTTGGAAATTTTATGGTACTAGTTCCACTGGGTTTGCACACCAAATTTGAGGTTCTTAGCACTAAGTGGCCCCGTAATACGGGGCCCCATAGTCGCTCAACTGTGTCCATCTGCAGCAATGTCATTTCGGGACCCTTTGGGTTCAGAGACCCCAAATTTTGGCTGCAGCTAGGGGGCATCTAGGAACCCTTAACTACGAGTTTGAAGTTCAGGGGACCTATGGCTGCAAATGGGCACAGTGAGGCATGCAAATGGGCACAATGATGCTGCAAATGGGCATTGTTGATCCTCTTTTCCACTTACAGTAGCTGTGCATTTCTCACCCTCGTCTTATACTCGGGTCAATAAGTTTTTCCCATTTTTTTTGTGGTAAATTAGGGCCTCGACTTATACTCGGAACGACTTATACTCGAGTATATACGGTATGTCTTTTTCTCTTTACAGCGTCTGAAAACTCGAAATGATAATTTTGAAATGGAAGAAGTTTTGTCTTCTGAACCAAGTTCACCAATTCCGTCAGAGGAGCAGGAGATCTTTTCCAGATTTTCCTTTGAGAGCCTTGGCTTCTTCATCACGTGGCGATTCATTTTCACAGAGCCTGGATGAGGATCAGGGATCATCACCTAACAAACGTCTATACTGTTCCACAGCCTGGAAAAACCAAGCTCCTCCTCCAGACTCCTCCTATTCATATATTGCACATCATTCATGTCACCGTAAAGCAGTGCAGTGCATTACAATGTTGTACAGTAACATGTGTTGCTTTTCTGTGTGGTGCATTTTTCAGCATTTTTATGCACGTTTTGGGTCATTTTTTTGTATTTACTAATATTTATGTAGTATTTAATATTTACCTTTTGTGTGTGTTTATGTGTGCATTTATTCATTAATTAAATCATTGTAATAGTAGTATTTATTTGTATTTAGGAATTGCATTTGAGCAGAAAAAAGGTTTTTTATCAGGGTTAGCACTTCAAAATCATAAATCCAGGGAGTATCCGATCGCCTGCGGGGGTCAGGAAGGAATTTTGTCCCTGTAGCTAAGGGTTTTCGCCTTCCTCTGCATCATGCTAGCCCTTATCAACATTGATTAATTGGCAATTTCTCACTTAAATAAAATATTCATCAAAAATAAATTATTGCTAGTTCCGTATTATTCTTTTTTTCTTACTACTTGTTAATTGGTGTTATTAAAAAAGTTGTTGGATAAGGGGAATCTCTTCCCATATTGAACTTTTACATTAACCCTTGTTCAGGGCTGTGATTTGGGATTCAGTGCTTCCAGCAGTGATTTGCTATCTGTCCCGTATGGTGGGAAGCACCATAGAGCAGTGTCCCTCAACCTTTTTCCAGGAGGGGGGGGGCGCCCTTAAAAAGTATTTTCAGTGTTGAGGCACCCCAGTCCAAGGTTTGGTTCACGTTACTGTGTGTCGCGGAACACGTGCAAAATCGCGCTCGTTCCTGACACACAGACAAATGCTCTGCTCTTTAGGGGTGCCATTAATTCTTAATGGTACCCCACACATTGTAAAACGTGGGGTGCTTTTGGTGCAGTGCAATTTAAAAAAAAAGTCCGGGGACTTCTTTTCCTGCATTTTTGTGGGTAGGGAAGCCCATTGAAATGAATAGGCTGCCCTACATGCAGCACACCGCCACACAGATGTGAACCAAGGGCTTTTTCACATGTCAGGTTGGAGGGGCGGTAAAACCACATGGTTGAGTTGATTTTACCACCCCCAACATCTCCCCCTTTAGCTGCAGAGGCAGCAGCTGGGGGTGTACACATGCTGTGGCTGCAGCTGGAGGTATACCCAGGGTGAATGGGGCTGCACTGCAACTACCCCGCAGCTGTGTGCATTGCACAGTTGTGGTGTATTGATGCTGCATTTACAGGCTTAAAACAGGTGGCGAGGAGGCAACATAATGCCTCTTTACCGCCTGTCAAATGCCTTTGAAAAGCAATCTGTGCATGGATTGCTTTTCAGAGGAGCAGCAGTCCTTGCTGCTATCGCAAACAAGCCCTACAAAAGCAGTGCTGATGGTACAGGAATGGGGTGGGGGGTCAGGATTACAAGTAACATACACACACACACATACAGACACATGCATACAAACACATACACACATACAGACACGTGCACACACACAAATACAGACACATGCATACAGACACATACACACATACAGACACGTGTACACACACTAATACAGACACATGCACACACACACATATGCACAGTCACACACACATACAGACATATGCACACACATACACATTCACACACACATACAGACACATGCACACATACAGACACGTGTACACGCACACACAGACACTCACATGCACATACACACATACAGACACGTGTACACACACACACACACACACATATACACACACAGACAGACACTCACATGCAAACACACACACAGACACATGTATAAAGCCCTTTTAAAACAAATCTAGCCCAGTACCTTTCCAGTTTCTTCATTCATTCAGACGGGTACTGCACTGTAGGGGGAAGCAGAGAGCACAGCACACTCCCCTGCACTTTACTTTCACTTTTTAGGCGGACGGAGCTTCTCACAGTGCCGATGTACAGTTCGGCTGGGAGTCGGGAGATCGGGCTCATCTGACAGCCCTTCTCTCACATGATCCCACGGCACACCTGAGAACCTCTGACGGCACACTGGTTGAGAAAGGCTGCCATAGAATATAATCTCCATTTGAGATAGAAATCTTGGTCTGGAACTGAAGATACTTTCTGTCTTTCATGGACTCAGGAGAGGACAGGGAACTTTTGGCCTGGGAAGCAAACATAACCAACCAGTCCTTTAATGGTCGGGACAGATTTCTGTAGGCTAATAAAAGTGCACCATGCAAAGGGCCTCATGGTGTTGCATAGATTGGTGGGCGTAGTGATGGGGATGATAGGGCGATGTTCCTTGAGGACATGGCTAATTGTGGCACATCTTCCTATGGTAATGGTTCTCACATGACTGTGACCCCGCTTAAGGCATATCTGTGCTCTGGTTACCTCAGTTGCTGGTTTTCCAAGGATCACCTCCAGACACATACACATTGGGTCAACAAGAATGGCAGCATTAACTTTATTAGTCAAACAAGCTCCTCCCACTGACACTTGATCGTAGAGTTTGACTTGTGCTTTGACTAAAAGGTAAGTGGAAATGTGACTTGGTGTTCAGCTAACATGGGACTGTACACCCCATTAACAACCTTCATACCATAACAACATACCTAAATAATTAAGTAAACACACAACAAGGATTGTGGCAACATTTAGGCCACACTTCCTTTTTTGGGTTTAAATCTATTTTAATTATGAAATAAACTTTAACCTTTACTACCAAACAAAACCGATGTTTACCATTAACAGAGCAACAGCCTTTGTCAATATCTTACACCGACCACTGTCCACTCACAAAAAAATACCCCATAAAGATGGACCATGAAGAAGGAAAATACCAAAGGAGAGGGTGGGTGGAGGAATGGGTCAAAAGATCCAAAAGGAAGGCTGAAGATAATCCAGAGGTCTTTGGCTCCCTAGAGCTGCCATCTAGCTTGAAGCCATCTCTGACTTCCTGCGGCTTCCCACTGCACATACACGAGTCACACAGCGTTCTGCGGCCTCCTGGGACCTGTGACATATCCCAGGAGGGGGGCAATCGCCTATGTGATCCAAGCAGAAGTGGGAACAGACACTTGCCAAAACTAGGTATCAGCTCCCAGATAGAAAAAGTTTTCAAAAGTGGTAGAGGAGACGGGAGGAGCAAAAGTGGAACTTCCCTTTTTAGGTGAAGTTCCGCTTTAACAATCATCATAGTTCTCTATTAACAATATAATTCACTTAAACAAAAAATGTGTGATAGAATTGTTAGTACCATGGGGCCCCTTTTCTAGTTTTTACTTTTGTGGCCCTAACACTCTTGTTGGTTCTAAAACATTTTTACCCAATCCTTGACTAAGGTGATATCTGATGGCACCCTACTGACCACGCCCACTTTACCCACACCTAAAAGTTCATGCCCCCATTTTAAACATTGTTTAAAGTAATAGTAAAGACCTGTTCTTTTGTTTTTTTTAATAACAAACAGTGATGACCCATGCATTGTGGGCGCACGGGCACCGCCCCCCCGACACCTCTGCTGCCCTCCCTATTCATGTGCCCAGCCCCTTTCAGGACGCCAGACACATGAAATACTATGGTGGGGATAGGCGGGGGTGTGTATTTTGAAGGACGTGATTAAAGCCAGAGGCTCTAATAGGCTTCAAAATAGGGTGGGCTCGGAACGCAGAGCACTGCGTCCCGATCCCACCCTGTTGTGTGGCATAGCAAATTAATATTTGCTATTTTCACGCTAATGTTCCTCCCTGCCAATCAGCAGGCAGGTCAGTGAGACCTGTCTCACGATTGGCCAAAGTATTAGGTGATCCTATTGGATACCTAACGCTTTGGCGGAAGAGGAGACACAGCAGAGGAAGCCTAAGGAGCCAAGCAGACACAGCAGCCGCATCCGCTGCTTGCCGCCGAGGAGGAGACCCGCCGCTTCCCGCCGAGGAGGAGAGCTGCTGAGGAGGAGAGCCGCAGAGGAGGAGAGCCCTATTACTCCAGGAGAGGAGCAGAGCCCCACCACATGAGCAGTAAGTTCCGCTGAGCCTGGCTGCATTTGATAGGCACAAGTGGCTGCATATGATGGGCACAAGTGAATGCATTTGATGGGCACAAGTGGCTGCATATGATGGGCACAAGTGAATGCTTTTTATGGGCACAAGTGGCTGCATACGATGAGGCACAAGTGACTGCATATGATGGGCATAAGTGGCTGCATATGATGGGGAACAAGTGGCTGCATTTGATTGGCACAAGTGGCTGCATTTGATTGGCATAAGTGGTTGCATTTGATTGGCACAGATGGCTGCATATACTGGGCACAAGTGGCTGCATATGATGGGCACAAGTGGCTGCATTTGATGGGCACAAGTGGCTGCATTTCACGGGCACAAATGGCTGCATATGATGGGCACAAGTGGCTGCATACGATGGGCACAAGTGGCTGCATTTGATGGGCACAATGGCTGCATTTGATGGGCACAGTGAGGCTGCAATTGATGGGGGGTTCAGTATTTTTCAGTTTGTTTGCACCCCCCAAAAATTTTGAGCACCAGCCGCCACTGGTGCATGCCCATATTTTACCATACTTGGCCAACTTTAGATATAAGCACCACCAAAAAATCTACTTTTGTGGATGTGTTTAGGCTTGTACCCGGGTTTCTCATTAGCATACTTATTTATACACTAAGAAGCCACCCCTAGCAATGTCCTTATTTCAAGAGAACTATCAGGATATACTGAGAAATCCATATTGGTGGATTAATTTATCATCTGAAGAATGATTGGCCAGGGGAACTCTAGACAACCTGCAGCAAGATAAATAAAAAACTTCTGAGAATTCACTGACACCTATGAGCACTAATGCAGGGTGTCCACAAACATACACCCACTGCAATTTTATCTATTTTGTTAAGTTAAGCTAATTTAGAGGTTTATATGTGTTGGCTATTAGGGCTGGTCTGATGGCATTTCTCATTTCTTTTATGATCAACGCTGCCTGCATGTTTCTGGGGAAAAGTCTGAGGAGAATATGGCTGTTGCTGAGCACAACAGCTGACCAGAGGACTGACAACTCACAATTTGGAGGAAAACTTGCAACCAATAATTTATTACTTCTACCCTTCAGGGGTCTCAAACTGGCGGCCCTCCAGCTGTTGCGAAACTACAAGTCTCATGAGGCATTGCAAAGGCTGACAGTTACAAGCATGACTCCCACAGGCAGAGGCATGATGGGACTTGTAGTTTTGCAACAGCTGGAGGGCCGCCATTTTGAGACCCCTGCTATAGGGCTGTTACTAGGAAGTTTCAGCAGCTTTTACCTTCAGTCAAGCTGTGAGATCTTTCCAGATATCCACCCCACAGTTATTTATATTAAGGGCAATCTAGGCCACTTTGAGGTTGTACTCTGTTTTAATCTATATAAGTTGTACTACTCTATCATTTTTTATGGTGCTAAATTCTTGAAAACTAGGCTTGCTGTGGGTAAAAAAATATACTTGGGTTATTGATTTTTAATGAAGTTATTATTTGAACTTAAACTATTTAAAGCCCATTAAAGGGCTGCAGATATATCGTATTAAATGTAACTATTGTGTCCATGATGCTTTATTGAGGAGGAGGATTGTTGGTAGGTGGACAATCCCATGCTGAACACCTGCCAACATCTTCCTTTAGAGAGCACTTTGGTGAAAGCCAGGCAATGTACTATTCAAGGTTCCATTGACATTCTTGGGATCCCTCAATACAGTAATCTGATTTAGCTACATTTGAAAACTTTGAAAAGTGACCTGGCCATGATATAGTTTTCTTCATGCTATAACCCTGAGACGATTTCAGCATACCTTCTGTTCAGTGTGGAATATAGTGAACATGACCACTGTCATAATGCAAAGATAATAGAAGTGAATTAGACATGTGCTAAGGAATAATAAAGATTCAGCAACCAATATTGCTCTTCACTGGTCACAAAAAAAGAAGATCACAGGACAGGTTATCCTAAATTAACATGACAAGGTAAAGTCAAAATGGAACATAGGAGCCGCATAATTCATGGGGCACATTTGCAGGATTGCCAAAGATAAAAAGAAATGGAAGACCTTTGTTGCTGTTGCTCTGTTGCCTGTGAGCAATGATAATGATAATAACATATTTTATGCACTCTACTTTGATCTCTAAATACAGTACCATGGCTCACATATGTACTTGTTCTTCAAGGGCAATGAGGCTCTGGTTTTGAACTGTGAGCAGTTGATGCCAGCATCTAAATACACACACTGAGACCTATTATTCTGGTCCTGCAGCGGCTTAATACATAGCTATGGTAGAGGCAGACCTACTCTTTGAAATTTACTGTAGATTTGTATACAGTAATCTTTATTTACTAAGGGATTACAAGGTGATACATTTCTGAGAAAAAGATGGGACTAAGAAGCTTATTCCGTTTACAGGCTGATGCTTAAGCAGTAAATACTTCCTAATTGAGCCATACAGTGAACTTATATGTGGTCAAGAGTATGATAACATCAGCTATGGGTCTCACCTGTGGACACTCTGCCTCCCCTACAACAAAAGCAGGCTTTCTTCATGAATACCATTGGATTATTTAAGGATGTAAAGTTGCAATACTGCATTGTATTGAGTATGTTGGTAGATCATTTGATTTTTTTAACAAAGCTTCAGCATACAGTTACTTGACACTTGTGAATCATTGTGGTATTATCACAGGAACTATGTAATTAGTTATGCAGTAATCAGGTTTGCAGCAGTCACTTCAGGGGGGTCTGTGCCAGTTACTACAACACATTGACCCCTTTACTGCCTCCGATTGTACTTATACTAATACAGAGCAGTCCAGGAAAGTTATAACCTGGTGCACTTACACTTCCCAAGGTGGCCCATTGAAAGGGTTGGATCCTTTGTAAGGTTTTAAAGTTTTTTTTGGTCTCTGTGTCTCCATTGAGAAGACTTTCATATGGCCAAGACTGGATTTCCACTATCGCAGCCTGTAGGCACACAAGCTTTAACAACCCAGACAACCTCCTTGTTCTAATACCATCCCTATAACACAGAACATTTTCCTGTTTTAGGAGTCCTAACCTGGCTTAAAATATTGTGACACTGCATAAATAAAGTTTTGGTGTTTTGCTTGCCCAACTTGACAGAATTAGATTATTTAATTGAATGTAATTCTTTTTAAGGGACACCTCTTAACATTTTTCAATGATCAGCAGCTGCAACTAAAGCAACTGATCAGTGTATTCTGACAGCGGTGGCATACAATGTCCCAGCATGGGGTATTCCTTGTGTGTTTATGGAGGAATCCGTTTTCAGTTTTTTTATTTTTATTTTTTTATTTAGTGGTATGCGACATACACAATGAAATGGTAAATTCACAGAACATATAATCAATACAGAATAGCATTTGAACTATCAGTGTATGGGTACATCCTGGTCGAAATAAGGTATTATCAGAGGGTGAAGCCAGAAGTAGTCAGGCAGCCAGGTCCTAAGTGACCCTCTTGGGCAAGTTTTGTAGACACTTACCCTTCAGTGAGGAGGAGTCCCTTTGATCTTCTAGAGAAGTCCTTGCAATGTGGGGGAGGTCTCATGCGAGGCGTCCCACTATGGTTGAGACATACCAGATTTTTCGTAAGTTAAAATGAGAGAGACAGAAATAGTAAAAAAAGAAAAGAAAAAAAAATCAGGGAGGGAGGTGGGGTGGTAAGGGGAAGAGAAGGAAAAAGGGGGATGTTATATGGGAGCAAAAGTTCCACCCAGAGAGTGAGGAACCTCGGTATACATCATACAAAATGAGCATCAGGCACAGAGCTGAAGCTATGTATATCGGAAGTATTTATCTGAGAAGCGGAAAAGGTCCCAATAAAACCACCTGGTCTTATGTTCCTGAGATTTATCCCGAATGGTAGAAGTCAAGTCTTCTATCTGTTCAATATTAATAACCCTTTTGAAACCATTGGGCCACCGTAGCGGCAGACTGTTGTTTCCACTGGCTTGATATGCATGCCTACACAGCATTCAGAAGGTGTTTGAGAAGAGATTTATAATAACGCTTCCTTGACAGGGTAGTAAGGTTAAGTACGACTGCAGCTGGGTCGTTATATAGCGAAATGTCTGTAAATTTGTGAATGAGTCAAAGGAATGGTTGCCAAAAGGTTTGAAGCTTGGGGCATTCCCAAAAGATATGGGAGGATGGTGCCCAGATGGTGCCAACATTCAGACTGGTTGGGAAATACTTTAGCTAAAATTGACGGGATGCAGTACCAATGATGTTTTTTAGGTTGAATATAATTTTATTGTCAATTATTTGGCGTTGAAAAATACAAGGTAGCAAAACAATTGTGGGTACAGAATAAAACAAGGGAATGTAAGTGAAGTGTAACCTTCATCAAAAACATAAAGAATCAAAAAAATGGAGGCCTCAGGTTAGGGGGAAGAAAAATTGCATGGAATAATGGTAGACTGGGGTGACACAATGTTAACCACAAACAAAAAGCAATAAGTTTCTTGTGAATGGATGGAGCCATGATTAATAAGAAGAGGAATAAGGTAAAAGAGGAGGGAAAGGTATTGTTGAAAAATCCAACAAGTTTTTTTTTAACTAACTTTGTATGGCTCTCTTTAGATGTCTGGTATAATTTTTATGATAGAAAAATAATTTAGCTAATGACTATACAGCAAATTCAACTGCCTATTGTGTTTACTGTCATCATTTAGGATGTCAACTAAGAAAGAGCTGAACAACAGTTTCAAGGCTGCATGGTTCAGGCCTCCACCCATGTGCCAGCTATAGCTTTACCTCAAATCTTCTGCATTTTAAAATTGAAAGTAACACTTTGATCATTAGCTCATATTGTATTACCAACAATAAAACATTTACTGTAATAACAGCATTTTAGGAGAACACCCTAATAATAGCCAACTACTGCTATGCACAGTATTTTGTAAGTGGACAATCACACGTATGTTTCTTTTTTTAAAGTTTAAATATGCTTTAAATGCTGTTGTAACATTGTCCTGAATGTCCAATGCAGTTCTGTTTTCTCTCAGCATCCATCTGTATTTCAGCATAACTGATAGTGTAGGAACGAATCTGCAGATGAGGGTTCTAGCTAATAATATTTTCAAAAATAGAAGGGTAAAGTATTTACATACATTAAAGTCTATTCACATTTAACTCATTTTGTAGTTTTTTCCAACATATGAAAACAAATCCGAACTGCTGCTAGTTGCCAGTTATGGAGGTATTTTTATTATAATTTAATATACAGGATTTATATAGCGCCAACAGTTTGTGCACCACTTTAAAAGATGAAGGCAGACAGAGCAGATACAATATGATTCAATACAAGGGGAATCAGATGGCCCTGATTGTTAGAGCTTACAATCTGAAAGTGTATGTGAATTGTAGCAAACATTGCAGTGTACTTCGATCTCAAGAGTCAGGGTAATTTTTAAAATACTCCATACGAAAGTGTTAAAATATGGATTTTTCTGGTGGTAGTCATGGTACTTTAAAAAACACTGGAAGTTATATGGGCATTCCGGGCAATGTTACAACAGCATTTAAAGCATATTTAAACTTTAAAACAGAATCATAACATATTGCAGTTTGTTGTTTTTGTAGGCTTTTTCCCCTTTTTGTCCACCTGGTGAATTTGAACACATTTGACATTGCTGCTGAGAAAAATAGTATTGCCAAACCCACTGCAGCACAGCTCATGTACACAGGTGCATTCTTTGGTACAGCGTAAACAAACTAGTGTAATTTGGTGCCTGAGAGCTCCTGGTGCTGTGTGCGGTCACCCAGGCATGAATGGTTGGAGATGGCTATATGCAACTATACGTACTGTTACCTACAGTATCTCACAAAAGTGAGTACACCCCTCACATTTTTGTAAATATTTTATTATATCTTTTCATGTGACAACAATGAAGAAATGACACTTTGCTACATGTCAAGTAGTGAGCGTACAGCTTGTATAACAGTGTAAATTTGCTGTCCCCTCAAAATAACTCAACACACAGCCATTAATATCTAAACTGCTGGCAATAAAAGTGAATACACCTCTAAGTAAAAATGTCCAAATTGGGCCCAATTAGCCATTTTCCCTCCCCGGTGTCATGTGACTCGTTAGTGTTACAAGGTCTCAGGTGTGAATGGGGAGCAGGTGTGTTACCACATGGCAAAGAACTCTCGGATCTGAAAAAAAGAATTGTTGTTCTACATAAAGATGGCCTAGGCTATAAGAAGATTGCCAAGACCCTGAAACTGAGCTGCAGCACAGTGTCCAAGACCATATAGCGGTTTAACAGGACAGGTTCCACTCAGAACAGACCTCCCCATGGTCGACCAAGTTGAGTGCATGCGCTCAGCGTCATATCCAGAGGTTGTTTTTGGGAAATAGAGGTATGAGTGCTGCCAGCATTGCTGCAAGAGGTTGAAGGGGTGGGGGGGTCAGCCTGTCAGTGCTCAGACCATACGCCGCACACTGCATTAAATTGGTCTGCATGGCTGTCGTCCCAGAAGGAAGCCTCTTCTAAAGATGATGCACAAGAAAACCCACAAACAGTTTGCTGAAGACAAGCAGACTAAGGACATGGATTACTGGAACCATGTCCCATGGTCTGATGAGACCAAGATAAACTTATTTGGTTCAGATGGTGTCAAGCGTGTGTGGTGGCAACCAGGTGAGGAGTACAAAGACAAGTGTGTCTTGCCTACAGTCAAGCATGGTGGTGGGAGTGTCATGGTCTGGGGCTGCATGAGTGCTGCCGGAACTGGGGAGCTATAGTTCATTGAAGGAACCATGAATGCCAACATGTACTGTGACATACTGAAGCAGAGCATAGGGTTGCCAACCGTACGGGATTGACCCGGACAGTACGGGTTTGGCAACTTGTGCCCGGGTTTCTGTCCCCTGGAAACCCGGGCAACAACTAATATCCAGCGCCTCTGTCTGTGTCCCGTCCTCCGCCCCATAGCTCTGTATTTATTATGTGGCTGGGACGGCTCTGCGGCACGCGCCTCTCTGCTCCATATCACAGACCGCCGGTGTAGCTTGTCTGTGTAAGAGGCGAGCATCCGCGAGCTCCGACCGACCTCACGGTCCTCATCTCATGGAGCCTCGGCCTCATTCTCTTCCTGCTCCACCACAGCTGGGGACCGTGGGAGACAAGAGGTGACAGGGGAGCCCGAGACCTTGTCAGCACAGCGGGATGCGGGAACCCAAAGGTATGATCGCAGCGGCAGCCCCCCTCCTCTCTGTCAGTCCCCCTCTCCTCTCTGTCAGCCTCCCTCTCCTCTCTGTCAGCCCCCCTCTCCTCTCTGTCAGCCCCCCTCTTCTCTCTGTCAGCCCCCCTCTCCTCTCTGTTAGCCCCCTCTCCTCTCTGTCAGCCCCCCTCTCCTCTCTGCCAGCCCCCTCTCCTCTCTGTCAGCCCCCCTCTCCTCTCTGTCAGCCCCCCTTTCCTCTTTGTCAGCCCCCCTCTCCTCTCTGTCAGCCCCCTTTCCTCTCTGTCAGCCCCCCTCTCCTCTGTCAGCCCCCTCTCCTCTCTGTCAGCCCCCCTCCTCCCTGTCAGCCCCCCCTCCTCTCTGTCAGCCCCCCTCTCCTCTCTGTCAGCCCCCCTCTCCTCTCTGTCAGCCCCCCTATCCTCTCTGTCAGCCCCTTCTCCTCTCTGTCAGCCCCTCTCTCCTTTCTGTCAGCCCCTCTCTCCTCTCTGTCAGTCTCTCTCCTCTCTGTTAGCCCCCTCTCCTCTGTTAGCCCCCCTCCTCTCTGTTAGCCCCCCTCCTCTCTGTTAGCCCCCTCCTCTCTGTCAGCCCCCTCTCCTCTCTGTCAGCCCCCCTCTCCTCTGTTAGCCCCCTCTTCTCTCTGTTAGCCCCCTCCTCTCTGTCAGCCCCCTTTTCTCTCTGTTAGCCCCCCTCCATCTGTCAGCCCCCCTCTCCTCTCTGTCAGCCCCCTCTCCTCTCTGTCAGCCCCCCTCTCCTCTCTGTCAGCCCCCTCTCCTCTCTGTCAGCCCCTCTCCTCTGTTAGCCCCCCTCCCTCTGTCAGCCCCCCTTTCCTCTCTGTCAGCCCCCCCTCCCCCCGTCAGCCCCCTTTTCTCTCTGTTAGCCCCCCTCCATCTGTCAGCCCCCCTCTCCTCTCTGTCAGCCCCCCTCTCCTCTCTGTCAGCCCCTCTCTCCTCTCTGTCAGCCTCTCTCCTCTCTGTTAGCCCCCTCTCCTCTGTTAGCCCCCCTCCTCTCTGTTAGCCCCCCTCCTCTCTGTTAGCCCCCCTCCTCTCTGTTAGCCCCCTCCTCTCTGTCAGCCCCCTCTCCTCTCTGTCAGCCCCCCTCTCCTCTGTTAGCCCCCTCTTCTCTCTGTTAGCCCCCTCCTCTCTGTCAGCCCCCTTTTCTCTCTGTTAGCCCCCCTCCATCTGTCAGCCCCCCTCTCCTCTCTGTCAGCCCCCTCTCCTCTCTGTCAACCCCCCTCTCCTCTCTGTCAGCCCCCCTCTCCTCTCTGTCAGCCCCCCTCTCCTCCGTTAGCCCCCCTCCCTCTGTCAGCCCCCCTTTCCTCTCTGTCAGCCCCCCCTCCCCCCTGTCAGCCCCCCTCTCCTCTCTGTCAGCCCCCCTCTCCTCTCTGTCAGCCCCCTCTCCTCTCTGTCAGCCCTCTCTCCTCTCTGTCAGCCCCTCTCTCCTCTCTGTCAGCCCCCTCTCCTCTCTGTTAGCCCCTCTCCTCTGTTAGCCCCCCTCCTCTCTGTCAGCCCCCTCTCCTCTCTGTCAGCCCCCATCTCCTCTGTTAGCCCCCTCTTCTCTCTGTTAGCCCCCCTTCCTCTCTGTCAGCCCCCCTTCCTCTCTGTCAGCCCCCCTCTTCTCTCTGTTAGCCCCCCTTCCTCTCTGTCAGCCCCCTCTTCCTCTCTGTCAGCCCCCTCTTCCTCTCTGTCAGCCCCCCTTCCTCTCTGTCAGCCCCCTCCTCTCCTCTGTCAGCCCCCTCCTCTCCTCTGTCAGCCCCCCTCCTCTCCTCTGTCAGCCCCCCTCCTCTCTGTCAGCCCCCTCTTCCTCTCTGTCAGCCCCCCTCCTCTGTCAGTTCCTCTCTGTCAGCCCCCTTCCCCTCTGTCAGCCCCCCCTTCCCCTCTATCAGCCCCCCTCCTCCTCTGTCAGCCCCCCTCCTCCTCTCCCCTGTCCCCTCATACTACACCAGGAGACCTCCCCCCACCCCCCAAAATTACACTGGGAGGCTCCCCACCAAACATTACACACTACATATACACTATATTGTACGTTACACACGCCTGCTCTGTATACACTATATTGTACATCACACACACCTGCACTATATACATTATATTGTACATTACACACACCTACACTATATTGTACATTACACAAGCCTGCACTATATACACTATATTGTACATTACACACGCCTGCACTATATACACACTATATTGTACATTACACACCTGCACTATATACACTATATTGCACATTACACACCTGCACTATATGCAATTGGCTACACCCACTGTTCACCGCTGCACGTGCCGCATTAATACTCCCCTAGGGCACACAGAGGTGTCCCAGGTATTTTACAATCTCATTGTGTATGCTACAAAAAAAATGCCAAGCCCCGCTGAAGTGTTCAGGTTTGGCTCGAAGAAAAGGTGGCAACCCTAGCAGAGCATGATCCCCTCCCTTTCGGAGACTGGGCCGCAGGGCAGTATTCCAACATGATAACGACCCCAAACACACCTCCAAGACCACTGCCTTGCTAAAGAAGTTGAGGGTAAAGGTGATGGACTGGCCAAGCATGTCTCCTCACCTAAACCCTATTAAGCCTCTGTGGGGCATCCTCAAACAGAAGGTGGAGGAGCGCAAGGTCTCTATCATCCACCAGCTCTGTGATGTCGTCATGGAGGAGTGGAAGAGGATTCCAGTGGAAACCTGTGAAGCTCTGGTGAACTCCATGCCCAAGAGGGTAAGGCAGTGATGGAAAATAATGGTGGCCACACAAAAAATTGACACTTTGGGCCCAATTTGAACATTTTCACTTAGGGGTGTACTCACTTTTGTTGCCAGCGGTTTAGACATTAATGGCTGTATTGAGTTATTTTGAGGGGACAGCAAATTTACACTGTTATACAAGCAGTACACTCACTACTTTACATTGTAGCAAAGTGTAATTTCTTCAGTGTTACAAAGTAAATATTTGCCAGCACACCATGGATCGAAGTAGCGTCCAAATGGATTGTTTTTTTGCATTATCAGATCACAAGGACAGTGAAACATCTCAGAGTCACGCAGGACCCCTTCGTCAGGCATGTGAAGGGGTCTCTGCGTTACTCCGAAACGTTGCACTGTTCTTGTGATGTGATCATGCAATAAACAATCCGTTTGAACGTTACTTCGATCCATGTGGGCGGCACAGTGGTGTAGTGGGTAGCACTCTCACCTAGTAGTAAGAAGGGTCGCTGGTTCAAATCCCAACCATGACACTACCTGCCTGGAGTTTGCATGTTCTCCCTGTGCCTGCGTGGGTTTCCTCCGGGTACTCCGGTTTCCTCCCACACTCCAAAGACATGCTGGTAGGTTAATTGGGTCCTGTCTAAATTGTCCCTACTAGTATGTATGAATGTGAGTTAGGGACCTTAGATTGTAAGCTCCTTGAGGGTAGGGACTGATGTGAATGTACAATGTATATGTAAAGCACTGCGTAAATTGACGGCGCTATATAAGTACCTGAAATAAATAATAAATAAATAATGTGTGCTGGCAAATATTTACTTTGTGACTTTCTGAACCAGTTTTCCAGCTGGCTGTTGCTGCAGCACCCAAACTTTTGATAGCTTATCCAGGAACATGTGCGATGGGAAATTTGAGTATTTTTTCAGTGTTGTCACATGAAAAGATATAATAAAATATTTACAAAAATGTGAGTGGTGTACTCACTTTTGTGAGATACTGTATATAAAACGGAACAGGTGCACAGACGCAAGTTTCCAAATGCAGGCAGTGTGTCCGAGAACTTATGTTAGCGGGCATGCGCTGCTTTTTGCAAGTAGCTGTGGGCAACAGCTTGCAGTCATTCATGTCTATGGGTTAATGCATGGATAACAGGGAGCTCTTGGCAGCAAATTATTGCAGTTTGTTTGTGCTGTATTGGAGAATTCACCCATTTTCATGAGCTCTTCAACCCCTTTTGTATGTAGCTTTGCCATTTACAAAGTAACACTCAAGACAATGTTTGTTGGAAGGGCAAGGCCACAACTTTATTGGGCTCTACATCACCACTTTAATAAACAACTTCCTAATAAAACAAGAGTAATTATACATAACCATTAAGAGGTTGTCATCATCATATGGATCTATGGGAGTTGAAAACACGCTGCACCAGATGTGAGTAAAAACTGTCTTACAGAGTCTTAAGTGTAGCAGTTATCAGACCATATAATCAGAACATTTACATTCCAAAGGTGTATGAATATTCTAAATATTCTGCAGGGAAACACTCAGGAAGATCTAAATGTGAAAGTGAAAATTGCTCAAAAAACACAACAATCATCAAAAACAAAAGAAAACTCGAATACAAGAATAAATAAAATGTGCACAAAACGTTAATGCAGTCCCACAGTCCAGGCCAAGCTGTCCCTCTCTACAGAGATCATCAGTCAGAAGATGCTGGTTGAGCGAGCGTAATGACATCAGCGAAGCTTCCCCCTTTTGCATGTTACGTCCACAAGGGCTTCCCACCGTCTCAGGAAGTTCTTGCGGACATAATTTATGTTATTTTAAGGGGCAGAGCTTCGCTGACATCATCACACTCAACTGGCACCTTCTGGCTGACGATCTCTGAAAAGAGAGACAGCTTGCTGTCCTTTATGAGCTGAATGAGGAGTTTAACCCCCCTTTCTTTAAGAGCTGTTAGACCTCCTGTAGTTAGAGGGGTGTTTGTCCAGGTGAGCGTTTTGGCTGGCATAAGGTGAAGAAGATGGATACCTGCTATTAAGCAGGTGCAATGCAGCCTCCCTGCATGGCAGCGCTATCAGATAGCCGCCATACAGAGAGGATGGAGGACAAGGGGTAACCAGGTCCCTCTAGGCCTCCGTAGGTCTCTTCAGGGAACCAGCTGTCTGATTGGATGCTGCTGCCCTGGTTAAACTGGCAGCCATCTTTAACATGGGCTATAAAAAGCATCGTTCCCTTCTGTTTGGTTGGCACACATTCAGGGTAGGTTAAGATAGTTCCCCCACTGGCTAGGGACTGGTAGGGTCAGGATCCAGAGGAGGAGGGGTAGAGCAGGGGCTGTCTCTGTGCACCTCAGTAGCCTTTCTGTGTTGTTCCCAGTTTTTGGTCTGCCTTTCAGCGGACTCCCCTGCAAGATGCTGTCAGGTGTCTCCAGTGTGCAACATACTCCCTGTCTGGTTTGTTGTAAGTTCGTTGTTGTTCCAGCGTGGCTGTTTTAGCAGAGTTCGCTGTTATATCTCCTTAGTACTACATTAATATACCTTTCTGCATCAAACAGTCTCCCTACTAGTTCCTTCCCCTGCGGCAATGAGCCTGGGTCACACCTACACGCTGATGGCACTGAATACACGTTTTTTTTTGAAGATCACCAATAGGTGGCTTAATGCTGTGCTTATACATTGGTTTGTGGGACTGCACTAAAGTTTTTTGTACATCATATTTATTTATTCTCGTATTTCATTTTTCTTTCACTTTTATTGGTTGTGTTTTTTGAGCAAGTTTCACTTTCATGTTTACATCTTGCTGAATGTTTCCATATAGAATATTTAGGTTTATACAATGCTCTGGATTTTTTTATTACAGAGACTGCAGATATTTTTGGGATAGAGCTGCACTTTCTGTAGTTATATAAATGTGTGGCAATCTCTTATTAAAAAGACGTGATTTTTTTTTTTTTAATATACTACACTTTCTTTCTCCAAGTAAATATGTCCTTATAATGTATTATATACATACTATATATATATGTTTGACAGCAAATAGAAAGCAGATCAGCACTTGTCCACATGGAAGAAGGATATATAACATAAAACACAATGTAAACAATACTTTTCAAAGGTCATGGCCCTGGAACACACAGTTGAAGTACTGCACACTGGTATTCCTTACACAGAAATCAATGGATTTATGACAGTCTGGTGTTCAAAAGGGAACTGGGCAATACATCTGAAAAGCCCCCATTGATTATAATTGTTAGAACCAAGGTGTAAATCAGCCTGTAATTTGTTTTCCATGTACTGCTTCATTAGCCAGAGGAAGATCCTAGCCAAACATGCCACAGCCTGTGGGTTGGAATCCTTGCAGACTGGTAAGCAGAAGATAATTTGTGAGCTCACACAGCCATAAAAGACTGACAGCAAACAACAAATTACATCATTACAGGCCACACAAGTACAGTGTCCTTCAGTTCCAGGTTTAATAGCCCATCAAGTCAGAGACCAAACGTTAATACACCTTCAACATTGTGAATGTAATATTGTGCTCTAAATATAGGCAGAAGTAAAACAACCCCATTTAACTCCAGTAACACTTTCAATAAAATTCATAAGTAAGAACAAGGATTTGGGACTTTAAATGAGGTAGATCTAGCATGGCTAAAAGATGAGTCAATGTAACAAGACATGTTTTATTCATTAAAAAACATGACATGGCAATATGAGTACGTACATAGTAAATAAGCATAACAATCACATATTATTGACCAGATAATCATAAAACAATCATAGCAACTTGGAAATGACATATTGAGGCACCGGACTATTGTCCATAGTAAAGAATCACTTGAAAAGCAGTATGGTGGGGTAGCTTGGGAGTGGATGAAATAAAACCATCTAAAAAAATCTCAAAATTGGCCCGACACGTTTCGTGGTTTCCAACTACATCATCAGGGGCAAGTGCACCAATGTCTGTAAAAAAGCATAAATAAACTATATGGTCCAAAGTTACACCGAAACATGAAAACTGGTGGTTGCTTGAAATGTTCATCGCGGGAGCTGAGGAAGGGGCCCGCAGGAAAGCTGGACGCACACAATGATCTCCAGAGTAAAGGATGCAAGTGGTCAAAAAGAAAATCATTTGAGCTCCATTGCTGTAAAAGTGAATAAATCAGGTAAACTATGAGTATATGAAGGTGTATTATATCATTGAAAAGTATTGAACAGTAAATGGAGCCCAACACCAAGATAAAAAGTGGATACAAAGGAAGTGTGGAAATAGTGAAAAAAAGGGGGCATACCTGCTCAGAGGGAAAGGAAGAGTGCAGAGGATATAGGAAAAATGATGAAGGACAGCCAATGCTATCTTCAATCAAACTATGTACGTACTCATATTGCAATGTCATGTTTTTTACTGAATAAAACATGTCTTGTTACATTTACTCATCTTTTTAGCCATGCTAGATCTACCCTATTTAAAGTCCCAAACCCTCTTTTTCTTGCATATAGATATTTTAAAAAAAGTTGCTACGTGCGATACGAGTATTAAATCAGTATTAACACGGGTCTTAATAAAAAAAACGCATGATGGACACAAAAGTTCTCCATGATAGCTGCTAGTATACCTCCATCCCTAATCATATGAAACAAAAAGAGGGGGGGTTGGGACTTTAAATGAGGTGTGTGGGATCACACAGCTCCATTCCTATCTATATGCAAGAAAAATACTCGAATACTGGATTGGTTCCATCACTCCTGAACTAATCTCTGGGTTCAACTGGAAATCCACACAAATCCAATTGATCTCTGCGCCCTCCCGTGGACCTCGTCCATATTTCATAGGGGCTTGTTGACAGCAGCGGGAGCCAATGGCTGTGCTGCTATCAATCTATCCAATCAAGAGCCAAGAACCCCGGGCAGAGGAAGAGCGCGTCCCCACCGTCCACTGCCGGGTGTTTTTTCACCTTAATGAATACGATGCATTAAGGTGAGAAAACACAAGGGTTTACAACCCCTTTAATATTCAACCAAGACCCTTCTCCAGGTGATACTGTTGTTTTAATTATCTGACTCCAGGATTAAACTTATATATTTTTATACACTATTAATTTATACATAACTGTCCAGGCAGATTCTATTAGGATTAATAAAATACAGATGACAAAGCAGTGTAAAATTGGCCAGCAGCAGGGCATTTTAATGAGGGAGATTTGACCAATATGTACAAGAGACAAAAGAGTGCAGCAGGTGTTTTACTGCAATAATTAAGAGACTGCAGGTGAAACAGCAGTATAAAATTCGCCAGCAGTACGGCAATTTTAAATAGCAATTTTAGGTTAAAATTTACTAGAGACAAAAAGCAAAAGCTGGGGTTTTACTGCAAGAGTTAACATGCTGCAGAAGATACAGCAGTGTAAAATTGGCCAGCTGCAAGGCAATGTTAAATTGCAATTTTAGTCCCAAATTGCTAGAGACAAAGGGGCTTATTTGGAACATATGGAACATGCATAATGGAACATGCATAATCTGGTGCAGCTCTGCATAGAAACCAGCTTCCTGTTTTTTTGTCAAAGCATAATTGAACAAGCTGAAATTAGAAGCCGATTGGCTACCATGCACAGCTGCACCAGATTCTGAGTGCTCCGGTTTTAGTAAATCTCCCCTGAGTACAGGCGGGGGGTGTTACTACAAGAATATTCGATACAGCAGAGGATACAGAAGTGTAAGATTGGTCAGCAGCAAGTTTTATTTGGGGAAATAGGCCTAACTGAACTATGCCTAACATCTATCTACATGGGTTAGGAGAGTACATTAAATGTAATATAATGTTAGGTGGTTTAGATGCATACTGTTCTCATATTTATTTTTATCTTCCTTTTTACTGATGCCGTGGCATGCTGCCAACCAAAGGCCGCTCCAAGAACAGATGGTCAGGAACAAGTAAATGTTTAAGGAAAGCAGTTTAACCTGAAAAAAGGTCTTATCAACATATATTAAAAAGCAATACATCCCCATTCCCCACATTTTCGAAAACCCCAAAATTAAGTTTGCTATGAACAGGACAGGAGATAAAAGTGACCACTGACCTTAAATCAACCACAAAATAAAATTAAAGACAAATAAGTCTGCAATAATGAGAACAAAAAAGCAGCAAAAAGGTGTTAATTGCCTAAAAGGAATTGGGCCCAATCAGATCTGAATCTGAGTCACAGTAGTGCAGAACTAAGTGCACTTCTGTGACTCACAGGAGAAGTATGGCCAAAAGAGCTTTGGCCATACTTCTCCTTTAATGTTATAAATATTTCAGGTAGCCTAATGTTGGTTTGCCAGGATCACAAAACTTGAACAAGATGGGTTCACCTCAAGCTTATGGTAGACCTGACCTAAACCTCATCCCTAGTGGTAATTCAAGTGGCCATTCCTGTATAAACTGAGTTGGATAGCTTAACAGCACTAACAGTTCACCTATTTAGCTAGTTGCCTTGAGATGCACTTTGGACCCTGAGCCTTTGGGATTCATGAGAGACTAACAGCTGTAAGGAATACAATTAAACCAGATTACCTGGAATAGCTCACTCTATTATATCCAACAGGTGTTACCTGTAACTTTGAACTGGTGGTAGAGCAGGAATAAGAGATACACACCTGTTTTTTTCTGTATAGGTCTCTAATTCGCTGAGCAGATGTTATGGAATGACATCTCTTCCCCCTGGTATCTACAAATGCAAATAATAAACCTAGCAGGACGTGGAGAGCACACATACACACAGATAGCCTCTGAGCAACAATGTAACAATGTGTAAAAATAATAATGGGTGTGTCGTGCATGCGTGTCCATACGTCTGTGCACACGGCAAGCCTCAAATTTCATGTGATCGCTCTTCTAAAGAAATACTCATACTGATACCTGTACTGCCTGCAGATAATAGCATGGACATAACATGTGAGTGTATGAAGGGACAAACACTTAAACATTACACATTAAATAGAAGTACTGTTCAACTTCAGACCATCTCAGCTAACAGTATATATTTGAAAGAAATGTAAATAGGATGGTTGCAGAAGGCATGCTTTAATATATTACAAAAACAAATGGACAAGAAGGCGCACCTAGTGCATTACCGACAGCATTTTTTAAATAATGGAATCGCTGAAATGAATGCAGCAAATGATATAAGCCAATGAACCACAAGATGTGGTGCAGTGCGGACGCACATACATAAATTGCATCAAAGGGGTGTATAGCTGACTCATTTCTGGGGTGCACTCCCTTCCACAGAGCTAGGTAGCCTAGCATGATGATGCAATTTGAGTACGTGCGTCCGCACTGCATGGTATCTTGTGCTTTATTGGCATATATCAGTTGCTACTTTGTGAGTATTCATTTTTAGCTGTTCCATTATTTAATAAATGCTGTTGGTAATGCACTAGGTGCACCTTCTTGTGCATTTGTTTTTGTAGTATCACTTTGGATTACCCTGTCTGAGGAGGACTGCATCCACCTAGCATTTGGGATTGCTGTTGTTCATCTTAGCACTGGAAGTGACTGCTTGCTTTTGTGTATGCTTGTGTATGCTTTAATTTTATTTATATATATATATATATATATATATATATATATATATATAAAAGAGAGAGAGAGAGAGAGAGAGAGAGAGAGAGAGAGAGTGATGTTTCAGTATATTTGTGTAATATTAATAATTGCCTCTTTGAAGTTCCTTATGGTGTAGCTGCTATATATTGATTAATTCAGATCTACTGTAAGTAGATTCTACCACACTGATGTACAAAAGGAGGAGATATTCACTTTACCAAAAAGGAATTAAGAAAAAAAAAAATAACTTGATGTTTGCTTGCACATGTGTAGCGCTGACAACCTTTGTTTCTAGCTCTATGTGTATTATACAGTACATAGGTTGTGTTAGTGCCATCTTGTGGACTATTGAGAAAGTACAATACGTTTACGTTTCATGATCAAGTGAAATGACATGGAAGTGATTCATTGTTTACTTCGGAACTTTAGCTCTGACCCACCCACAATGCTCCTGGACAAGGTGAGAACTGAACTGCATTGTGGGAGTATATAAAAGGGTAAGGAGCGGCCATCTTAGGTCTCTTGTTCCTGGGACGCGTGGCCTGCCAGCAGAACCTTGTGGGTGTGTGTGTCCTACAGGGTTGCGGCCTACTTTGCGAAGGAGCGGAGCAGCTGCAAAGATCCTGCCATCACATCACAGCGTGCTGGAGCAGCCGAAGTGATCGTTCCGGAGACCCGTGGGGAGATAACCGAGTACTCCTGGTCGTTTGTGAACGGAACAGTGAGACGGCGTGGTGGTGTCTCGATACGGACTGAGAACTGCTGAAACGAAGACATCCATCTGCCCGGATCCCGTGTGGTGAGAGGGTTAACACCCAGAAGTTTGTTTAACTATTAAATACACAGTTAGAACTGTCACAGAGTGTTGCTGGGACTGATAGTCCCACGGAACAAGCGAAGTTGGAGAACTTTACACCTGAATAGACTCCAGTATTCAAGAACGGATGCTAGATGTCTGGTTTCTTCATATAAGAACACTTAGTCAATCTGCTGGATTACAATTGTTTTAGTGTGTTATATTACACTGCGCAACACCCAGGAGGAACCCTTTGCGGATTACAATTATAAAAGCTAGCGAAGACTGAAGACGTCAGGACTACCTCTTCATTGCAGGGCCCTGCATTTAATTACAAAGGATAGTGACTTTAAGGTCTAGAGCAGGGGGAGCTCCCGGGTATATTTATATATAATTAAATATATTTGTGTCTGTTACTGATTGTCACAACCATTTCTTATACTGTTACACTACGTTGGTGTGATAGTATAGTCATTGTAATAATTCTTTATATGAATATATTATTTACCCAAAGAAAGAAGTTATTTTTGGTTATTACTGAAGTTTGTGTGCAGTGTTGTCATTTCTCCTACAGGTGGAGCTACCAGCACCCAGGTAGAGGTAACTATAACTGTAAGTGTATATTGTGGGTTAAAGTTGATATTCATATAATTACAACACTGCACTACATTTGTGTCAAGGGGATTGAACAATTTAAGAAAGGTGAAGAGCATAGAGGACAGGCCCGCTTAAACCAGCAGCTCCATCGAGAGTTATTGCTACACATAATTGGATGATTAAAGTAAAAACAGCTTATTTACTGTATTCACATTTGAAAGTGAACATTCATTACTCCTTTAGTAAAACCCTTTAACCCTTTAAGTCACCCACTGTCTTCCAAATTTATCTCAGGTACTCCAACAGTGAACTCTGTTGAGCTGCCAGCTATGTTCAGCACCATAGCCTTTACACATACAAGATATAGCATCTCTCTTCCACTGTTGCATTTGTAAAATGAAAAAATAAAGAATCCATCAGACAGAGGGAGAATGATATAATGGTCTTGCCAGATGAAGAGTTGAACCCTTATCTTTTATTAGTTTAATGCAGTCAGGTGTGTTGGCAGGAGGCAGAGGTGGTCCTTCTCTGACTACAGCAAGTCTGTGGGTGGGGTCTACTCGCCCTGTATGCTTGGGTACCTTGCCTGGGACCAGATGGAGACTGCAGTCATGTAAAAAGTCAAACATTAAGGCAGTTCCGCGACTTAAAGATGAGCTTTCACTGTGTGCAGTAATAAAGTGCAGAGTTCCTCTGAAAGCGACTTGATCCATGTCACTACATGCTGTAAGGGCTCTTTCACACGTTCGGGCCGTTCAGATCTGCCTGTCAGTTTTTTCAGCGGATCTGAGCAGTCGCTCCATACATCTCTATGGAGTGACGGATGTCAGCGGTGACATGTCCGCTGACATCCGCTCCGCAGAAGCCAAACGGATGGAAACCCTATTTTCCATCAGTCTGGCGGATCAGATGAAAACGGACATGCGGTCCGTAATCATCTGATGACCCCATAGAGGAGAGCAGAGAGGTTCGTCCCTGCACAGTGTGCAGAGAGGGACTTGTCATCCGCTGGCTCAGCGGGGATCAAACATGGCTGAATACAGATCTGCACATGTGAAAGGGGCCTAATTTGTATGTGTTGCATACTGGAGGACCTGTCACCTTGCCAGGTACCATGCCAGTGGCTTCGGCGGGGGGAGGGCTGACAGTGGCTGAAGACCCGAGTGGGTCCCCAAAAAGCCTTGGGTCTCGAGTGGGCAGGGTTCTATCAATAGCCCCGAGCACCACCGATCTGATGCTGAGCGCCGCCGAGTGCGGCCAGTCACATAGCAGGTCCTGCCTTCCGAAGCCTGCAGCACCTGTGATGGACGTTCCACTGGTCCAATAGTGGGACCGCGAGACGTGTGACATCCATCATAGGTGCTTCAGGCTCCAGAAGGCGGGAATTACAATGCACTCGCCGCTCCACATCTGTGAGATCCCTGATAGGTGCTCGGCTCTCCTCTCTCCTCTCAGTCCTCTGAGTCCTCTCCCTGCCTGCTATGATGATGGGCACGTACCGCACACCACGGTTGAGCTGCTGCAGGACACATGAATTCTCCTGGTCAGATAGGTCAGTCTGTGTCACTACCGTCAATGTATGTCAGGTAGGTCAGGTAGATCAGTGTATGTATGTATGTCAGGTAGGTCAGTGTGTGCCAGGTAGGTCAGTGCGTACCAGGTAGGTCAGTGTATGTAGGTCAGTGCGTGTCAGTGTATGTAGGTCAGGTAGGTCAGTGCGTGTCAGGTAAGTAGGTCAGTGTGTCAGGCAGGTGAGTTTAGTGGTCAGCATTGATGGACACCAGTAAACCAGGCAGCAACCAGCATGTGAGCTTACCCCCCACCACACAACCACTACCGCCGCCCCCCCCCCATGCCAGTCTTGGACTTTGGGCTGAAGCCCCTGGTCTTTTTGCTACCTAGCAATGCCCCTGTACCACGCCTAACGACTGGTTGCTTGTAGCCTGTTCCTTCCCTCAGGTACCCATAGCAACTACTTTTCTCTTGTTGCCTTTGCCGGGCAACTCTTTGTATTAGTGTTACTTCATACCCCACATGTGCTTTACAGACCCAGGTTCTTTGAAATTAAGGATGTGCTCCGGTGTGTTCGCACACTCCACGTGCAGAGCCAGCCAGGAAGTCGGCACGGCGCTGCGCTAATCACAGGCAGTGAGACATTTCCCGATCTGTGCAGCCGCGCATCTCACTGCCTGTGATTAGCGCAACACCATGCCGTCTTCCTGGCGGGCTCTGCACGTGGAGTGTGCAAACATGCCGGAGCTCATCCTTATTTGGAATACGCCCTGTCCCTGATCCTAACTAAATGAGCGTAGTGGCCCAGGCATACCTCCATGAGGTGAGAGTCCATTATGTCATTGTCCATGGCTGGATGGCTGTCCAAGAACCATGGATTTTTCAGCACCACTCTGGTGCATGCAGATGGGTCTGTACCCAAGTTCCCATTCTATGGCTGCCCCCTGGACCTTAGCCGTCATCCTTTTTATAGCACAGGTGGGCCGGCTAGGATCAAACCACAGGAACTGAGCTGAAAATATTTAACCCTTTCCCCAACCTGGCCTGGCTGCTGGAAAACTAACTACACACACATACATCTCAGGAGTCTTCAGGAGGGGAGTAGGAGGGGAGTAGGAGTTTTCCCAGCTAAGCACACCCTCCTACCTGCATACCTGAGCTAAGGGCAGATGGATTCCAGGTAGTAAATGCTACATAAATCATTTGCTTTTACTCAAGATGGCGAAAGCCAGAGATGTTGGGGGGGGGGGGGGGTTCAAAGTGCTTTCTCAGCTAAATAAAGCATGGAGACATGGATGGATGGGGGGAGTTTGCTTTGAAAATTAAAAATGATCTAAATAGCATTTTTGGTTTGTGGTGCTCAAATGGAGTGTAGAGCAAAGAAAAGGTAAGTATATGCTGCTGAGGTGGTGGGTGTTAGGGAGAACCCGTTACATTGCCTTGCATGGACAAAGCCCAAATATACATTAAAGTCAATTACTAGGCATGCTTTCACTCTTGTTTTCCCAAATAAATAACCATGTTCAGTTCTGTGCTAACCCTACTGTCTGTATTACTGTAGTGGGGTTGACATTTAAATGTATACAAAAGAAGAAATACAATTTTATTAATAGAAAAAAATTTCCTGTCTAATTTACTTATTTAAATGGTAGATATCAGCAGACCATAACTAAATATCAAAAGCTGCTGTGTCAATATTTGTAGTAGGTCTTGGCTTAACGGCTTACAAGTCACTCATTGTTTACATAGAGTAAAATACCTGCAGGTTCTTTTGTGTAGCATGTGCGTGTGTGTATGTGTACCTAAATGATTGTGATACAATGGAGTTCATGGAACAGTGTTTATAAACAGAGAAGGCCGGATACATATAATGAAGGCAGGCAGTTTAGACATTGAGAAAATTGTGTTTATATGATTTATCGCTTGATTTAAAGTAATGAAATGAACGATTAATTCTGCGTGATTAAAAAAAAAAATACAAGGATACTTTTTTTTTTTTTTTTTAGTACTCTCCAATACCAATTACTGATACCTACCGCAACTGTTTTGTTTACACTTCAGCTGTCAGCAATGGTACAAAGCATTGAAAAGTTGTTTACAAATGAAATACATTTTTTTTTATTTTGCGCTTTTTTAATGTGAAACGTGTAACAATGTGTTAAAGGTGTAAAAATATTAACGAACAAAGCAAACAAAAAAAAGTTTTAATTATTAATAGTTTGTAAAATAGAAGTGAACAAAAAAAAAAAGAAATCAGCAGGAAAATAATAATTAAATAGAAATTGAGAATAAGTAAATTAAGGGTTAATAAGGGGTTAAACAGAGGAACAATTTTATACAAAAATATATATAATTAATATATTTTTTTACATGACAGATTGCTTTACAGTGATACTAAAGTCTCGTTTTTTTCATTTAGAAATAACAAACTTGTTATACTTACCTGCTCTGTACAGTGGTTTTGCACAGAGCAGCCCCTATACTTCTCTTATCAGCTCCCTCTTCTGTGCCTTTTGCCCCTCCCCCTTGCCGAGTGCTCCCACAGCAAGCAGCTTGCTATGGGGGCACCCAAGCTGAGCCGCTGCTCTCTGTGTCAACTCAGACACTGAGCAGCGGCCCGGCCCCGCCCCCTCTCTTTCCTCATTGGATAACTGACTTTGATTGACAGCAGCGGGAGCCAATGGCACTCCACTGCTGTCTCAGCCAATCAGGTGGGAGAGTCTCGACCAGCTGAGTCTCTCGTGCAACATCGTGGGATCAAGTTGATCACAGGTAAGTATTAGGAGGGCTGAGGGGGGCCGCTGCACACATAGAATGCATTAAGATAAAAAGCTGTCTGCCTTTAGAACCACTTTAAAGAGGAACTGCAGTCTGCTCACATAATTTGTAATAAAAACATCTTTGCCATTCTGAAGCTTCCCTCCAACCACTTTGCATATTATTTCATATATACTGTGATTCTGTACTTACCAAATATGCTGCAAAAATCTTCCTTCACTGAGTCTGGCTGCAACCATTTTAACTCTGGGCAGCTGAAACTGCTGCCTGTCCACTTCCTGGATATGCACAGACACGCAGAGGCACACCTCTAGCTCTGCAGCTTTTATTGGCCCTCTTATGACTCATCCCCCTCCCTTCCTGGCAAACTCTCACAAGAGTGAGAGAGAGCTGTGTATAATGTCATAAACCAAGACTTTTTACTAGGCAAGAAACAGGGAGTGGGCTGTATAAGGTATTTACTGGCAGAAAAAAAAATGTTTTACTATCCAAAGTTAAAACAACAAGGGCAGAAGATTTAGTAGAAGGAAAGTTGAAAAAATGACTTAAACTGACTTCATCTGCAGATGAAATATTCATCCCTTTGATATGTAGATATATAAACAAAAAGAAACAATGTTTCTTTTTGTCTCTGTTTCATCCGCTTGTTGATAAACATTGCCCGGCAGCTTTTTTTTTTTTTTTTTTTGACATCTCCATTTGCCGGGACTTCATTTACACTTCAGCTGTCAACAGGAAAACCCCACTGACAGCTGATTGAGTCATCGGTTGTTGAGTACGTGCCCCCCGCTCCACTTCAATACCAGGCACTTACGCCCCTTCCTGCCCAGGACAATTTTCAGCTTTCAGCGCTGTCACACTTTGAATGACAATTACACGGTCATGCTACCATGTACCCAAACTAAATTTTTATAATTTTTTTCCCACAAATAAAGCTTTCTTTTGGTGTTATTTAATTACCTCTGCGGTTTTTATTTTTTGCTAAACAAATTAAAAAAGACCAATTTTTGAAAAAAAAAAGAGTTTTTTTTTAGTTTCTGTCATAAAATTTGGTTTTCCCATTCACTGACGGGCACTGATGAGGCGGCACTGATGGGCACTGATGAGTTGGCACTGATAAAGTGGCACTGATGGGCACTGATGAGGAGGCACTGATATTTACAATTGATGGGCACTGATATGCAGCACTGATGGGCATCAATGGGTGGCACTGATATGCAGCACTGATGGGCACTGATAGGCGGCACTGATGGGCACTGATAGGTGGCACTGACAGGCAGCTGTGGTGGGCACTGACAGGCGGCTGTAGTGAGCTTTGATAAGCGGCTGTGATGGGCACTGACAGGTGGCACTGATGGGCACTGATAGGCGGTACTGATTGGCACTGACAGGTGGCACTGATGGGCAGCACTGATGATGAGGTACTGATAAGTGCTGACAGGTGTTACTGCTGGGTAGTGATTGGCACTGCGGTGGGCAGTGATTGGCACTATGGTGGGCACTGGCAGAATTTATTGTTTTTACATTGCTGGGCACTGGTTGGCAGATGATTGGTGCATTTGAGGGGGCTGTGCTAATAATCAATGTGCTGATTAGCAGCACAGATCCCCCCTCTGACCGGGAGAGCCGCCGATCTGCTCTCCCTGTCAGCGCGAACCGAGGAATGCCAGCTTTGATTGGTCACAGCTGATCATGTGTTAAGAAGTCTCTGACAGAGGCTTCTTATCACGATCGGAGATGCAGGGTGGCAGCTTTTTTTTTTGCATTTCAGCTGTCAGTTGGGGAATCCCGCTGACAGATGAAAGAACCGAGCCTGAAAGTATCAGTTTCAGATATCAGAGTATTTGCATGAGTACCGATACTCATGCAAATGCTTAGTATTGGCACCGGTATCAGTGTAATCCTAATTTTTACTCAAACCAATCTACTTTTATTTTTACATAACCTGCAATAACATCAATGACCTCACATCAAATATTGTGTTAATTGGCACCAAGTTTTCAATAAACCTTTTACGACAGCATTATGCATATATATATGACAGCATGGCAGATGGACCTTACTGCCCAACTGATGCATATATATGTGTCAGTATCTTGTTCTGAGGCACATTCCATTGGTGCTCCCAAAACTATGACTAAGCTGTCACTGACAGCTCCCGGTCAACTACTAAAGTTCAGGAGCCGCAGCTCCCGATGACATCAGCCCTGTGCAGCCAATCATAGTGCGGCAAGATCAAGAGCCTCACCTATCAGCTCTGCGTGTCTTGTCATATTTGGACTGCCGGCTCTGGCCAGCGTAAAGGGGTTAAACTGCACCTGTGCCCAGACTTTGACATTAATGTTACATATTTGAAACAGCTTTAAAACAAGCCATATCTGACCTCTCTAGCTGCAGGCATTATGAAGCTATTCATCCTCAAAGATCACAACAGAGACTCTGAAGATAGGTTTTTGGTTTTTAACAGCTCATGCTGTTTGTTTACATTAAATTAGATTCTGCTGTCTAAAGTAAAAGAAAGGGAAAGGAGCTCTGATTACTGTGTCTGTTGGTGGGGTCAGTGCTGGGACAAGGTAATCTAGGGCCCCGGGTGGACATGCCAAACTGCGCCCCTCCCTCCCAAGATGTATGAGCATTAGGTGTCAGAAAAAATCCCCCCACAAAAAACAAACTGAGCACTAATCTGCATGCTTATCCTGTAAGCATAAATTCCCTCTCCTCCCAGTACAAATCCGCCACCCTGCTAAAATCCCCCCTTCCAGCATATATCTTTGCCCCCCCCCCCATCTCCCAAATCCCAAAGCTCAAAGGCCCCCCACCCCCAAAAAAATCACCTCCCCCAGCACTAATCCTTTACCCCTAAAATTTCCCCTCCCGCCATGGCAAACTGATCCATGCGGTGATCTTGCTCATCCAGAGTACACAATTTCTCCCCCTCCCAGCACAAATACCCCCTCAATTCCCCTTCCTAGCAAAATTTTTTTTCTCTCTCATCCCCCCTCCCAACACAAATCATCCTAAATCACTAATCCTAGCACGCACACCCACATTTCCCCTCCTAGAACAATACTTACCCCCTTCTGCCCCCGTGAGTTTTCCCTTCAAACACAAACTTGTGTTACACCGGTTACACTTTAAAAAATACGCTAGACTCCATGCATGCACTTAGTTAACTCTTCCTCTTCTGTACCTGCACACAGGCCCCTGCGGTGCAGTCTGCCCCATTGCTATAGGAGACAGAAGGAGTGGCTACAACATCTCCCTCTCTGAAAGAGGCTGCCACATATACGACATGCTGCTTGCCAAACCTCCGTTATTCTTGGTAACCACTGTATCTTCATACTGTATTGACTCTTTGTACTGATGTATTCATACCCCAACTGTAGACTATAAGTGCCAGTTACTTGCATTACACCCCTTTAGTAACTTCAGATCAGTCAAAGGTAAAGTTTCAAAAGCGTTACTGAAATAATGTGGCGTGATGAGAATCACAAGATAACAGTTCAACATAGAGTGCAGTCTTTTCCTAACATCCATAATCCCTAACTACAGGCTTGTGGCTGCCCCAGCATACCTGCTTATGAAAGAGTCCATACTTTGCAGAGTCCATGGCTGGTATTTTCAGGGAGGACTTTAAGTCTCAGCAATCCCCCTACATGCTCTAGGACACAGGTGTCTGGCTGAAGCAGAGACTCCCACAGATGCAGAGAGACCTGACAGAAGCAGCAGCTGGAGGTTACATCTTGCTGGTTGTCTGTGTCATTAGGGAGGACTGCAGGTCCTAGCAATCCCACTTCTCTCTTCTTCTGTAAACAGCTGTGAATCACATGCTGTGGCCTGTCTGTAACTTCTTTCCCTTGCAGACTGCCTGAAGGTAGAGCCCTCCCCCTTTTATTTACAGCACAAGAAGAGAGAGGCAGAGCTCAGGGAAAGCATGGGAACTGGGTTAACGTTTTACCTCCCAGCTGGGACAGCACCACTACTTGCCTACATGCCTGTCGTGTGAACTTTGAAATTAAATTTCTCCACAATGCCAATAGATACAAAGGTTGATATAGCTTGTTTGAAATGTTTTTTTTTTTTGCATGTTCGGATTATGTAAATACTAGTCTGGGCACAGATTAATTTTAAAGAGTAGCTTAAGGATAAAGGCTCTTGCACACAGCAAGTTCAAAGTAAATTCTAAATTTCCTACCCTCACCCTGAAAGCCCCGATGTTGCTGGATATACTGTATGGTGTTATGGGAAACATAAGTATACCATATGGGTGTATGCAAAAAATAGAAAATGTTCTTGTGTTTACACATGTACTACCATATAACCAGAGTATAGGCGGGCACAGCCAGTCCTGTCTATGGGAGGCTGTACTCAGCACCTGGGCTTTCTGGGTGGGGATGGGGGGGGGGGGACACCACATTTACACTGAATAGGCTAAGTGCCCGTGTGCATATGTATGAGTTTTTTCCTTGTATGGAATTTTAAAGCACAATCAGAATTGGAGATGGAGAATATACACTCACTAGGCAATTTATTAGGAGCGATATACTACTACCGGGTACCGCCATTGCACTCAAAACAGCCTCAATTGTTTGTGACATGGATTTCCAGTTTCCGCAAACATTCCATTTCGGTCCATGTTGAACTAATACTTTGTTGAAGCACCTTTTGATTTTATTACAGCACTCAGTCTTTTTGGGTATGAGTCTATCAGCATGGCGCATCTTGACTTGGCAATATTTGCCAGCTCTTCTTTGCAAAAACACTCCAAATCTATCAGATTGCGAGGGCATCTCCTGTACACAGCCCTCTTCAGATCACCCCACAGATTTTCAATCAGATTCAGGTCTGGGCTCTGGCTGGGCCATTCCAAAACTTTAATCTTCTTCTGGTGAAGCCAATTCCTTTGTTGATTTGGATGTATGCTTTGGGTCGTTGTCATGCTGAAAGATGAAGTTCCTCTTCATGTTCAGCTTTCTAGCAGAAGCCTGAAGGTTTTGTGCCAATATTGACTGGTATTTAGAACTGTTCGTAATTCCCTCTTCCTTGACTAAGGCCCTTGTTCCAGCTGAAGAAAAACAGCCACAAAGCATGATGCTGCCACCACCATGCTTCAATGTGAGTATGGTGTTCTTTTGGTGATGTGCAGTGTTGTTTTTGCGCCAAACATATCTTTTGGAATTATGGCCAAAAAGTTCAACCCTGGTTTCATCAGACCATAACACATTTTCCCACATGCTTTTGGGAGACTTCAGATGTGTTTTTGCAAAATTTAGCCGGACTTGGATGTTTTTCTTAGTAAGAAAAGGCTTCCGTCTTGCCACTCTACCCCATATCCCAGACATATGAAGAATACAGGAGACTGTTGTCACATGTACCACACAGCCAGTACTTGCCAGATATTCCTGCAGCTCCTTTAATGTTGCTGTAGGCCCTTTGGCAGCCTCCCTGACCAGTTTTCTTCTCGTCTTTTCCTCAATTTTGGAAGGACGTCCAGTTCTTGGTAATGTCACTGTTGTGCCATATTTTCTACACTTGATGATGACTGTCTTCACTGTGTCCCATGGTATATCTAATGATTTGGAAATTCTTTTGTACCCTTCTCCTGACTGATACCTTTTAACAGTGAGATCCCTCTGACGCTTTGGAAGCTCTCTGTGGACCATGGCTTTTGCTGTAGAATAGGACTAAGAAAATGTCAGGAAAGACCTACTAAAACAGCTGAATTTTATTTGGGGTTAATCAGAGGCACTTTAAATTATGGCGGGAGTGTACTAACTCCTATTTACATGAGTTTGAATGTGTTTGCTTAATTCTGAACACAGCTATATCCCTAGTTGTAAGAGGGTTCGCGCACTTATGCAACCACATTATTTATTTTTTTATTTTTACTTCCCTCCCTCTAAAAGATTTCAGTTTGTTTTTCAACCGAGTTGTACAGTTTATAGTTCACATTAAAGGTGGGAAAAGTTCTGAAATTATTTATCTTTGACTAAATTTTTTACATCACAGAAACCTGCCAATTTAACATGGCTGTGTAGATTTTTATAACCACTGTATGTAAAACATTAAAAATAAGTGCCTATATTGTTTAAAATCCAGTAAAACATTGTCTCATCCTGCTCTGCACATGCTCAGTATTTAGGCATTTTTAGGCACTACTGAGTTTGTAGAGGCCGATATGCTGACAGCCTTAAAGTGGCACCATTGGCAGGCGAGTAAACTGGATGTGACATTGTGACGTCGCTTCCGGGTTACTACTTTGGAAACCCGATCAAAGCCAATTCCAGCTTTGTTCGGGACTCCGGCCAGCCGGGAGACATGCCGGCTGGTTGCTCAGGCCCCCCCAGTGGGACGGGAGACCAGGGCAGTGGAAGGTGGAGGGAGGGAGGGATGTCCCCTCTCGCTCCTTGTGATAATGGTTGAACGGCTTCTTAGCCAAATCGGTTGTTATCACTCAAAAGCTGACCGCCAGCTCTAAAAAATGGTACTGGGGTGAAGCCTGTAGCTGCAGGTACTTCCTCAAAATGACATACAGGTCAATTGTTCTGCAGGAAGTGGTTAAAGTGATTGTAAATGTAATATATATATATATATATATATATATATATATATATATATATATATATATATATATATATATATATATATATATATATATATTTAATAATAAACTTGTCATACTTACTTACACAGAGCAGCCCGGATACTTCTCTTCTCCGGTCCCCCGCCAGTGCTACTGGATCTTCTGGTAGCTGAGCGCCCACCATAGCATAGCACTCCTGCAGGGTTGCTCTCAAACCGGTTCTATGTGTCCATTGATACACAGAGCGTGGCTCAGCCCTGTCCCCTACTCCCTCCTCACTGGCTGTGATTGACAGCAGCAGGAGCCAATGGCCCCCGCTTCTGTCTCTGAGGCAATGAGGAGGGAGAGAACTGCTGCTCTCATGAACATCACTGGAGTGAGATTGGGCTCAGGTAAGTGTAGTTTTTTTTTTACCTTAATTCAGAGAATTCATTAAGGTAAAAAAAACTTTAGCCTTTACAACCACTATAACTACCAAAAATGTAACACAATACTAAACCATTCACACTAACCTTTTTATTGTCACATTATTATTTTAAAAAGCCAGTATAAAGGAAACATATGGATAAAAAAAGTACTTTTGGGTTTAGCCAATCATTTTTTGCCTGTTAATTCTTCATGAGGCACATAACTTGGGGCAGGGATTGTGTCCTTTGACTACACAATATGTATCAAAAGGTCTCCCTGTTTCCCATCTCAGAATACTGGAGTGTAAGGGTTGTATGAGTTACCATAGCCTTTCAGCTCAAGCTAGTCTGGCCATTCTCCCCTGACCCTCTCTGCAGAACTGCTGCTGTTTCTTTTGTTTTTCAGCATAGAGCAAACTCTAGAGACTGTTGTATGAAAGTCTCAGGAGATTAGCAGTTACAGAAATACTTAAACTAGCCTGTCTGGCACCAACTATCATGACACGGTCAAAAAAACATCTTATCGAATCAAATCACAAGTTCACATGTTTTTCCCATTACATTGCATCACTGTCACACAGTTGGCTGATTAGATAATTATATCATGTACAGGTACACCAAATACTTTTCTTAATAAGTATATATCATAGGTCTATTAGGACTATAAGCCCAGTATATTGTTTTTGATAATAGAGAAGAGGTGTTCCTCAAGCGGAGTTCCACCCATTTAAAAGTCAGCAGCTACAAAAAGTGTAGCTGCTGACTTTTAATAATCAGACACTCACCTGTCCCACGGTCCAGCGATGCGGGTGCTGGAAGCGATGCGGGGCAACCTTGGGCACCATGTGGGCCAGCCACTGGCATCCTAACAACCAATGATGTCATCGGTTGATATGGAGGATATCAGACGCTGACAAAGCATTCTTGTTTGGGCCTCCCCTGTCCCTCTCTGTCAGGACTTGGGTCACGTTAGCTGAGTGAGGGGGAGTAACTGAGGGAAAAGAGAAACATTAGAATACTTGCTGTGCAAAGGAAGGGGAATTAATCACTTTAATTTTGGGTGACCCACGCAGTACTGGGACAGGGTCGTCCAGCACCCAGGGCAAAGATGCAGACCTGCGCCTCCTTCCAAATGCATGCCATAGAATGGGTTACCACCTTGTGCCCATTCTTTGCCCCTTGTCCATGGTTGGCATAGAGTGTGCACTGCTCCTGCATGACCAATCACATGCTATGGTGGCTAGAAGGTAGTTTTGCACATGTACAATGTGTTTGTGTCAGCTGTGGGTGGATGGGGTGGAGAGCAGGTATGTTGGAGCATTGAGTGAGGAGATGTAAAACTGTGGCCCCTGGTTGCTAGCCACTGATTTGGAGATTTCGTGCAGTCACCCCCCCCCCCCCCCCCGCTGTTATGCCCTCAATCGGCACCGATGCAGAGCACTGAGAGATTGCTCTCTTCCTGTACATCCTCCCTCCTGCCAATACTCGCTTCTCCTCTCGGTCAATTGCACTTCCTGATTGGCCAGGAGGAGAAGCAAGGAGACAATACAGAATATTAATTTGCCCTAGTCACACAACTGGGTGGGCTCGGGGAGAAGTGCTATGCGCCCCGAGCCCACCCTTTTTTGAAGCCAATTAGAGCCTTTAGGCTCTAATCACATGCTTAAAAAAAAAACATTGTAATCCATGTGTCCAACGCCCTGCATGTATATTAGAGGCCGGGTGCATGGATTAGGGAGGCGGCGCCCCTGCGCCCCTTATGGAGTGGCTGCCACTGGTGCCTTGACTGAAAAAAGGTTTAGAAACACTACATTAAACATAGATTTCCTGCTTGAGCTGTGTTTAAAGGTTCAGTCCAGCTTTTACAAAAAAATAAATAAATAAATGGACATACTGTATATTTGCAGCAAAAAAAATAAATACAGTGCCTTGCAAAAGTTTTCACCCACTTGGCTTTTTACCAATTTTGTTACATTACAGACTTTAGTTTAATGTTTTTTTTAATCTGAATTATATGTGATGGATCAGTAAAATTAGAAAAAATATATACATAAAACTATTTTTCAGAAATAAAAAACTGATAATTGGCATGTGCGTATGTTTTCATCCCCTTTGTTATGAAGCCCATAAAAAGCTCTGGTCCAACCAGTTACCTACAGAAGTCACATAATTAGTGAAATGATGTCCACCTGTGTGCAATCTAAGTGTCACATGATCTGTCATTACATATACACACCTTTTTGAAAGGCCCCAGAGGCTGCAACACCTAAGCAAGAGGTACCACTAACTAAACACTGCCATGAAGACCAAGGAACTCTCCAAACAAGTAAGGGACGATGTTGTTGAGAAGTACAAGTCAGGGTTAGGTTATAAAAAAATATCCAAATCTTTGATGATCCCTAGGAGCACTATCAAATCTATCATAACCAAATGGAAAGAACATGGCACAACAGCAAATCTGCCAAGAGACGGCCGCACACCAAAACTCATGGATCGGGCAAGGAGGGCATTAATCAGAGAGACAGCACATAGACCTAAGGTAACCCTGGAGGAGCTGCAGAGTTCCACAGCAGAGACTGGAGTATCTGTACATAGGACGACAATAAGCCGTACGCTCCAAAGAGTTGGGCTTTATGGCAGAGTGGCCAGAAGAAAGCCATTACTTTCAGCAAAAAACAAAATGGCACATTTTGAGTTTGCAAAAAGGCATGTGGGAGACTCCCAAAATGTATGGAGGAAGGTGCTCTGGTCTGATGAGACTGAAATTGAACTTTTTGGCCATCAAAGAAAACGCTATGTCTGGCGCAAACCCAACACATCACATCACCCAAAGAACACCATCCCCGCAGTGAAACATGGTGGTGGCAGCATCATGCTGTGGGGATGTTTTTCAGCAGTCGGGACTGGGAAACTGGTCAGAGTTGAGGGAAAGATGGATGGTGCTAAATACAGGGACATTCTTGAGCAAAACCTGTACCACTCTGTGTGTGATTTGAGTCTAGGATGGAGGTTCACCTTCCAGCAGGACAATGACCCCAAACACACTGCTAAAGCAGCACTTGAGTGGTTTAAGGGGAAACGTGTAAATGCAGTGGTATGGCCTAGTCAAAGCCCAGACCTCAATCCAATAGAAAATCTGTGGTCAGATTTAAAGATTGCTATTCACAAGCGCAAACCATCCAACTAGAAGGAGCTGGAGCAGTTTTGCAAGGAGGAATGGATAAAAATCTCAGTGGTAAGATGTGGCAAGCTCATAGGGACTTATCCAAAGCGACTTGGATCTGTGATAGCCGCAGAAGGTGGCTCTACAAAGTATTGACTTTAGGGGGGTGAATAGTTATGCACATTTCTTCACAATAAAAAAAAAAAAAACATCAATTCAAAGTTGTGGGCATGTTCTGTAAATTAAATGATGCAAATCCTCAAACAATCCATGTTAATTCCAGGTTGTGAGGCAACAAAACACAAAAAATGCCAAGGGGGGTGAATACTTTTGCAAGGCACTGTAAATGCATTTATTATTTTTTTTGCACATCAGCCTACAAAGCATTGCACCTACAATCAATGGATCACTGGTGCTATGCCAGGCTTCTGCAAACTCTTCCTCCAGCTCTATGTCTGTTCCGAGGTATGGACTTTCAGTTATATTGCTGCAGGAAATGGTAATGGAGTGGACTATAATTGCAGTGACAGTAGCACACATGTTGAATTGAGAATTACAAGCACATCTACCACGGTCACAGATGAGTCTTGTAGTTTGTATTCAAAAGTGACAGCTGCTGCGGAAGAGAATTTGGGGGTGGAGGGATCCCATTTGCACCATGTTCTTGTTATACCCTAACTACGGGTGAAACATGTAACATACTGTAGTCCAATATGTGTTAGCCTTTAAGTCAATCCAGGAAAGGCAGGCAGGTGCTGGTATTTTGGTTAATGCCTTTCTTTTCAAGGAAAAATGATCATGACAGAAGAAGCTAAGACATATGCAAAAATTGGACTAATTTATCTATGAGCTTATAGTTGCAACTTTGAAAAATAATTAGCAAAACATAAAAAGACTATACTTATAGTTATAAGTAAGTGTCTCTATTATATTTTAACTAGTAATGATTCCATATAAAGAGTGTACTAAATTTCATATACGGTAATCTTTAAAAAAAATTCCAACGACCAGACATTCTCCCTTCATGTCTTGTAACAGGACCTTCATAGACTCAGACATTCTACTAATATTACCAGTGTGCTTATAGGGTTCATTGATGTGTCGCTGTGATTACAATCCTCTAAAGTGAAGCCTCTGTTATTTAATGGTCTGTGGTCCAGGTCCTATATGCCTGTAGCTGTGAAACCAATGCCTGTATGTAATTGCACATGTCACGATTCGGGTGAAGGGGTGACATTATGAGTTTGGTCCATTGATATTTTAGATCTTCAGATCTTTTTTCAGATTCAATGTTTAGGAATTGTAAAAATGGGCAGACAGTGTTTATTTAGAATAGGGGAATCTCAACTGAAACACCTGCCTAAATTCACCTGCAATGGTCGATATTTACAACAGAAGGAAGTCTTATTTCATTGGTGTACTAATATGATTTGTAAGGAAAATTGAATATATTTCTAATGGGCATAACCTAAAAAGGAACTAATGGTAATGATATTTCTTATCTAACTCTCTTTGATTACATTTGCAGAAATCTCGATTGGATGACAGGTTATATTTCATCAATATATTTGATTCTCTTGTCTACCTCCACAAAGCTGCCCTACAGTAGGATCATGTGTAAAAACCTGTTAGCCCTGCATCAAGGATTATGATTTCAGATGCGGGCTACAAGATATAGCTAGAAATATAGATAAAGATGTCATGATATATAGTACCCTCTCATATCCCATCATGCATCCTGCAGGCCTCTCCTACTATTTTCCATGGCTGCAGACAGAAATGCACAAAGTTCCACTTATAGAGGACCTGTGCAAAGGTCTCGAGATTTTGGACCAGAAAATATGGCTTTAACAACTTGATCACACATGTAGATCTTTCAAAGTCTCTCTCCAAAGCACTAACAAACTGTCTTATCCTTGACATACCAGAACTTTCTCAATAACCGATGCTTTGTATTTTTTAGTGGTGATAGCCCAGTTTTGGAAATCATTTTCTATTAATATTTGATAAAAATATGACAAAAATATTATCGATAACTATTAATAAAAACTGATCTGTCCTGCTTATTGATGAAAGGAGCCAGTTTTGTTAGATTTAAAATCTCTGTGCCAACAGAAAACAATAAACTGTAGGTAAGCAGATACAGGACCCCCACCTTCTCTTTTTATTCTCCCTCCTCCATTTCTTGGACAATCCTCTTTTGAATCTTATTCCTCCTCTTTTCTTTGCTCCATCTACTTTTAACACATTGCTGGGCATGATAATGTCTTGTATTTCACGGGAATCTTCACTCCCACTAGCGCCCGTTCATAGCAAGAGCTCAGACAGTAACCTTCTGAAGGGCCTTTATACATACACTTCATTATGTATGCACTCCTTACTTTGATGTATGCAAACTGAGCCTTGCAGTATGGCAACTGGAAGTAATTGCCTTTTCATGTTACTTTTTTCTTTGATACAAATTATTGAAACAGAAAACTAATACTCTAGTAAAAAACATTTACAATTTGCTAAAACGCTAAATTGTCTAAATCAGGGTTTCTCAACCAGGGTTCCATGGAACCCTAGGGTTCCTCCAGTGGTTGCTAGGGGTCCCTCAAGCAACGAGCAATTTCTGCCTCTCAGATAAGTTCCCACTGACACCATTGATCTTTTTCGATATCTTTAAGGGGGTAATTTTTCTCAAACACCACAAGTGTAAGGAGCATTTTTCCCACTGACCATCGCAGTAATGTACCATGAGTTGTGGATATAGTAATATTTAGCAGGGGTTCCCTGAGAGCAGAATGTTATTTCAAGGGTTCCTCTGTGTTAAAAAGATTAAGAAACACTGATCTAAATAATGTAACCACAGTGGAATGTAGAAGGGTGCGTGGTTGGCCTTAAGTTTACACTCAGAGGGAATGTTGTCCCACAAAGTTTAGATGACTGGCGTATCCATAATGTGTGCAGTGCACATAAACCCTAAGGAGGGTGGGGTTGTAGCGCAGTGGTGTGAGCTGAACTTATAGGACTTAAATCGGAGCTCCACTCGATTTTCCTACACTAACTGCAGCTGATTACCGCAATGTCCTAATGACAAAACTGCACTTTTTTTTTTTTTTTACAGGCTTTACCTTTGTTCTTGAAGCTGTCTTTGTTTTGTGCAGGAAGCACAGGCTGCGGTTAGGGGCGTGTCTAGAGCGGCTAATTACTCACTTCCTGTAAGCCGCACTGGCTCCTGGGAGCTTGTGTCATTGTTCCCAGGAGTCAGTGCGGCCGCCTGTTCCAAGAGTTATCGAGAGACTTCCATAGTGGAAGTGACGTCATTACAACAGGCACAGCTGTTGATGGCGCTCCGATTGCGGTCTAATGCGCATGCGCGAGATCTGAAAAGAACGGGCGGTGCATGCTGGTCGATCAGCAGCACCGTATCCCGGAAGAGGATGCCTCATCAACATTTTGTTTTCAAAGTTAATTTATTAAGCCAAAAAAAAAAGCAATGTCACTGAAAAACGGGGCAGGTGAGTTCCCTATTGCTATATAGCAATCAATGTCATTTGGACAAAAAAAAAAAAATTATCAGAGAGAGTGGAACCCCGCTTTAATACAATTTTTCTTACCTTTCCACTGTGCTTAAGCAACACTGCCCAATGCAGCAGAATAGGGCTGATGTGGTCAAGCACTTCAATTTGTTTAACTATGCTTCTTTACGACCTCTGTTAGCACAACATCCCAATATTTGACATGGTACACTGTGTGCACCGCTTTGTTACTGAAAATATGTTTTGTATGGGGGATGGGGTTAGAAAAATGGTGGCTGAAGAGTGGCATGGCTTTCCCTTGTGGTGGGCTCACAAGAGGCTCCTACTTTATATTTGTTACATGTCCCCATTCACATAGCATAACCTACAGGGTGCCGAACACCCCCCCGGTTCGGTTTCCGCCAGAAACATCGCAAAAGTTCGGACCCGAACCACGAACCCTATTAAAGTCTGTGGGACCCGAACTTGAAAAATTAAAAGTGCCCATTGTGAAGGCTTGTATGCAAGTTATTAGCCATAACATAAGCTATGGGGTCACAGGTCCTGCCCTGGGGGACATGTATCAATACAAAAAAAATGGTCTTAAAAATTGTTTTTACAGGACCAGTGATTTTAATAATGCTTAAAGTGAAACAATAATAATAATTTTTTTTTTTAAATATAGTGCCCGGGGGTCCCTTCAGTCTGCCTGCAAAGTGGTGCATCTGTACCGTGTATAGAATCTGCTGCAGCAAAACTGACATTTATAAAGAAAAATAAATTACATTTAAATTGCCAGCAATACAATACCATTGCAGCAATACAAAAAATGTTAAAACAAATGGTGTGTCTTTCTGGCAACCCTACCCAGGGTTGCCAGAAAGAGACCCTTGTCCCCATCAACATGGGGACAAGGTGCTTTGGGGTGGATAAGGTGCTTTGGGGTGCTTTGGCCCCCCGCCCCAAAGCACCCCCCCATGTTGAGAGCATGTGGCCTGGTATGGTTCAAGAGGGGGGCGCTCACTTATCCCCCTTTCCTGTCCTGGCAGGCTGCATGCTCAGATAAGGGTCTGGTATGGATTTTTTGGGGGGGCACGTCATTTTGTTTTACATTTTGGTGTGGGGTTCCCTTTTAAAATAAATACCAGACCCAAAGGGCCTGCTATGGCTTGGGTCAAGGGGTATCACCTCGGCTGATCAAATTGGGTTCTCCCTTTTATTTTCACATGTGCTCATTAGGGGAGGGTCCCCACCTGCTAAGATGTCAGTGTCCTATATATATATAGCAGTATACATCCTTATTAAGTGATATATTAATAGGTATTTTTTACACTTCCTTATAAGCAATGATGGTGTTGCAGAGGTGTTCCTCAAGGGCTGCAAGGGAGTGCAGGTTTCCTGTTTGAGGGGTCGTTTGGCTCACCGTGCAAACAAAAAAGTGAACTAATAATTGTTCCTACCAACCACTTTTTACCAGTTTATTATTATACCAGCCTCCCAATTTCTCATAGAGGCTGTGATAGAATGGGGAAAATAAAGAGCCTCTTTTAGGATTTCTTTACTATCTATGTGCCTGTTGGAAAGTTTTCTTCTCGTGTCCCACTTCTTTATTACTGGGACAAGAACTAAGATAAAATATTTTCAACAGTGGCACAAACAGCAATAAAACACATTTGTTTGTAGAATGGGGAGGGAATAGAGCAGTTGTCCTGTTTTTATTGCTGTCTGTGTCTCTATTTGTATGATTTATCTTTATTTCCTATCCCCCTTTCATTTGGACATGAAGTAAGAGGAGCAGTCCCCAACAAGCACACAAAAAGCAAAATGAATCTAAAACTATCTGAAGTTGGGGTTTAGATGCAGAATAAGTAGGCAAATGTGTTGCTTTAGTTGTGTTGGCTGCTGCTTTGACCCAGCTCACTGAAATGTGACCTGGTAAGAACAATCTTACAAAGCTGTCTCAATAAAACAAACGCACAAAATGTTTCCCTTTTTTTTTTCTATATTGTAAAACAAGTCATTCAGTACATGGCATAAATGTGGACTATAGTTTGACTTTTGTTTAATACTTTTTCTCACCACTAACCTAAAACTACTACTTTCTGGGTCATATGATGATGTGAGGTTACCAGGTCATGTCATCACCTTTAATTGGATTTCCTTGGTGCTCTAGGACATATATGAGTGAATATGACCATTCCCATAATCCTATGAATTGGTATGGAAGATTTGAAACCAAAACAGGTGTATACTTTAACTAAAGCCACTGGGAAAATGCTTTTTCATCTGACCCAGAAGGTACTTCAGGTCACCACCTTTTGGGCATCCTTCTTATTTCACGCACTCATTGAAAGACACAAAAAGTTCTGTAATTGTTGCAGTTAGGTTACAACTCTGGAGTTTACTGGTGCCTTACAAATTGTTTATAAGTAATCTTATTTGCACTTTTTTTTAATATTTGACCATAGCGATAAGTTACCTGGGAAATATAAATTTGATACCAATTTTAAGAAACATAACCATTCCTTGTTATCTTCACTTTTATACCAAGCTTCAAGTTTTCCTCCAAATTGGGTTCTAAACACTTTAAAAGCACACTGTTTCACCCATCTTGCAGTCCAGGCCATTTGTTATCTTTCGGTCAAACCCAAATTCATTTTATATAATTTTTTTAGACAGGTGGAGCTTTCTTTTGGTGGTCTTTTTGTTATATAAAGGAAAAAAGAATTAACATTTTGACAAACAAAAAAAAACATATTTATTTTAGTTTCTGTTATAAAATATTGCGAATAAATAATCTTTCTTCATAAACTTAGGCCAACATTTGTTCTGCTACATTTCATTGGTGAAAAAATATTATTTAGTCTGTGTGAAAGTTATAGAGTGTACAAACCATGGTATTTACAGTATCTCACAAAAGTGAGTACACCCCTCACATTTTTGTAAATATTTTATTATATCTTTTAATGTGACAACACTGAAGAAATGACACTTTGCTACAATGTAAAGTAGTGAGTGTACAGCTTGTATACCAGTGTAAATTTGCTGTCCCCTCAAAATAACTCAACACACAGCCATTAATGACTAAACCGCTGGCAACAAAAGTGAGTACACCCCTAGGTGAAAATGTCCAAATTGGGCCCAAAGTGTCAATATTTTGTGTGGCCACCATTATTTTCCAGCACTGCCTTAGCCCTCTTGGGCATGGAGTCCACCAGAGCTTCCTAGGTTGCCACTGGAGTCCTCTTCCAGTCCTCTATGATGACATCACGGAGCTGGTGGACATTAGAGACCTTGCTCTCCTCCACCTTCCGTTTGAGGATGCCCCACAGATGCTCAATATGGTTTAAGTCTGGAGACATTCTTGGCCAGTCCATCACATTTACCCTCAGCTTCTTTAGCAAGGCAGTGGTCGTCATGGAGGTGTGTTTGGGGTCGTTATGTTGGAATACTGCCCTGCGGCCCAGTCTCCGAAGGGAGGGGATCATGCTCTGCTTCAGTATGTCACAGTACATGTTGGCATTCATGGTTCACTCGATGAACTGTAGATCCCCAGTGCCGACAGCACTCATGCAGCCCCAGACCATGACACTCCCACCACCATGCTTGACTGTAGGCAAGACACCCTTCACCTGGTTGCTGCCACACATGCTTGACACTATCTGAACCAAATAAGTTTATCTTGGTCTCATCAGACCACAGGGCATGATTCCAGTAATCCATGTCCTTAGTCTGCTTGTCTTCAGCAAACTTTTTGTGGGCTTTCTTGTGCAACATCTTTAGAAGAGGCTTCCTTCTGGGACGACAGCCATGCAGACCAATTTGATGCAGTGTGTGACGTATGGTCTGAACACTGACAGGCTGACACCCCCACGCCTTCAATCTTTGAAGTAATGCTGGCAGCATTCATACGTCTATTTCCCAAAGACAACCTCTGGATATGACACTGAGCACGTGCACTCAACTTCTTTGGTCGACCATGGCGAGGCCTGTTCTTAGTGGAACCTGTCCTGTTAAACAGCTGTATGGTCTTAGTCACCGTGCTGCAGCTCAGTTTTAGGGTCTTGACAATCTTCTTATAGCCTAGGCCATCTTTATGTAGAGCAACAATTCTTTTTCCAGGATCCTCAGAGAGTTCTTTGTCATGAGGTGCCATGTTGAACTTCCAGTGACCAGTATGAGAGAGTGAGAGCGAAAACACCAAGTTTAACACATCTGCTCCCCATTCACACCTGAGACCTTGTAACACTAACGAGTCACATGAGACCGGGGAGGGAAAATGGCTAATTGGGCCCAATTTGAACATTTTCACTTAGGGGTGTACTCACTTTTAGTGCCAGCGGTTTAGACATTAATGGCTGTGTGTTGAGTTATTTTGAGGGCACAGTAAATTTACACTGTTGCACAAGCTGTACACTCACTACTTTACATTGTAGCAAAGTGTCATTTCTTCAGTATTGTCACATGAAAAGATATAATAAAGTATTTACAAAAATGTGAGGGGTGTACTCACTTTTGTGAGATACTGTATGTTTCAAAATTGATCAATCTAGATCTTCTGACTGCCTAATTTCTAATTTCTTGAGGCCCTAAAATGTAAGGTCAGTACAAATACCCCCCAAAATGACTCTGTTTTGGAAAGTAGACAGTCCAAGGTATGTAGTAAGTGGCATGGTAATTTTTTTGAAGTTGCTATTTTTTGCTAAAATTCTTTTGAAAATGATGAAAGTAAATAAAATGTGTGGGTTTGTTTTTTTTTTTTTTTACAAAGTTGTCATTTAACAAGTTAATTCTCACATACAGCATAGTCATACATACAATTACACCCTTAAAGACATTCTGCTACTTCTCCCAAATATAGTGATACCACTTATGTGAGACTTTTTCACATTCTAGCCACATAAAGAAGCCCAAAATCCAAAGAGCACGTTAAGGCTGTCTAGGGACATGTCGGTCTTGTGTTTCTTGCTGATTCTCATTAGTAAGAAAACAGGATCAGCAAGACATAACCAGGAAGCAGGGTTTATGTATGTAGTGAGCAAACATGGCCACCATCATAGTGATAAATGTATTTACATTGAGCTGATAACTTTCATATGTAAATCTGATATATTAAAAAGGCTTTAGTTCTCAATGCCAGATGGTGACCAAAAAATAAAAAAATAGATAAAATAAAATTGCAAGCTGTGATCTAAATAGCATAAGATGAGAACAGATTTGTGCTGAGATGGGGGATTTCAACAGGGGGTGGATTTGTACTGGGAGGAGGGGGAATGTATGCTTAGGGGGTAAGCATGCAGATTAGTGCTCAATAATTTTGTAGGGAGATTTTTGCAGACACACAATGCACATACATTTTGGGGGGGGGGGGGGGGGGTGCAGTTTGGCATGTTCACCCTGGGCTCTAGATGACCTTGTCCTGGCACTGGCCTCAGGATCCTGATATGGAGCTACTCTATTATGAAAATCCGAATTTAACTAGGAAATTGGCACTCTCCATTTTACCTGCCACATCTTTTTACTGGTCTCAACAACCACTAGAGAAGTGGATAAGGCAGAAAAGGCATAATATAATCTCGCAACTGATGGAGCAATTCAGTGGATATATTTGCAGCAGGGAAAACTTACATCTGTGTTCCCTCTGCCACGGACCTTTGCTGGAGATGTCAGAGAGAATGTGGAACGATCCTCCACATCTTCTGGACTTGTCCCTTGTTGGAGAGGTTTTGGAAAACCATTCAACATACGATGCAGAAGTTCACTGAATACCCCATTCAAGCAGAACCGGCCCTTTTTCTACTTCATGCGTCTAACAAATCCCGAAAAGCTTATAAAAACTCACTAATACCGCATTTACTCGACGCAGCGAAGGCCTGCATTCCCTTATACTTGAAATCCACACATTCTCCTCCTATCAGTTTATGGCTCAGGAAAGTGGAGGAAATCAAAAAAATGGAGGACTTAATCCTCACGGCCCCTCACCAAAATGAAAGGTTTACCAAGACGTGGTCCATCTGGAATATTTTCATCTTCTCAGATGAAGGTCAGACTCTTCTGGGGAGGGATACACCAGATTAAAATTGTCCCATTTTAGAATGCCTGATGGTCGAATCGGACTATAGACGTCGTATGACTTTACCTTCCTGGGCCCTGACTCGGAGAGGGGTGTGCGCACTGCCTCGATGTGCCCCATTTTCTCCCTACACTTCTTCCCCACTCCCTCCCTCCTCCCCTTTATCTACCTTTCTTTCCTACCTTGCTTCCCCTCCTTTACATTTCTTCTCTCTGTTTTCTGTCTCTGCTAGTGCTACTGTAGGTGGATGGGATATCAAACGCTTGCCACCACTCTCATTTATAGCTGGCTATCGCAGTAAGCAGCATTGGGAGGCTAAAAAAGGTACCAACAAGTGTCTGGGGAATGCCCAGGAAAAAGCCAAAGTCTACTTACCACCAGCTTGCAGACAACTAAATTGACCTATCTAACAGTAAGCGTAGGTGGATGGGGTATTATTTGGTGCCCCGTTGACTTACATGGCTCTATTCTTACACTAAACTCAAAAAAGGAGCAGGACTCACGAAACCTCTCGATGGTCCAAGTGCAACCTCGGAGTAGGTTGCCCTTCGTTTCAGCCAGGGTCACGGATAGAATTGTTCCTAATACCGAAGATTATTGTATTCTCTTTATAGTGGTATTTCCCATTTATGTCATGGTATAAGGCTAAGTTCATCTTACTGTGAGATATCTTGTTCATGTGTGACTTTGAGATGATGTATTTCGTGTGTCTTCATTCATTCTTTAAATAAAAATTTGAACAAAAAAAAAAACTTACATCTGTGATTTTCAATTTCAACATTGTATGGGTGATTAAATTCTGGCAAATTCAGCAGCTTGACTGGCAGGAGTTTACAGTTGTCAATAGCATGATGGGCTGAACCTCAACACTGTTGGCTCAGACAGTAGTAAATATATGTAGCCACCCTACCTTAACCACTTGAGCCCCGGACCATTATGCTGCCTAAGGACCAGAGGTCTTTTTCCAATTTGGCACTGCGTCGCTTTAACTGCTAATTGCGCGGTCATGCAATGCTGTACCCAAACGAAATTTGCGTCCTTTTCTTCCCACAAATAGAGCTTTCTTTTGATGGTATTTGATCACCTCTGCGGTTTTTATTTTTTGCGCTATAAATGGAAAAAGACCGAAAATTTTGAAAAAAAATGATATTTTCTACTTTTTGTTATAAAAAAAATCCAATAAACTCAATTTTAGTCATACATTTAGGCCAAAATGTATTCGGCCACATGCCTTTGGTAAAAAAAATGTCAATAAGCGTATATTTATTGGTTTGCGCAAAAGTTATAGCGTCTACAAACTAGGGTACATTTTCTGTAATTTACACAGCTTTTAGTTTATGACTGCCTATGTCATTTCTTGAGGTGCTAAAATGGCAGGGCAGTACAAAACCCACCCAAATGACCCCATTTTGGAAAGTAGACACCCCAAGGAAATTGCTGAGAGGCATGTTGAACCCATTGAATATTTTTTTTTTGTCCCAAGTGATTGAATAATGACAAAAAAAAAAATATTTACAAAAAGTTGTCACTAAATGATATATTGCTCACACAGGCCATGGGCCTATGTGAAATTGCACCCCAAAATACATTCTGCTGCTTCTCCTGAGTATGGGGGTACCACATGTGTGGGACTTTTTGGGAGCCTAGCCACGTACGGGGCCCCGAAAACCAATCACCGCCTTCAGGATTTCTAAGGGTGTAAATTTATGATTTCACTCTTCACTGCCTATCACAGTTTCGGAAGCCATGGAATGCCCAGGTGGCACAAAACCCCCCCAAATGACCCCATTTTGGAAAGTAGACACCCCAAGCTATTTGCTGAGAGGCATATTGAGTCCATGGGATATTTTATATTTTGACACAAGTTGCGGGAAAGTGACACATTTTTTTTTTTTTTTTTTGCACAAAGTTGTCACTAAATGATATATTGCTCACACAGGCCATGGGCCTATGTGGAATTGCACCCCAAAATACATTCTGCTGCTTCTCCTGAGTATGGGGATACCACATGTGTGGGACTTTTTGGGAGCCTAGCCACGTACGGGGCCCCGAAAACCAATCACCGCCTTCAGGATTTCTAAGGGTGTAAATTTGATTTCACTCTTCACTGCCTATCACAGTTTCGGAGGCCATGGAATGCCCAGGTGGCACAAAACCCCCCCAAATGACCCCATTTTGGAAAGTAGACACCCCAAGCTATTTTCTGAGAGGCATATTGAGTCCATGGAATATTTTATATTTTGACACAAGTTGCGGGAAAGTGACACATTTTTTTTTTTTTGCACAAAGTTGTCACTAAATGATATATTGCTCACACAGGCCATGGGCCTATGTGGAATTGCACCCCAAAATACATTCTGCTGCTTCTCCTGAGTATGGGGATACCACATGTGTGGGACTTTTTGGGAGCCTAGCCGTGCACGGGACCCCGAAAACCAATCACCGCCTTCAGGATTTCTAAGGGTGAAAATTTTTGATTTCACTCTTCACTGCCTATCACAGTTTCGGAGGCCATGGAATGCCCAGGTGGCACAAAACCCCCCCCAAATGACCCCATTTTGGAAAGTAGACACCCCAAGCTATTTGCTGAGAGGCATGGTGAGTATTTTGCAGCTCTCATTTGTTTTTGAAAATGAAGAAAGACAAGAAAAAACTTTTTTTTTTCTTTTTTCAATTTTCAAAACTTTGTGACAAAAAGTGAGGTCTGCAAAATACTCACTATACCTCTCAGCAAATAGCTTTGGGTGTCTACTTTCCAAAATGGGGTCATTTGGGGGGGTTTTGTGCCACCTGGGCATTCCATGGCCTCCGAAACTGTGATAGGCAGTGAAGAGTGAAATCAAAAATTCACGCCCTTAGAAAGCCTGAAGGCGGTGCTTGGTTTTCGGGGTTCCGTACGCGGCTAGGCTCCCAAAAAGTCTCACACATGTGGTATCCCCGTACTCAGGAGAATCAGCAGAATGTATTTTGGGGTGTAGTTTCACATATTCCCATGGCATGTTTGAGCAATATATCATTTAGTGACAATTTTGTGCAAAAAAAAAAAAAAATTGTCTCTTTCCCGCAACTTGTGTCGCAATATAAAATATTCCATGGACTCGACATGCCTCTCAGCAAATAGCTTGGGGTGTCTACTTTCCAAAATGGGGTCATTTGGGGGGGGTTTGAACTGTCCTGGCATTTTATGCACAACATTTAGAAGCTTATGTCACACATCACCCACTCTTCTAACCACTTGAAGACAAAGCCCTTTCTGACACTTATTGTTTACATGAAAAGTTTTTGTTTTTTTGCAAGAAAATTACTTTGAACCCCCAAACATTATATATTTTTTTAAAGCAAATGCCCTACAGATTAAAATGGTGGGTGTTTCATTTTTTTTTTTCACACAGTATTTGCGCAGCGATTTTTTTTTTTTGGGGGAAAAAACACACTTTTTTAAATTTTAATGCACTAAAACACACTATATTGCCCAAATGTTTGATGGAATAAAAAAGATGATCTTAGGCCGAGTACATGGATACCAAACATGACATGCTTTACAATTGCGCACAAACGTGCAGTGGCAACAAAATAAATACATTTTTAAAAGCCTTTAAAAGCCTTTACAGGTTACCACTTTAGATTTACAGAGGAGGTCTACTGCAAAAATTACTGCCCTTGATCTAACCTTCACGGTGATACCTCACATGCATGGTGCAATTGCTGTTTACGTTTGACGACAGACCGCCGCTTGCGTTCGCCTTAGCGCGAGAGCAGGGGGCGACAGGGGTGCCTTTTTTTTTTCTTTATTATTTTTATGCTTTTTTATCTTATTTTTAAACTGTTCCTTTCATTTTTTTTTTTTTAATCATTTTTATTGTTATCTCGGGGGAATGTAAATATCCCCTATGATAGCAATAGGTAGTGACAGGTACTCTTTTTTGAAAAAATTGGGGTCTATTAGACCCTAGATCTCTCCTCTGCCCTCAAAGCATCTGACCACACCAAGATCGGTGTGATAAAATGCTTCCCCAATTTCCCAATGGCGCTATTTACATCCGGCGAAATCTAAGTCATAAAATGCTCGTAGCTTTCGGTTTCTTAGGCCATAGAGATGTTTGGAGCCACTCTGGTCTCTGATCAGCTCTATGGTCAGCTGGCTGAATCACCGGCTGCATTTTCAGGTTCCCTGTTGAGACAGGAGAGCCAGAGAAAAACACGGAAGACGGTGGGGGGGGGGCATTCCCTCCCACGGCTTGTAAAAGCAGTCTAGAGGCTAATTAGCCGCTAGGATTGCTTTTACATGAAAGCTGACCGCTGGCTGAAAAGAATGATGCCAAGATGATACCTAAACCTGCAGGCATCATTCTGGTATAACCACTCAAAGTTGTGAATGGCATACCTGAAGACAAAAAAATGGTTAACAATAAAGCACAGTAAACGGTAAAGTATAAAAAATTGCATACCTGAAAAGCAAACATGATAAAACATAATAACAATAAAACATTGCAGAATAGAATACAGTAAAAAAGAGCAGAACAATAGAGAGAATAGAGAGAGAGAGAACAATAAAACGACAACTATTTTTTTTAAATTTTATATATATATATTTTTTTTTTACACTTTTTTTGTAACTAACTTTTATAACTGTAACCGGTTCCAGGTTCGGGTCTCTCAAAATGCGATGGCATCTTGGGAGACCCTGTGAAAGTGTGTCCTAGGTCTGTGGAATGCTGTACCCTACGCTATTACTCAACTAGTGAATGGTAGCGTTCAAAACATTCACCAATGCAAAGACCAGGATTGTCAGGACAGGAGGGACAATAATAGCGGGTGTCACGCCTATATCCGCACTTGCTGCAGACACGACATCTTTTTTGGGGGGGTTTGTTGGGTAAGGGGGTACTCGGGAGGACATAAAAATGCCTCTCATGCAGCCGACTGCATTTGGTTGGGGATGTGAATGGGGGAAGTACGGGCGCTGCAGAAGTGGTGGGTTCCCAATTAGGGTTGGCGAATGCAGCAGGAAGGGCATTATGGGCACGACGGGCCTGTGTTTGTCTTTTTGGTGGCAGCGGGACACTACTTGTGCTTGCCACCTCACCAGCTTGAACAGCACTTATGGGACTCGCCACGTCACCAAGTGTTACTGCAGTGCTGGTTTGACTATGACCGGGGTGTACTAGGCCGCTGGTGCTTGCCAGTTCACCAAAACGCTACCAAAAAAACTGTTAGCGATCGCAGGGATCAGGCCTGACTCTGTGAATGCTGCAGTTATGCGTTTAGTCTTTTGTAAGTGACAGTGATCGATCGATACTGCACTTGGGTGGGCTGGGCTGGGCCGGGCGGAGGGGCAAAACGCAGGTGCTAGCAGGTATCTGGGCTGATCCCGCTAACACTGCGTTTTTGGGAACCCTAAACTGCTGGGGACGCTAGTATAGATCTGATCGGATCAGATATTGATCCGTACAGATACTATACCACTAAGGGAGGCGTATGCTGCGTGCGTGGGTGTTAGCGCTACTGGCGCTAACCTGACGCTGCCTGGTGCTGGTGCTTGCCAGTTCACCAAAATACTACCAAAAAAACTGTTAGCGATCGCAGGGATCAGGCCTGACTCTGCGAACGCTGCAGTTATGCATTTAGTGTCTTGTAAGTGTCAGTGATCGATCGATACTGCACTTGGGTGGGCTGGGCCGGGCGGAGGGGCAAAACGCAGGTGCTAGCAGGTATCTGGGCTGATCCCGCTAAGACTGCGTTTTTGGAAACCCTAAACTGCTGGGGACGCTAGTATAGATCTGATCGGATCAGATATTGATCCGTACAGATACTATACCACTAAGGGAGGCGTATGCTGCGTGCGTGGGTGTTAGCGCTACTGGCGCTAACCTGACGCTGCCTGGGGCTGGTGCTTGCCAGTTCACCAAAATACTACCAAAAAAACTGTTAGCGATCGCAGGGATCAGGCCTGACTCTGCGAACGCTGCAGTTATGCATTTAGTGTTTTGTAAGTGACAGTGATCGATCGATACTGCACTTGGGTGGGCTGGGCGGAGGGGCAAAACGCAGGTGCTAGCAGGTATCTGGGCTGATCCCGCTAACACTGCGTTTTTGGGAACCCTAAACTGCTGGGGACGCTAGTATAGATCTGATCGGATCAGATATTGATCCGTACAGATACTATACCACTAAGGGAGGTGTATGCTGCGTGCGTGGGTGTTAGCGGTACTGGCGCTAATCTGACGCTGCCTGGGGCGACGCATATCACCGCCGGGCGATCAGGGGGCTAAACCTTTATTTGGTAATAAACGGCGGGTGCCCTGACGCTATAAAAAATAAACGAACTAACCAGCGTCACCCGTAACACTTATACGGTGATCAGTGGTGAAAGGGTTAACTAGGGGGCCATCAAGGGGTTAAAACATTTATTAGATAGTATATGGGGGTCCCTGACGCTATAAAACGCTGACGGTGAACCTCAATATTTACGTCCCTAACTAGCGTCACCAGCGACACTAATACAGCGATCAGAAAAATGATCGCTTAGCGACACTGGTGACGGGGGGTGATCAAGGAGTTAAAACTTTATTAGGGGGGTTAGGGGGGTACCCTAGACCTAAAGGGGGGTAACAGTAACTGTCCCAACACTGTAACTGTCACAAACTGACACCATGCAGTAATCAGAAAAAAAAAAAAAAACACTGCTTGGTGTCAGTTTGTGACAGGGGGGGGGTGATTGGGGGGGGGATCGGGGGGCGATCGGGGGGGGATCGGGGTGTTTTGTGTGCCTGGCATGTTCTACTGCGTGTGTGTGTTGTGCACTCACATAGATGTCTTCTCTCCTCGGGCCGGAACGGAAATTACCGAGCCGAGGAGAGATGACATCATTTCCTTTGCTGCTGTTTAGCATACAGCAGCAAAGGAATGATTCGATTGGCCGGCGGCGATTGCGAGGGGGGGGGCCACGAACGGATGGCCTCCCCCTCACCTCCGATCGCCGTGGGACTAAACACGACCACCTCGGGCACCGGGGGGGGTCCGATCGGACCCCCCACCCGCGGAAGGCAAATCACGTACATGTACGTGATTTTGCCTGTCCGTGCCACCTTGCCGACGTACATTGGCGTGAGGCGGTCATCAAGTGGTTAAAGCAGTATTAGTAGAAAAAATATAACATGCAGCTTATCAATCATTAGATGTGGTGGCTGCATTCATTTTATTTTTTAGGCTTATTTTCCTCTGTTTTCACCTGGTGATCTGGCCAGCAAAACACTTTCTGTATTACAGAGCTTCCACTCTGGATGAAGAAGCACAGGGGCACCTTTGGACAGCAGCAATGTCAGTTTGAAAAGGGGGATAGGGGGAGTGTTAGATGAACTAGAAGATTTAAATACACTAAGCAAAAGGAAGCCAAACTTCAGTTAATACTTTATAAACAATTAGAGCAAACATTTTTTTTCTTTTGGAGTAAAGGTTTTACATAAATAAAAGCTGATCATTGTAAGCACCCCTGTACGTGATAAATGATTTGTTTCATCCTGTAAACTGCTACACCTGCAGACCAGCTTGTTCTATTGAAAAAAAAACTGTCTGGATTAACAGGTAAAATTTGAGAAAGAAAGACAAAAAAAGAAAGCTAATGCAGCCAACACATCTAAGAATTGGTAAGCTGCAGTATAAAAATGTTTGCTTTTGGGTTTAATACTACTTTAAAGAGGAACTGCAGTCTGCTCACATATTTGTAGTAAAAACATCTTTGCCATTCTGAAGCTTCCCTCAAACCACTTTGCATATTATTTTATATATACTGTGATTTTGTACTTGCAAAATATGCTGCAGAAATCTCCCTCCACTAAGTCTTGCTGCAGCCATTTTAACTGTGGGCAGCTGAAGCTGCTGCCTGTTCACTTCCTGGATTTACACAGACATGCAGAGGCACACCTCTAGCTCTGCAGCCCCACAGCTTTTATTGGCCCTCTTATGACTTATCCCCACTCCCTTCCTTGCAAACTCTCCGGAGAGTGAGAGAGAGAGCTGTGCATGATGTCATAAGCCTAGGCTAATGACCAGACAAGAAACAGGAAGTGGGCTGTATAAGGTGTTTACTGGAAAAAAATAAAATGTTTTTCTATCCAAAGTTAAAACAACAGGGGCAGAAGATTTAATAGATGGAAAGTTGAAAAAAATGACTGAAGGTCCGCTTTAAGGAGGAGTGTCTATTTACATTTAGTATTTTCCAGGCTGTAGTCAGCCTGAGCTAGTCAATAGTTAACTTTCTTGGGTTTCTCCTGTGCTCTGGTTATTGTTTGCTTCTTGGGAGTGCCCTTGGCAATAGTGTGGGAGGCTGCAATAAATCAGTCAGTAATATTTTAATCTCCCTGGCCAACCACTAGCATACCTCCCAACTTTGAGATAGGATTGAGGGACACCTACTGGCAAACGAATGTAGGCATAGGACACGCCCCCTGCCACACCCCCTTAAAGGAGAATTAATCAAGAAGAAGTTTCATTAAATCTACAAGGTCTTTTTTCTACCACTACTATTCCTTTATATTGGCTTTTAAAATTTACAGATGCAGACATTTAGAAATTGGATGAAAGGTTTAGCACTGTTAAACTCTTTTTGAAAGATAAAAAGTGCATTTTATATACATCTATATAGATCAGACCAAAATGAGGGACAAATGAGGGGGAAAGAGGGACAGAGGTACATTGCTCCAAATCAGGGACAGTCCCTCAAAATCAGGGACAGTTGGGAGCTATGTACTATGAGCTTTATTGCCAGTGGTGCAAGTTGGAAGGGGCTATAAATAATTCAGGAGAGACATTGGAAATTCAGTCTTCCACAAGGCCTCCTTCCTGGGGGAGGGGTGTAGGTGGCTCTTGGATCCACTTAGGCCTGCTGGCTGAGTAATGTGACCATGTGTCTAGATAGAGACCTAAGTTTGAAGTTTAGTATACTGAACATGGGGATTGAAGTACCATGGAGGAACTTCAGCCTGATTGAGGAACCTAAGAAGCTGAGTTAAACTTTAACTGAATTGTGGTTGCCTCTCTCCAAGAAGTCAGTAGCTGAACCAACTAGTGATTTGCAGTCAGGATCTCATTTCACAGAATCCTGGGTTGGCTTGAAGGACCTTTTATCTGTAAAGACCAGGCCTGCTGATAAGGCAGTACAGCTGGCCCTCCTGTACCGGCCCCATCAGTCCAAAAGGGGGCTCGGGCACCTGCAGTAGAGGAGAGCCAGCTGTTCTGCCTTGTGACTCCTGTGGAACCCCCTGCAGTGCTAGAGCTTTCTCCCTCCGGCTGCTCTGCAGATAGATCAACTCAACATACTTGCCTACAGTTCCAGTATTTAAAAAGCTGTCCCATGCTGGCTTTGTTCTAGGGCTGTGTAGCAATTTTGGAGCACCGGGGACAGCTGTAGAGTCTCTCTCTGCTTTGCCTTGAAATCTTTATGCTGTCGGGGTCCTGAAACTCCCCCTCCCCCTGTGATCGGCAGTGTTATCAATTGCAAGGAAGAAAGATCGAGGAGGAAAGACGTTCTCTGCCTGCTCCACCTGCTCCCTGAATCCTAACCTCTGCTCTGCTGACCTCCGCACTATGCTCTGTGTGCACTGTAACCTGTAGTGCTGGCTGCAGGGCTGAGTTGGACATTTTGATGATAGGCAACTTCTATCCTCATATTGATTAGTGGTTCTAAATTAATAATAACTACCGCAGTAGGGAACAGACACAAAAGATATGCTCAGCATCTTTCCAAATAACTGTTCTGCTTTATTATGACGCAATTGAAGGTTTTTATACACATGATTACGTAGGTATCACATTAATATTACAATTATATGTTTATGGTAACAAGGGGCGTTACATAGGCAGGCTAATTCTAATCAGGACTTGAAAGAATGTAAACATGTACTGAAAACATTATTAGTGCCGTGTGCACAGTGAGGGCAGTGTGCAATACATACAAAATAGAATACAATTATATACAGAACGTACAAATTTCCATTACAGTCTCCTCTCTTTTGATCAATATTTTGATCACTAACCATACCTGCTATCACCTTTAACCTGGAACCTCCACACGCTTAGGTGGAGGTAGTCCTGGCCAAAGAGGAAAAAACTCCATTGCGGAGAATAAAATAGCTGAGCAGCTTTTTCATTATAAAATTACTTTTCATTGTGAAAAACAAATGATTGATAAGACATATTTACAGAGTACTGGCTGTACACTCCTGTGGCCAGAATGGCCTTCTAGCTTAATTGTTGGCATGCTGACTTATCAGCACATGTAAACACAGACAATTCTACATAAAATGGAAGACGTACAAAGACAAATATGACTTCAACATGGCTGAACTACTTTCAAATCACATTTTATGTATATAAAAATTAAAGTAATTGAATCAAAAAGTACCCTATATTGTGATCGCAATAGGGAAACAAATCAAACACAGAGATTTCTTTCATTTAGTAATTTTTGCAGTGTCTGGTGTGGATCCAGGTGACTTTTCCTTCAAGGTTTGCAGAACTGTACATAAAATAGATGCTGTATTGAGTCTCCAAACATTTCCTTTTATATATATATGTATATGTATATGTATGTATGTCTCTTAACAATCCACAAGTCACCTGGCTTTAGTTTTAGATCCTTCCAAACTTTTAGGATCTGGAATTGGGGAGAAAACACATAAATGAGTTTGTCAAAAACCTTAAAAGATCAGCAACATTCCATGTGAGATCCGAATGGAGGACTTCAGCTGCTGTGACAAAAGCTAAGCAAGTGAGTAACACACTCCCAAACCAAATCCCATAGGGAGAGAGTCCAACATCCCCTTAGGGGCTTGATAAAATATAAGAAACCATTCAGGCAAAAGTTTTCTAGTTTCTTACTCTGCTTTGTAGACAGTAGGGAGTGTAAAAATAAAACCTCAAAACTTCTAGTAAGGACTCTCCTATAAAAATGATTTCCTCTGTTACTCTCTGTAGATTCTGCACTCTGTACTTACAAACTACTTCTGATAACACTTTTTACTGTGGCCTTTGCAGTAGCATTTGCCACTAGACATCCAGAAAACATGTCCATACAGACAAAATGCCTACTTGTAAGATCCTGACTTGGGCATCTGGATATATCTTTTTGTAATCTCTGCAAGGGATGTTCAGCTTTTAGTAACACCTTTGGTAACATGTAAAACAAGAAGTTCTTATAAAAACAACTGTGCAGAGCCCTGGCTCTATTCCACGCTCATTTACTAAGGCAGCCATAACTGCTTGTGACTGATGACATGGTCCATGTGTCAAGTAGACATGTGTGGTTTGTTTCGTATGAATCGAAAATTCGTACGAATTTCCGAAAATTCATTCATTCGGAAGCATCTGAAATGCAAATTTCTATGCTTTCAAATTGTATACGAAATACTAAATTTCGTTGACGAATTTCTGATCCAATTTCCGTTACAACGGAAACGTGACTGGTGTTTTGTTGACCAAACAGAGGTTTTCTTCTGCTGCTGAGTAAGGGTTGGAAAAATTACCTTTTTTAATATTGGAGTGGTACTGGTAGTCGACGGGAGATTCAGAATCAGACAAAATAAGAATGTTCGTTAATATTGTTTTATTATTGTCATAATAATTACGATTATTCGTTATGATGAAGTTAAAAACCCAAGAAGTCAGCACAGCACAGGGATGGTGGGAGCCCCCTCATAATGAGCAGAGCAGTTGTACAAACCCAGGAAGTCAGCACAGCACAGGGATGGTGGGAGCCCCCTCATAATGAGCACAGCAGGGGTACAAACCCACAAAGTCAGCACAGCACAGGGATGGTGGGAGCCCCCTCATAATGAGCACATCAGAGGTACAGCTCCAGGAGGAAGTCAGCACAGCAGAGGGATGGTGGGAGCCCCTCATAATGAGCACAGCACAGGGATGGTGGGAGCCCCCTCATAATGAGCACAGCAGGTGTACAAACCCAGGAAGTCAGCACAACACAGGGATGGTGGGAGCCCCCTCATAATGAGCACAACAGGGGTACAAACCCAGGAAGTCAGCACAGCACAGGGATGGTGGGAGCCCCCTCATAATGATCACAGCAGGGGTACAAACCCAGGAAGTCAGCACAGCACAGGGATGGTGGGAGCCCCTCATAATGAGCACAGCAGAGGTACAGCCCCAGGAGGAAGTCAGCACAGGGATGGTGGGAGCCCCTCATAATGAGCACAGCAGGGGTACAGCCCCAGGAGGAAGTCAGCACAGCACAGGGATGGTGGGAGCCCCTCATAATGAGCACAGCAGGGGTACAGCCCCAGGAGGAAGTCAGCACAGCACAGGGATGGTGGGAGCCCCTCATAATGAGCATAATGAGTCTGATAACTGCCATATTGAGAAAGGTATTTTTTGCTTTTTAAATTCATCATAACGAACGTTCCTAATTGTTACGAAAAGTTAATGAACCTAACGAAAATTCATATTTCGTAAGAATCCGAATTGAATTTCGGACACACTTTAGGAAATATGAATTAACGGCTAATACAAAATGGAATGGAATTAAACAAAACAAATTTATTGACGGCGCACATGTCTAGTGTCAAGCTGGAGCGAAAAGAGTGGCTGGCAGACATAAATGATCACCTTTTTCCAAAGTCCTGTTTCATAAGAAGTTGCCCCCTGTAGACCACTTGTTCTTCTCGTTCTGGGCTCCTTAAAGTTGAATTATTAATCCCAGCTATACTGAGCCACAACTAGGGTGGAATCTGTGAGTTGCACAGACCCAGCAAGTGTCCAGGGCTGTAATGCAACATCCTTAGTTGCCTGGTGTGCGTCCATGTGTGAGTTTTAAAGTTAATATGGCTACCTCAACAAGAACCTGGAAGGCTGAAAACAGCCAATCAAATTAACTTGGCATGCTTGATTGTTTGGTTTACCTGCCGAAGTAAAACTGGGATCAAATCTATCAAAAATTTAATATCTGGGTCTTCAGGGAGTGTGTCCTGCACTGGGCTCACAGCAGCTGATTCCTATGTCATCAATTTAACACATGGTTTTTCCTTTGTCTCCAGCCTCCTCCAAAAGAGGCAATAAGGTGGCTGGATTCAAATGTTTGCATTTTTTATTGTTAGATTTGTACATAAACAAACAAAACAAATTCATATTTTGAACCTTTCATTACACAAACATTTAGTTAGCTGTATATTTGCTGCGCAGAATGTGGGACCATTAAAAATTAAATATTTGACCAAAATAATGTCTGTAACTTTGTCTAATAGCACCTTTGCATAAAGCTACAGCTCTGATATATTGGGATGAACCCTTCATTACTGGGTCCAGCTTGCATAAATATATTACTATGGCTTGTTTTCTATCATGCTGTTTGTGTAAGAACTGCAGTTTCATGTTTCAAAAAGACAACTTTTTTCTGGCAATATTATATGTCCGTAAATCCAAAATATTCGTCTGCTTATACCACTGCACTTACAAGGAAAAGGGGCACATAATTTCACAATCCACACATTCTGCTTTGGATTTCAAAAATAGAAATGAATAAAAACAAAAGGACCAACAATCTGTATGATGGACTAAAAAGCACTTAGCCACATCAAAAACTATAAAACAACTGGCTGCAGGTGGCATCTAGCCTAAAAGGGTGTGTGGACTTGATGTGATGGGTCTGTTATATTTAAGTTTTATTTATTATTACTCTCACATCATGGACCGCACATCAAGTTATTATCAGACCTTAAGATTTCATTTTTGTAGAAAAACTTCTTATGTATCCCATCCATCTTGGCTTTGTTAAATATTATGGCAGCTTTATTCCAAATAACAACCTCATCTTAATCTTTTTTTTCTCTCAATAAGGGCTTATTGTATAAATGTAAAATTACAAAATTGTTATCTTAATCTAATCACATTCATTACAAATTTCCGCATTAACCGGGATTTCATTTCCAACCAAAGGTTGTCTAAACCAGTTTCAATATATCTATATTATTAATAAAATGGTTAAACTCATATTAGAAATTAATACTCATTATTACTTAATTTTACTTAATGTGCCTTTTTTAAATGCACTGTTTCCACTATCAAAGGATATTCAATTTGTGTAATACACGGTTAAATGTAACCTTCATTTTACCAGGTTTGGAAGACAGATTAAAAAATAATTGTGTTCTGGAAGGAAGTCTTCGTGATTGCATCTAAAATATTTAAAAAAATAATACAACCAGATCCATATTTAACTTTACTTAATCTAAAACCGGAATGGTTAACACTCTCTCAATTCAAACTTATGATCCAACTAATAACGGCTGCAAAGCAAACAGTGGCCAAGGCATGGAAATCTCCTACATTGGTACTAGCAGAAACAATTCACAGAATGAATAATACAATGTCCCATGCTAAGATGGTAGCCATTGATCAAAATCAAATTCCAAAATTTGAAAAACTTTGGCATCCTTGGATAAAACAACAGTTCCTGTCAAACTTCAATGACTCTGTCCTGTTGCCATGGTAACAGATTAAATGACTTACAGAGACACCCATTCTAAGGCTTCAAAGAGAACTAAAAAGAATAATAAACTGACGAGCGGGACAACCTTGTGGACCATACCTCTACCTTTCAACCCTTTTTCTTCTTTCTCTTTCCTTTTCTCCAGCTTACGATTAAAGCTCATTATCAGAATTTATTTGACCTATATACACTCTACTTGTAAACAATATGTATAGTAGGTATAAATCATTTAAATACCTACAAAAGTAACTAAGGAAATGATATATATCTTTAATTTAGGTTTACGTGAACCCAATGTTGAATATTTGAAATTTCATGATATTTACCTATATAAACCCTACTGTAAAACAATGAGCTTACTTTATAGATCCTTGTAAACTTACTTTATGTATCTTTATAACATTGTATACTCAATAAACTTCTTTTGACAAGGAAAAAATAATTGTGATCACATTGTTTATCATTAAATTCGTTAACCCGGCACATTTTGTTATAAATGTTTTGTCTAAAAAACTGAAATTGGCATGGTGTCCTTCCAGCTTATCACTGATCTCTCATCCCAGCTACATTCTTTCAGGAGAGTGCAAAGGAGCGGGTCATATCTGCATACATGACACACACAAGAGATAGAACTAAAGGTTCCAGCATTCACACACATACACGAATATCTTTTTAAAATCGCTTAAATTCTTCCCATTTGTACACAACACATGCAAATCATTCTCTCACTTTCTTTTAACTCTTTAATATTTCCTTGCTTAACTTCTGCTTTCCTTATTTTGTTCTGATATCCTTTGCATCCAATGTATTGTAATACCATACTTTACATACTCTAGCTTCTATGATTCTATGATCAGAAGGGCAGCCATAGTGCTCATCCCATCTTCCCTCTCTGTCAACATATAAAGTATTCTGTTTTTTCTGTAAGTCTCATTACTCTGTTTCTTGACTTTACTAGTTGTAGTGCCTGACTCCAAATTCATCCCACAACTTAACATCAAAATGTCCCTTTCTGTCTAGTGTTAATTGTCACCCTTGATCCATTCTGCTCACATAGATAGCTGTTTTTCTAGCTGTTTACTCTGCATGATTCTTAGTCCCTGTGGACTTTGGTAACCCAGTTACCCATTGTAGATCCCTGTCCACTTTAATCATTAATCTAGGGGCTCAGTATAGGCAGAACCACACCTTCGGTTCATATAGAGAGCGCTCTACTTGCGCTGGGCATTTTTGAGGGTCTCTTACCCTTCATTCCCTTACTTAATTTAATGCCCATAATGACTGGCCAGTCTTCTCAACGTGTGCCTATAACCTCTTGCCTCTAAACTACTTTATCTAGCAGATGTTCACTACATATACCTGTGAAGAGCACTATTCTTCCCTTTCTTATCTATAACACTCCGATGGACAGTAGACAGTGACAACATAACATATAACCACCAATCAATACAGTTTGATTAAAGGGAGTAAAATAGGTACCCTTTGTCCCGAAAATGCCTTACCGATCAAGGAAGTCTGATAACTCAAATGTAAGCAAAAGGCTTACCTCAGCCAGCTGATTATCAGAAATCCCCGGATCGTCTCAAGCTCCTCGATTTGGATTCTCAGGGTCACCTGCAAAGCCCCTCCTAGGCAAAGTTTTCCACCTGAGTAGGACATTTTGATGATAAGCAACTCCTATCCTCATATTGATTAGTGGTTCCAAATTTATAATAACTACTGCAGTAGGGAACAAAAAGATCGCTCAGCATCTTTCCAAATAACTGTTCTTCTTTATTATGACGCAATTGAAGGTTTTTAGACACATGATTACGTAGGTATCACATTAATATTACAATTATATGTTTATGGTAACAAGGGGCGTTATATAGGCAGGCTAATTCTAATCAGGACTCAAAAGAATGTAAACATGTACTGAAAACATTATTAGTGCCATGTGCACAGTGAGGGCAGTGTGCAACACATACAAAATAGAATACAATTATATACAGAACTTACAAATTTCCATTACAAGGGCTTAAATGTTGTAGTGCTTCTACTGGAAGGGGGTGAGTGGGGGTTGTTGACGGGGGGGTGAAGCTGCAGAAAGTTCAGGATTCATAGAGGGGGTGGATGTGCCAGGAACCAGCCAAGAAACTGCAGGTAGACACTGGCTACCACTCCAGTATTGGAGCTAGAGGCCAGTGAATACACCTCTCACTCCAGCTGACAGACATCTCTGCACCAGCCAATTCTATGTGCCATCCCTGAGGCCCCATTCACACTTAGCATAGCGGGAACACATGTTAATGCTCACATTTGTTTTTTTAGCTTGTTTTTCATACATAGGGCAGCCCATTCACTTGAATGGGCTGTCCTATGTATGACAAATGCACCATAGAAGCTCTAGAACACTTTCAGGCCTGCAGCTGTGCACGTTTACCACATGACAAAATGCAAGTCTGATAAAGAAAAGAGGTTTTGGACTTTGTGTGAGGCCAAGACATAGAACATCAGGTGCCTCCATCATTGTTTGCTAATAGCATGGGGAGAAAGTTTGGGACTTTATATGCAGTATGCGACCGAATTGGCAACATGAACTTGGAGTGGCTGGCGGGTATGAAGTAAAGAATATCTTGATAACATTGTGTTATCTCATATATACAATGGCATAACATAAACACATATTGTAAAAATATAATTGAATTGATTAAATATAAATCACATAATAACATGATAGCATAATAGCATGATATTGACACAAAAAATAGTAATAAAACCACCAGACTCAAGAATTCATGCACACATAATAGTAGCAAAACCATGACACATTGGTATAGACCAGTATAACATATTAAAAGAAATGGTTAATGTCACTCTTGATTTAATGATCATAATAGCATCTATATAGCTTGACGCGTTTCATGTATAACCTCCAATCTTCAGGAGCAGATGCAGTAACGCTATCTATAAAAAATCTGTAAAATATATTAGGGGCTAACCAGATGCTAGGCAGAGGGAAATAGGAATATATAATGGACTGAGGAAGATAACCTTGAATCATCCATTCATACTTATAGATGACCAGTGTGTGTGAATAAAAGATGCCAAGGGTGGCATCCGACCGGGGAGAAACATATCATCAGTCCTGGGAGCTGTGGCGGTGACACCATGGGCAAATAGATGGAACGCCAGTAGGAAAAGAAAACCCCAGAGGAATGCTCCACCATGCAGACATCCCAACCATCCCAACCATTTCAGGGAGGTGGCAAACTCATTTCAGGGAGGTTGGCATGGCTTAAACCGTGCTACATATTGGGCATGGCTTAAATGGGGTGTGGTTTAATAGAGTCTGAGATGACTTGCATAGTGCAGAATGTAGTAATGTTAAATAGGGAATGTACAGTGCGGAGTGTATGGCAGGATGGTGTCAGTAGGGCAGTGGACAATGTCAGTAGTTCTTTATTTTTATTATTATTTTTTTACAATTGTATTTTTTAAATTACTTTACAATTTACTTTTTATTTTTTGTTTTTCACAATGATTGATGGTGGGACAGTGTCAGTAGAGCAGTGTGTCAGTATTTTTTTGTTTTTATTATTTTCTCAATTTTTTTACAATTTTGTTGTTTTATTATTTTCTTTAAATCTGGGGAAGGGGTGGAGAGTATGTGGCGGTGATGGTGTCAGTAGGCAGTGGATGATGTCAGTAGTATTTATTTTTACATATTGTTTTTTTTTAATTTATTTTTTTTGTTCACAATGCTTTTTGGGGGGAGGAGGTTGGGGCAGTGAACAGTGTTGATAGGGCAGGGGGTTGGTGTCAGTAGTTTTTTATTTTATATTTTTTTTATAATTTTATTTTTTATAATTTTTGTTTACAATTTCATTTTTTTAAAATATTTTTTGCATTTTTTTAACCAACCCTGTTGGGGGGCGGGGGGCTTTGGTGAGATATCAGGGGTCTAAACAGACCCCTGACATCTCCTCTTTGAGACAGAGAAAGGGACTGAGGATAGAGATTCCTCAGTCCCTTTCTCAGCATTGAAGATGAATGGAGGGAAGACAGCGGCTCCTGTCCATTCATAAACTGAGCAGAGTAAACACACAGGTTATTCTGCTCAGTTTTCACAGGACACAGGAGCGATCTCGCTCACTGTGTCCAATTCAGAAAAGGCAGTTGCCAGGAAATGACCGGTCCCTTCCTCCGCTCGCCATCCTGACAGATCCCCACAGCTGGTGGGAGAGGAGAGGAGGAAAGCCGGCTGCGGGGGACGAGGGGGGGCAGAGGAGGAGGACGGGGAGCCGGAGAAGGGGGGGGTGAAGGACACGGAGGGGATCGGTAGAAGAACGGGGGGGGGGAATACAGGGAAAAGCCAGGGATGATCGGTGCGGCGGGGAACAGCTGTGATTACCGATCTCCCTGTATAGCTTTTTAGCCGTCAGTCGCGGGAGGGAGAGAAGAAGAAGCGTCTGTCAGCTATACAGGGAGATCAGTGTTCACAGCTGTCCCTCCTGCTGCACCAATCATCCCTGACTGTGAACCAGGGGACAATGCAGGATCAGCCCCACAGCCGGGATATCGGGCAATTCAGTGATCAGTGCTATAAAAATGCACTGATCACTGTATAAATGGCACTGGCAGGGAAGGGGTTAACACTAGCAGTGATCAAGGGGTTTAGTGTTCCCTGGGAAGTGCTTTCTAACTGTCAGGGGGACAGACTGACTGGGAGAAGAGAGAGATCGCTGTTCCTGATCACTAGGAACAGCTGATCTCTCTCTCCTCCCCTGTCAGAACGGGGATCTGCCTTGTTTACATAGGCAGATCCCTATTCTGCCTCTCTTCATCGCGATCGTGGGTGGCTGGCGGACATCGAGTCTGTCGGACCTGCGGCTGAGCTCCCGCAGCGTTCGGCAGGCGCGCGCTTGCAAAAGCTAGTGCACAAACCGACGTACCAGTACGGCGATTCGTGCAGCCGAGACACCTTGCCACAGTATAACTGTGATGGCTGGTCGGCAACTAGTTAACTAATCATTTTTTTGTATAATTCTCCTTAAAGAGTGTGGCAGGGTGTATGTCCTATGCCTACATACTTTTGCTAATAGGTGTCCCTCGTTCCCATTTCAGAAAGTTGGGAGGTATGGTGGTCATACTGAGACAAATGCTCTCCTCAGTTGCATCAACAGAGGAAAAGAGTTGACGGCAGTTGCATTCATTAAGGAGCAGCCTCTATCAAACCACAGTTATGCCGCATACACACGACCGGTTTTGCCGTCGGAATAAGCTCCGAAGGTTTCTCAGATGGAACTCCGACGGAATTCCATTCAAGCTGTTTTGCATACACACGGTCAAACCAAAGTCTGTCCAAAGTCCGACCGTTCAGAACGCGGTGACGTACAGCACTTACGACGGGACTAGAAAAAGGAAGTTCAATAGCCAGTAGCCAATAGCTTCCGTCTCGTACTTGCTTCAGAGCATGCGTCGTTTTCGATCCCTCGGAACAGCATACAGACGAGCGGTTTTCCCTATAGGAGTTGGTTCCTTTGGAAATATTTAGAACATGTTCTATTTCTAGGTCCGTTAGAATTTTTGAAGAAAAAAGTCAGATGAGGCCTACACACGCTCGGAATATACGATGAAAAGCTTCCGTCTGACTTTTTCTGTCGGACATTCCGCTCGTGTGTATGCGACTTAATACTTTTTTTTATAATCAAATAATATAATAGCCTTTTCCAAAGAGTCCTTTCACACTGATTCATTTTTCAGTTAACAAAAGCAGAAGAAAAATGCTTAAAAAATGCATCCCTTAATTCTTTGGAACTCTTCACCCCAGTCAGTTGTGTTTTTAAAAGTTCTGCTTGCTGCATTTTTGTAGCATGTTAAAAAAAACGCACCGAAAAAGCACCTCCTCATTGAAATAAAGGAAAAATGCATTAAAAAAGACATTAGAAATGCATCCGCAGTTGTGTTTTTGGTACTCTTTTCAAGTTATGTGTCCAAATTTCACAGGTGCGTGCTGGGTAATAGGCACCCATAAAATTCACCGGAAATGCATCAAAACCACGTTAAAAAAACATATATGCGTTTTTACCACATTTTTGGAGCAGTGTGAATGCAGGCTAAGGCTAGGTCACTGTCCCTGACAAGTGGGATTTCTCTCTGTCACGGAACGTCCCACACTCCGCTTGAGTGCTTCCGTCATATACCACTAACTCCCAGTCTGTATACAGATATCCCAACCTCTGCGAGCACAAACAAGGCGACACTTGCTTGTTGCTACCAAGAACTAACTTTATTCAGAACCAGAATACAGTCTTATATACACAGGAGAAGATTACTTTAACAATACAAACGTAACCTAATTAACATGAGCTAATTATCTAATCCTTTATACAGCCTAGGTGAGTGAAACATGACCTTTCGCCCAGACTTGTGGTCACCGAACTTCACACAGTTATATCAACACAATAGCAGTCGTCCCGTCTCCTACATTGTATAGAGGACAATATCATTAGCTCATTCAATTAACATAAACACAGGTTGATGACACCAGTATCTCCTCACAGGATGTGTCCCAACAGAATGAATCCATTGAAAATCCAGGGCCCATAATCAAAAGGCAACAGGCTTGCATACAGTCCTCTCCAACAGCCTCTGTTCTGGCTAGAACTGTGACATTTCTCCCCTTTCGGCAGGAGACTAACATAGGAGGAGACCCCAGACGGGTTGACTCCGAAGTTAGTAAGTAGTTCCGGTCCTCTACTGCCTGTACCCACACAGTACCCCAAATAAATTGTTCCAAACAGAGTATTACTCACCCAGCCAACCTCTGCCTCTCTCAGAGAACATATCCGCCGCTGGGGAGAGGCCCGGACTGGCCCTTCTCCCTGGAATCCTTTCTGCCGCTGGAGAGAAGACAGGGGGACTGGGCTCACTCCATCCTGCTGTTGGGGATCTGGGCCGACTGCCCAGCATCCCTGGGGTATACAGGTGGGGACTGAAGCCCCATCAACCGACACCAGATCAAGCTGCAGTTGTGAGGTGATGATTGCATTCTCTCCTTGGATCCTGATCTGCAGCTCGCGATAGACTGCCACCTCCTCACCTTGAGCCTCCACAATTGCTGCAGGTGTGGGGCAGAGGTCTTGGACCCTCTGTCCGGTTGCCAGCACTTCTGTTGGGGGTTTGCTAGGTGGTTCCTCCTCTACAGAAACGTCTATTAAATCCCCAGTCTCTGGAATTGGTAAAAGTATGGGACAGAGGTCTTGGACCCTCTGTTCAGTTACCAGATCTTCATCTGGAGAAGTTTGTTTTAACTCCATAGATGCTGCTGGCAGAAAATCACATGTCCCTGTCAGTGTTGTGGGAGAAAGGCCGACTACCTCTTCTCTCAGGAAGGCCGAAGCCACTGTTGGTGCTGGGCAGAGCACAGTGAACTTTGGCCCTGATAGCAGCTCTTCTGCTGGAGGCTCATCAGGTTGTTCTTCCTCAGCAGAAAAGTCTATCAAGTCCCATGTCTCTGCAACTGATGTCTGGGGATATAGGTTCACCATCTCCTGTCCATGGAACCCAGAAGATGTTATCAGTGCTGGGCAGAGGTTAGCAGAGCTCTGCCCTGTTGTCAGCACTTCAGGTTTGGGGACGGCAATCTCCGGATTTTCCACTGCCGATTCTCTGGCATGCTGCTGAACGTGTTCTAGCAGTTTCCTGTATGCCCTTTCCAGATGCTGTTCCTTCCTTAGCAAATGGTCCAGATCAGGTTTGAGCTCTGAGACCCCTGCAAGACCGAGCATAGACTCTCTATAATCTCTCAGGTCCTCAAGGTCAGGTTGCCCTTCATCGCCAAACATAAAAAGATCTGTAAGGTTCTCCCACAGCAATCCAGGGCCACCAAAGTCATATCCCTCTGGAGAGCATTCTGTCGTCTCCCCTAAATATCCCTCCTCTGCGTGCCATTGCAGAGCCCGATAACGATTGTCCAGCTCTATCTCCTGCTGGACCAACCTGTCCAACTCAGTCACCCATTGCTCCTGGGGCTGCTCTCCCAGGAATGCCATCCGTAATGCCCGTTGGTCACTGGCCCGTTGCTCTTGGGTTGGAAAGCACTTGCCCTGTTTTATACCAGCGAGACGGAGGGCTGCAATCCAGAGCTCCACCCGAATCAGCTGCCTGAGCTCCAGGTATTCATCCTCAGACACAGTCCTGGTGTGCGTTGAAAGGATGATCCGCAGCAGCCCCGGGAATTCTGATGCCAGGTCCATATCTCCGCTGGGGTGACTGAATTCTGCTATGCTGATCTTGGATCCAGTTGGAGGTTTGGATGTCCCAGACTTCAGGAAGCTTTCCCGCTGCTTGCCACCAATGTCACGGAACGTCCCACACTCCGCTTGAGTGCTTCCGTCATATACCACTAACTCCCAGTCTGTATACAGATATCCCAACCTCTGCGAGCACAAACAAGGCGACACTTGCTTGTTGCTACCAAGAACTAACTTTATTCAGAACCAGAATACAGTCTTATATACACAGGAGAAGATTACTTTAACAATACAAACGTAACCTAATTAACATGAGCTAATTATCTAATCCTTTATACAGCCTAGGTGAGTGAAACATGACCTTTCGCCCAGACTTGTGGTCACCGAACTTCACACAGTTATATCAACACAATAGCAGTCGTCCCGTCTCCTACATTGTATAGAGGACAATATCATTAGCTCATTCAATTAACATAAACACAGGTTGATGACACCAGTATCTCCTCACAGGATGTGTCCCAACAGAATGAATCCATTGAAAATCCAGGGCCCATAATCAAAAGGCAACAGGCTTGCATACAGTCCTCTCCAACAGCCTCTGTTCTGGCTAGAACTGTGACACTCTCCCTACTCTAGCCACTGCCCTCCAAATCCAGCAGTGCACTGATGTTTATTAACATTGTCCATACTAAAGAGGGTCACTAAAGTCACTCAGTATTGCAGCATTCAATTGGAACACCTATGAAGTCTGCAAGGAATAATGTTCCTTCCAGCCTCTATTCCATCTACACAGCAGGCACAGCACACAGAGGCACCTACAGAATGGAGGATAAACTACACCTGCCTACAAGCACTTTCCTGAGACAAGCAACAGCAAGCGGAATACAGAGAGGGGGATTTGTTAGCCTTTGCATTTCTCTTGCCGTTGCTTGTAACATGTACTTTGTCCTATAGGGGGCAGAACTGTGGAGGGGTGGGGATAGCAGGGACAGAGAGGCAGAAAAAGATGCCCAATAAGAGAATGGATGGGTCCAACAACTAGAGATCAGTAGGCAGGGCATTTTTTCAGCGGGAACGCAGAGGAATGCAGTTCCGGCACCTCCAGCACTGAATGTATGTAATGGCAAGGGGTACTGGAGGGTTGATGCTGGCTGCTCTGGGGTCTAATGTTGCTGGGGGGATATATTGTTTAGGAAGACAAGGTGGTGGGATCAATTGTTGCTGGGAAGAATCAAATGTTGAGAGAAGGGTCTATTGTTGCTAGTTGCTAGAGGGTCTATTAATGCTGGCTGTGGAAGATCTATTGTTGCTGGGGGGACTATTGTTTAGGGAGGAGATCTATTGTTGCTGGGGGATCTTACATTGCTTGGGGGGGGTCAATAGTTGCTAGGAGGAACCTACTGTTGAGGGAGGGGTCTATTGTTGCTGACTGCTGGGAGATTTATTGTTGATGGTAGGGGTCTATTATTGCTGGGGTATTTGTTATTGCTGGGGGGGGGGGGGGGGTATTGTTGCTCAGAGAGCTATTGTTGCTGTCTGCAGGGGATCTATTTTACTGCTTTTCTTGTTATCATTAACAAATTCCATACAAATTGGGGGGGTTGAACAAAGGGACTGTGCTTGGAGGCAAGGGGTGACTTGAAAGAGGGGAGTACCTGCACCTATTTTATGAGAAAAAAAGCCCTGTCAGTAGGTAACAGGATCACTGGCCCAATGTGTTAGCTTTGCTATTAAAGGAACAATCATATTATCAATCTTCTACAAGTTTTCCAAAAAGTAGAGGAATCTCTGAGCAGTAATGATTTCTGCAGATGATCACATAGGGCGTTATTTACCAACAGCAAATCCAAACTACAAGTGCAAAGTGCGCTTGAAATTGCACTGAAAGTGCACTTGGAAGTGCAGTCTCTGTAAATCTGAGGGGTAGATCTGAAATGAGGGGAAGCTCTGCTGATTTTATTGACCAATCATGTGCAAGCTAAAATGCTGTTTTTTTATTTTCCTTGCATGTCCCCCTCAGATCTACAGTGCAATTTCAAGTGCACTTTGCACTTGTAGTTTGTATTTGCCATTAGTGCAAAGTGGATTTGCCTTTAGTAAATAACCCCCATAGTCTTTGTATCACACTCCTACATGATGCAGTTTTAACAAGCAATGTTTGAAACAGTTGCATTAATTACTTTTATTGGGCCATGTTAGAACTCTCTTCTGCACCTGCACCTTCTGATAGTTCACAGTCTGCGACAGTCTCTGAAAAGCGATCTGTGGTGAATAGGGATGAGCCGAACACCCCCCTGTTCGATTCGCACCATAACATGTAAACAGGAAAAAAGTTTGTTCGAACACGCGAACACCGTTAAAGTCTATGGGACACGAACATGAATAATCAAAAGTGCTAATTTTAAAGGCTTATATGCAAGTTATTGTCATAAAAAGTGTTTGGGGACCTGGGTCCAGCCCCAGGGGACATGGATCAATGCAAAAAAAAGTTTTAAAAACGGCCGTTTTTTCAGGAGCATTGATTTTAATAATGCTTAAAGTCAAACAATAAAAGTGTAATATCCCTTTAAATTTCATAGCTGGGGGGTGTCTTTAGTATGCCTGTAAAGGGGCGCATGTTTCCTGTGTTTAGAACAGTCTGACAGCAAAATGACATTTCGAAGGAAAAAACCCATTTAAAACTACTCGCGGCTATTGCATTGCCGGTCCGACAATACACCTAGAAGTTCATTGATAAAAACGGCATGGGAATTCCCCACAAAGGAACCCCGAACCAAAATGTAAAAAAAAAAATGACGTGGGGTCCCCCTAAATTCCATACCAGGCCCTTCAGGTCTGGTATGGATATTAAGGGGAACCCCGGACAAAATTTTTTAAAAAAATGACGTGGGGGTCCCCCTAAATTCCATACCAGACCCTTCCGGTCTGGTAAGGTTTTTTACGGGGAACCCCACGCCAAAAAAAAAAAACGGCGTGGGGTCCCCCCAAAAAACCATACCAGACCCTTATCCGAGCACGCAACCTGGCAGGCTGCAGGAAAAGAGGGGGGACGAGAGAGCGCCCCCCCTCCTGAACCGTACCAGGCCACATGCCCTCAACATTGGGAGGGTGCTTTGGGGTAGCCCCCCAAAACACCTTGTCCCCATGTTGATGAGGACAAGGGCCTCATCCCCACAACCCTGGCCGGTGGTTGTGGGGGTCTGCGGGCGGGGGGCTTATCGGAATCTGGAAGCCCCCTTTAACAAGGGGACCCCCAGATCCCAGCCCTCCCCCCTGTGTGAAATGGTAAGCGGGGACTTACCCCTACCATTTCACTAAAAAACTGTCAAAAATGTTAAAAATGACAAGAGACAGTTTTTGACAATTCCTTTATTTAAATGCTTCTTATTTCTTCTATCTTCCTTCATCTTCTTCTGGTTCTTCTGGCTCTTCTGGTTCTTCCTCCGGCGTTCTCGTCCAGCATCTCCTCTGCGGCGTCTTCTATCTTCTTCTCCTCGGGCCGCTCCGCACCCATGGCATGGGGAGAGGCTCCCGCTCTTCTCTTCATCTTATTCATCTTCTTCTCTTCTTTTCTTCTCTTCTTCTCTTCTTCATTTTCTTCTCTGGGCCGCTCCGCATCTATGCTGGCATGGAGGGAGGCTCCCGCTGTGTGACGGCGTCTCCTCGTCTGACGGTTCTTAAATAACGGGGGGCGGGGCCACCCGGTGACCCCGCCCCCTCTGACGCACGGTGACTTGACGGGACTTCCCTGTGACGTCACGGGGAATGCCACAAGGAAGTCCCGTCATGGCCCCGCCCCCTGTTATTTAAGAACCGTCAGACGAGGAGACGCCGTCACACAGCGGGAGCCTCCCTCCATGCCAGCATGGATGCGGAGCGACCTGGAGGAGAAAATGAAGAAGAGAAGAAGAGAAGAAAAGAAGAAGAGAAGAAAATGAAGAAGAATATGAAGAGAAGAGCGGGAGCCTCCCCCCATGCCATGGGTGCGGAGCGGCCCGAGGAGAAGAAGATAGAAGACGCCGCGGAGGAGATGCTGGACGAGAACGCCGGAGGAAGAACCAGAAGAACCAGAAGAAGAAGAAGATGAAGGAAGATAGAAGAAAGAAGAAGCATTTAAATAAAGGAATTGTCAAAAACTGTCTCTTGTCATTTTTAACATTTTTGACAGTTTTTTAGTGAAATGGTAGGGGTAAGTACCTACTTACCATTTCACACAGGGGGGGGGGGCGGTATCTAGGGGTCCCCTTGTTAAAGGGGGCTTCCAGATTCCGATAAGCCCCCCGCCCGCAGACCCCCACAACCACCGGCCAGGGTTGTGGGGATCAGGCCCTTGTCCTCATCAACATGGGGACAAGGTGTTTTGGGGGGCTTTTAAAGGGTGTTTTAAAGGGTGTTCCGCGGCATTCGAATTTGCCGCGAACACCCCAAATTGTTCGCTGTTCGGCGAACTTGCGAACAGCGAATATTCGAGTCGAACATGAGTTCGACTCGAACTCGAAGCTCATCCCTAGTGGTGAATAACTTTTTGGAGGGCGTCTAGGAAGTTTATTCCAGGTGCTCTGGAGGCTATCTTGTCCCCTCCTGAATTTCTGGTTATTACTTTTTTTGCCATTTCTTATTGTCAAACAGTGATTTCAAATGGAACTAATAGCCCTCAAACATTTGGCCTGCAGTTGTGGCGCAGCTCTATTGGCTTTAATGGGCAAGTTTGACAGGCGGTGCCACCTGTCAAGTTGACAAACAATGGTAAATTTGCCAGAGGTGCGATGCAAAGCACATGAGCATGTAGCCCCTCTGCCTGTATGTTAGGTTTTGGATGTGGCAGTAAAACCGTGGCACAACTGCCTGTTTTTACTGCCCCCTGGTAGCCTGTGTGAAAGAGGCCATACTGAACTTACAAGACTAATTGTATGTTCACTGGCCCGCTGCTAGCTGTCAGTGTGAGGTCTGGCAGGGGGTGGTGCCACCCAGTGTGCTGCAGTGTTGTGCCATCCAGTGTGCTGCAATGTGGTGCCACCCAGTGTGCTGCAGTGTTGTGCCATCCAGTGTGCTGCAATGTGGTGCCATCCAGTGTGCTGCAGTGTGGTGCCATCCAGTGTGTTGAAGTCCTTTGCCATTGAGTATGTTGCAGTGTAGTGCCATTCAGTGTGTTGCAGTGTGGTGCCACCCAGTGTGCTGCAGTGTTGTGCCATTCAGTGTGCTGCAGTGTTGTGCCATTCAGTGTGCTGCAGTGTGGTGCCATCTAGTGTGCTGCAGTGTGGTGCCATCTAGTGTTCTGCAGTGTGGTGCCATCCAGTGTGCTGCAGTGTGGTGCCATCCAGTGTGCTGCAGTGTGGTGCCATCCAGTGTGCTGCAGTATGGTGCCATCTAGTGTGCTGCAGTATGGTGCCACCTAGTGTGCTACAGTGTGGTGCCATTCAGTGTGCTGCAGTGTGGTGCCATCCAGTGTGCTGCAAGGTGGTGCCATCCAGTGTACTGCAAGGTGGTGCCATCCAGTGTGCTGCAGTGTGGTGCCATCCAGTGTGCTGCAGTGTGGTGCCATCCAGTGTGCTGCAATGTGGTGCCATCCAGTGTGCTGCAGTGTGGTGCCATCCAGTGTGCCTCAATGTGGTGCCATCCAGTGTAGTGCCATCCAGTGTGCTGCAGTGTGGTGCCATCCAGTGTGCTGCAATGTGGTGCCATCCAGTGTAGTGCCATCCAGTGTGCTGCAGTGTGGTGCCATCCAGTGTGCTGCATTGTGGTGCCATCCAGTGTGCTGCAGTGTGGTGCCATCCAGTGTAGTGCCATCCAGTGTGGTGCAGTGTGGTGCCATCCAGTGTAGTGCCATCCAGTGTGTTGCAGTGTGGTGCCATCCAGTGTAGTGCCATCCAGTGTGTTTCAGTGTGGTGCCATCCAGTGTGTTTCAGTGTGGTTCCATCCAGTGTGCTGCAGTGTGGTGCCATCCAGTGTGCTGCAATGTGGTGCCATCCAGTGTAGTGCCATCCAGTGTGCTGCAGTGCGGTACCATCCAGTGTAGTGCCATCCAGTGTGTTGCAGTGTGGTGCCATCCAGTGTGTTTCAGTGTGGTTCCATCCAGTGTGTTGCAGTATGGTGCCATCCAGTGCACTGCTTAAAAATGCAGCATTACTTTATTTATCCATACTGCACATGACATGAGCATTGTGGTGCGTGGTCTCATAGAAAACAATTGCTTCCTATGTGTCCTTGTAGTAACCTGCAGTCATCCAGTGTAGAAAAAATCCAGTCCCAGAGAGCAGATTCCCTGCACTGTATAAAAGAGATTTGTTCATATACACTAAATAAGAGGGTGGCTACAAGAACCTTTGAAAAAGGAATCATTGTTTTAGTAAATTGGTTTGCAAATCAACAAATGCCATTTCTAGTCCCCCAAATGTATGCAGATTTGTCCTTTCTGCGGATAATTATACAATTCATGAATTCCATTTGTCTAAACTCCTAAACTAAGAGATTCTATGCTGATCAGATTCGTGCTTCAATTATCACTAAACAGTAATTCCACTCCTGTACAAACAAGGACATGGCATACAACACACACTGCCCTTATCTGACAGACACATTAGGCTGTAAAAAGATGTCCTGCATTCCCATCTGCTGTGTTCCGAGAAGTGTGTGTTATGGGTGGATCCCAGGAAAAGAATGGGTGACTCCTGCAGAGTCTGTGTTCACGGTACACTGCTATTCTCTGTGCTTTGTGCCAAGCTGAATTATTTTTCTATACACGCTTTTGTCTCTTATATGATTGCCAAACAGATATCTGGAACTTTTAACAACACATACAGTGTATCATTCCAAATTATATTTGAATAGTCACATTGTACTTAAAGTGATATATGATGAGTATATACACACAGTAGGTGTGAGCAAATGCTGTAAATTAGGAATGCTTTCAGAAATAGAAGTCTTAATAGTTTATTTATTTTTTTTAATCAATTAACAAAATGGAAAGTAAATGAACAGAAGAGAAATACAATATTTGGTGTGGTCATTCTTTGCCTTCAAAACAGCATCAATTCTTCTGGGTACACTTGCACACAGTTTTTGAAGGAACTCGGCAGGTAGGTTGCTCCAAAGATCTTGGAGAACTAAACACAGATCTTCTATGGATTAAGGCTCCCTTAAATCCTTCTGTTTTTTCATGAAATCCCAGACAGACTCCATGATGTTGAGATCAGGGCTCTGTGGGGGCTAAACCATCACTTCCAGGACTCCTTGTTCATCTTTACTGAAGATCTTAATGACATTGGCTGCATTTTTGGGGTCGTTGTACTGCTGCAGAATAAATTTGGGGCCAATCACACCCCTCTTTGATGGTATGGCATGATGGATACGTACCTGTCTGTATTTTTCTGCCTGGTGCTAGATTAGGCACAGGTAGTTTTAAAGGCAACTATCACAAGAAAAATGTTGATAACACTTTATTGAATTCCCCTGACAGTCTGGAGGTTCAGCACTTAAGCTGGCCATAGACGGATTGAAATTTGTCTAGTGCAGCTCCAGCGAAGTCGATTTAATAATCAGCATCTCTTGAATGGGATTGTTCCCGCTGTAAGAATACAATAGCGCATTGGAGAGGATTCCTCCATCCACCTTGATTGTGTGTATGGGGGAATCCATTTTTTTAATTGGCCGGCTGGCTTTAGAGTTCAAGTTCAGTTCAACAGTAGACCCTAGCCTCTCCTCCCTTTGCAGAAACAACATTTCGCATTAGTTTCCATTCTGTAGTCCAGGAATGTGTTTGCTAAGACACACATTGGGGTTGAATTTCAAAAACGAATGAATGCAAAATCTGGTGCAGCTGGGTTAGCAACAATACGCAGGTAGGCCGTGGCGTTTAAACAATACTCAATTGGTACTAAGGGGCCCAAAGTGTGCCAACCATTGATGCAAGGCGGCCTGGATCCCTATTGTCCAATTTTGGTGAGATGGTATTCTGCATACCTTGATTATTTGAGTTACTGTTGCCTTTCTATCATCTCGAGCTAGAGCTTGGGTGCAGGAGTAATCCTCTAAAAACCCAAGGAGGAATTCTGTCCAGTTGCATGGGAGCATTTGTGAGGACAGCAGGAGCCAGTAAGCATGTCCGGGAGATCTCCAAGGAGAAGACAGCCAGGTGGGCTGGTGAGTGTTACAGTCAGGGAGGACTGAGAGGCAGCCTGAGAGGACTGGGTGAGAGCAGTCTGAGAAGGATGCAGAGTCAGTCTGGGAGGATTGTGGAAGCTTAGCCAAGAGGGCTAGAGAAAGGGGCAGCTGCAGCCGGGTGGGCTGGCAGTGCCTGAAGAGGTGGTGCTGGGATTAGTAGCCACAGGAGGATAGCTGGGCTCTAGGACTTTTCTACACTACCAAAGTGGCCTGCTGTCCCTGCCTTTAAAGGGGATTTGCTACCAATCTGACTGGGCTCTGTTGTCAGATCAAATAACAGTGTTCCAGCTTGTCATGGGAGTTGTAGTGTTTCAAGCAAGTGTTGTGCTGGAGGAGCTGAGGAGTGTGTAAATAGTCTGTACAGAAGAAGTTGTCCCTGGAAAGTTCTGCAAAAGTCAAGTGGGCATCCTATAATACCCCTATATCCCCATCCAAGTTCAATACCCCTAATAAAAACAAAAAAACAAAGCTGCACAGACTGTTTTCTGACTCAAGGGTGCTGTGGAAAATTCTGTGTGCCTGGCTGTGCAGGGTGGTGGATCTCTTATTCCCCAGCGGCTCCTGCGGGGATAAAGCTACACCTAAATGCATTGAGCTGCTGTCATGTTATTGGCTGATTATCAATTTGTGTTACCAAGCAATTGAACAGGTGTACCTAATAAAGTGGCTGCTGGGTGTATATTCAGGCTGGTTGTTATGAATCTCCCATCCTAAGCTCTGGAAACTTCTTTCAGAGGCAGGGGGAAGCAATCAAACTCCCAGCCTGTGAAACCCTGATCAGGCCAGAACAAACAACCACTGCTCCCTTGATTACAGAAGGAGCCAAGAACTAAATTTACCCATGGGTTCTTGTTGCTGTGTTCCTATGTGGAAATTACCCTTCGCTTCCTGTCCCATCAATGCAACAAAAAGTTAGAGGAAATCTCCCAAAATTTAGGAATTCCCTCAGTTGTCCTCAGAACAGGATCTAACCCTTCCCCACTCTATCCGAAACTGAAAAAAAATTCCCTAGAGATACACTTTAAGAGTGTGTCATAACTGTATATAGTAATAGGGCATAGGAGCTGTAGAGTATTGTAGAAGGTTAGTCAGATGCCTTCTATGAAAGTTGAAGGTCAGAGGAATTGATATCTGCTGGAGTGAAAGTGAAATGAAACACTCCTCTCCCCCAGACAATACAGGAGGTGTGTTACTGGTTGGATCATGAGATAAAAACAAAGGGGGGGAAAAAAGAAAAAAAGAAAACGAATGCAGCCACCACATCTGATGATTGGTACATCTTGCGGCATGTATGCGTTCCTTGATCATCTGATCGAGGGTGAATACTGCTGTGCAAAATGTAAGCACATTGTTTCCCTGGAAGCCCTGGTTCTGAATCTAGGGAAACAACTGTCAGCACTGAAAAGACCCTCCATACTAAAGGAGAGCCGGGAACGTACCCGGCAGGTGCCGGCAGGGGCCAGCACAAAGGCGGGTGGAGACACAGAGGCTAGAAACGAGTAGATGGGTGACAGTCAGGAAAGATAGAGAGGGAAGTGCCAGGGAGGCCGATCCTGGGCTGGAGCATCCCAATAAGTACGCTCCATTGAGTGACATTTGTGAAACCGGTCAGGGACCAGCACTGCTGGAGCTGAGGGACTCTCCTAGCTGTCAGGGGAAGAACTCCTCCAGTGAGAGTGGGAAGGGGGGGGAGTGAAGGGAAAGAATAGACAGATTCTGGTGGTAGGGGGACTCAATTCTTAGAAGGACAGAGAGGGCAATCTGTCACAAAGACCTGAAGCGCCGAACTGTATGCGGTCTACCGGGCGCTTGGGTTCGGCACATCACGTATCTGGTGGACAGATTACTGGGAGGGGCTGGGGAAGACCCGGCTGTCATGGTGCACGTTGGCACCAATGACAAAGTCAGATGGAGTGTCCTAAAGAAAGATTTTAGGGACTTAGGAGCTAAATTGAGGAAAAGGACCTCCAAGGTAGTATTCTCAGGAATACTACCGGTACATCGAGCCACACCAGAAAAGCAGAGGGAGATTAGGAAAGTAAACAAGTGGCTCAGGAGCTGGTGTAGTAAGGAGGGGTTTGGGTTCCTGGAGGACTAGGCTGACTTCTCAGTAAGTCACCAGTTCTATAGAACGGCCGGACTGCACCTAAATGAGGAGGGTGCAGATATGCTGGGAGTGAAGATGGCCAAAAAGTTAGAGGGGTTTTTAAACTAGGCGACGGGGGAGGGGCCAGAGGTAGAGATAGTCAGCAATGAACATATTCCAGAGGGTAGTATTGTGGGCATTAGTGGTATGTTAAATCTGAGAAAATAGGGGATTGGCGCTGTTCACTGGTAAAAAATAAATAAATAAACTATAAACAGACTCCTAACACAAGGAAAACATTACACCACAATTCTGAGTGAGTGAAAAGTGCAACACAGTGTAATATAGTATTTGTAAATAAATATACGTGCTAAAAATTGTCACAAAATGTGCGATCTGCCCAAGGTATTATATATTTATTATATAAAATAATGCATGAAATAATAAATAGAACTCCAAGCAATAATATAAGTGAATGATCAGTCAGGTGTAAAAAAAAAAAAAAAAAAAAAATTTGTTTAGCAAGATCCACAGAAAATATTCAATAAAGGGTATAAGTGAATTATATCTTAAAAGAGGACAAACACAGTGTTGCCCACTACCAAATGGTGTATATACTAGTGAAGCTGAATGTTGTTAGAAGAAAAATAAAATCAAAAAAAGGACTACTAATATATGGTGTGCATAAAAATATTAGTGTTCAAAGGAAATAATGAAAAACACGAACAAATGTAAAAATGAAAAAAAAGAAAAAAAATGAAAAAGTCCAAGCATCCAAAAAATTCCAAAAAATACCAAAAAATGCAGTGTGTATTAAATATATTGTTCAGTGTACATAAAAAACGTCTTGTGCAGCAGGCTAGTGCATCTTCAAATGGTTCCAGGTAAGTCAGTCACAATAAATGTATACTGTCCTGTGTGGAGCCCCCTCTAGTGCCCCCACTCACCGGAGCACCCAACCCCTGCAGGGTTAATGGGCATGTAGATGTAAATCCGATGATCCAAGCGGTCGGTGTCCCCTTCAACACCTGCTTTCCACCTGTGTCACCAGATCGCTTTTAAAAGGCATCCATCCGGACAAAATACCATGTGCAGGGAGAAGAGAAGAGCCTCATAGTGTGATTCCAAATAAGACTTTATTAAGCTCAAGCTTACAACAAACGAAAAAAAAGAAAAAACTAAAAGGCTAAAATCGAGCAGCACTTTGCCGGCTGGCTCCACATCAGAAGCCGCAGACAGTGCAGTGTTAGCGGCGTGCGTTCCACAGCCGACTGCCGAAACCGGAAGTGAAAGACACAAACAGAAGGAAAAAAGGACGTATGCGTACCAAGAGGCCACGACTTATGCGTTTCGTCATCAAGACGTCATCTGAGGCGCCTGCTCGATTTTAGCCTTTTAGTTTTTTCTTTTTTTTTCGTTTGTTGTAAGCTTGAGCTTAATAAAGTCTTATTTGGAATCACACTATGAGGCTCTTCTCTTCTCCCTGCACATGGTATTTTGTCCGGATGGATGCCTTTTAAAAGCGATCTGGTGACACAGGTGGAAAGCAGGTGTTGAAGGGGACACCGACCGCTTGGATCATCGGATTTACATCTACATGCCCATTATACATTTATTGTGACGGACTTACCTGGAACCATTTGAAGATGCACTAGCCTGCTGCACAAGACGTTTTTTATGTACACTGAACAATATATTTAATACACACTGCATTTTTTGGTATTTTTTGGAATTTTTTGGATGCTTGGACTTTTTCATTTATTTTCATTTTTTTTCATTTTTTCATTTTTTCGTGTTTTTCATTATTTCCTTTGAACACTAATATTTTTATGCACACCATATGTTAGTAGCCTTTTTTTTAATTTTATTTTTCTTATAACAACATTCAGCTTCACTAGTATATACACCATTTTGTAGTGGGCAACACTGTGTTTGTCCTCTTTTTAAGGTATAATTCACTTATACCCTTTATTGAATATTTTCTGTGGATCTTGCTAAACAAATTTTTTTATTTTTTTTTTTTTTTTTTTTACACCTGACTGATCATTCACTTATATTATTGCTTGGAGTTCTATTTATTATTTCATGCATTATTTTATATAATATTTCACCTTGGGCAGATTGCACATTTTGTGACAATTTTTAGCACGTATATTTATTTACAAATACTATATTACACTGTGTTGCACTTTTCACTCACTCAGAATTGTGGTGTAATGTTTCCCTTGTGTTAGGAGTCTGTTTATAGTTTATTTATATATTTTTTACCAGTGAACAGCGCCAATCCCCTATTTTCTCAGATTTAATACGATTGGATCGCACCTAGGTGCTTTCTTTATCTGGGGGGCTGCAGTTCAGTCACAAGCCCGTCCTAAGCGCGGAATACCACTATATACATTAGTGGTATGTTGACTAAAGCACATAAACCCGAGGTAAGTATAGTAACAAGTCCTATTTGCAATCTCGGAACACCCAATAAAAGAACAGTATGCGACTGGTCTAAACTACATGGCATGTTCACCAATGCCAGGAGCCTGGCGGACAAGATGGGTGAACTAGAGATACTGTTGAACGAGGAAGATTTAGATTTTGTGGGAATTTCAGAGACCTGGTTCAACAGCTCTCATGATTGGCTGCCAACCATTCAAGGGTATTACCTTTATTGCAGGGATAGAGAGGGTAAAAAAAGGGGAGGGGTATGCCTATATATCACGAATAATGTACAAGTGAATGTGAGAGATGACATCAATAAGGGAGCTAGGGAGTAGGTGGAATCCTTATGGGTAGAGCTCCAAAGGGAAGAAGCTAATGGGAAATTATTACTGGGAGTATGCTATAGGCCCCCTAACCTGAGGGAGGAGGGGGAGATGGACCATCTATCACAATTTGGATTAGCAGCAAGGATGGGAAGTGTTATCATAATGGGGGATTTTAATTATGCAGCCTGGGCGGAGGAAACCACGCATTCGTCTAAGGCTCTCTAGTTCATAAATGTCTTGCAGGACAATTTCATGGATTAGATGGTAGATGCACCAACTAAAAACAAGGCATTACTAGATCTACTGATTACCAACAATACAGACCTGATCATGGATGTGGAAATATGGGGCGATTTAGGAAACAGTGATCACAGGTCAATTGGCTTCAGTATAAATCACACAAATAGGAAACACAAGGGGAACACAAAGACACTGAATTTCAAAAGAGCCAACTTCCCTAAACTACGAACCTTGCTAGAAGATATAAATTGGCATAAAATCTTAGAAACAAATAACACAGAGGAGAGATGGGTTTGCTTTAAGAACATATTAAATAAGGGCATTAGCCAGTGCATCCCATTTGGAAATAAATTTAAAAGAGCGAACAAAATTTCTGGATGGCTTAACTCTAATGTAAAAATGCATATAAAATTAAAGGAGAAGGCTTTCCAAAAATACAAGGCTGAGGGATCATAATTAGCATTCAGACTTTACAAAGAATACAACAAGATATGTAAGGGTGCAATTAGGGCATCTAAGATAGAACACAAAAGACACATAGGGGAGGAGAGCAAAAAAAATCCCAAGAAATTATTTAAGTATATAAACAGTAAAAAAGGGAGGACAGACCATATTGGCCCCATAAAGAATGAGGAAGGACATCTGGTTACAAAGGATGGGGAGATGGCGAAGGTATTGAATTTATTCCTTCACTAAGGAATTAAGGGACTTCAGTAACCAAAACTGCAGTGTTTGTCCTTATGACACAACTCGGGAAGCACCCTCATGGCTAACAGAGGACAGAATTAGAAATAGACTTGGGAAACTTAACATTAATAAATCACCGGGAGGACGTGGCCTGGAGCGGGATGTGAGCAGACGTGCTCCTGTGTAACTCTGGTCTCTCCTTCCACAATCCTGCTCCATCCTGATCAAACATAGCCAAAAAACGTCTGATTTTTTTTCCCACACCAACCCAGGGCATCTCCTGTACCCTGGGGAGGTATTTTGGTGGATGGGAAAGCGGCGAGGGAAGAAACAACCCCCGCCAAAGATGAGTATCACCACCCGATCCTGCCACGATGGCCGTCGCAACACAAGCCATGGGCCTCATCCCCAGTCTCCACTACAGATCTCTTTGCAGACAGTTAGGATGCCTTCCCATCCGCCTCCCCTGAGACCCCAGACCATCCGGCCGTGCATCCGCAGGCGACCCTGGGACCGGCGGTCGTGGGTGGCGGCGGGGAACCCATGCTATTGGAGGTCCTCGCCATTATCAAGGTATACCATGCAGACCTTATGGGGAAGGTGGATGGGTTTGAAGATTGACCTGACCATTATGCGGCAGGACATGCAGAAATTACGCGGCCAGGTCACTGAAACCGAGCAGCGCATTCGTGATCTAGAAAACACTATTAACCCCATTCTGCCCACACTTAATACAGATGGGGGGGAAGATTGCCACCTTGGAGGACAAGGTCGATGACCTCGAGAATCGTCTCCGCGGGAACAACCTGCGTCTGGTTGGTCTCCAGGAACGGGTGGAGGGCCCTGATCCCGTAGCCATCCTTGAAAGCTGGCTTGAGCAAGAATTTGGCCGCACCCAACTATCCCCCTGTTTTGTGATTGAGAGGGCCCACCGTGTGCCTGGGTGCCCCCCCCCCCCCTGAAGGACACCCACCACGTACTGTGGTGAATTCAAGATGGTGCTGCTATAAGACTTACAAACAGTACAAAATATTTTACGGCACACACACTCAAGAATGACATTTCCTGCAAGGCTAGTTAAAAACACCTGATCATATTCAAAAAATACGGGGGTTTGGTCACACTATATGGTCATATAGTGCTAAGCCCACTTACTGCGACAAAGTACCCCGATTTAGTGGGTCCTACTCTAGTAATAGAATGGAAGATCCTTTGTCTCAACCATGGGAGCTGAACTCCTCTATGTGGGAGAACTGAAGGGGATACATCCTAAGCACTGGTGGCAACTAAATAAGAGGTAATGAGGAGGGGGAGGGGTGCTCCAGCCCAAAGAAACAGGTCAAGGTCTTTTACAATATACAAAAACATATTTGGGAGGCACACCCTACAATGCTTTTAAATTCAAGATGGTGCTGCTATAAGACCTACAAACAGTACAAAATATTTTACAGCGCACACACTCAAGCATGACATTTCCTGCAAGGCTAGTTAAAAACACCTGAACATATTCAAAAAATACGGGGGTTTGGTCACACTATATGGTCATATACCCTGTTTCCCCGAAAATAAAACCTAGCGTGATTGTCGGTGATGGCTGCAATATAAGCCCTACCCCCCAAATAAGCCCTAGTTAGAGACCTTGTAGGTCTTATTTTCAGGGTAGAGCTTATTTTCGGGGAAACAGGGTAGGGCTTATTTGGGGGGTAGGGCTTATATTGCAGCCATCACCGACAATCAAGCTAGGTCTTATTTTCGGGGAAACAGGGTAGTGCTAAGCCCACTTACTGCGACAAAGTACCCTGATTTAGCGGGTCCTACTCTAGTAATTCTAGGTATTCTGTCCCTCATACCCCCGGATCAATCTGGTTTTATGCCTGGCAGAAGCACTTTTGCTAAATTCGCAGATTGTACTTGCATATCCATGATGCAGCACGCACAAAACGGGGGGGGGGGGGGGGGTTGGTCCTATCCCTAGATGTGTTAAAAGCCTTCAAAACTGTGAGCTGGTCCTTTTTCTGGGAAGTTTTGGCACGAGTGGGTATCGGTCCACAATTTATTCAATGTGCCCGTTTATTATACGCAGACCCAAAGGCCAGAATTCGCACTAACAGAGACATATCTGAACTATTTTCATTGAAGAGAGGTACCAGGCAGGGGTGCCCTCTCTCTCCACTTCTGTTCACGTTGGCCATTGAGCTGTTGGCCCTGGCAGTGCGGCAGACATCAGAGGGGGCATCCACTCTGGTCCACTGGAGGAAAAGATCTTCCTCTATGCGGACAATGCCCTTATATATCTAGACGGTAGGGAGAGCTCATTCCATAAATTACTATGTGTTGTGGAGGAGTTCGGCTTAGCTTCGGGACTACAGGTGGGATGGGAAAAGTCTTAGGCCATAGGCCTTCCTTGTTGATCCCCCCTTTCCTGTAGAATATCTGCAGGGATCGCATATTCACTTGACATCCTCCTTTAAATACCTAGGTATTCAAATACATGCTGACATTTCTAAATATGAAAAACTTAACGTCACTCCCATAATCAAACAAATGATAGACAGGTTTCATACCTGGTCGTCGTTGCCCCTCAATCTAATTGGACGCATCAACATATTCAAAATGATCTTTCTACCTAAGCCTCTATACTATTTTCGAGCTACCCCAGTTTTTTTCACTAAAAAGTTTTTTGGGAAAATAGACTCCATTCTCTCCTCGTTTTGTTTGGAATGGCCGTCAGCCCCGTATAGCCCCGCATAGCCAGGTCCTTCTTACAAGCGGCAAAGACCGCGGATGGCCTGGCTTGCCCAAATTTAAGAAATTATTTCCTGGCTTCCCAGCTCACATATGTCCATGCTTGGTTACACTCTGACCCCCCGACTCCTGCCACAGCACTTACGTTGACCTTGTTTGAACGTCCTACCTCTCTACGGGAGGAACTTCATAGATCAAAGAAATCGGGGTGTTCTAGATTCTCCCCTCTTGAGGTTAGTTTTATGGCCTGGAGGGGGGGGGGGACTCTGACACAGTCTCCTATGGGTATTTCACCACAGACTCCTCTGTGGCAGAACTCCAACCTCCCTGAGCTCTTTGGTCATCCGTACTCGACCTAGTGGAGCCGACATGGGATTACACATCTATCCCACATAATCGAAGAGAATGTATTACTGTCCTTTAAAGTGCTCAGGCTTAAATATGACCTGAACAATATATTTTTCTACAAATACCTCTTACTCAGACACGCCATCCGGGTGCAGTTCGGATCTTTGACCATTGAGCTGACGGAATCGTCTATTGAAAATCTCCTGTCGTTCCCAGAAATTGCCAAACTGGTGACTACCTTTTATGGTCACCTCCAAATGGTGGGAGCTGATCCTTTCCAGAACTCTCACCACAAATGGCTATTGTCTATGCCTGAGCTTTCTGAAGAGGACTGGGAAGCGGCAACTGAGATATGTTTTCAGGATATCATTAGCATGGTACAATTGAAGTTTTTACACCGCTTACACTATACTCCAGCTAGACTGGTACGGATGGGGTTAGGACAGGATATTGCATGTGCTAGATGTGATACGATTGCTGACGACTTTTTCCATATGTTCTGGACCTGTCCCGGACTTTCAACCTTCTGGAAGGAACTGTTTGCTTTCTTCGATCACAAACTTCATCTGCCGATACCTCACACCCCGGCGGGGGGACTCTTGAGAATACTCAACGACCATGTTCACCGCACTCACACCAGGACATTGCTATGTATATTATTATTTTATGCACGTAAAACAATCCTTATGCACTGGAAGGATGTGGGCCCCCTTTCAGCCCATGCTTTCTTTCGCATTGTTCATGGGGTCCTTCCCAAATTTAAATTGGTATACAAAAGTAGGGCATGCTCTAAGAAGTTCACTAAAATCTGTCAACCTTAGCTTGATGTATTGGAGGATATCTGGGGGGATGTCCTCTCTTCACAGCTTTCCCAGTAGACCCACTACTTATGTACTCTAATATTATTGTCTGGCAAAATACCGAAAAACTGAGAATCACGGGATGTCTTTTATGAAGCATCCACTACATAGGGGGATTCTGGACCTCTGCTGTCCTTCCGGGGTCACATATGTTGCAGGTTCGATTGGTTGTATGTATGAAGGTATGAATGTGTATTACTGGGGTATTTCTGTTTCTTGGACTCGTAACTTGTTCCAGTGTTTTTACTACGTTGGTGCTCTATTAAATGCACCTTTCACAACTTTAATTACAGTCCCACTTTTGTTATCTTCTTTTGTATTTTTATGTTACAAAACCAAAATAAACACCTTTTAAAAAAAAAAAATAAATCACTGGGACCAGATGGCTTGCACCCAAGGGTACTTAGGGGACTCAGTCAAGTAATTGCCAGACCATTGTTCCTAATTTTTACTGACAGTCTACTGACGGGAATGGTACCAGCTGATTGGAGAAAAGCCAATGTAGCACCAATATTTAAGAAAGGGCTAAAATACATCCCTGGGATTTACAGACCAGTTAGCCTAACATCAATAGTATGCAAGCTCTTGAAGGGGATGATAAGGGACTATATACAAGATTTTAGTAATGAAAACGATATCATTAGCAGTAATCAGCATGGATTCATGAAGAATAATTCTTGCCAAACCAATCTATTAGCCTTCTATGAGGAGGTGAGCTGCCATCTAGATAAATGAAGGCTGTAGCTGTGGTGTATCTGGACTTTGCAAAAGCATTTGACACAATTCTCCATAAATGTTTAATGTACAAAGTAAGGTCCGTTGGCATGGACCATAGGGTGAGTACATGGATTAAAAACTGGCTACAAGGGCGAGTTCCGAGGGTGGTGATAAATGGAGAATACTCAGAATGGTTAGGGGTGGGAAGTGGGGTCCCCCCAGGGTTCTGTGCTGGGACCAATCCTGTTTAATTTGTTCATAAACAACCTGGAGGATGGGGTAAACAGCTCAATCTCTGTATTTGCGGATGACGCTAAGCTGGGCAATAACTTCTCAGCAGGATGTGGAAACCTTACAAGAAGATCTGAACAAATTAATGGGGTGGGCAACTACATGGCAAATGAGGTTTAATGTAGAAAAATGTAAAATAATGCATTTGGGTGGCAAAAACATGAATGCAATCTACTCACTAGGGCGTGAACCTCTGCTGGGAATCTAGGATGAAAAATAAACTGGGGGTCCTAGTAAATGATAGGCTCAGCAATAGCATTCAATGCCAAGCTGTTGCTAACAAAGAAAACAGAATATTGGCATTCATTAAAAAGGGGATTAACTCCAGCGATAAAGCGATAATTCTCCCACTCTACAAAACTCTGGACCGGCTGCACCTAGAGTATGCTGTCCAGTTCTGGGCACCAGTCCTCAGGAAGGATGTACTGGAAATGGAGCGAGTACAAAGAAGGGCAACAAAGTTAATAAAGGGTCTGGAGGATATTAGTTACAGTATGAAGAAAGCTTGCGAGCATTGAACTTATTCTCTCTGGAGAAGAGACGCTTGAGAGGGCATATGATTTCAATTTCCAAATATCATACTGGTGACCCCACAATAGGGATAAAACTTTTCTGCGGAAGAGAGTTTAATAAGACACGTGGCCACTTTTAACTAAAATGAGAAGAAATGAGGTTTAACCTTAAAGCGGAGGCTCACACAAAAATTGAACCTCCGCTTTTTGGAACCCTCCCCCCCTCCGGTGTCACATTTGGCACCTTTCAGGGGGGAGGGGGTGCAGATACCTGTCTTATGCCCCGTACACACGGTCGGATTTTCCGATGGACAATGTCCGATCGGAGCGTGTTGTCGGAAATTCCGACCGTGTGTGGGCTCCATCGGACATTTTCCATCGGATTTTCCGACACACAAAGTTGGACAGCAGGAGATAAAATTTTCCGACAACAAAATCTGATCGCGTCAATTCCGACCGTGTGTGGCCTGTTCCGACACACAAAGTGCCACGCATGCTCAGAAGAAATTCCGACACGGGACAGCTCGTTCTGGTAAACTGAGCGTTCGCAATGGATACAGCACTTTCGTCATGCTGCAATGTCAAAAATGGTTTAATACAGCGCACTCTCTTCTTCTTTATAATGTGACAAGAATATAGTAGTTTTGCTGCTCATATTCACACACACTTCTCACAAACTTATTTCGTTACTATTTATCTTGATTCCCTCAATATATTTTGATTTCTCACATCTGACAACATATTTTTTGATATATTTTTTGTTTTTTTTGCCTTTATTGTAGAATCTTTTTTTGTGTTTCTATTTTTTTTTGTTTTTTGGTGATTTTGATTTGTACTCCCGAAAATGTTTGTGTGTGTTTTTTGTGACAAGTTCCGACAACACCATTGATATGTTGTTCTATTTAATCTGTAGGAGATTGTTTGGTGTTGTTGTCCCTTGTTAATTTCACATTGTACTTTAGAAATGTACCTGAATACTCACCAACAAACTGTCCTTTTTGGATGAAAACACACACAGGAGAGTATAATTTCCCAAAAATTTTTTTATTAAGGGGTCACAACTATAAACAAAGACGGAGGCAACGCTGGAGAAACTGCAGAAATTGGCGAAGCCTTGGACCCCCAGGGCACACATCAATTATTTAAAAGCAAAATTGGTGGCCTGAGGAGTCCTTATCTTAGGGAGGGCAGTCTGGTCCAGAAGTCCTAGAGATCCGGAAAGCAGCAGATGACATCTATGTCCCCAGGCTGTGGTCATACGAGAGACTGCATCTTCTGTCAGACCAGACTGAACCCAGGGCAATCACTCTTTGGTCTTCCTTCCACGCTTCCTTACAGGCTTTGGCTGTGGTGGTGGAGTTGTGGCAGCAGGAGAAGGAGGAGGATGGTCCATCTCAATGACATCCGTCTTGGGTGTCAGTTCCCCACTCTCCCCCTTACGTAGCACTTTATAAAGCAGCTCCTCACAGAGCCTGCGTTGGTCCTCCTGCATGCCCTGCAATTTTGTGGCAGCCATGCAGGCAAAGGCCTCTTTAGGACTGGGGAAGGCTCTGAGGGACGCAGAAGCCTCCTGGATCAGCCTGTATGCTGAATCCTGCACAGGACTGGGAGTGGCCTTCCTGGCCCTTTTGTATGGCAGGCGGAGGGGAGGAACCTGAGACTCAGTCAGGCTGCGACTGGTCCCAGGCTTCTCTTGGCTGACACTTAGCCCCACCTCCTCCTGGCTACCACTATTCCCCGCCTCCTCCTGACTGCCACATTCCACAACCTCCTCCTGGCTGAGGTCTTCCTGTGTATGAAAAAGGGACATAGTTTTAGTATTTTTTCAATCAATCACACACAATTTTCACCTCCTGACTGCTGCAAATTCAATGTTAACAAATATAACAGACTATCCTTCTGAGCCCAGCAGTTTTCATTCTTGTCCCAATTTTGGGTGCCCACTACTGTCTATTGATATGTAAAACACTTTTTTTAATCAGCAATTAGTGATCAATAATAACATCTAGTAAACATCATTTCTTTATTGCCCAGAAATCTGTAGAATAATGCTATACCTGGCTCCAGCTGGGCTCCTCCACTTCTTCCTGGCAGGAAGGCCCAGGTTGGACATCGGAAGCCTCAGCTGGGATGGAAGGAAGCGTGGAAGGAAGAGTAGAGAGGGATTCCCTGATTTCAGTGTGGTCTGACAGAAATCGCAGTCTCTCATAGTACCACAGCCTGGGGACATAAACGTCATCTGCTGCAGCTCCGGACCTCTGGGAATCTGTGAACTTCTTGCGCTCCCTAAGATATGTGCTCCTCAGGCCACCAATTTTAGCTTTTAAACAAGGGATGGTTGCTGTGGGGACCACCGGCTTCACCAACTCCAGCAGTTTCTCCAGCGCTGCCTGCCTCTTCTGTTTATGGTTGTAATGTGGGTGTCTGACCTGCCACAGACAGGGCAGCTCTCTGTACTTGTCAATAAACAGGGGCAGGAAATTGTGGTCGTTGAACCCATCCATTTTCTCTGCAAGACACAACACAAGACAAACCCTAATGTCAGGCCAAACTCCCCTAATCTTGTTACAATATAGGCTTCCACTTCGAAGCAGTATAGGCCCAAGTTTAGATCCTACCTTCGTTAACACGATCGGCGTCTCCGATGCTCCTTCCTCCGCTCACAGATCGTACGTAAGACAAACGTGTGTTACGCTTTATACACACTGCGCATGCGTATAACTCCGCCCGCCCCTGACGTTCTTTCTAGTCTATTCCCCGCCCCTTTTCGTTTGGCGCAGTGGGGGAAGAGCACATGGCGGATAGACAGCAGGTGCGTGCTAATTGTAGCAACGAGGAGGAGGGGGAGGAAAGGCTGGATCCTGAAACGTCCCGATCCAGAAGGAGATTTAAGGACTCAAATATGTCCTTTGGGGAGATGTTGGAGATGGTGGACATCCTGAAGAAGGCCGACTATGACGGAAAGTATGGGCCTTACCCCAACCCCAATGTCCGAAAGACCAAGATCATGGCGAAAGTGGTCAGGAGTAGGGATGAGCTTCGCGTTCGAGTCAAACCCATGTTCGACTCGAACATCGGCTGTTCGATCGTTCGCCGAATTGCGAACAATATGGGCCGTTCGCGCCAAATTCGTGTGGCGCGTCACGGCCCATAATTCACTGCGGCATCACAGTGCATTGCTTGCTGATGATTGGCCAAGCATGCACTATGACCCGCATGCTTGGCCAATCACAGCGCCGCCTGAACAGAGAGCCGTAATTGGCCAAAGCCAAGGAGGCTTTGGCCAATTATGGCTCAGGGGATTTAGTACACGCCCCACACTATATAAGGCCCCCTGCACGGCGGCCCTGTGTAGTGTGTGTTCCGGCGCTGAAAGAGATAGACAGAGAGAGAGACAGTGTCATTTGATTTGAGTTAGATAGATTAGGCAGAACAGTCAGTCAGTTAGCTGCACTTACAGTGTATTGTGTATATATATGCATCCCAGGTGTTGCATATATATATATATACACTGTATTCAGTTTAGCTAGATCCGTTCCTGTTATCTGCTAGACTATTTACATTTAGTGCAGTGCGTCCTGCTCACAGTGTTCAGCTAGATCCGTTCCTGTTATCTTCCTACTGACAGGCAGGCTTGTCTTGTTACAGTATTAACAGCTACCTAAAGAAAATTACTGGTGTTCTTTTGATCCTATTAGTACCACGGTCAGGCAGCTAGACTATTTACATTTAGTACAGTGCGTCCTGCTCACAGTGTTCAGCTAGATCCGTTCCTGTTATCTTCCTACTGACAGGCAGGCTTGTCTTGTTACAGTATTAACAGCTACCTAAAGAAAATTACTGGTGTTCCTTTGATCCTATTAGTACCACGGTCAGGCAGCTAGACTATTTACATTTAGTACAGTGCGTCCTGCTCACAGTGTTCAGCTAGATCCGTTCCTGTTATCTTCCTACTGACAGGCAGGCTTGTCTTGTTACAGTATTAACAGCTACCTAAAGAAAATTACTGGTGTTCTTTTGATCCTATTAGTACCACGGTCAGGCAGCTAGACTATTTACATTTAGTACAGTGCGTCCTGCTCACAGTGTTCAGCTAGATCCGTTCCTGTTATCTTCCTACTGACAGGCAGGCTTGTTTTGTTACAGTATATAAAGCTACCTGAAGAAAATTACTGGTGTTCTTTTGATCCTATTAGTACCACGGTCAGGCAGCTAGACTATTTACAGTTAGTGCAGTGCGTCCTGCTCACAGTGTTCAGCTAAACCTACAAGTTAGTGGGGTGCGCCCACCTCACAGTGTTCAGCTAAAGCTACCTGTAGAAGGTTGGTGGTGTTCTCATACTACAGGCAAGCAGTTGATTTTGCTAGCTGCAGTATCAGTACATATATATATATATATATATATATATATATATATATATATATATATATATATATATCCCAGCTTAGTGCAGCTACAGGACAATAATATGTCTGGAAGGCCAAGAAGGAGAGGCAGACAGTCACAAGCCAATAAGAGAGGGCAAGCAGGCTCTGTGTCTAGTGCTGGTCGTGGAGACGGTGCATCCTCATCAGCACGTGGCCATGGGACACGCTTGGCCTTTTTTTCGGCAGCTGGCCGTGTTGAGCCGCAACATGCGGAAGACTTGGTCGAGTGGATGACCAAGCCGTCCTCATCCTCCTCATCCTCTCTCACCCATGCCCAGGGTGCTTTGTCTGGCAAAGCAGCGGCCTCTTCCCTCGGCTCAATGTCATCAGTGACTCCTTCCCTAGCTCCACCATGTCCTCCTGAGGAGTCCCTCGAACTGTTTGACCACAGTGTTGGGTACATGCTCCAGGAGGATGCCCAGCATTTGGAAGGCTCTGATGATGATACTGAGCTCGATGAAGGCAGTAACATGAGCACGGACAGAGTGGGTGCCCAAGAAGGACAGCAATCTGGCAGTCATGCTCCCCCTGCTGCAGCATACTGCCAGGTTTGCTCCAGTGATGAGGAGGGAGGGGATGATGAGGTCACTGACTCAATGTGGGTGCCTGATAGGAGAGAGGAGGAGGAGGAGGAGGCGGCACATCACCAACGAGGCAGGATGCCCTCCAGGGGCCAGCCTAAGGGCAGCACATTGACTGCATCACACCCCAAAGCTCCACATGTGCAGGGCGCTGCAGTCTCTGCGCGTTATTCAAAAAGTTCTTTGGTGTGGGCCTTTTTTGAGACGAGTGCATCAGATCGCACCGCTGCTATTTGCAACATATGTCTCAAGCGTATCTCACGTGGCCAAAACATCTCCCGCTTGGGTACCACATGCTTGACCAGACATATGTTGACCTGCCATGCAGTTCGTTGGCAAGCGTATCTAAAAGACCCACACCAAAGAACAAAGAGGACCTCTCCTTGCTCCTCATCAGCTGAGATTTCCAACCCCACTAGACCTCCAGTCCTCTCTGAGACCTGCACTGAGAGTAATGAAGGTGTAGAATTAGGCGTGTCACAGCCAAGTACTTGTGGGCAATCTGCTTTTGGTACACCGACGTCAGATTGTACCAGGCAAATTTCCCTGCCCCAGCTGCTGCACCGCCGAAAAAAGTTTGCTCCCAGCCATCCACATGCCCAGCGGTTGAATGCTAGCTTGGCAAAATTGCTAGCACTTCAACTGCTGCCTTTTCAGTTGGTAGACTCTGCCCCCTTCCGTGAGTTTGTGGAATGTGCGGTTCCTCAGTGGCAGGTACCCAAACGCCACTTTTTTTCACGGAAGGCGATTCCGGCTCTCTACCGGCATGTGGAAGGCAATGTCCATGCCTCGCTGGACAGGGCGGTCAGCGGTAAGGTGCATATTACCGCTGACTCATGGTCCAGCTGGCATGGACAGGGACGTTACCTAAGTTTCACGGCGCATTGGGTGACTCTGCTGGCAGCTGGGAAGGATGCAGGACAAGGTGCAGTAGTGTTGGAGGTTGTTCCGCCACCATGCCTCCAAAATGCTAATGATTGTGACACACCTCTCTCCTCCACCCCTCCTCTTCTTCTTCCTCCATGGCCTCTTCCTCGGAACCAGCGGTGCTCCGTAGGCGTTCAAGGGGCTACGCAAGTACGCAGGCCAAAAGATGCCATGCGGTGCTTGAGCTGGTGTGCTTGGGGGACAGGAGCCACACTGGGGCAGAGGTTCTGTCAGCTCTGCAGGGGCAGGTTCAGAGGTGGTTGACGCCACGCCAACTTAAGGCAGGAATGGTGGTTTGCGACAATGGCACCAACCTCCTCTCTGCCCTCCGACAGGGACAAATGATCCATGTGCCCTGTTTGGCTCACGTCCTTAACTTGGTGGTGCAGCGGTTCTTGGGCAGGTACCCGGGCTTACAGGATGTCCTGAGGCAGGCCAGGAAAGTCTGTGTGCATTTACGCCGGTCATATAATGCCAGTGCTCGGCTGACGGACCTCCAAAAGGAGTTTAACCTGCCCAAGAACCGCCTAATCTGTGACATGCCCACCAGGTGGAACTCAACGTTGGCCATGCTGCAGCGGCTGCACACGCAGCAGAGGGCCATCAATGAGTACCTGTGCAACTATGGCACCAGGACAGGGTCAGGGGAGCTTGGTTTTTTTCCCCACGCCAGTGGGCCATGATCAGGGATGCATGCACTGTCCTGTCACCATTCGAGGAGGCCACGAGGATGGTGAGCAGTGACAGTGCATACATCAGTGACACTGTCCCCCTTGTCCACCTGTTGGAGCACACGCTGCGTGGAATAATGGACAGGGCACTTGAGGCAGAACAGAGGCAGGAAGAGGAGGACTTCCTTAGCTCTCAAGGCCCCCTTTATCCAGACAGTGTTCCTGCGTGCCCGCCGATCACACAGGAAGAGGAGGAGGAGGAGGAGGAGGAGGAAGATTGTGTCAGTATGGAGGTGGAGCCTGGCACTCAGCATCAGCAGCAGTCTTTAAGGGATCAGTCCCAAGAAACACATGGACTTGTACATGGCTGGGAGGAGGTGGCTGCGGACGTTGTCGTCCTTAGTGACCCAGAGGACTCCAGACCGAATGCCTCAGCAAACCTACGCTGCATGGCCTCCCTGATCCTGCAAAGCCTGCGTAAGGATCCTCGTATTCGTGGTATCAAGGAGAAGGACCAATACTGGCTGGCAACCCTCCTTGATCCACGTTACAAGGGTAAGGTTGCGGACCTTATCTTGCCATCGCAGAGGGAGCAGAGGATGAAACATCTTCGGGAGGCCTTGCAGAAAGGTCTGTGCAACGCGTTCCCAGAGACTGGGAGGTTACAAACGCCTGTTTCTGGACAACGTGTTGCTGAGGCTTCGGTCAGTCAAAGAAGGAGCGGTGGAGAAGGTGGCCGTCTGACCGATGCGTTCAGACAATTTTTTGGTCCGCAGCCCCAAGGTATGATCGGTTCCAGCAACCATCGCCAGCGTCTGTTTTACATGGTGCATGAATACCTAGGGGCAAGATCAGACTTGGACACCTTTCCCACCGAAAATCCTCTGGGTTACTGGGTCTTGAGGATGGATCACTGGCCAGAGCTTGCACAGTATGCAATTGAGCTACTGGCCTGTCCTGTATTCAGCGTTCTTTCGGAACGCACATTCAGTGCTGCTGGAGGCGTGGTAACCGATCACAGGGTGCGTCTGTCCACTGACTCGGTCGATCGACTGACCTTCATAAAAATGAATCAGTCTTGGATCACCACCAGCTACCAAGCACCTGATGCTGATGTAACCGAATAATTTTTTTTGAAATCTCAGATCCCTTCAAAGACTGCCTATGCTGATGCTGAGTGACTATCCCTGAGTAATTATCCTCTTCCTCCTCAATCATCACGCTGATAGCTTGTAAGAACATTTTTGGTTCTGGGCGCCACCACCAGTGCCTAAGGCACAATTTTTCAGCCCCTGTTTAACAGGGGCGTGTAATTACAATTTTTGATGTAATACTTTGCAGCAGGGCTTGTTCCTGCATTCCAACTAGAGTGTCTGTGAGGGGTTGCAGTGTTGTGGCACCAGCACCAGTGCCTAAGGCCCAATTTTTCTGCCCCTGTCTAACAGGGGCGTGTAATTACAATTTTTGATGCAATACTTTGCAGCAGGGCTCATTCCTGCGTTCCAACTAGAGTGTCTGTGAGGGGTTGCAGTGTTGTGGCACCAGCACCAGTGCCTAAGGCCCAATTTTTCTGCCCCTGTCTAACAGGGGCGTGTAATTACAATTTTTGATGCAATACTTTGCAGCAGGGCTCGTTCCTGCGTTCTAACTAGAGTGTCTGTGAGGGGTTGCAGTGTTGTGGCACCAGCACCAGTGCCTAAGGCCTAATTTTTCAGCTCCTGTTCAACAGGGGCATGTAATTACAATTCTTGATCTAATATTTCACAGCAGGGCCCTGTGAGGGCTTACAGTGTTGTGGCCACAGCAACACCTAAGGCCCAAATTTCTGCTGAGTATATAGGGCAGGACCCTACTTTCAAACATCTAACTTACAAACGACTCCTACTTGCAAACGGAAGGAGACAACAGGAAGTGAGATGAAATCTACCCCTAGGAAGGGAAATTCTCTCCTGTAAGAGTTAATATGGGAAAAAAAATTCTCCTTTCCACTGATGCGGAACGCATCCTTGTTCCACAAAAAAACCCAAATTTTCAAAAAACATTTTTCATTGGGACAAAAAGTGAGGTGAAATCTTCTGAAGAGGAGGAAAGACAGCAAAACAAATGTCACAGGGGTGATAACCCTTCCCTATGTTTTCCAAAAAGCTTAAAAAAGATTTTTTGGCTGGAGCTAAACACGTTAAAAATGTACCCGTTCAAAATTACAAAGAGATTCTACTTAACAACAAACCTACAGTCCCTGTCTTGTTTGCACCGCCTGTATACTGCTGTTCAGAGTATATAGGGCCTGGTGGCCCACACCTTTCCTTATTTTAATTTGGGTGCGGGGTTCCCCTTAATATCCATACAAGACCCAAAGGGCCTGGTAATGGACTGGGGGGTACCCATGCCGTTTGTCTCACCGATTTTCATCCATATTGCCATGACCCGACATTACATTAAACCCGCAAGCAGTTTTAAATGAGATTTTTTCCTTTAAAAATGACATTTGGTGCAGGGACTGTTCTAAACACGGGAAACACGCGTCACTTTACAGGCATACTATAGACACCCCCCAGGTACGATATTTAAAGGAATATTTCACTTTTTTTTTTTTACTTTAAGCATCATTAAAATCACTGCTCCCGAAAAAACGGCCGTTTTTAAAAGTTTTTTTTGCATTGATACATGTCCCCTGGGGTAGGACCCGGGTCCCCAAACCCTTTTTAGGACAATACCATGCAAATTAGCCTTTAAAATGAGCACTTTTTATTTCGAACGTTCGAGTCCCATAGACGTCAATGGGGTTCTAACGTTGTGCGAACTTTCGGTCCGTTCGCAGGTTCTGGTGCGAACCGAACCGGGGGGTGTTCGGCTCATCCCTAGTCAGGAGTCTGCACCGGAATTTCGGGGTACGACGATCGAAAGATCAGCTCAGGAAGCGGTGGTCGGACCTCAAATTACGAGAACATGAGCAGTACAGAAAGATCCGGAGAGTGCTGCAAAAAAGTAAGTAGTTGTGCTGTGTTCCTATTCTTTATGTTTATTACGTTCGTGCTGCTCCATGTGCTTTTAGGAACTGTTGTACAGTTTAAAATGGCAACTTTCATGTTCATGGGCACATTATTCGTTTGGATCACACATTTTTCTTTCGAACTCGAAAATACCATTGTTTAGGCCATATGCATTTGGCCACCGTTTTGAGGCCCTATACTTGTCTTCAAAGAATTGGGTTGTGTAGATGGCTTTGTTATTAGAATGAAATGCAAACTAGATTCGGTGTAAGGAGAGGACACTGAGCAGCTGTTTTCACATCTGGACACTGGAGCACTAGTGTGTGACCCCAGAACACCATTTTTATCAGGGGGGCCACACAGGTGCTCCAGTGTATACTATAGGGGGGTCTCCATCTGTGAAGCTTGTACCAAACAGGTAAAGTATTGCAGCTTGACAAAGGGCATTTAAAAAATTACATCTTGGAACTCGGCTAAAATAGATAATTGTACCCCACTTCCAAGCAATGTTTCCTATTTATAGTTCTGCCATCAAATATCTGTGTGCTAATTATACCTTTTTTGTTTTACATAGGGGAGAAAAGACTCAGAGGACACCCCTCATCCGAGGAGACCAGAGACCCCCCACCTCTGGAAGAAGGTGAAATACCCCCAACCCAAGAAGAAGAGCAGGAGTAAGAAGATGTGGTGGAGATTGGCACCACAACAGGTGAGTGTCTGCGACCACAGGCTCAGATAAGAGATGGATGGCGGCATTTTTTTGAAACAAAATTTATTTTGTGGTTCGACTCTTTTTAGGTGATCGTGAGGTTGTGGATGAAGATCTTTTCACATCCGAAAGTGCCCAGATCCTGATCGGGGAGATCATGGGGTGTAATTTACAATTGGCAATCATCAAGCAAAACATCAATGATGTTATTCTAAAATATAAAAACATCATTGATGTTTTGGGGCGAGTTTAAAACCCCTCCAAATCACTTTCTTCTTTTGTGTGCTACAATGTGCTAAATGTTTTTGAGATTTTTCCCAAAGCCAAATTTGGAGGATGCACACAGTGTGTCAACATGTGCTATCTGCCATCACGGGAGATCAATGGATGCGTTTTGGGGGTGCAAGCCCTTCCTCAATAATAAAGTAGCGGTGAGGAAGGGGTTTCTCCCCCAAAACATGTCCCTTGATCCCCCGTGATGGCAGATAGCACATGTTGACATTGTGAAATTTGTGTGCATCTTCCAAATTTGGCTTTTCCTGGGGTGATTTCCCCCCATCTGAACGCAATATCAAACACAGTTCCTAAATACTCATGTCTGATATTGCCTTCAAGTTCTACCAAATGTGAACTTTGTAAGATCAAGATTTGTGTCTTTCTTGTTGTTTTTACACAGGCGTGTTTTCTATAAAATGCACATTTTGATTTTGGATAATGGCACCACAAAAATTCGTATACAACAAACATGTTGTTTTGTCAAAAAAACCTTTGGTAAATGCACATGTGATTGTGCTGGTATTAAAAAGATTGTTCATCAAGAATGTGTGGATTATTGTCTCAACGCTACAACATTTTTGAGGTGATGTAATTGATGTTTTCTGTCAAAATGGGGGTTATTTCCTAAGGGCAAATCCACTTTGCACTACAAGTGCAGTTTAAGTGCAGTTGCAAGTGCACTTATAGTGAAAAGTGTCTTTGCATTTAGTAAATAACAGCCAACAGTGCTTTGTATAAGGTTACACAATCACGCCATTTTCTGGACTCCACACATTTCTGTCAGGGTCAGCTCAAACAAACACAATGAGTAAATGTCCACAAAGAATTTTTTATTTTTTTTTATTTCAAAAAGGCTTCACATATTGTCTGGCATATTGATAGCCCCCCTACCCGCAAAGAACTCCAGGTATCGTAACCGGACATCACGGGCACTCAGGGAGGGCAAGCCAGGACGTCCGCTTTCAAGAGCCGTCAGTGTTGATGGATTTTGGATTCCGGCCTCAGGCCCAACTGAGCCAGCATAGTTGGCAGAATGTTTTCTTAAAAAATTATGGAGAACACAGCACGCAAGTATTATATGGTTCAGTTTATACTCCGCCATATGGATGGGTGTCAGAAATAATCGGAACCGGCTGGCCAGGATTCCAAATGTGTTCTCCACCACTCTTCGGGCTCTGGCCAGCCGGTAATTAAAAACCCTCTGTTCCGGGGTGAGGGTCCTCATCGGGAATGGCCGCATCAGGTGGTCCCCCAGAGCAAACGCTTCATCAGCAACGAACACAAATGGGAGACCTTCAACATTGTCCTCTGGAGGTGGCAAGTCCAAGCTGCCATTCTGGAGACGCCTGTAGAACTCCGTCTGGGCGATGATTCCACCATCGGACATCCGGCCATTCTTCCCCACGTCCACATACAGGAACTCGTAATTAGCCGACACCACCGCCAACATCACTATACTATTAAACCCCTTGTAATTATAATAGTACAACCCCGAGTTGGATGGTGGGACGATGTGGACTTGTTTCCCATCAATTCCCCCTCCGCAGTTAGGAAAGTCCCACCGCTGGGCAAAGTGGGAGGCCACAGTCTGCCATTCCTGTGGCGTGGAAGGAAACTGTTGAGGAAAAAACAATAAACATTACTATTTTTTCACAGAAACATGGCAAGCAGATTAGACACAAACATTATGGGGCAACCTCCAGATAGCATTTATTAAGGGGAATTTAACAACACCAAAGTATAAGGTACACCTATCATATTCCCCCTCCCCCCCTCTCATGGGCCATTTCTAACATTATAGGGGGGGGGGACTTTTGGACAGGTAACCCTCTTCACTTCATTGAGAGATGAATGCCTAAATAATGGGTATTACTTGGAACAGCCCCTCCTTAGTTACACTATTGGCAGACCACTGGACAGGTAAGAAGTGTCATAATACAAAGATATAAATACACACTGTACACATTTGAGGACATTTGGACATTCTGCTATTACCTATCAAGATAATGATAGGATACAAAAACTTTAAACAGTACCATTGGAAATTATACAGGCAGGCCCTTGCACTACATGCTTTGGGGAATTCACCCATAAATCTGACTAGTAAAGAGATGGGTATAGTGTGTATGGGTTTGGCAAAGTCAGCAGATAGATGATTGAGGATAGAGAATTGGGATCAGCTGACTTAGCAGTTGGGGGGAGGGAGGGTTACAAAAAATTTGGGGACACCACAAAAAAAGCCTCTGGCACTCTGCCTGAATTTAAATCAAAAATAACATTACCAAACATTTTAGGGGGTGTTTGGGGTAAAGCACTACTATGGAGCTGAAAAAATACATTGTTAAGTGACTACATGAGGTGAATATAGGGCACGAGACACCATGCTGGGGAGGTTATTGAAGGGCAAATATGTATAAAATAATAATTACATAAAAATCCAGCATGCATGAGGACAAAGGGGACATTCACAGCATATTACAATCATGGTAATTAGGGAATGAGGAAAGAAATACAATATATTAGCAAACATTCAATACAATAAAATGTGATAAAGATCTTACCTTCATATACTCCTTCTGCAGGACCTGGATGATGGCAGAACAGGTCTCTGGGATAATGATCCCCCGAGCCTGGGGGGAGATGCCTGTCGAGAACTTAAGGTCCTGCAGGCTTCTCCCTGTGGCCAAATACCGCAAGGTAGCGACCAACCTCTGCTCCGGAGTGATGGCTTGCCTCATGCAGGTATCCTGCCTGCTGATATAGGGGGTCAGCGAAGCCAACAAACGGTGAAACACGGGGTCTGTCATCCTGAGAAAGTTCCTGAAATCATCAGGATTATTCTCACGGAGCAAAGGCATATGACAGAACTGGTCACGCTGAAGCAACCAATTCTTGGTCCATGAACTCCTCCCCACCCTGTTCATGGACTGGACTTGTGTCAAGGTCAGGACCCCAACACCAAGCCCCCGCACAGCACGAACTCTACGAGGAGTACGCATACGAAACATGGCTAGAAAACGGTCGGCTGCTCAGAACGAAGTAACAGAACGCACTGAAGAACAGCAAGGCCTGTGAAGAGTGAACTGAAAAACAGTAACGAACGAACAAGAATACAATGACTACTTAAAGTCACATGAAACTTGCTGCACGCACTGAAGAGCAGATACAAACCCACAAGCACAAACTGAACGGCAGAAAACGGTCTGAAAGCCACGAGTCTGAAAAAGCGCGAATTGTCTCTCACCAAACTTTTACTAACACGAGATTAGCAAAAGGAGCCCAAAGGGTGCCGCGCTTGGTTCTGAACCGGCCTTTTCTAGTCTCGTCGTACGTGGTGTACGTGACCGCGTGGTTGGCGATCGGAAATTCCGACAACTTTGTGCGACCGTGTGTAGGCAAAACAAGTTTGAGCCAACATCCGTCGGAAAAAATCCTAGGATTTTGTTGTCGGAATGTCCGAACAAAGTCCGACCGTGTGTACGCCCTATAAGACAGGTATTTGCACCCACTTCCGGCATAGACTCCGACGGGAGTCTACGCCCCCTCACGTCCCCACCGCGCTGTCTGCTGGAACACACACAGGTCCCAGAGACAGCAGGGACCAGTTAGGAAGCGCAGTGCGACTCGCACATGCGCAGTAGGGAACCGGGAAGTGAAGCCGCAGCACTTCACTTCCTGATTCCCTTACAGAGAATGGCGGCGGCAGCACCTGAGGACCGAGGGACGATTCGGCCTCGGGTGCCGACATCGCTGGACCCTGGGACAGGTGAGTGTCCTTATTTTAAAAGTCAGCAGCTGCAGTATTTGTAGCTGCTGACTTTTAATTTTTTTTTTTTTCGTGGGACTCCCTCTTTAAATTGCGTACAGGGTTCTTCACTGTAAGAGCGGCAAGGATGTGGAATTCTCTTCCACAGACGGTGGTCTCAGCAGGGGGGGGGGGCGTTGATAATTTAAAAAAACTATTAGATAAGCACTTGAACGACCGCAACATACATCGATATACAATGTAATACTGACCTATAATCACACACATAGGTTGGACTTGATGGACTTGTGGACTTTTTTCAACCTCACCTACTATGTAACTATGTAAGCTGCAATAAATTACATTTTGGGTAGACATGTGCACCGTCAATAAATTAGTTTTTTTAGTTCCGTTCCGTTTCGTATTAGCTGTTAATTCGTATTTCGTAATTCGTGTCCGAAATTCAATTTGGATTCGTACGAAATACAAATTTTCGTTAACTTTTCGTAACAATTATGAACGTTCGCTATTATGAATTTAAAAAGCAAAAAGTACCTTTCTCAATATGGCAGTCGTCAAACTCATTATGCTCATTATGAGGGGCTCCCACCATCCCTGTGCTGTGCTCATTATGAGGGGCTCCCACCATCCCTGTGCTGTGCTGACTTCCTGGGTTTGTACCCCTACTGTGTTCAGTATGAGGGGGCTCCCACCATCCCTGTGCTGTGCTGACTTCCTGGGTTTGTACCCCTGCTGTGCTTATTATGAGGGGGCTCCCACCATTCCTGTGCTGTGCTCATTATGAGGGGCTCCCACCATCCCTGTGTTGTGCTGACTTCCTCCTAGGGCTGTACCCCTGCTGTGCTCATTATGAGGGGCTCCCACCATCCCTGTGCTGTGCTGACTTCCTGGGTTTTTAACTTCATCATAACGAATAATCGTAATTATTATGACAATAATAAAAAGATCTTAACGAACATTCTTTTTTTGTCCGATTCTGAATCTCCCATCGACTACCAGTACCAGTCTCCCACTCCCATATTAAAAAAGGTAATTTTCCCAACCCTCACTCAGCAGCAGAAGAAACAAAACACCAGTCACGTTTCCATTGTAATGGAATTTGGATCCGAAATTCATCAACTAAATTTCGTATTTCTTATATAATTCGGAAGCATAGAAATTCATATTTCGGATGCTTCCAAATTAACAAATTTTCGGAAATTCGTACGAATTTTTGATTCGTATGAAACAACCCGAAAATGTCTAGTTTTGGGTTTAATGCTGCTTTAAAGGGGTTTTAAAGTCAAAAGGTTTTTTATCATAATGCATTCTATGCATTAAGATAAAAAAAACTGTGTGTAGCAGCCCCCTTAGCACCCCCTAATACTTGCCTGAGCCCCATCCCTCTCCAGCAATGTCCACGAGTTCCTTGGCCATCTGGAACTCTCCTCCTGATTGGCTGAGACATAGCAGCGGCACCATTGGCTCCCGCTGCTATCAATGAAAGTCAGTTAGCCAATCAGGGGAGAGAGGGGGGGCCGAATCGGGGCTCTGTGTCTGAATGGACACTGCTTGCTGTGGAGACACTCGACAGGAGGGAGGGGCCAGGAGAGCAGAAGAGGGACCTGAGAAGAAGAGGAACGGGGCTGCTATGTGCAAAACCAACTGCACAGAGCAGGTAAGTATAACATGTTTAACAAGACTCGTGGCCACTCATTAAAATTAGAAGAAAAAAGGTTTAACCTTAAACTATGTAGAGGATTCTTTACTGTAAGAGCAGCAAGGATGTGGAATTCCCTTCCACAGGCGGTGATCTCAGCGGGGGGCATTGATAGTTTCAAGAAACTATTAGATAAGCACCTGAACGACCACAACATAAAGGGATATACAATGTAATATTGATATATAATTACACACATAGGTTGGACTTGATGGACTTGTGTCTTTTTTCAACCTCACATACTATGTAACTATGTTTGTTATTTTTATATAAAAAAAAACAAGACTTTAATATCACTTTAATGCAGAGAATGCATTAAGGTAAAAAAACAATTATGCCCCGTACACACGGTCGGATTTTCCGATGGAAAATGTCCGATCGGAGCGTGTTGTCGGACATTCCGACCGTGTGTAGGCTCCATCGGACATTTTCCATCGGATTTTCCGACACACAAAGTTTGAGAGCAGGCTATAAAATTTTCCGACAACAAAATCCATTGTCGGAAATTCCGATCGTGTGTACACAAATCCGACGCACAAAGTGCCACGCATGCTCAGAATAAATAAAGAGTTGAAAGCTATTAGCTACTGCCCCGTTTATAGTCCCGATGTACGTGTTTTACGTCACCGCGTTCAGAATGATCGGATTTTCCGACAACTTTGTGTGACCGTGTGTATGCAAGACAAGTTTGAGCCAACATCCTGTCGGAAAAAATCCTAGGATTTTGTTGTCGGAATGTCTGATCAATGTCCGACCGTGTGTACCGGGCATTAGACTTTAGAATTACATTAAGAGGAATGCAGACAACTTCAAGGCTCTGTGTTTTATGATGTTATGCTTCTTAACTGTTTGTGACTGGAGATTTTTGAAACCTAGATATACAGGCCAGGTTTAGCATTGTCAGTGTGACAACATCTCTTTGACTAATTTGCCTACCTATATCATTTTTACATTTAAAGATATAAAAGAATTTTTGCACTGCTTTAGTAAACTATTGTCTATGTTTTTCTACTGAAAAAAGGAAATAAAAAGCCAATTTTTAGCACCCAGCATGTCAGTGGTGACCCCTACTGCTATTCAATAAAAAAGAAAGGATTCTGCAGCCTGGAGCATGGCGATTCATTTCCTTTTCTGACTGATTTGCCAGAGTGCAATGAGCCAGCTCAGCACCTGGGGATTGTGCGGTGGAGCCCTTGATGACCTATTATGTGTTGAATTTTTTAAAGGCTGACAAATGGACAAAATGTAAAAATATTAAATATAAATAATGTTATTTGACTTTTTTATGTTATATTTTTATTTGATCCAAAATCAAGTTTCTTTGTAAATTCCTGTGCACACAACTGAAATATCATTGTTAGCAGCTTTCCCAGCTATCTTCTGCGAGCTACCGAACAACCATTTTGACAATTTGCAATAGTTAGTCCTGGGATTTATTGCCAACATGGAACTATATTTAAATTGCTGCTGGCCCATCTCATCCACTTGACTTGCTGGACATAGGAAATGCATTCTTTTGTCATTTGCATAAATAATCCATTACTTGTGTGTGGAATCCATCCACGATGACTCAATGTGGTCCAAATAGTGTCCTGAATTTTAGAAACAATATGGCCTCTGAAGTGACAAAATCTAAACATATGAAAAGAAAATATGTTAATGTTTTACTTCCACTCACATGACTGCTGATGAATATTTTGGTTATATATCAGAGAATGTACCCCTTCTGTAAATGATTTGGCTATTAAGATTCATTGAGGAGTCATGTGACCTACAGTAAATGGAAATTACTCATTTATTCCACATAGTACTATAAATATTATATGTATTAAATGGATGCATGTAAATTTTAATGTCATGAAAGACTAATGCGCTGTACACACGGTCGGACATTGATCAGACATTCCGACAACAAAATCCATGGATTTTTTCCGACGGATGTTGGCTCAAACTTGTCTTGCATACACACGGTCACACAAAGTTATTGAAAAATCCGATCATTCTGAACGCAGTGACGTAAAACACGTACGTCGGGACTATAAACGGGGCAGTAGCCAATAGCTTTCGTCTCTTAATTTATTCTGAGCATGCGTGGCACTTTGTGCGTCGGATTTGTGTACACACGGAAATTCCTATGGAAAATGTGTGATGGAGCCTACACATGGTCGGAATTTCCGACAACAAGGTCCTATCACACATTTTCCATTGGAAAATCCTATCGTGTGTGCAGGGCATAAGAGTATCAAGATGGTTGTGATTTCCTGGAAGTCTCAATGAAGACTTAGCGTCTGTCTTGGGGGAAGAACCTGGGCAGTTGTGCAGAGCAAGATAACGAAGAGACCTGAAGAGGGGAGGGACCACCTATGTATGGAGAACCGGAATGTTTTATCTTTCTTTACTTTACCAATATGGTTTGAGGCAATACATTGGGCAAAAAAAAAACAATTTTTGTCATCACTATGTACCATTTATAGCCAAATCTGTAAATATAACTAAATATTTTACTATATAATTGTAGTATATTTTGGATGTCTTGTGTATAATTATAATACTTAAAATACAAGTGTTAAACATATTACTTTTGTATCTTTTAGCTCAAGTTTAAATATTTTTCTACTGCTTTTAAAAACTCTGACCGTATACATGTTACACTACATTGATATTAAATTAGAAAGTAGGTAAAATAAAGTTTATCGTACAAGTTAAAATTTAAAAAAGAAAAAGAAAAAAATATGTATTACTAAGGTGACTGACTAGTAATAATTTTTCTGATGTAAATTTTAGGTATGCAATAGGTTTACTGTCATATTCCTTATATGTCACATAGGGCCTATATTTTAGCTGTTTTATAACAAAACGTTTAGCCATTCATATCAGTGCCTACCACAGTCAAACATCCATCACATCACTTACCACTAAAGTCAAACAGTCAATCAATAAATAAATCAAATGCATAAAATATATGTGCTGGAACTGGAAAGAGTCCATAGAAGGGCAACAAAACTAATAAGGGGACTGAAGGACCTCAGTTACGAGTAACATCTACAATCATTAAACTTATTCTCCCTGGAGAAGAAATGCTTGAGAGCAGAAATGATAGTGATGTACAAATAACTCAATGGTGATTTTAGCATAGGGAGGAAACGATTTTGTTTCAGGGAGCTTACAAAGACATACGGACACTCAATAAAATTGAAGGAGAAGCAGTTCAACTCTAAACTGTGTAGGGGGTACTTTACTGTTAAAGGGGTAAGGATGTGGAACTCTTTTCCACAATCAGTGGTATCAGTGGGAAGTATCGATAATCAGAAAACAAACCTGTTAGATGGTCTTCTTAGCAAACACAATATACAGGGATATGGGAAATTGTATTGACATAAACACATATACCTACAAAGGTTGAACTAGATGGACTTGTGTCTTTATTTAACGTTGCCAACTATGAAACTATAAATCAATCGATTAATCAATCATATCTTTACCTACTACAGTCAAACAACAATCACATCACTCACTGCTATGGTCAAACATCAATCATATTACTCCCTATTACAGTGAAACATCAGTCAGATCACTGCCTTCCACAGTCACATATCCATAAATTTAATATCTACCACAGTCAAAAAACGATCACATTACTCCCTACTACACACAAATATTAATCACATCACTCCCTACTAAAGTAAAACATGCCTCACATCACTTTTCTACTACAGTCAAGCACTAGCCACACCTTTCCATACTACAGTCAAACATGGCTAACATCAATCCCTACTACAGTCAAGCACTAGTCACACCTCTTCATACTAAAGTTAAACATGACTCACTTTACTCCCTATGGCAATCACATCACTCCCTACTATAGTCAAGCATTAGTCACACACTTCTCCATACTACAGTCAAACATGACTCAAATTACTCCCTACTACAATCACAGCACTCCCTACTACATTCCAGCATTCAATATGATTACCATGTATAAATACATAAGTGGTCCATATAGTAAACACATGTGCAAAGGTATAAGGACAAGGGGCACTCTTTATGTTTGCAGGAAAAGAGGTTTAAGTTGGTGTTTGAATTATTAATATTTTTTGAGCATGAACACATATTGCAATCGCCATCCTGTTTGATAATATTAAAAAGCACTGGTCATAATAAACTCAAATTAACTCCACTGTAGCCCTTAGAAATCAAATTCAGACTCTTTTCTGATGCCAGTTTCTCAGATGCTATTTCCTCCTGGCACATGTGAGATTATGAATTATCAGATAGTAATGGAGTCCTGGTTTTTGCTGCTCTGGGGCAAGATCAACATTCTTTTGTTGTTTAATATTTTTATTTAAATTTGGCCTTAGGTAGGAAGGATAAGCCACATGTGTCCTCCAGATTTTGATATATCTGTATCTGATTTGTAACGCGTATCTTCTTATAGTTTACCAATAACTAAATTTAATAAAATAAAATTAATTTAAAAAAAAAATCAGCGTACTCAGTGTATTTATTTCTTTTTTGTGTTGTTTGTGTTTTAACACTAACCCATTTACAGTATTTACAATCACACACAGAACTTGGTAATCAGGGTGGAATCGACTTCAGAATTAATGTACAAGACAGCCTGTAAATGACCTTGATGATTCATTCAGGCTGCATTCACAACTGGGCGTTTCAAAGTTGCGCGTTTTTGCTGCGATTTTACCGCGATTTTGCCACGTTTTTGCCGCGATTTTGTTCAATGTAAAAAGCAGAAAAATGCCAGTAATCTGCCCCAAAGAAGCTCATGTTCGTTTTTGAGCTTAGGGTGTTTTCCAGGCATTTTGCTTCAGGTGACAAAACGCTCAGATGTGAACAGGTACCATTGAAATGTGACAGAAACCATGAATCAGACTGAGACAGAAGTACAGTTAAATCACACTTGTTTAATAACAAAAGTAAATAGAACAAACGTAGTCAAAACTTAGCCAAAGTTTGGTAACCGTAACGGATAGTCAGACAAGCCAGAAAGTCAGGAAGCCAGGAATCAGCATAGTGGAACAGCAAGCAGGATCTGGAGCCAGAAGGAATGTCAGCCAAGCAAGTCTTTAACAGGAGCGCAGGTGAAAGTCTCTGTGATGTTGACCAAGGCGAAGGCAGAGATCATCTGGGCTGGATGGCTTAAGTAAGCAGGACTGACGAGCAGGATATCATCAACAGGTGAGTCACTGTGGAGAGATAGGAGCTGGCAATTAGCCAACAGCTGAGTGGCCAGCTCAGAGAAGGAAGGGCTGAGCCCAGCCCTGACAGAAGTGAATGGGATTTCGCTTGTTGGGCATTTTTCAGGCGTTTTTTGGGACGTTTTACAAGCATTTTATAAGCTGAAAACGCTCAGGTGTGAATGCAGCCTCAAAGTGGAACTAAACTCTCCTAATCAACATTAACCATTTTTAATCCTTAAGCTGCTAGTAGCTTTGGTATATACTGTATATAAACCAGTATATTATATGTACTTGTTTTAAACCTATTTTTTCCATTTCTTCAGTTACTTCCTGATTTCAGGCCTAGGCCAAAATGATGTCTTACATCCCATAAGTCTTCATGGGCATTTTTTATTTCTTTCATCTGTAGGATGGGCTTTCTCAGCTAAGCACACCCTCTTGCCTGTGTGCTGGAGCTAAGGGAAGATGGATTACAGGAAGTAAATGCTACATGAATCATCTGCCTTTACCCAAGATGGCCACTGCTAGAAATGCTAGGGAGGTATTTTTCAAAGCAACACAAAGAAGCAAGGAGACATAGATGTGCTTTTCTTTAAATATTGATAATAAATGAAATTGTGTTTTCATTTTGTGGTGCTTAGATGCAGTTTTTTTCTGCTTTAATCATCATATGAATGAGCTAACAATCAAGGTGTCTAATTCCTAGGAAGTGTGTAGTTCTGTTCAACAACCTGTATTATCTTTACTGCAATAGTTGAAGACAATGGACTTTTTAAATATGTGGTATTAAAGTTGGCCATAGACGGATCAAACTTTTATCCATCTATGGCTGTTCCTGCTCAACAGAAGTCAACCTAAAGATCGTCTTCTGTCAAACGGTACTGTTGAAAGTTTTCATGCAGTGCTGATCAGTGTGTGGACAGGTCGAACCAGTAGTTAGCTGCTGTCCTGACCAAGAAGGTGGGGTTTAATTCTTCTGCTTCCTTGGTCTTTTTGGTGGGTTCTCCTTTGGGTCTGACCTTCTTGTCCTGTATCATATAAATTGGGACAGTGATCCAGTAAGAGGAGATTCCCCCAGAGACACTTAGAGGAGAGAGAGTGCCAGCACAGCTGTGAGCTGTGAGGCCCATAATGGATGGAGACGGACAAAGAGACCTGTAAGAGTAGGAAAATGTTGCTTGTTATGGCCTGCATATAGAGACTTTTAACTTGGTGTTCGCCCTGAAGACATCAGTGCTGGAGATATGCCTCTGAAGGACTATGATTGCTGGACTACACTTTTGCAAGTATGCCGGTGCAGCACACAAGCCTAAAGTTGTAGTTAGGGAACTAGGAAAGTATCATGTTTTGCCTGTTGGACTGTGAAATGTCTTATTTTTTTTTGCAGTTTTGGCAAGTAAAGTATTGAAATGTTGCTCTTGCCTCGTCTGAGGTTACTAGAAAGTTATATTGTAAGTAATCGCCACACATATAGCTCACCAAGTGGGTCTTAACTAGGGATGAGCTTGATGTTCGGGTCGAACATAATTTGTCTCGAACATCGGGTGTTCACCCGTTTGCGGAAGAATAAAAATTATAGGGCATTCGCGACAAATTCGAGCACCGCGGCACACCCCATAATGCACTGCGAGATCGCAGTGCATTGCTGTATGAGGATTGTCCAAAGCATGCACCTGACCTGCATGCTTTGGCCAATCACAGCACCCTCTGCTAAGAGAGCCATAACTGGCCAAAGGCAGGGTGCCTTTGGCCAATCATGGCTCAGGGGGACTAAGTCCACGCCCCGCACTATATAAGGCTGCTTACACGGTGGCCGTGTGTAGTGTTGTTGGTGTGGACAGCGAGATAGCTTGATTTAGATGAAGCAGGCAGGTTATTCAGTTAGTGGCAGAGTATTGGATATATACCATATATACAGTCAGTGTAGTATATATACATATACTCTCCATTTAGCATAGACTGTATATTCAGTGTTTATTCTACATTCACTACATACACTTCAGGTGGTGTATTTATTTATATATATATATATATATATATATATATATATATATATATATATATATATATATATATATATGTATATATATATACTCTGCATCCGGTGTAGCCTATATCTACAGTGCATTCCGTGGTGTACTGTGTTTCTAATACACTTCAGGCAGGCAGTGTACACATTATCTAATACAGTGTGTACAGTGTCTACTACACTTCTGGTGGTGTACACAGTATAAAATACAGTGCAGCCGTTGTACAAATTCCAATACAGCGCAGGCGGTGTACACAGTATCTAATACAGGGTGTACAGTTTCTACTACACTTCTGTGGTGTACACAGTATCTAATACAGTGTAGTGTGGTGTTGCAAAACAAAATATACATCATGTCCAGGAGGCCACCAAGGAGAGGCAGATGCTCACAGGCCACAAAACGAGGGAAAGCAGCCTCTGTGTCTACAGCCAACATTGCTGGTCGTGGACATGGTGCATCCTCTTGTCCTTTTTTTCTGCTGCTGGCCGTATTATTGAGCCAGAACATGCAGAAGAGTTGGTGGAGTGAATAACAAAGCCGTTCTCATCCTCCTCATCCTCTGTCACCCAGGCTCAGAGTAGTTTGCCTTCCAGCGCAGCTGCCAAAGCGGCCTATTCCACTGGCTTCTTGTCCACAGTCACTCCTTCCGTAGCCTCACCATCATGCACGGAGGAGTCCCTAGAATTATTCGACCACAGTGTCCGGTACATGCTGCTGGAGGATGCGCAGCGATTTGAAGGCTCTGATGATTCCCAGGTTGAGGAAGGAAGTAACATGAGCCTAGAGAGAGGGGGTTCCCAAGAAGGACAAGAAACTGGCAGTCATGTTCCCCCAGCTGCAGCATACTGCCAAGTTTGCTCCAGTGACAAGGAGGGAGGGGATGATGAGGTCACTGACTGTACTGTTTAACAGGGGCGTGTTTTGCAATTTTTGATAAAATATTTCAACGCAGGGCCCGTTCCTTTTCCCAACAAGAGTATGTGTGAGGGGTTACAGTTTTGTGGCGCCACAACCACCCAAGGCCCAATTGTTCTGCCCCTGTTTAACAGGGCTATGTAATTACAATTCTTGATCTAATATTTCACAGCAGGGCCCGTTCCTGCCCCCAACAAGAGTAACTGTGAGGGCTTACAGTGTTGTGGCACCACCACCACCAAAGGCCAAATTTTTCTGCCCCTGTTTAACAGCGGCATGTAATTACCATTCTTGATCTAATATTTCACAGCAGGGCCCATTCCTGCGCCCAACAAGAGTAACTGAGGGCTTACAGTGTTGTGGCACCACCACCACCACCAAAGGCCAAATTTTTCTGCCCCTGTTTAACAGGGGCATGTAATTACAATTCTTGATATAATGTTTCACAGCAGGGCCCATTCCTGTGCCCAACAAGAGTATCTGTGAGGGGTTACAGTGTTGTGGCACCATCACCACCACCCAAAGTCCAATTTTTCTGCCCCTGTTTACCAGGGGCATGTAATTACAATTCTTGATATAATATTTCACAGCAGAGCCCGTTCCTGCGCCCACCAAGAGTAACTGTGAGGGCTTACACTGTTCTGGTACCACCAATACCTAAGGCCCAATTTTCTGCAGAGTATATAGGGTAAGCCGTATAGGTGTCCGTTTATGAAGCAGTGATCAGCGGTGATCCCGAGGATCGCCGCTGATCACAGTCCATAAACAGTTTATGAAACAGAGATAATTGGGGGAGAACATGTTTGAACTTGTTCTCCCGCCGATTATCTCTACACACGGAGAATCCCCATGAATGACACAGTAACGGCCAGTTTATGAAGCGGTGATCTCACCGCTTCACTGGCGATCTGAGTCAGAATTCACACTCCCAGGTTCACCAGCTCAGAGGTGGTGAATCGGGGAGTAGAGAGCAAATCTCGGGGGATCTGAGGGGGAAGGAGGAAGATTTTTAACTTCCTTATGCTTCGTTCAGACCCCCCAACACTGTAAGCATGTCCCCCTGTCATATTTATGTGTATACATATATATACATATATACATATAATGTGTATATGTATATATATATATCATGTGTGTGTATATACATGTATATATAATGTGTGTGTATACATATGTATTTAATGTAGGGGGACTCGTTATTTTATTAACATTATTCCACTTGGTCTGTCAGTGTATTGAGTAGTGATAATTTATCACTGCTTAATAAACTGACATCTTTGTATTTCGGTGAATTTCTGGTGCTGTAATCTCGTAAAGTCTCACGAGATTCCAGTATCAGGGGCCGTTCTCCACTGTTTGAAGCATTTGTAGATCACTTCACTCCTCCAAAGGTGAAGCGATCTACACCGCTTCATAAACTGGCACACAGAGGAGAAAAATCTTCACTGTGAATGCCGGAGAACGAAGCAGTGAATAGATTTCACTGCTTCATAAACGGACACCATTGTATATATACTGCTGTTCAGAGTATATAGTGCCTGGGGGATCCCCATGCCATTTTTTTTAAATTTGGGTGAAGGGTTTCCCCTTAATATTCATACCAGACCCAAAGAGCCTGGTAATGGACTGGGGGGGGGGGGGGGGGATGCTGTTTTTTTCAATGATTTTCATCTATAATACATTACAGTCGCGAGTAGTTTTAAATGACATTTTTTTCCTTTAGAAATGTCATTTTTCTGTGGTATTGTTCTAAACACAAGAAAAATGTGCTACTTTATAGGCATACTAAGGACACCCCCCAGGCACGATATTTAAAGGAATATTTCATATTTTTTGTTTCACTATAAGCATTATTAAAATTATTGCTCCTGAAAAAAATGGCCATTTTTAAAACTTTTTTTTGTATTAATACATGTCTCCTGGGGCAGGACCCGGGTCCCCAAACACTTTTTTGGCAATAACTTGCATATAAGCCTTTAAAATTAGCACTTTTGCATTTTCATGTTCGTGTCCCATAGACTTTAACCGTCTTTAACCAGCAGGCACTCCTCTGTGCCGCTGCCACATCTCTCCAGGCTTTTTTACTTCACCAGGCTTCCTCTCCACCTTGTCCCGGCCCTGAGTGCTGGGATGGGGAGAGGAGCTCAGCAGCTAATGTCCATGTGGGCCAGCACAACTGAAATCTGGGGGGGCGCAGCCCACGCCCTAGATCAGGCCACGCTTCCATGTGACCCAACGAGTTAATGGGAAAACATGGAGGACGTGACAAACAACCACACCACTGCCCTACCTGCCCCACAAGTGTATTCTGACAGCGGAGGAGCCCCACAGTAGAATACAGTAGAGAACAGAACAGAATGGGGGATTCACCTCGCTTGTGTGGATGAGGGAATCTGTTTGTTTGTTTTTTCTAACAGACTGCTGGTTAATCAAAAAAAAAAAAAGATCCATCTATGGCCAGTCTTAGAAAATACAAAGAGAGAGAGGTGAAAAGAAAAATAGGTTTATTATCCCCCTGACACTCTTAACTATCCTAATGTCTGTTTTGCCCAAAATTGCTTAAAGCAGATTTAAAGTGTTTGTAAACCCTTTACAACCACTTTTTGCTACAGGTAAGCCTATAATTAGGCTTACCTGTAGCTACACTGGATATCTCCTAAATCTGCACAGTTTAGGAGATATCCCCTGTATTTGCATGTGCCGGTGTCATCGGCACATGCGCACTGAAGCAATGTCACGTACTTGCTGTTGCTTCAGTTAGACTGTGCCGTCAACGGCGGGTCCCACGCCCATGCGCAGGAGTGATGTCATCGCGTTTCCGGCCAATCACAGCGCCGGGGCCCGCGATATCTGGAAGTAACTCCGGGAGCGATGTGTACGAGGATGGCTGCAGGGGCTTCGATCTCAGGTAAGTAATTCATAATAAGCTAATATGCTACGCATACTAGCTCATTATGCCTTTGTCTTGCAGGTTTTTTTTTTTTTTTGCTAGGGTTTACAACCACTTTAAACGCTGCTATTTTTCTGACATAATTGACCAATAGGGTCTTTTCTGTAATAAAAACCCTACCTTTAAGTGTTTATTTCAGGGGGGTTTAATTCTTGACGCTCAATGTGTGAACATCCCCGTCCACTGCCTTTGCAGCTAAGGAGGAAGCTATTGGGTGGCGGTAAAAACTGTGTGTTTGTACCAACCCCAACCACAAGTGTAAACAAGCCCATTGTGTCTAAGGTTAAAATGAAAGACAATTAGATGACAAAGCAGAAAACATTTTTGACCTGTTTTGATTTTCGGTTATGTTCTTTTAAATTTAAGTTCTAGTCCCGGTCACAAACAGTACTGGTAATCATTATAATGAAGAAAAATATCTTTACTTCATCCTCCAAATCTTAATTTATTCATATAAGATTAAAACTTTTCCAATTCTGTCTAGACTGAATGTCTAAGAAAATTATCTGTCCAGTACAAATGAATTCATTAATATTTATAATGTTATCAGCCTAATCCTTGGCAAAAATTGCATGTGTAATAATCAGTATTATTTCTTTAGAAGCTTTTTCTTTAGAAGCTACAGTAATTGTCTATAGAAAAAGTTTGCATATACAATATTTCTTTATGTGTTATGTAGCTTTAATTGATGTTATTTTTTTTTTTTTTTCATTCCCAAAGGAGGATGCAAAAATCTGGTAGGCCTTTATTATAAAGGGGGCTTTCAGATTCCTAAAATTCACTCTCACGAATGCCTGCATATTTTTGGGGAAACCAAATGTGGTTAAGAGGCCCTTGTCCCTCAACATTAGGACAAGGTTGCCTTTCAATGGGGGGAGACTTTGCCATCCCCCTCACAAGTTACTCCCAATGTTGAAAGGCACATGGTCTAGTAGGTCATAGGAAGGGTGTGGGTCAGGGTTAAACTCCCCCATTATCATAGGCACCCAGGCTGCATGTCTAGATAAGGGTTCGTTTGGACTTGAAGGGCAATCCCGTGACATAAGGAAGGAGCAGGTGGTAGCACCTGCCATGTCATGAGAAACCACTTACGTTACCCAGCCCCATTCATTTGCTGGCCAGGAATCCCTAGCCATGTAAACAAAGAGGTATAGATAGTGCTGACATCACTCACCAAATATGGTCAATGACATCACAGAGTATACTCCACTCCTTTGTTTACATTTAGATGTGGGGAGTAGACCTGCCATTTGCGGCAAGTGTAGCGTTGGGATCAGATGTGTCTGTCAGTCAGCAGGTCATTTCTTTCAGTGAGTCTTTCATATTTCATCATTGGGGCTGCAAAATATTGATATGTGACTGTGCACCATGATTGTTGTGATTAATAAAAACTGCCCTATATAACTATTATGCCTTACATAACTGTTAAATTCCAATAACCCTTAAAGGATGTCATATATATATTTATATATATATATATATATATATATATATATATATATATATATATTGTAATGTTTGGCGAACCAGCTAGATCGCAGGACACAGGCTTTTCACTCAAAAGGAGATTTATTGAACTTAAATAGCTTTACAGCAGCAAAAACAAAAGAAAAGGGTTTCAGTCTCACCGACTTGCAAAGTCCAGAACTGCTATTGCAGTTAAACAGTCCTTAGTTTCTGTTGCAGGTACGTTCCCCTAGCAAGAGGCTTCCAGGCAGGACACTGCTATTCACTGTTGCTGCACAACAAAACACCATCCACCATCCACATTCTCCTCTACACTCCTCCACACCCTCTCTAACTTCCTGTCTTGTTTTAAACCCACTTCCTCTGACAGGTGAGTTAACCCTTTTTTGTTCCCTTAACGGGACCACAGTCCAAACAGAGGGGAAACATAGCGTCCTTCCAGGACCCAGCCACGGCGTCCTGTACATATCCCCCCCCTGTGCCCCAACGCCATGGAGGTGGAGGCAACAGTGGAGCTCAAACAATGGACTCGGGAGAGGGCATATGCATTTTGATGCAGTCTCCCGGGCCTATGCTCCACTACAAATTTAAATTCCTGGAGTGCCAAGAACCACCGAGTAACCCTGGCGTTATTCCCTTTACCCTGTCTCAACCATGTTAAAGGGGCATGGTCAGAAATCAGCCTAAACTTCCTCCCCAAAAGGTAATATCTGAGGGACTCCAGAGCCCACTTAATGGCCAGACACTCTCGTTCAATTATAGCGTAGTTTTTCTCCGCTGGTGTTAACTTCCTACTGAGGAAGACTACTGGGTGCTCCTCTCCATGAACAACCTGAGACAACATCGCTCCCAATCCTACATTGGAAGCATCAGTTTGGACAACAAACTCTTTTGAAAAAATTGGGTGCTACCAGGACAGGGTGTTGGCACAGTGCCGACTTGAGCTCCAAAAAGGCCTTCTCAGCGTCTGCATTCCACTCCACCATGACCGATTTCCGACCCTTAGTCAGATCGGTCAATGGAGCCGCCAACGTGGCAAAGTTGGGTACAAACCTCCTGTAGTATCCCACCATGCCCAAGAATGCACGTACCTGCTTTTTTGTGAGGGGACGGGGCCAACTCTGTATAGCCTCTACCTTGCTGACCTGAGGTTTCACCACCCCTCTACCCACGATATAGCCCAGGTATTTCACCTCCTCCATTCCCAAAGCACATTTTTCAGGGTTTATTGTAAACCCCTCCTTCCAAAGAGAGTCCAGCACTGCCTGGACTTTGGGCAAGTGTGATTCCCAGTCTCTGCTAAAAATGACTATGTCGTCCAAGTACACTGAGTGAGGTCGTAAAATCCTATCCATTGCTCGCTGGAATGTGGCTGGAGCAGTTTGCAATCCAAAAGGCATCCTTTTGTACTGAAAACTCCCCTCTGGGGTAGAAAAAGCCGTTTTCTCCCTAGCAGCCTTAGTCAACGGTATTTGCCAATATCCCTTGGTAAGGTCTAATGTAGTGATAAACCTGGCTGGACCTAGTCTCTCAATAAGCTCATCTACCCGGGGCATGGGGTAGGCATCAAACCGTGAAACTTCATTAAGTTTCCGGAAATCATTGCAGATCCGCAGAGTCCCGTTGGGCTTTGGTACCAACACAATCGGGCTCGACCACTCACTCTGCGTTTCTTCAATAATCTCCAGGTCTAACATCTTCTTCACTTCCTCTGAAACAGCCTTCGTTTGGGCCTCTGGGATGCGGTAGGGCCGGACAACAACTTTGACTCTTGGTTCCGTGATGATATCATGCTCTATGGTACTCGTGAGCCCTGGCAAGTCTGAAAATTTTTCTTTATTTCTCTGTAAGAACTTCTTTGCCTGCTGACTTTGGGTTTTAGACAGGGTATTTGCTAATTGGACACTCTCCACCCCAACCCGAGGCTCCAATCTTGCACTAGCCAGGGAGGTCACTGGTTCCCTCTCTGTCCAAGGCTTTAACAAGTTTACATGATATATTTGATAGGGTTTCCTCTTACCCGGTTGGTGGACTTTATAATTCACCTCTCCCACTTTTTCTACAACTTCAAAGGGGCCTTGCCACCTGGCTAAGAATTTACTTTCCACAGTGGGAATCAACACCGCTACTCGATCCCCCACTTGGAAATTGCTTTATTTAGCAGCCCTATTATAGACTCGTCGTTGAGCCTCCTGGGCTTTTTGTAAATGTTCCTTGACTAGTGGCAACACAGTTCGGATCCTCTCCTGCATTTGGGAAACATATTCAAGAACACTCTTATGCTGACTAGGTTCACTTTCCCACTCCTCTTTAACAAAATCCAGTAGTCCGCGAGGTCTCCGCTCATATACCAACTCAAAGGGCGAAAACCCAGTGGAGGCCTGGGGCACTTCCCGGATAGCAAACAGGAGAGCTGGTAACAGACAGTCCCAGTCTTTCCCATTCCTTTGTACAACTCTCTTGAGCATAGATTTAAGGGTCTTATTAAAGCGTTCTACTAACCCATCCGTTTGGGGATGGTAGACCGATGTGCGCATCTGTTTAATCCGGAAGAGCTTGCACACATCGGCCATAACCCTCGACATAAACGGGGTGCCCTGGTCCGTTAGTATTTCCTTGGGAAAACCAGTCCGTGTAAACAACTGGAACAATTCCCGGGCAATAGCCTTAGAGGAGGTATTCCGCAGGGGTAGCGCCTCAGGATATCGGGTGGCATGGTCGAGAATCACCAGTATGTAGGAGTGACCTCGAGCCGACTTCACCAAGGGACCCACTATATCCATGGCTATCCTTTCAAATGGGACCTCAATTATGGGCAGAGGGACCAAAGGATTCCGGAAGTGGGTCACCGGAGCGGTCAACTGACAGGTGGGACAAGAGGTACAGTATCTCCTTACCTCTGCTTTCAGACCTGGCCAGTAAAACTGGTCGGTGATCCGTGCCTCCGTCTTTTCAACTTCCAGGTGTCCCCCTAAAACATCATCATGGGCCAGGTCCAGGACCTTGCGTCTATACTGCTGGGGTACCAATAATTGCTCTACCACATTTTCTCTCACTTTGGTAACCCGATAAAGCAATTCATTACATATTGCAAAGTGTGGCCACCGCTAAGGCGCACCTGGCTCTTGGGGAACCCCATTTATTACTACCACCTGTTCCCGTGCATGGGCCAAAGTGGGGTCTTGCATCTGGGCAGTACCAAATGCCCCCTGCGGAACACCGAAATCCAGCAGGGCAAGGGTAACGGCCACTTCCTCATCCTCTTCCCCCAGCATTACCTGAAGTGGGGAAGGTTCCCCCCCCTCTTCAGTGTTCAGGTAGGTCTGTGAACCACACATTTTGACACCCTTAATAACATCAGCACTACTTTCATCACCATTAACCAAATCATTAGCATTTTCAATAACATTCGCCATTTCAGGGTTATTTCTCTCAACCGCAGGAACAGAGGGACTAGTTTCTCCCCAGTCTCTGGACCGTCCAGGCAGTTCTCCTTGTCCCCACAGTTTTGCAAATAATGGACAGTCTCGTCCTATGATAACATCATGTACTAAGTTCTTTACCACCCCCACCTCTTGAGTACCAGTGCCACATGCTGTGGAGATGGACACCGAGATGAGAGGGTACTCTCTAGTGTCCCCGTGAATGCACACCACCCGTAAAGTTTTTCTTACCGGACCGATCTTCCCAATTACTCTAGGATGGACCAGGGTTACCATGCTTCCGGAGTCAAGCAAAGCCCGGGCAGGGAGGTGGTTCACTTGGACTTCACACACGAATTTCTCTTCTCCAAGATCAATATGTGTTGTGCATGCTTTCTGGGCATAAAAAGACCCACTCCGAAGAACCCCGCATTCCATGGGCTCCTCTTGCAGTGGGCAGTGGGCCCGGGTATGGCCCCAAGAATGACATCGCCAACATTGTACATCCCCTCCTCTCCGAACAGGAACAGATCGCTGAGAAGGTATCGGGAGTGACTTTTGACCTTCCGGGGTGTTGGTTCCAGGGCTCCGGGGAACATCCTTTCGAAGGGCAGCAGTCGAACGAATAGGCCGTGGCAGACTGGGTCCTTGGCGCTTGGTAGGGCCAAGCAGATCCTCCACCACTGTGTATCGTTCTACCATCTCGACAAGGAGGTTCACTGTTTTGGGGTCTCCATGGCTGACCCACCGTTGAAGGTCGTCTGGCAGTGACCTTAGGTATCGGTCCAGCACGACCCGCTCCACGATTTGGAGGCCAGACAACATTTCAGGCTGCAGCCATTTTTTTACCAGTTGCACCAGGTCATGCATTTGAGACCGTGGTGGACGATCTGGACGATACTTCCATTGGTGCACTCGTTGGGCCCGAACAGCTGTAGTTACCCCCAAACTAGCCAATATTTCTGCCTTTAATTTTTGATAGTCTTTAGCGTGATCTGGTGGCAGGTTGAAGTAGGCTTTTTGCGGATCTCCGGTTAGGAAAGGAGCAATTAGGCCGGCCCACTGGTCCTGGGGCCACCCTTCTCTCTCTGCTGTCCTCTCAAATGTGGCAAGAAATGCCTCTACATCATCACTCAGGGACAACTTCTACAAAAAATGGCTTGCCCTCCCGGTCACCTGGTTGCCAGGGGCAACAGCCGCTTGCTCACGGCCCTGAGAAAGCTGCTGCACTACTTCTTTTAGGGCAGTCACCTGAGCCTGCATAACCTCTTGCTGGGTCGCTTGCTGGGCTGCCAACTGGGCCACCAACAGGCGAGTGTTTTCTTGCTGTACCTCATGGCGAGTCTGCGCTTGTATATTAGCCAAGGACAGCTGTTTAATTAGCTCCTCCATTGCTTCAGCTTTCAGGGTTTGTGCGGCTTTAACCCAGGACATAAATCCACTATACTGTCCCTTTAAATGTCAGTTTTAAGTCCAATACACAAAAAAAAGAAAAAAAAAAAACAGCAAGAAAATGCCTGTTACTCTGTCCTGCCCGCATTCGAGCACCACTTGTAATGTTTGGGGAACCAGCTAGATCGCAGGACACAGGCTTTTCACTCAAAAGGAGATTTATTGAACTTAAATAGCTTTACAGCAGCAAAAACAAAAGAAAAGGGTTTCAGTCTCACTGACTTTCAAAGTCCAGAACTGCTATTGCAGTTAAACAGTCCTTAGTTTCTGTTGCAGGTACGTTCCCCTAGCAAGAGGCTTCCAGGCAGGACACTGCTATTCACTGTTGCTGCACAACAAAACACCATCCACCATCCACATTCTCCTCTACACTCCTCCACACCCTCTCTAACTTCCTGTCTTGTTTTAAACCCACTTCCTCTGACAGGTGAGTTAACCCTTTTTTGTTCCCTTAATGGGACCACAGTCCAAACAGAGGGGAAACATAGCGTCCTTCCAGGACCCAGCCACGGTGTCCTGTACAATATATATATATATATATATATATATATATATATATATATATATATAGGGATACACATGTTATTGCCTTAGAACAGGTCAGGAGCTATAGTAGAAAGGCATCCCATTTATGAATGTAGCTAAGCTCCATCCCTTGTGACCCCAGCCAGCCAGTTGTGGGAAGCAGTATCTAGTTGTGCATTCCTTGGAACAAGGGTGTAACTAGAATTCACAGGACCCTTTAGCAAAGTTTTGATGGCGGACCATCAATTAGAGGTGTCCTATTATGCTGCCCAGTTCATACTCCCAAGCTTAGAGGTGTCCAACCCCCCATTTATGGCCACTTGACACTGCTGGTTAGAGGAAGTCCCATACAATACACCCCTATAAAGATCCTCTTATTCACTGGAATTGAACACCTATTGAAAAGAAGTGCTCCTTAGGTTTTCCCAAAATCCTATTTAGAGCCCCCTTTAGAATTATACTTTTCTGGAGGCTTATAATTGGGGATGGTATATCTGTGCTCATTCAACCTAGCAATAGAGCTTTGTAAAGTGTTAGTCATAGACAGTGATACCTTTTGTGCTGAGTATATTAAATGTTGAACATATTGAATATATTGAACTAAATACGTTCCCTTGTTTTGGTCTGAAAAACGAAGTGTTCTGACCAAAAATGTGCACTCAAAATATATATTCAGTTAGCAATATCAATATCATTTTCACTTTCCTAACGTCTGTCCTATATTGTATTTGTCAGAAAATGTCTTCACAGTAGCAACTTGTCTTAATACATTGGTTATTCCTATATTCTGCAGATAAGTCCCATGATATTACATTTGTACATAGTGGCTTTTCCTCAACTAATAGCCCTCGAGGCATCTGATGGCCACATCTGATGACTAAAGCTACATATGTCCTCATATATGATTGTCAGTGTTGGATTTATATATACCCCAAGTGCCACACAAGTAGGTAACAGGCTGATATGAACATATATGACTACTTTAAAATGAGCCAGTGAAAAAAGAGTAATTAAAACTAGCATTGTTAACAGGCATCTGACAGCATAAGCTGCCAGACAGTAATTGCTGCTTTATGCATCCATCCTATCCCACTTAGACCTTTGCATATATGTTTTCCCTTCCTTATTGTGGAGACTAGGAAGGTCCATCCTCAAATCTAATAGTGCAATATCTGGGTCTGAGCCAACCTTTGGATGCACTGAGTGTTTACACTGTTCAGGGGCATAGATAAGGGGGGGGGTCAGGGGTGTTTAAACCCCCCCAGCATCCTGGTAAAATGCCCAGACAGTGTCCCTGCTGTTTACCCTCAGCATCAGCACAGTAGAAGCAATCAGAGTTTCGGAGTGCAGTAGCCAGCTCCCCTTCTATTGTGCCCCATCCCCTCAGTTTAATAAGGGGTCCCCCTGAAAAGCATCAAATTACTGCGAGGTCTCAGATGCCGGCAATTGACAGTGCACGGTTGAGGGAACTCCTAGACTGCTCCTCGAGGTATCATATGACACAGCCAAAGGGAGACTGGGGATGCAGAAGTTTTCCTACTTATGTGCCGTGCTGAATCTGAGGTCTGGCAAGTGTGGAGGCATCAATTTTCTGTTTTGGGAAGGAGGAAGTGGGAATTCCAGCCTGGGGGGGGGGGGGGGGATTCTTTTAGTGGGGAGTTAAGGAAAGAGGGGTGGTTTTGCTTTTGGAGAAGGGGGGATTTTCTTGAAGAGAAGTTTACAGGGGGTGGTTAATGGCAGGGATTTGCTTCTGGGAGGGAGTTTGATTGGATGAAGGGAGATTTGCTTCATAATTAGGAATCCTTGATGGGGGAGAGGGTGTTGACTGAGGGAGATATTTTTGCTTTGGGGGGGTCGTTTAGAAACAGGGGGGTTTAATTTTTGGGAGGAGGGAGATATTTTACAGTGGGATCTTTGTTTGGGGAGGGAGGGTTCTTAGGAGGGAGAGGGAGATTTTTTTTCCTTTAAAAGAGATGTTTTTTTTTTTAAAATATACTTACCTAGGTGGATGGAGCATGGATCCAATGTTGCATCTGTCCCCAGCTGCTTCTAAGATCAACAACAGAGCGATTAAAGACCACTGATCACTCAGTTCTCATCCTTCAGAGAGCAAAGAGTGGTGACTGTCAGTCCCTGGCTCTACCCCCCCCCCCCACGCTCACTGGAATGCCAGGATATGGAAGGGGCAGGAGCGGCTGGCTCAGGGTCTCTGTGGCTTACTGAGAGGCTGAGCGAGCTACTGGTCCAGGCATCTGGATAATTCCTGACTGTAAAGTTAGGATCTTTCCACAGCCTAGACCTGTTGAGCGATATCAGCTGACACCAGGCTATAGCTGGCTGTCGGCTAAAAATTGATCACAAAAGTGCAAAATGAACTGCACTCCTCCCCAGGAGAAGTACAACCAAGCGATATGGTGTCCCTTCAGAGCGCATGCACCGGTGACATCACCGGCTGCTTTCCATGCGAATATCTCCTAAACACCACATGTTTAGGAGATATTTACTGTACCTACAGGTAAGCGTTATTATAGGCTTACTTGTAAGTACAAGTTCAAAAGCTGGGTTTACTACAGTTTAAGACTGAATAAAAGCCAACCATATTGACCAGGTGCAAAGGGCACCATCCTTTGGTAGGCAGTGCACAATATATTTTTTTTTTCATCTCCTAAAACATTTCATAAAATTTTTTAGGACTTAGGACACAGTTTAAGGTTTAAATAAATCACTGAATATACTGCCTACTACAATATGTTGCCCCTTGCACCTGCTCAACTTGCACAGTTATGCCGCGTACACACGATCGGACATTCCGTGAACAAAATCCTGGATTTATTTCCAACGGATGTTGGCTTGTCTTGCATACACACGGTCGCACAAATGTTGTCGGAAATTCCGAACGTCAAGAACGTGGTGACGTACAACACGTACGACGAGCCAAGAAAAATTAAGTTCAATAGCGAGTGAGGCTCTTCTGCTTGATTCCGAGCATGCGTGGAATTTTGTGCGTCGGAATTGTGTACACACGATCGGAATTTACGACATTTTGTTGTCGAAAAATTTGAGAACCAGCTCTCAAATTTTTGTTGTCGGAAATTCCGACAACAAATGTCCAATGGAGACTACACACGGTCGGAAATTCCGACAACAAGCTCACATCGAACATTTGTTGTCGTAAATTGCGACCGTGTGTTCGCGGCATAAGGTTAGCTAAAATCCAGTCTTGGTTCTCATTCATACATCCTACATGACCATGGTACAGCAAGTATATTGCAAATATCTGCACCCGGGATCTCAGATGTTCCAATATCTGCTCAGCCTGTACACCTGAGTGATGGGCTGAAAAGAGCCAAGGCTGTCTGCTGCTATAAACATGTATCCACCTGTATCTGCAAATCCAGTGGTTACCTGCAAGTAGGGATACATTTTTGCCCTTGGATAAAATCTCTCTGTATCCAGGGTCAGAAATTTGTCCCCAACAGCAGGTAACCACTGTGACCCACGGTTTGTTAGTGTGTCGCTCAGGCTCAATCTATGTAGGGAGTAATGTAGAGGATACCGCATGTGCTCCAGGAGTACCGGCGAGGGAGGGAGCTCATCCCAGCTCCTGTAGTCAATGAAGGGAAGAGAGAAAAAAAAAACCCTGGTGCCGCACATCCACGGAGTCCTATGGTAATATAGTAGTGATGGGAGAGACCTGGAGACCTCAGCCCGGGTTCCTGCCAGGCCACAGCCCAATGTGTTTTTCTTTGTCCCCAGAGCTTATTAAACATGGGGACCACTGGATGTACAGATACATGTTAACAGCAGTGGCTCTTTTCAGCCCATCACTCAGGTGAACAGACAGAGCAGCTGACAAAAATTGGAACATCTGGGATCCTGGCTGTAGGTATTCATGGTATATTTGCCATTCCATGGCCATTTTTAGAACATATTAATGAGATCTAAAGCCTGGTTCACACAGTAAGTTTTTTTTTAGTTCAACCCAGCGGGCTAAATGAAAAAAAAAAAACTAGGGAGCTTAGGAGGGGCTCGCTGTACTAATAAGTACACTACCGCACCACAACTACGTGCATTGTGTTCTATTTAGTTGAATGGGGATAAGTTTTTCTGCGCTGAATTGCAAAGCCTCATGGCCCCAATCTGCTGTCACATGATTTAACCGTACCTCCCCCAACATAAAAGTGTAAATGATGCCTTTAAATTTGAAAGACCTGAACCCCCCCATGAAAAAAAATGATCTACAGCCCTGATTAACACATAAGGGACAGAGGTCTAAAATTCAGGACTTACAATATATATTTCAAAAGTTGGCTTTACCCGCTTCCCTGTCATAGAAAGTGATACTAAACACACACCGTTTAATTTACATTGTCCTTTCTATTGCTGTATATGGATGATGACACTGTAATTATTTTAATAAAAAAAAACAAAAAACATCCAAATACCTTTTTCCTAATCGAAAAACAGCTGTCACATGACCCAGATCTTTCCCAGCCTGTCTGCAGGGAAGCATAAGCAGGGGTAGCTTCTAGTCCACTTCTGCTGGTCACATGTTCAAAAAAAAAAAATCAGCCTTTGAAATACAGAGTAAAAATGAATAAATAATATGAATAAAAATTGGCATACAAATATATATGTGATATCAAATTTGAATTATTTTGTGAAAATTTCTACCAGCCACAGGCTGTGTAACACCCCTTCTGCCTGTGTCTTAGAATAAGAAGGAGGTAATGACACTAATAATCAACATACATAATACGCAATATCGACCAGCCCCCCCCCCCCCCCATTGTGTTTAGCTGGTTAGTGGGTATGGAGGAGGGAGGGAGTGGGGCTGTCATTTACCACTGTGTATACGCCCACATGTGTGACTCTATAGTAACATGGGCTGTTCACATGTGATAGGGTGGTAATTCTCATCTTAGAAACTCACTGAAAACTGAGCATGTGCAGAGTTGTCACCGCAGCTGTAAAATCCTTAGCTGAATTGGGGACATGAACAGAACGTGGAGACAGTGAGTAGCAAGATCAACCAGATTTTTTGCAAAATACAAAAATCAAATCTCATAGTGAATGAATATGAACAGCAAGTAATACTGCATTTATTAAAAGCCATTTTTAGATGTGTATTTAGTGACACTTTAAGCAATTTTTTTGTTTTATTATGTGAATGATTTGGCAATCCTAAATGTTTACATTTTATAATAGTATATACTTTGCATACAATTCTAAATGCAATAAATTAAAATCAAGTGCATGCTCCTATTGCTTTTGGATATAATTACCAACTTTGAATCAATGAACTGCTGGTATAAAATATTTTACATGCGGATGTGCTTGGTAATCAAATCATTAAATGTATTCTCAGCAGCAAATGTAGTCATGAATGTACAGGCCTCTGAGGGAATGGTATGTAATTATTTCTTCAGAGGGTTTAAGAGCAATAATGCATATGAGTAAACATTTAACTCTCTCAAATGATTGAGACAAAATGTCTTGTCTACTTTGTGGCCTGTTCACACCACAGCTTGGCAGTCATACGACAAGCTGTACTTTTTTTCCAGCACAGCTCAGTGTGAAGCAATCCACTGCCTCACAGCACATGGTTGGAAGCCCTCAGAGGTTTGTTAGAGAACCTTAGTGAACAAACAGCATCATGAAGGCATCTTGAGACCAAGGAACAGGGATAAAGTCGTGGAGAAGTTTAAAGCAGGGTTAGGTTATAAAAAAATATCCCAAGCTTTGAACATCTCGTGGAGCACTGTTCAATCCATCAAATGGAAAGAGTATGGCAGAACTGCAAACCTACCAAGACATGGCTGTCCACCTAAACTGACAGGCCGGGCAAGGAGATCATTAATCAGAGAAGCAGCCAAAAGGCCCATGGTAACTCTGGAGGAGCTGCAGAGATCCACAGCTCAGGTAGGAGAATCTGTCCACAGGACAACTATTAGGCCCCATGTACACGGGACGCTGCTAAACGTACGTTCAGAGGGAGTTGGATGCTTTTTTCAACTGCACCTGAACTCATTCAATCTTATCCTATGTGACCATGTACCCAGTCTCGTTTATTGCCGTTTTTAGGCAGTTGCGTTTAACAGCGTTTCTTCTAAAGCAAAAGAATGGGTTCAGACGCCGTAGATTTCCACGTTTCAGACGCCAAACGCGACTAAATGCGGCTAAACACGGTACCCGCGTTTAGCCACATTTTCGTTTATAAGGTACACTATATTTTTGACCTGAAAAGACAAAAATATGATGAAAAACGATGAAAAAACATTAAAAAAAATGTTTAAAATGTTTTAATTACTTGCGATGATTTATAGACCATATATAGCACTTGATGCAATGCAATACACCACTAGAATTGCTGTATCCAAATTTTATTTGGAATTTGACCTATATGTTCAGATTTGATCAAGATGACCCCACCATTGAGCTTGACCCCCGACTTGATATATTCTGTATTCACTCTGGTGAACTCTTATCTTGATTGTTGACTTTGACACACATACACCTACTACCTGGAGAGTGTTCTTGATCTGGCCAACTGTTGTGAAGGGTGTTTTCTTCACCAAGGAAAGAATTCTTCGGTCATCCACCACAGTTGTATTCTGTGGTCTTCCGGGTCTTTTGGTGTTGCTGAGCTCACCGGTGCGTTCTTTCTATTTAAGGATGTTCCAAACAGATCATTTGGCCACACCAATGATGGCTTGCTTCACTGATAGTGACAGCTCTTTGGATCTCATATTGAGAGTTGACAGCAACAGATTCCAAATGCAAATAGAACACTTGAAATGAACTCTGGACCTTTTATCTGCTCCTTGTCAATGGGATAATGAGGGAATAACACACATCTGGCCATGGAACAGCTGAGCAGCCAATTGTCCCATTACTTTTGGTCCCTTCAAAAGTGGGAGGCACATATACAAACTGTTGTAATTCCTACACCGTTCACCTGATTTGGATGTAAATACCCTCAAATTAAAGCTGAAAGTCTGCAGGTAAAGCACATCTTGTTCGTTTCATTTCAAATCCATTGTGGTGGTGTATAGAGCCAAAAAGATTAGAATTGTGTCGATGTCCCAATACTTATGGACTTGACTGTATATATATATAAATATATGCACATACCTGATCATCACCAACAGACGTTCCTCTGGGGACATACTCTTCCTCATGTTGGTGTCCATGCGTGTCAGCCTGGGTCGTACTTTTTCTAGTAGAAGGTCAAATGTGGCAATGGACATGCGTGTAAAATTAAAAAATTTGTCAGGGTAGGTATGAAGCTGTACGTACATGTTGGAAAAATATCCTATCGACATTCGCTGCGCAATCAATGGATGGGTCCAATAGCGACAAACTCTGACTCTGGACCTCGCACACAATTTTCTACGTCGTTGTCAGGAGCCAGGGAGCGGCCTGATGGTGCGGCGCGCGCGGGTGCACGGCGGTCCCCGTGTGCGCGCCGTAGCCCGTGCGGGTGCCCGGTAGCGCGTCACACTGACGCGCTCGCCGGACAGGGGGGCTATATCTGACGGCTCCAGCGCCCAGTCGGGTTGCTGGTTTGTCGTCAGCTCTCCCTGTTCCCTGAGCCTGTGTTACTTTGTACCTTTGCCTGATTTGTGTACCGAACCTCTGCTGGACTGTTAACCACTACTCTCCCGGATTGTCCCTTGTACTTCTGCCTGATCTGTGTACCGAACCCTGGCCTGTTTAACCACTACTCTGCTGGACAATCCTACCAATAACCTGCCTGATCTGTGTACCAAACCCCTGGCCTGTTTAACTACTACTCTGCTGGACAATCCTACCAATAACCTGCCTGATCTGTGTACCAAACCCCTGGCCTGTTTAACTACTACTCTGCTGGACAATCCTACCAATAACCTGCCTGATCTGTGTACCAAACCCCTGGCCTGTTTAACTACTACTCTGCTGGACTATCTTGATTATACCTGCCGGATCTGTGCACCGAACCCTGGCCGGCTTAACCATCGTGCTGCTGGATCTTGTGATACTCTGATTATTACCTGCTTGTTCCCTAACCTCTGCTTGTGTTTTCAGCCCTGCTCCCTGCAGATCCCAGGACACCCGCTTCCAGCTTCTGAACCTACTATCCTCCCGGAAGCCCGTGCCTCCGCGTGCCCTCAGCCTCCTGTACCCATTTCGGGGGTCTGGGTGCGCGTGGTCGTAAGGGCAAGCCGCTCTCTGCATCTCGGCCTCGGTGAGTATTTGTCCGTGACAGTCGTTTTGCATTTGCAGTTTGCAAGAAGCCAGGTGGGGGACACAGCAAACATGTGGAAGAAGGTGCTCTGGTTAGATGAGACTAAAATTGAACTTTTTGGCCAAAAAGCAAAACGCTATGTGTGGCGGAAAACTAACACTGCACATAATCCTGAACACACCATCCCCACCGTGAAACATGGTGGTGGCAGCATCATGTTGTGGGGATGCTTTTCTTCAGCAGGGACAGAGAAGCTGGTCAGGGGTTGATGTTAAGATGGATGGAGCCAAATACAGGGCAATCTTAGAAGGAAACCTGTTAGAGTCTGCAAAAGACTTGAGACGGGGCGGAGATTCACCTTCCAGCAGGATAATGACCCTAAACATACACTCAGAGCTACAATGGCAATGGAATGGTTTATATCAAAGCATATTCCTGTTAGCATGGCCCAGTCAAAGTCCAGACCTAAATCCAATTGAGAATCAGTTGCAAGACTTTAAAATTGTTTTTCACAGACACTGTTAATCCAATCTGACAGAGCTTGAGCTATTTTGCAAAAGAAGAATGGGCATTTATGTGTAAAACATTTTGAAAACCATTTATCATTTTCCTTCTACTTCACAATTATGTGCCACTTTGCGTTGGTCTATCACATAAAATTCCAATAAAATACATTTACGTTTTTGGTTGTAACATGACAAAATGTGGAAAATGTCAAGGGGTATGAATACTTTTTCAAGGCACTGTAACTGCCATTAAAAAACGCATGCCGTTGGCAACAGAATCATTCAGCAGTTGGCTTTACTAAAACATTCAAACAGGTCTACTGCTAATTCTGGGGACAATATTGAACTAGCAAAGCATTTTCCACAAATTGTTCCCCCATCTGAGTTTGACAGAATGCATACTGAATTTAATGAATACCAAGTGACAGATTTCACTGATGTGGCTCAGACTCACACATATGATTCGTATTGTCACATGGTAGGACAAAGCTGTATTCTTCGGGGCAATCTAAAAGTACCTAATTTCCCACATCTGGGTAAACTTACAAAAACGATGCTTTCCCTTCCCCATGGGACAGCTGAGGTAAAATGTATGTTTTCATCTGTGAAGTTAACCACTTAAAGATCGGGCCTCATTTTCAGACTCTGTGTTTACAAGTTAAAAACAAGTTTTTTTGCTAGAAAATTACTTAGAACCCCCAAACATTATAATTTTTTTTCCTAACACCCTAGAGAATAAAATGGCGGTCATTGTAATACTTTTTGTCACATCGTATTTGCGCAGCGGTCTTATAACCACACTTTTTTTGAAAAAAAATCACTTTTTCGAATAAAAATAAGACAACAGTAAAGATAGCCAATTTTTTTTTATAATGTGAAAGATAATGTTACGCCGAGTAAATTGATACCCAACATGTCACGCTTCAAAATTGCGCCCGCTCGTGGAATGACGACAAACTTTTACCCTTAAAAATCTCCATAGGCGACGTTTAAAAAATTCTACAGGTTGCATGTTTTGAGTTACAGAGGAGGTCTAGGGCTAGAATTATTGCTCTCGCTCTAACAATTGCTGCGATACCTCACATGTGTGGTTTGACCACCATTTTCATATGCGGGCAATACTCACGTATGCGGTCGCTTTTGCGCTCAAGCTCGTCGGGACTGGCGCTTTAAATAAAAAAATTTCTTATTTATTTTACTTGATTTTATTTATTTTTTCACTGTTTTTTTTTTTAAATTTGGGTCACTTTTATTCCTATTACAAGGAATGTAAACATCCCTTGTAATAGAAAAAAGCATGACAGGTCCTCTTAAATATGAGATCATATTTGGACTTAAATGCAATAAAACAGAAAAAAAAAAATTGTCATTTGAAAAAATGACAACAAAAAACTGTCCCTTTAAGACGTATGGGCGCAAGTGACGTTTTGACGTCGCTTCCGCCCTGCTATGGTATGGGGACGGGTGGGGGCCATCTTCCCCTCACTTGTCTCCATACCCAGCCACGGACAGGTTCCGATCGCCTCCGCTGCTGCCGACGACTCCGGTAAGCGGCGGAGGGCGCGGGAGGGGGTGTGGCCTCCGATAACGGTGATCTTGTGGTGATTCTGCCGCAGAGACCACCATTATCGTAAACAGAACCGCCGGCCAAAAAGATGGATACCTTGAATGTGGCAGCAGCTGCTGCCATTACCGAGATATCTATCTTTAAAGTGCCGACGTATATGTACAGGAGCTGGTTGGCCACCGACATATTAAAAAAGAATTCTAAAGGCATCTGTTAAGATGATCTTAATGTAATGCTGCAATCACTATTCTTACTAATAGCGCCGCTATATTTGTTATTATTTTTTAAAAACTAACCTTATATTTCCCTGTCTTGTGCGGTTCCATGTTGCTTGTGGGCATACAGAGCCCACAAGCATAAACTTCTGGGTTTCGGTGCTGCTGAATAACCAGCATGCACCGCCCGTTCTCACGCATGCGCAGAAAACTTAGCAGCGCAGGAAACTTCTCAGGTTGCCATCACAATGGGCGGCGGCGGAAGTACCCGCCCCGTTGTGATGGCAACCATGATAAGCCTATCAAATACCGGGATTCTAGCCCTCGGTGCTGCCCAGTGACTCCTGGGAAATGATGACACACATCTCCCAGGAGCACTAGCCAACACAGGCACCGAAGGAAGTGATGTGAGACACCGTGGAGAGAAAGGGGGCAGATTACAAGAGACCCCATAGCAACAGCCCTGAACAAGTATGTAAAAAAAAAAATTTGAATGTTTTTTCTAGTTAATTAATGCAAAAGGTGGGTGGAACTTGGCTTTAATGAATACTGGTCTTAGGAACAAATTTCCACTCCAATGTTGGAAGGACTGCTGTTGGCAAAGAGTGGTCCAAGAAGAATTACACAGGAAATGCTTAAACATGTTGATTCCACAATGTATGACCACAAGTTAGAAAATGCATCCAAGCCTAAACAAGGCATTTTTTTTCTGCTGCTGCTGCTAACATGTCTAAGGACAGTGATGATGTGGCGGTGGTGTAGTGACAAGTTGACAACATGAGGTTCTTCATATGATTTTTACAACAGAAATTATATGTTTGTACTGTAATAGCATTAGAAAAACTTGTACACACTTAACATTACCAAAAAGACTAAGAGCCCTTTCACACTGGGGCGGTTTGCAGGTGCTATTGCGCTAATAATAGCGCCTGCAAACCGACCCGAAAGTTCCGCTACTTTCATTCCAGTGTGAAAGCCCCGAGGGCTTTCACACTGGAGCGATGCGCTGGCAGGATGGGAAAAAAAGTCCTGCCAGCAGCATCTTCGGAGCGGTGAAGGAGCGGAGTGTAAACCGCTCCTTCATTGCTCCTGTCCATTGAAATCAATGGGACGGCGTGGCTATACCGCCGGCAAAGCGCCTCTGCAGAGGCGCTTTGCGGTGGTATTTAACCCTTTCTTGGCCGCTAGCGGGGGCTAAAACTGCCCTGCTAGCGGCCGCATACCGACGGTAAAACGCCGCTAATAATAGCGGCGTTTTACCGCCGACACCGCCCCCCGCCCCAGTGTAAAAGGGCTCTAAGACCCCCTTTCACACTGAGACGCTTTACAGGCGCTACAGCACTAAAAATAGCGCCTGCATAGCGCCTGTAAAGAGCCTCACCTGTCTCTCCAGTGTGAAAGCCCGAGTGCTTTCACACTGGAGCGGTGCGCTTGCAGGACGGTAAAAAAAGTCCTGCAAGCCGCATGTTTGCAGCGCTGTAGGAGCGGTGTATACACTGTTCCTACAGCACCCCTGCCCATTGAAATCAATGGGGCCGCACCACCAAACACCCGGCAAACAACCACTGCAGCTGCGCTATGCAGGCGGTTTTAACCCTTTTTCGGCTGCTGGCAGGGGTTAAATCCCCCCCGCTAGCAGCCGAATAGCGCCGCTATAACGACGGTAAAGCTCCGCTTTACCGCCGCCACCGCCCCCAGTGTGAAAGTAGCCTTACAGTTGTAATTGCAGCAAAAAGGTGGTTCTACAAAGTATTGACTCAGGGGGGCTGAATATAAATGCACTCCACACTTTTCACATATTTATTTGTAAAACATTTTGAAAAACATTTTTCATTTTCCTTCCTCTTCACATTTATGTGCCACTTTGTTTTGGTCTATCACATAAAATCCCAATAAAATACATTTACATTTTTGGTTGTAGCATGACAAAATGTGGAAAATTTCAAGAGGTATAAATACTTTTTCAAGGCACTGTAGTTGGAAGTCTTGCGCCAAATTCATTAAAACCCAGCATAATTTTCATTGTTAGCACAGACAAATGCGACAAAGTCATATGTTCCCTATTCGCTGATTTGTTACGAAAAATTCATAAAGAAATACCACAATACTTGTATAAGTAATAAGGAAAGTAGAGATAAATAAGATCTCTTCCATGTTGGAGTAAATTGTTGATTGTCACATGTGTAAGTATTTTTTCTTGTCAAATTTGTTTATTGATTTTGAAAATATAAACTTCGGTACAATTAACAACATATTGATTACATTAAGTGGTAGCATTAGTTGAATTTACATATCAGATCTTAGTATTTCTTGTAGTTACAATTATATAATAAAGAGCAACAAAAAATGAAAAAGTTGTTAAACTTTTAACCTTGAGTAATATGTAATAAAGAAATAATATTAATTACTACGAGATTATTTATCAGTTATTTATAATAGGACATTAGAGCTTACAATCTATTATTGTATTATAATTGAACATTATAAAAGTGAATGTTTCACTACCATTTCGTTATGTAAAAATAAATAGGAGAAGACAGGATAGAATAAGGAGAAAAGAAAAGAATTAACCACTTCACATCCGCGCTATGGCCGAATGACGGCCACAGCACGGACCTGAATCCCCGGGAGGCCGTCATATGACGGCCTCCCCTGTGCACGTGCGCTGCGCGCGCCCTACAGGGCGCGCGCCGAGCGCGCTGTGATCACCGAGTCACTGAGACTCGGGTGATCACCGATCCAAGTAAGGGGCCAGTCCCGGCCCCTTACCATGTGATCAGCTGTCAGCCAATGACAGCTGATCACATGATGTAAACAAAAGATTGGTAATCGTTTTTTTTTCTACTCACGCTGACAGCGTGAGTAGAAAAAAAAGCCGATCACCGGCTCGGATGTGAGGGACATCGGTCCCGAAGTGGAAGAGGCACATCTGCCTCATCAGTGCCACCTAATAGTGCCCACAGTGCCACTTAACAGTGCCCACAAGTGCCACCTATCAATGCCCTCAAGTGCCACCTATCAATGCCCACAAGTGCCAGCTATCAATGCCCACCTGTAGTGCCAATCAGTGCCACCTAGCAGTGCTGCCCATCACTGCCACCCATCAGTGCCCATCACTGCCGCCTATCAGTGCCCATCACTGCCGCCTCATCAGCATACATCAATGAAGGAGAAAAATTACCCGTTTTAAATTTTTTATAACAAAATATAAAAAAATTGAATTTTTTTTTTTTTTTAATTCAGTTTTTTAAATTTTTTTAACAAAAAGTAAAAACTGTAGAGGTGATCAAATACCCCCAAAAGAAAGCTCTATTTGTGGTGTAAAAATGATAAAAATTTCATTTGGGTACAGTGTTGTATGACCGCGCAATTGTCATTCAAAGTGCGTCAGTGCTGAAAGCTAAAAATTGGTCTGGATAGGAGGGGGGTTTAAGTGCCCAGTACGCAAGTGGTTAAAGGAAAGTAAAGATAAGTAGAATTAAAAAAAAAAAAGTCTGGATTATATGTACATGTATATGACAATATGTACATAGTATCTTTTTATCAGTTATTCAAAACAAAGTTATATAGTTACCAAGGTTTTAGTAAAGAAGTGTCAAAATTAGGAGAAAGAAAGTGGGTCACCCAAGGACTCCAAATTTTCTCAAATTTAGGAATGTTATCGTTGGGTATGAGTGAATGTAGGGTCACAATAGTGATAGTAACACACAAAATAACAAAAATATGTAATCAAACATATATGGAATGTATAACCACAAAGTTATTATAGCTCATAAATCTGAGGGTCATAAACTATGTTGGTGACAAGGAAGTGTAAGTGAATCACACTGGATGTGACATCAACACAATGGATGTGACATCAAGACAAAGATATTATAGCTCATAAATCTGAGGGTCATAAACTATGTTGGTGACAAGGAAGTGTAAGTAAATCACACTGGATGTTACATCAAGGTGAAGACCAAAAAAATAATAAAAATAAAAAGTACAAAATTAGAAAAATGGGATCAATCAGAACAAAGTGAATGGTCCTGTGAATTACATTAACGTGACAATGCAAACATGAGTGAATGAATGAGATAAGCAATACCGCATGTCTACCATGTCAAACTAGTAAAAGTCATAAACAAAAATAAATGACATATGGGTATAACATTGTGCATCTATAGTCCATATACAAAGTGGAGATTCATGGAAGTGCAGATATGGTGCTGTTGATACTCCAAAATTTCGTAAATGCTTCTCAAAGTGGTGTTAGAGGCATACTGACCTGCAAGACACTATCTTCTCCAAACCCAACTTCAAGCAAAGAAAAATGCAATGCCCTTACCAGAGGTGGTGGACTCACAGGCCATTGGCGATGAGTCAGATAAGCTTGTACCGTCAAGCGGTGAGGTTGGATCCAGTTCCAATCGATCAGATATGCTTAGTAGGGAAGGAGAGCCTTGGGACTTGCTCGCCCCTGGAAGAGATGAACTGAGCCCGAACTTCCTACTGGCCTAGTTTCCTGTCCGGGGGACTGGCTTGAATCATCCACCAAACTCCACTCAATCTGCGACAGTCCTCATAATGTGACAAGTAAAAAAGAGAAAAACCTCCACATGGTGTAAATTCGATAAGAATGGAAAATGTATTGGTATAAAAGATACTTCCAACATATGGTAAAAATATGGGCGATAAAAATTTGGTTCAATTGAACTAAACAGCGCAGTAAAAGGTGGCTGGGGTAGCAAAATAGACCCAACGCGTTTCGTCCCCTTAGACTACTGCTGGGGTATAAGCCAACCTGCCACCAACTGCGCTTTATATAGAAATGAATAAAAACCATTAAACACCTGATCAGAACCGTGTGCGGCCTGACTTCTGGGTTCGTTGGCGTCCATACCAGTCTACTATCATGTGACAAGTTAACTGGCCAATAGTGTGTGAGCGGAGTTGGTAGAGAACCAAGCCTCCATATCGCCCTCCAATCAACCACTCCCAAGTGCTCGTCAGTGAGAATGGTCAAGTGACAACCACGTGACCAGACGTTTGCGTGATGACGTGGTATGCATTCGGAGAGTACGTATCATCGGAGACAGGAAGCAGGAACTAATTCAAACTCGATTTGGAATGCAAACGCGATCCAAGTGGTCATTCGGACCAGAAAAAAATTTATAATAGGTAGACACAAGAAATGTGAGCCACCATTTAGCCTAGATGTAAATTAACATAGGAACGGTAATGTGGATAACAGGCAGTCAAGCCGCACACCCGAGCAAGGAGACTATGCCAGGCGTTAAAGTTACATACGTATATAAATGTGTAACACTAAAAGAAATAGTGTATTGTGAACAAAAGAAATATAGAAATAACGCAGAAATATAATGTTGAGATATGACAAACAATGATTAAGACCATATAGAATGAAATAATATGTATAACAATGATTGGTGAAGGGATATGCATGACACACTAAGTCTCCATGTTAATGGTTAACTGTGTGAACACTGTAGGGCATGTCAAATCTCCATAATGCTAAGGAGTAGAAAAACAGAACGAACTACATGTTCCCTAGGTATGGCCAGAGACTTTAATACCATCCGAACGGATTAAAAATCTACCATATCATCCAAACCAGGTACAAGAGACAAAAAGAATTTAAAAGATGCATAAAAAGATGGTGGAAATGATCTCTTAGTGAATGCATCTATACAGTTGACAAAAGTATTTTGAGGTCTTTCTACATCTCGTGGAGATTTCTCAAACAATGGAGGTGGGACATGTAGATGCAAACCATCTCAAACACCGAACGCATCTTCGATAAAAAAAAAAAAAAAGGAAAGATAACAATACTCAAGATTGATTAATGAATGCATTGATGTCCCAATCAATGTTTAATCCATGGGGATAGGACATTTTAATTGGTGTATCCAAAAAGTTTCTAACCTGGATACACCTCTTACGTTGGACTCCCCTCTCCAATGGGGCACAAACTTGTCTATAATTTGAAATTTAGTCCCCATTGGGTTTTGGTTGTGGCAAAGTAGATAATGCTTGGGTACGCTGTGATTAGTGCGTCCCTTCTTGATAGCTGTAATATGTTCATTAACTCGTATGGCAAAGGTGCGTATTGTCCGGCCTATATATTGTTTCCCGCAAGGGCAGGTGATGAGATAAACAATATACTTGGTCGAACAGGTCGCAATTTGCTTCATCTCTTATTCTCTTCCAGTGATGGTAGATCTGAAAGTTTCGATTTTTCACGCTTTGCATACGTTATGTTTACATACTGTACACCTACAACATGGGAAAAAGCTATTCATATCGTGAAAAAAGGATGGAACCGTCGGAGGGTCTGTTACATTAGGTGCGATTTGACCCTTAACGGATAAAGCACCCCTGTAAATTACTCCAGCTCATTCTGGGAGTAAGGGACCTAATATTGAATCATTTTTTAACACTTTCCAGTGTCTAGAAATGATGTCTTTAATTTGTTTGTGTTGAATCGAGTAATTCGTAAGAAAGGACCATTTATGTCTATTGTCTTGAGATCTTTTTGGTTGTTCAACTATCAAAGATGTTCTGTCAACCAAAGCAACTCGCTGGATTTCCTCATTGATCTGGGATATGTCATATCTCTTATCTGTGAACCTAGATTTAAGGGTCTCTGCTTGTTGGAAATAGTCTGAGAGATGGGAGCAGTTACGTCTCCTCATCAATTGGCTCCGGGGCACTGATTTTAACCATGCTGCATGATGGCAGCTATCAACCGGAATATATCAATTGCGATCGGTAGCTTTGAAGAAAGTTTTAGTCTCCAGATGGCCGTTGACAGCAGTGATTTCCAAATCTAAGAAATGAATCGTGGAAACACTAGCTTCATGTGATAAGTGAATTCCAACCTGGTTATCATTTAAATTAGACATAAATCTGTCCAAAGATTCCATGTTGCCCCTCCATAGGAGGAGGATGTCGTCAGTGTAGGACATCCTCCCCCTATGGAGGCTCAACATGGAATCTTTGGACACGATTCATTTCTTAGATTTGGAAATCACTGCTGTTTCGCGATCCTAACAGGGACCAGATACCAACGCATAAGTACTTTATAGTTCACCTCTAAGGCTACTACATTATGAAAAGATATTTTGGTATTGGCCCAGACTTTATCCCATTTGGATGAGTCCATTTGAAAAACAAGATCATTCTCCCATTTTTCCACATAGGAGGGTGTTTTTTGTATTAGGCAAAGCATTCAGGTGACTATACAACATTGACACAAGCCCCTTTGAGTGGGGGTCATTTTTACAAATACGTTCAAAATGTGGTATGTCACATAGATTATCTCTACCTTGTATAAATGGCATAAAAAATGTTTTCATCTGTAGATAACGAAAGAGTTCTGAATCTGGAAATTGATGGGTTTCACATATTTCAGGAAATGTTTTAAGTGAAGTGGTCGTTATCAGGTCATAGAGTTGTGTTAAATCGGCAGAAATCAATTTTTTAAAAGTTTTAGGAGATGTATGAGCCGGGTAGAAACGTGGATTTCTAATAAATGATACAAGAGGTATATGCAAATATTGTAGTCTTTTGATTACTTTGAATCTATCCCATATAGCAATTGTATGTTTAGTAATCCTATTTGTTATTATTTTATGGTCAGAAGAGTGTAAGTATTTTTTACACTTCTGTCCTCTGCACTCCGTGCATCATATTTTTGCTCAGACCATCCATCACCACATCTTATTTCTGCTCAGAGCACCCACAGGATTTTGAGCATGATTTTGTGACACATATAATCGTGTGTCTTTTGTGGGCGTTGTCAGTAGTGTGTCCCTGGATTTCATTTTGAAAATCTGCACAGTCAAAAAAAATCAGTGTTTCTTGTTCCTGACCGTGATATTAAAGTGTTTATATCCCTAAAGATAAAAAAAATTTGCTGAAATGTGATTTATCATGTCATTATAAAATGTCTCTCTGCCGATGTTCCTTTTTACCTGGTTGATTCTGCCTGTGCCCTGCCTCCAGAGAGTAAACTGACCACGCTAGCATGCTAGTGTGGTCAATTTATTAAGTCTTGTGTCATCACACTAAAGATACAGGCAGGCTGTTCAAGAGCACAGCCTGCCTGTATCTTCTGTAGTCAGACACAGCCCCCCGCCCCCCGCCACTGCACTCATCTGGGGAAAGGAGGAAATGACACATGCCGACGGGCCTGAAGGCATTCCATTGCTATGGGAACCCAGAAGCTTGGCGGCAACGTCACCTTCTGTCATGACGTGCATGCCCTGAAATTGGGCACGCCCACCAGCAGGTCCATGCATCATTGTGGGAAGCTGCATCGATCACGTGACCTGCAATACTGAAGCTGGTGATAGCTGGACAGGATGTTTTTTTTATTTAAAGTGATACTAAAGTCTTGTTTTTTGTCTTTTTTAAATAACCTACATGTTAAACTTACCTGCTCTGTGCAGTGGTTTTGCACAGAGCAGCCCCGATGCTCCTCTTCTCAGGTCCCTCCTCGGCTCTCTTGGCCCCTTCCTCCTGTTGAGTGCCCCCACAGCAAACAGCTTGCTATGGGGGCACCAGAGCTGAGCTGTATCTCTATGTGTCCATTCAGACATGGAGCTGTGGTTCGGCCCCACCCCCTCTCTCTCCTGATTGGCTAACTGATTTTGATTGACAGCAGCGGGAGCCAATGGTGCTGCTGCGGTGTCTCAGCCAATCAGGAGGGAGAGTCCCGGAAGGCAGAGAACTTACCCCCTTCCTGACCAGAGCACTTTTTGCGATTCAGCACTGCATCGCTTTAACTGACAACTGCGCAGTCGTGCGACATTGCACCGAAACAAAATTGATGTCCTTTTTTCTCCACAAATAGAGCTTTCTTTTGGTGGTATTTGATCACCTCTGCGGTTTTAATTTTTTGTACTATAAACAAATATAGATCATTTTGAAAAAAACGCAATATTTTTTACTTTTTGCTATAATAAATATCCCCCAAAAATATATAAAAAAACAATTTTTTTCCTCAGTTTAGGCCGATACGTATTCTTCTACATACTTTTTGGTAAAAAAATCGCAATAAGCCTATATTGATTGGTTTGCGCAAAAGTTTTAGCGTCTACAAAATAGGGGATAGATTTACAGCATTTTTATTATAAATTTTTTTTTATTAGTAATGGCGGCGATCTGCAATTTTTATCGTGACTGCGACATAATGGCGGACACATTGGAAACTTTTGACACTATTTTGGGACCGTTGTCATTTATACAGCGATCAGTGCTATAAAAATGCACTGATTAATGTGTAAATGACACTGGCAGGGAAGGGGTTAAACTCTAGGGGGCGATCAAGGGGTTAAGTGTGTCCTAGGGAGTGATTCTAACTGTGGTGGGGATGGGCTACAACTCAAATGACAGCAATTGAGCAACCAATGACAGGGAGCAGTGATCTCTGTCATGTCACTAGGCAGAATGAAGAAATGCCTTATTTCACCGTTCTGCGGCTCCGTGACACGATCGCCAGGAGACGGACACGGTCATGCTGTACGCGGCGGGCACCTGCTAGCCCCGCCAATTAAAGGGGACGTACAGGTACGCCCATTTGCCCACCGCTGCCATTGTGCCAACATATATCGGCGTGCAGCATTCAGCAAGTGGTTAAAAACAATCACACAATTCATATAGGCATCCATTTTTGTGTATAAAAATGATTTTGTCATGAGTTACAGTTACAACCACTTTAAGAGAGGGAAACCTGCAAAGAATGAAACATAGAGACTATCGATGCCTACATACCCTTCCACAAATACTAGTCTCCTGGCAGCCTTATTGAAGCTTTTGTTCAAATCTTTGAGTCACTGACCTAGAACAAGTATGTTGATTACAGCTTCTACTTTTCTATAACTTTCTCAATCAGTAGGCTTGTACCAAGCAATTGATTCAGAGAGTGTTGAAGCCAGTGGATCAGCATAACAACGAGTCAATAAGCATTTTTAGAAGTATGCCAGCAATGGAAGCTTTTGCATCTCTCTCATGACAGGTTTACTTTCAATTAGAACTGTAGTGCTGAGTGCGGCAGAAGAATTTGCAATAATGTGCAAATGTCCACAATATACAACCTTACCTCTGAATTTATCCTTCTTTCATGCTCTATAGCTACCTATGAGATCCTCATTGAAGCTTCCACCGGTGTGGACTTTTTCTTTTGAACATATTGCATGGAAACTTGATGAAGTTTCACTATCTTGACACTCTGCTCTAATGCCCCGTACACACGAGTGGAATTTCCGTCGGAAAAATCTTGGATGGTTTTTCCGACGGAATTCCGCTGAAGCTTGGCTTGCATACACACGGTCGCACAAAAGTTCTCTGAACTTTCGACCGTCAAGAACGTGGTGACGTACAACACTACGACGAGCCAAGAATATGAAGTTCAATGCTTCCGAGCATGCGTTGAATTGTTTCCGAGCATGCGTGTTTTTTTGCACATCGGAATTGCATGCAGACGAACTGAATTTCCAATAGGAACTTTTTCCGTCGGAAAAATAGAGAACCAGCTCTCAATCTTTTGCTGGCAGAAATTCAGACAGAAAAAGTTGGATGGAGCATACACATGGTCGGAATATCCAACCAAAAGCTCCTATCACACTTTTTTTGACGGAGATTCCGACCGTGTGTATGCAGCATTACAGATGCTGGAGGTGAACACACTACACTGAGTTTGATGTTATTAAAAATAATAAAAAAATCTCTTAAAATGATCAAGATGTTTTTGGTGCATATAAAATGTGCATGCTAGTATTTTTTACGTTACAGTATTGCTTTGATTTGATTGAGTTTATATAGGTTTAACCACTTGACGACCGCCTCACGCCGATGTACGTCGGCAAGGTGGCACGGACAGGCAAAATCACGTACATGTACGTGATTTGCCTTCCACGCGTGGGGGGTCCGATCGGACCGCCCCCCCCCGGTGCCCGAGGCGGTCGTCTTTTGTCCCACGGCGATCGGCTGTGAGGTTGAGGCCATCTGTTCGTGGCCCCCCCCTCGTGATCGCCGCCGGCCAATCGAATCATTCCTTTGCTGCTGTATGCTAAACAGCAGCAAAGGAAATGATGTCATCTCTCCTCGGCTCGGTAATTTCCGTTCCGGCCCGAGGAGAGAAGACATCAATGTGAGCGCACAACACTACACACACATAGTAGAACATGCCAGGCACACAAAACACCCCGATCCCCCCCCCCCGATCGCCCCCCGATCCCCCCCCAATCACCCCCCCCTGTCACAAACTGACACCAAGCAGTTTTTTTTTTTTTTTTCTTATTACTGCATTGGTGTCAGTTTGTGACAGTTACAGTGTTGGGACAGTTACTGTTACCCCCCTTTAGGTCTAGGGTACCCCCCTAACCCTCCCTAATAAAGTTTTAACCCCTTGATCACCCCCTGTCACCAGTGTCGCTAAGCGATCATTTTTCTGATCGCTGTATTAGTGTCGCTGGTGACGCTAGTTAGGGACGTAAATATTTAGGTTCGCCGTCAGCATTTTATAGCGTCAGGGACCCCCATATACTACCTAATAAATGTTTTAACCCCTTGATGGCCCCCTAGTTAACCCTTTCACCACTGATCACTGTATAAGTGTTACGGGTGACGCTGGTTAGTTTGTTTATTTTTTATAGTGTCAGGGCACCCGCCGTTTATTACCGAATAAAGGTTTAGCCCCCTGATCGCCTGGCGGTGATATGCGCCGCCCCCAGGCAGCGTCAGATTAGCGCCAGTACCGCTAACACCCACGCACGCAGCATACACCTCCCTTAGTGGTATAGTATCTGATCGGATCAATATCTGATCCGATCAGATCTATACTAGCGTCCCCAGCAGTTTAGGGTTCCCAAAAACGCAGTGTTAGCGGGATCAGCCCAGATACCTGCTAGCACCTGCGTTTTGCCCCTCCGCCCAGCCCACCCATGTGCAGTATCGATCGATCACTGACACTTACAAAACACTAAACGCATAACTGCAGCGTTCGCAGAGTCAGGCCTGATCCCTGCGATCGCTAACAGTTTTTTTGGTAGTATTTTGGTGAACTGGCAAGCACCAGCCCCAGGCAGCGTTAGATTAGCGCCAGTACCGCTAACACCCACGCACACACCGTACACCTCCCTTAGTGGTATAGTATCTGAACGGATCAATATCTGATCTGATCAGATCTATACTAGCGTCCCCAGCAGTTTAGGGTTCCCAAAAACGCAGTGTTAGCGGGATCAGCACAGATACCTGCTAGCACCTGCGTTTTGCCCATCCGCCCGGCCCAGCCCAGCCCACCCAAGTGCAGTATCGATCGATCACTGTCACTTACAAAACACTAAACGCATAACTGCAGCATTCGCAGAGTCAGGCCTCATCCCTGCGATTGCTAACAGTTTTTTTGGTAGCGTTTTGGTGAACTGGCAAGCACCAGCGGCCTAGTACACCCCGGTCGTAGTCAAACCAGCACTGCAGTAACACTTGGTGACGTGGCGAGTCCCATAAGTGCAGTTCAAGCTGGTGAGGTGGCAAGCACAAGTAGTGTCCCGCTGCCACCAAAAAGACAAACACAGGCCCGACGTGCCCATAGTGCCCTTCCTGCTGCATTCGCCAATCCTAATTGGGAACCCACCGCTTCTGCAGCGCCCGTACTTCCCCCATTCACATCCCCAACCAAATGCAGTCAGCTGCATGAGAGGCATTTTCTTTATGTCCTCCCGAGTACCCCTACCCAACGAACCCCCCTCAAAAAAGATGTTGTGTCTGCAGCAAGCGCGGATATAGGCGTGACACCCACTATTATTGTCCCTCCTGTCCTGACAATCCTGGACTTTGCATTGGTGAATGTTTTGAACGCTACCGTGCACTAGTTGAGTATTAGCGTAGGGTACAGCATTCCACAGACTAGGCACACTTTCACAGGGTCTCCCAAGATGCCATCGCATTTTGAGAGACCCGAACCTGGAACCGGTTACAGTTATAAAAGTTAGTTACAAAAAAAGTGTTAAAAAAAAATATATATATATATATATATATATATATATATATATATATATAAAATTTAAAAAAAATAGTTATCGTTTTATTGTTCTCTCTCTCTCTATTCTCTCTATTGTTCTGCTCTTTTTTACTGTATTCTATTCTGCAATGTTTTATTGTTATTATGTTTTATCATGTTTGCTTTTCATCTTGGTGTGGTCAGATGCTTTGAGGGCAGAGGAGAGATCTAGGGTCTAATAGACCCCAATTTTTTCAAAAAAGAGTACCTGTCACTACCTATTGCTATCATAGGGGATATTTACATTCCCCGAGATAACAATAAAAATGAAAAAAAAAAAATATGAAAGGAACAGTTTAAAAATAAGATAAAAAAGCAAAAAAATAATAAAGAAAAAAAAAAAGAAAAAAAAAAGCACCCCTGTTGCCCCCTGCTCTCGCGCTAAGGCGAACGCAAGCGGCGGTCTGTCGTCAAACGTAAACAGCAATTGCACCATGCATGTGAGGTATCACCGCGAAGGTTAGATCGAGGGAAGTATTTTTAGCAGTAGACCTCCTCTGTAAATCTAAAGTGGTAACCTGTAAAGGCTTTTAAAGGCTTTTAAAAATGTATTTATTTTGTTGCCACTGCACGTTTGTGCGCAATTGTAAAGCATGTCATGTTTGGTATCCATGTACTCGGCCTAAGATCATCTTTTTTATTTCATCAAACATTTGGGCAATATAGTGTGTTTTAGTGCATTAAAATTTTAAAAAGTGTGTTTTTTCCCCAAAAAATGCGTTTGAAAAATCGCTGCGCAAATACTGTGTGAAAAAAAAAAATGAAACACCCACCACTTTAATCTGTAGGGCGTTTGCTTTAAAAAAATATATAATGTTTCGGGGTTCAAAGTAATTTTCTTGCAAAAAAAAAAAAACTTTTTCATGTAAACAATAAGTGTCAGAAAGGGCTTTGTCTTCAAGTGGTTAGAAGAGTGGGTGATGTGTGACATAAGCTTCTAAATGTTGTGCATAAAATGCCAGGACAGTTCAAAACCCCCCCCAAATTACCCCATTTTGGAAAGTAGACACCCCAAGCTATTTGCTGAGAGGCATGTCGAGTCCAAAAAAAAAAAATTTGTCTCTTTCCCGCAACTTGTGTCAAAATATAAAATATTCCATGGACTCAATATGCCTCTCAGCAAATAGCTTGGGGTGTCTACTTTCCAAAATGGGGTCATTTGGGGGGGGGGTTTGTGCCACCTGGGCATTCCATGGCCTCCGAAACTGTGATAGGCAGTGAAGAGTGAAATCATAAATTTACACCCTTAGAAATCCTGAAGGCGGTGATTGGTTTTCGGGGCCCCGTACGCGGCTAGGCTCCCAAAAAGTCCCACACATGTGGTATCCCCATACTCAGGAGAAGCAGCAGAATGTATTTTGGGGTGCAATTCCACATAGGCCCATGGCCTGTGTGAGCAATATATCATTTAGTGACAACTTTTTGTAAATATTTTTTTTTTTTGTCATTATTCAATCACTTGGGACAAAAAAAATAAATATTCAATGGGTTCAACATGCCTCTCAGCAATTTCCTTGGGGTGTCTACTTTCCAAAATGGGGTCATTTGGGGGGTTTTTGTACTGCCCTGCCATTTTAGCACCTCAAGAAATGACATAGGCAGTCATAAACTAAAAGCTGTGTAAATTACAGAAAATGTACCCTAGTTTGTAGACGCTATAACTTTTGCGCAAACCAATAAATATACGCTTATTGACATTTTTTTTACCAAAGACATGTGGCTGAATACATTTTGGCCTAAATGTATGACTAAAATTGAGTTTATTGGATTTTTTTTATAACAAAAAGTAGAAAATATCATTTTTTTTCAAAATTTTCGGTCTTTTTCCGTTTATAGCGCAAAAAATAAAAACCGCAGAGGTGATCAAATACCATCAAAAGAAAGCTCTATTTGTGGCAAGAAAAGGACGCAAATTTTGTTTGGGTACAGCATTGCATGACATCGCAATTAGCAGTTAAAGCGACGCAGTGCCAAATTGGAAAAAGACCTCTGGTCCTTAGGCAGCATAATGGTCCGGGGCTCAAGTGGTTAAGGTACTAACATCAGAAAACTTTGGGCAGATATTTGTTTTGACCAAAGCTTCTTTCCAGTCACAGCCAGAACTCTGCTCATCATAAATCATCTTTGGCTCTGGGTTCGATCCAGAAATATCTAATAAAATGCATTTAATACAAAATAACACCCAACAGGCACTCTATAATAGATAAATGGAATGGAACAAAGCTGTGTTCTAAACATTAAATAATAGGTCCTATCAGTAACTGTGTCTGATTGCCCATTTTCCTCTCTAATCCTTTTCTTTTTAATCTTTTTTTGATTCCTTGCCACGGTTGGGATAACCGTCATGGAATGAATGAGGCTTGTGAATTGGTCTGTTTTAGACTTCATGTGATTCTTTTAGTGACGTATTAAAAAGATGACACGATGAAAGGCTTCGTTATGGGTCCTGACTGCCTGTGGCTTCTAGAATGGATGGTTCAGCTCACATCCTGGAGAAAGACATGTCAATCACATTATTAACTAATGGCAATGTGCATGCTGCTCCAAACTTGTAACAGAGTACAAAGGCGAATCTACAGTGAAGCTGCTAAACTGTATTATGCAAGGTTATGTTCTCTACGTAAATCACGAGCCAAATGAATAGAGTTCATTGGGCTTCTCAGGATAGTATTATCCATAGGTTTAAAATATGGGTGTAAGTTCATATTCTGAATAATAGAAACAAAACTCAATTCATTTACAATTTGGACATATGATCTGGATATATAAACTGATGCTTCAGAATTTCTTTACTAAATGGCCAAAGTGGGGCTCACATGCAAATAGTTGTACCCTGTTTCCCCGAAAATAAGACCTAGTGTGATTGTCAGTGATGGCTGCAATATAAGCCCTACCCCCCAAAGAAGCCCTAGTTAAAGTCTTTGTAGGTCTTCTTTGCAGGGTAGGGCTTATTTTCAGGGAAACAGGGTAGGGCTTATTTGGGGGGTAGGGCTTATATTGCAGTCATCGCTGACAATCACGCTAGGTCTTATTTTCGGGGAAAAAGGGTAGTGTACAATTAACTAAAATCCGCTGTAAATAAAGTTAAGATCCTTTTCACACTTAGGCAGTTTTCAGGTATTTTAGCGCTAAAAATAGCGCCGGTAAAGCGCCTGAAAACTGCCTCTCAAGCCACCCCCCGGTGCAAAAGCCCTAGTGCTTCTACACTGGGGCGGTGCGCTTGCAGGACGGGAAAAAATCCCTGCAAACAGCATCTTTGGGACAGTGTGGAATCAGTGTATACACCACTTCCACACCACCCCTGTCCATTGGATTGAATGGGTACCGCTTCCAAAGCGCCTGAAAAGCGCTTCGGAAGCGCCGCATCACGGATGCTTTTAACTCCTTCTTGGGGGTTGAAAACGCCCTGCTACCACCCGAAAAACAACGTCAAAGCGCTGCCATGACAGCGGTAAAGCGCCGCTAAAATGAGGTGTCGCTTTACTGCTAAAGTCAGCACCGCCCAGTGTGAAAGTACCCTAAAGAGGACCTTTAACCTGACTGAAACAAAAAAATTAAAGGCACCATTTTTAATGTTTTTAAATGTCAAATAATACATATTTACTATTACTTGTGTTTGTTGTCTTGATTACCTTTCTTTTTTAATATCTCTCTGCCATTATTGTGGTAGCCATTTTACTAAAGGCCCTTACTTCCCGGAATTGTTTTTTTATACCACCACCCTGACGACGAGGTAATCCTTTACCTGTACACTCAGCGCTCTACCAGAAATCCTTTTCCTTTACATGTTGCCATATTAACAACAAACCCACACTTTTTCCTCAAGATCTTGCAAAATTATGTGAAAACCTTGCCTGATTTAGCCGTCTTCAACAAGATCTCACTGGAAGGCACTGGTGATTTAACCTTTGCAATGGGGCATTTGTGAGGCCAGGGCTACATCACCAGTGCCTCAGTGAACTCAAAATATAATCTAAGCAAGGGTGAGTAAAAAAACGATATAAAGTATTTTCAAAATGACATGCTTATGTTTGGGGGCAGCATGCAGAGGTGCACACTTCATGCATGTTTTGAGTAAAGATGGCCATGCACTGATCAAAATTTCAGTCAGTGTTTGCCAGTCCTTGCTTGACAAAAGTCGATCATTTAATCAATTTCTGTTTAAGGGACACGCTGGAAATTTGTGCCGATCAGCAGCTGCAGCAAAAAGACTGCAGCTGCTGATCATTGTATTCTGACAGTGATGGGTGCTCCTTTCAGGATACAATGTCCTGGCAAGGGGAATTCCTCCATCCACCTATTGTCAAAAATTTTCACAAAAATTCAAAAATATAAATGTCTATGGGCAGCTTAACAGGGAAAAGGTTGTGAGGGCATAAATAATTGCCACAATAAATATTCTGTTATTTAATGGTAATAAAATAACCTTTCTATTTACTTTCTGTCACAGTCTGATTTTCTAAAGAGAGAGGCCTAAGAAGTAAAATATTTCTTCTTTGTTACCACAGAAACACCCAGGGCGCTTTCTAGACTGCTTATCCCAGTAATAGCCCCAAAAATGTAATTCTTATTTATGTGATTGCTTAAAGAGGAAGTAAACCCTGATGGGTTTACTTCATCTTTGTTTCCCTGCAAAGGTAAAGCATAATGGGCTACTATGCATTGCATAGTAGCCCATTATGTGACAGTTACCTGTAGGAGAAGCCTACGATGCCCCCATCTTCCTCTCTAGCAGCGAGCTGCCATTATTCACCCCTCTTCCTTCCGGGGCCGCGAACTTTGGCTCTGTGACTGGCCAAAGTCGCGTGACGTCACTCCCATGCATGTGCGCGGGAGCCGCCAGTCACGGCATGACCCGAGCTAGAAACGGCACAGCGTGCTCTTTCTAACTTCGGCGCATGCGCAGAAGAAATCGCCGTACGGCGATTTGGAAATATCTCCTAGACCATGTGGGTCTAGGAGATATTTCAAGCACCTACAGGTAAGCCTTAATCTAGGCTTATCTGTAAGTTAAAAAGGTCTGTAAGGGTTTACAACCATTTTAACCGCTTTCTTCAGATGTTTTTATCTTTCTACAACACTGAAGCCAATCATGTGATTGCACTAAGCTGATCCTCCCTGCAAACACTCAGGAAATAGGAAGTTGTGTTAGGCTGGGTTCACACATGTCTGGCTGTGGTTTGCAGTCTGGAGTCTGGTGAGTTTCTGTTCACAGGTTCAGGCGCGATTCAGGTGAGAATTTTTATCTGTGTTCACACCTGAACCGGACCCAAATACGCACAGGACCCTTTTTCAGACTGCACTGCAGCCGCCCCAGGCATGCGTGAACTGGCTCTATTGAAAGCCATTCACATTTACAAGTTATGCAAATTGGATGCGATTAAAAGCGCACATAAACGCTTCTGCTCTGCTGGTTACTTTCAATTTAAAAAGAACCACATCTCCCATGGTACCTCGCTGCCTGCTGTGATTCCTGTTCTGATCCCACCTCCTGAAACTCCTCCTCTCAGCACCTCAGTAGTTCAGAAGGCAGGTTCTGTAAATTCTGTGACACAGCAGTGCCTACTCACAAGGCAACATGAACACATGTCACAGAATTCAAGGAATGTGTGTTTGAGGACCATCACAAAATAAGCTTCAATTATTCATATTAATAGGAGTAGGCTAGAAATAATGGAAGTACGTTATGGAAATTAATATACGACCGTAGATACACTTTAATGATATTTAAGAATAGAGTAATTATGATTACTGCAGCTATAAAATGCACAACTCTGGATCTTGGTGATGCAGGCAAGTAGTCAGTCCTCCCTCTCACTGGTGCACAGGGGCGTTGGGAGGGGGTGGCTAGGGGTGGCTGAAGCCCCGAATGTGACCCCGAAAAGCCCAGAGTCTCAGGCATGCAGCTCTCCATTGCAAGCGGCGAGCGCCAGGACCGATCTGATCCCAAGCACCGAAGTTGGCCGAGAGCGGCCGAGTGCCATAGCAGGTCCCGCCTTCTGGAGCCTGCAACGCCTATGATGGACGTCCCACTGGTCCAATGCCAGGACCGCAGGACGTGTGACGTCCATCATAGGCACTGCAGGCTCCAGAAGGCGGGAATTACAACACGGCCGCCGCGCCACATCCCCGCTCGGCGCTCGGGCGGGCCGCTCTCCTCTCCTCCTCGGCTCCTCCTCTGACTGACTGACTGACTGCCTGGCTGCTGTGACACCGCACACCACGGCTGAGGTAGGTCAGACAGTGTATGTAAATGTCAGCGTATGTGGGTCAGGCAGGTCAGTGTAGGTAGGTCAATGTAGGTAGGTCACTACCATCAGTGTAGGTAGGTCACTGTAGGTAGGTCACTACCGTCAGTGTAGGTAGGTCAGTGCATGTAGGTCAGTGTAGGTAGGTCAGTGTAGGTAGGTCACTACCGTCAGTATAGGTAGGTCACTGTAGGTAGGTCACTACCATCAGTGTAGGTAGGTCACTGTATGTAGGTCACTGTAGGTAGGTCACTACCGTCAGAATAGGTAGGTCAGTGTATGTAAATGTCATTGTATGTAGGTCAGGCAGGTCAGTGTAGGTAGGTCAGTGTAGGTAGGTCACTACTGTCAGTGTATGTAGGTCAGTGTAGGTAGGTCACTACCGTCAGTGTAGGTAGGTCAGTGCAGGTAGGTCAGTGTAGGTAGGTCACTACCGTGAGTGTATGTAGGTCAGTGTAGGTAGGTCAGTGTAGGTAGCTCACTACTGTCAGTGTAGGTAGGTCAGTGTAAGTAGGTCACTACCGTCACTGTAGGTAGGTCACTACCATCAGTGTAGGTAGGTCAGTGTAGGTAGGTCAGTGTAGGTAGGTCACTACCATCAGTGTAGGTAGGTCAGTGTATGTAGGTCACTGCCATCAGTGTATGTAGGTCACTGCCATCAGTGTATGTAGGTCAGGTAGGTCACACCCCTGGTGCAGTAAAAATAGATGTGCAGTAAAACCTTAGATTGAGAGTAACTTGGTTTGAGAGTGTTTTGCAAGACAAGCAAAATTTTTTCATAAATTTTGACTTGATATACAAGTGATGTCTAAACAAGTAGTGTCACATCACAACTGAGTATAAACGAGAAGAGAGGTGCCTCTAAGTGTAACAATACGGTACAAACAGGCACATCTAAGCATGCAGGCATCCGGGGTAAAGCTGCCCACATAGACCATCCTCCGCACCGCCATCGACCCCTTCCACGCTGCGGTCCACAAGAGCTTCAAGCCTCGCTTTCAGATCGCTCTACTGCAGTTTAGTCTTCCCAGTCATGATTTCGGACTGACAGCAGTGAGAGCCGGCGGTGCGGAGGATGGTCTATGTGGACAGCTTTGCCCCGGATGCCTGCATACTTAGATGTGCCTCTTTTAATCATGAATCATGTGAGTTGTTAAATGTTTTAACTTCATTAAATGTAACCATATTGCTACACTTAGAGGTGCCTCTCTTCTCTTTTATACTCTGTAGCTCCTGCAGGATTTTGCTTCTAATCCCCCTTGTGGAAGTTGTTATTTGTGGATGGAAATTTTTTGGTTACACAACCTATCACATTGCTATAATCTTTTTATATGGACTATAACCTGAAGTCCTTCTGAATAAAATGATTGTGGAATGAATAATCTGAGATTTCATCATTTCTTATGGGGAAATTGGCTTTGCTATATGAATGCTTTGGATTACAAGCATGTTTCTGGAACGAATTATGCTCGCAATCCAAGGTTTTACTGTATTAATATGAATATAGAAATGCTGCAGCCCACAATACTGAACCTGATGAGCAGAAATCCACTGTATCCAAGGACTTACAGCTCTGTTGTTTAGTTATAGGGGCTTATATGGCTTATTTTTATTCATCTACATAGTATAAACAAGTCGTGCTTAGACACTTGTGCTTAGACATTTATCTTGGAATGGAACATCCAGTTGAATATTTATCATCCTTTGTAGGCTTCATTTAAGGAATGTTAGAACTGTTGACCTGATGTAAGCTAATTAAGAAATGAATTTTATATCAGAGCCTCAGTGCTACATCCAGAAAATTAAATTGTCTGTCTGTTGTCACAGCAGAAACAGGTCTCAGTCACGCAAGAAGTGTAGCACAAGTTTCCAGGGCAGTCCAAAATTTGGATTTTACAAGAAACAGAGTTATAGATATAGGTATAGCAGAGGTCACAAACCTAAGCAGGCCCTGGGCCTAATGTTAGTGACAGGCGGACCTTTGGCAGGGACATTACACTTATCATTGAGGAACAAATATACAGATATAGCTGCATTGCAAAGGGTATGTCTCTGTAGAGGGAAGGATAAAGAGAGCTTTCCAAAAATCTTGCAATGCTTAACTCTTTTATAACCAGTGGTCATTGCAGTTAAAGGCTAAGTTCATCTTTTCACAAAAAAATTAAAGCAGAACCAATTCCAAATATACTGGCCTCCCCTTCGGACTAGGGTTGCCACCTGTCTGGGATTCACATGGGCAGATCCGGTTTTGAATCATGTGCCCAGAGGGAGTAAGTTCTGCCCCTCCCCCTCCCCAACCCACATGGGCGGGAAAGGAGAGAGTTCTTGAACTGCTTCTCCTCCCCCTGCCCCTACACTTCTGTGTCTGTCTCTGTGAGGGTGGGGAATTTTAAGCCCAGCAGCTAGCAAATACAGTACATGGTGGATGAAAGGTGCCAATACCTGAGCCTCCATCCTCAGGTGAGTGAAGTCACCATCCACTGTCTTTGACTTAAGTTTCACTCTTCCCTGCCTTCTCTCTCTTACCTGAGTGAGTACACTAAGGCAAGGGGGACTCAGATGTAGGGGGTGCACTGCAGACTCTGGTGTAAGAGGGGTTTTAGGCACCCTGATTTAAGGGGGAATACTGGGAACTCTGACGTAAGCAGGGGCTTTGGTGAGAAGAACCCCCCCATCACAGTTCCTCTCTGCAACAGAGTCCAGAATGTTCCCCCATAAAAAAAAAAAATGCTGTGTTCGCCGCTAAAGTGTTCGGGTTTGGCTTAAAAAAGGCAACCTTACTCCAGACCCCATTGCACATAGTGGCCGTAATGCCCCATGCTGCTGGTGTAGCGGCCTGTGTATGGTACACTGCAATGTACAGCCCCAGAGTGAGTATCCATCATAATGCCTGCACTGACCAATGACAAGGTCTTCTTTCTTCTGGGACACCTTACCAGAAGAAGCCACTTCTCATTGTTCAGCATGGTCACATTGCTGCACTTGCCGTTGTGAGCCGTTGTGAGCAGTATGATGGATACTCACTCCAGGGCTGTGTATTGCAATGTATGGTGGCAGAATTGGTCATCGCAGCGGGGTCCAGATGCGTTAACCAGGATATTTCGAGTTAGTTCACCTTTTTTATTTTTATTGAACTTACTCTTTAAATGACCAGTTAAATGTTAGCAGTGCAAGTATGCCTCAGATTACTTGATTATAGCTCTATAACATATTTGTTGGTTTAACAGTGGGGTCTAAAAAGTAAAAACAAGCCCATGTGCACTTTCCTAGTTCTCTCCTGTGACTCTACAAGCTGGTTTACATTTGTGTTTCTGCTTGAAGCATGATCCGAGTTCTGACTGTTGTTCAGATAGCAATAGACAGGCAGAGAGGAGGTTTTAACCCTCCAAATACCACACAACCTTACCACAACTCTGGCAAACACTTCAGTGGGTGGCATTTGGCAGGTGGTACCACCTGCTGAGCACAACAGGTGGTATAATTTCTGCTGGAAGCAAAGCATCGCAGGCACAGCATGTGTACACTCCCGGCCGCTGCCTGTGCAGCAAAGGGGAAGCGGTTGAGGGACGATAAAACTGCAGGGTTTTACCATCCCTCAATTGCAAGTGTAAACTGAAGTCTAACATTCTTATGGCACTGGGCATTTTGCTTGAAGACTTGAGAGAACACATTATGGTCACAAAATGGATAAAGTATGTCTAATGCCACGTACACACGGGCCAACTTTTCGACCGGACTGGTCCGACAGACTTTCCAGCGGACTTTCGACTGACTTTTGACGGACTTTCGACGGATTTTCTAACAAACGGACTTGCCTACACACGATCACACCAAAGTCCGACAGATTCGTACGTGATGATGTACACCGGACTAAAAAAAGGAAGTTCATAGCCAGTAGCCAATAGCTGCCCTAGCGTCGGTTTTTGTCCGTCGGACTAGCATACAGACGAGCGGATTTCTGGGTCCGGCGGAGTTACGACGTAAAGATTTGAAGCATGTTCCAAATCTAAAGTCCGTCAGATTTGCGACTGGAAAAGTCCGCTGAAGGTCCGGTGAAGCCCACACACGATCGGATTGTCCGCCGGATTTGGTCCGTCGGCGTCCGTCAGACCAGTCCGATCGAAAAGTCCAACCGCGTGTACGCCCCATTTGTGCAAAACTTTGTTTTGGGTTTTTGAAAGAACTGGGAAGTGTTAAAACCTCTTTATAGCTGTTTTATTCCCTGTAGGGGATATTCTCCCCCTTTATTTGTTCTGTGACCATTGTCACCTGAGAAGAAGGTTATGGGAAATCCAGAAATGAACTCAGCAAAAATTTTGAAAAACGCATATGCAAGAAAAATGAATGTATTCCAATGAGCCTATTTTACAGAATTGCAGTGCTTTCACATGCTTTTTTAAAAAAAAGTACAGCATGTACTACAAATGCAAGTAAAGAAAATTGAATTGAAATAAATAAAGAAATAAAAAACATAAATAAAGAAAGAAATAAAAAACATTTTTCCAAAAAATGCACAGCATACACACTGCTAGCGCATGTAAACATGCTGCAAATGCACTGAAAATGTACACAAAAGAGCATGCAGAAACACACAGTGAATGCAGAGATTGTGGTGTAATTGAGCCCTTCAAAGGGGATTTCCCCTCACTTTGGAAGGAATTTCTCTCCTGTTGTGTTTCTGGACAGGAAAAGAAGGGACCTCTCTTCAACTGGGCAAAGAAAACTCACTGGAGATCTAATTATTCCCTATTCTATCCAAAATTACAAAGAAAGATACATTTTGTTTTTAAAGTGATTGTAAAGTATAAGTATTTAAATAAGATAATAAACATGTTATACTTACCTGCTCTGTGCAATGGTATTGCACAGAGCGGCCCCGAACCTCCTCTGGTGCTCTGGGCTCCTTCTTTTCTGTGTCTGCCACCATAACAAGGCACTTGCTATGTGGGGAAAACATGCGGGATCGCTCCTAAACCCTGGCTTTGTGCATCCATAGACACACACATCCCGCTCCCTCCTCACAGGATTTGATTGACAGCAGCAATGGCTCCTGTTGCTGTCACTGCAGCCTGTGAGGAGAGGAAAAGAGACCAGCGCTGCTGCAGAAGGGCACAGCGCTGGATCAAGATAGGACTCCAGTAAGTATTTAGGGAGGTGAGGGGGGAGGGGTGGGGATTGATACAACTACTGGGACATTTTTTACCTTAATTCAGGAAATGCGTTACCTAAAAAAGTCTTGCTTTAAAAACACTTTAAATATACTTTAATAGGCTTGAACTATGCTTGTTTAAGGTGGTTCCAAAGGTTCCAGTTGCATTCTATGTATGAAGGTAAAAAAAAACTCTTCAGTGCAGCAGCCCCCTTAGCCTCCCCAATACTTACCAGAGCCCCATCTCGATCCAGCAATGTGCATAAGAGCTGACTCTCCCTCCTCATTGGCGATCACAGCCAGTGAGCCAATAAGGAGTGAGAGGGGGCGGGCCTTAGGCTTTGTGTGTGAATGGACATGCAGAGCCCTGGCTTGGGAACGAGCCTACTTGGGTGCCCCATTGCAAGCTTCTTGCTCTGGGAGCAGGAGGGAGGGGCCAAGAGCGCTGGCGTGAGACCCAAGAAGTGGAGGATTGGGGCTGCTCTGTGCAAGACCACTGCACAGAGCAGGTGAGTATAACATGTTTGTTATTTAAAAAAAAAGTAAGCCTTTAATATCACTTTAGAGTTTCCCAACCTTCTAGCAGTGGTTAAATATATACTGTAATTCAGTCTCCAATGCTATTTTTTGTTTCACACAACTTTTTAAATGGGAATTTATTATAACAACAACACTTTTTTTTATCAGCTTGACATCTTGATGTTTTCTGGTACTTCATTTTATCAAAGAAGTTTCTGCTGAAAGTCTGCATTGTTTTACTGCTGCATTTGTCAGTCAGCGGAGGTGATATACCAAAAGAGAAAAGAATGTTTGCTTATCATAATGAAAAAAGGAAACTATTTCTCACTTCAGTTATCCAACCATGTCGTGTTTTGATTCAATTTTATATCTAGCACTAAAGTGTATCTAAAACCAAAACTTTTTTCCAGTTATGAATGGGGTGGTGAGGGGTGAGAATCTCAGGGTATTTGTTCTGTCTGTGCCCCCACCAGGGAGATCCATCCTGGGTATTTGTCCTGTTGACCATGGTCTCTAGGACTCAAAGTATGTAAAAATCCAAAATCTTGAGTTATTACCAGAACAAGAATAAAGGGTAAATCTTTCAATGGAGATACTCATTGCAGTGACAACTGAGTGGATTTCGCTAACATTGGAGAGTTTTCCTTTCACCTTTTGCTGTGTCTTTGGGATGTTAAGGAAAATATCTGCGATAGGACACAGATGACAAAAAAAGTGACAGAATTATAACACAGGAGTATTATACAGACAGGATTATAACATTTTCCTATATTACCCATAATGAAACCAAGTTTTGGCTTTAGAGGCAGCATTAGCTTGAAAATAACAGTAAAATCTGAAGGGGTCAACCTGAATAATTTTTTAATCTAACTAAAGAAATACAAGCTTCTGGTGGCCATGTGTAATTTTATCTTTGTTTTTACCCTTCCTTAGTAAATAGCTAGCTAGTTTTACTGCTACAGGGTAACACCTGTGCATCTGATCACATATACCCTGTTTCCCCCGAAAATAAGACCTAGCGTGATTGTCGGTGATGGCTGCAATATAAGCCCTACCCCCCAAATAAGCCCTACCCTGTTTCTCCGTAAATAAGCCCTACCCTGAAAATAAGACCTACAAGGACTCTAACTAGGGCTTATTTGGGGGGTAGGGCTTATATTGCAGCCATCATCGACAGTCACGCTAGGTCTTATTTTAGGGGAAACAGGGTATATACGTGATCTGGCTCTTCCGGGTAGAGGGGCGCTCATGTGCTCTGCTCTAAGGCTCGCTCCGGCTGTGATCACACACAGTGGGAGGCCAGCAGCGGGTACTGCGAACTCGATATCTGCCAGCACCCGCCAATCATCCAGCAGAGAGGCAGAACGGCTGTCTGACTATGTAGACAAGGCAGCTCGCCATTCTGACAGGAGGGAAGGCATGGATCATGTGTCTCTGCAAAGCAGGGACTAGGATCTATGTATTATCCTAGTAAAAGCACCTCCCACAGTTTACTAAAACACAGGCTAGGCACACAGTTAACCCTTTGATCACCCCTGATGTTAACTCATTCCAAGCAAGTGTTATTAGTACAGTGACAGTGCAAATTTTTAAGCATTGATCTCTGTATTAGTGTCACTAGTCCCCATAAAGTGTTTATTCGTTTATTTTAGGTACTTATATAGCGCCATCAATTTACGCAGCGCTTTACATATACATTGTACATTCACATCAGTCCCTACCCTCAAGGAGCTTACAATCTAAGGTCCCTAACTCACATTCATACATACTAGGGACAATTTAGACAGGATCCAATTAACCTACCAGCATGTCTTTGGAGTGTGGGAGGAAACCGGAGTACCCGGAGGAAACCCACGCAGGCACAGGGAGAACATGCAAACTTTAGGCAGGTGGTGTTGTGGTTGGGATTCGAACCAGCGACCCTTCTTACTGCTAGGCAAAAGTACTATCCACTACACCACTGTGCCGTTATTGTTAGTGTCAGAATGTCTGCCGCAATATCACAGTCCTGCTATAAGTTGCTGATCGCCGCCATTACTATACTATAAAAAATAAATAAAAATATCCCATAGTTTGTAGACTCTATAACTTTTGCGCAAACTAACCAACATAAGCTCATTGGGATTTTTTTTACCAAAAACATGTAGCATATTGGCCATAAATGTATGAACTAATTAGATTTTTTAAATTTTTTGTATTGGAAATGTTTTATAGCAGAAAGTAAAAAATATTGTTTTTTTTTTTTAAATTGTCGCTCTTTTTTTGTTTATAGTGAAAAAAAATAACCATAACCCCAGTGGTGATCAAATACCACCAAAAAAAAAATCTCTATTTGTGGGGGGAAAAGGACATCAATTTTATTTGGGTACAGAGTCGCATGGCCACACAATTTTTAGTTAAAGTAATGCAGTGCCATATCTCAAAAAAGTGGCCTGGCCAAATCTTCCAGAGGTCTGGTGGTTAAATGTTGGCAATAGCTCAACCATACTTTGTAGAAGCAATATAGATTTGAGTTTCACTTGCATGCACTTTTTACTGTATGGTTTACAAATTAATGCAGTAATAGATTTAAGGATTTCAAAAATTGACCTGACTGCCAATGGGGATGTCTGGTGACACAAAGCCCCTCTGCCAATAAGCCCCTTTTCTCTCATTTGTTATGGCTGGGAAAGGTTGCTGCTCTGTGGGTAATGGCTGTGAACTGTCATTCAAGTGCATAGTTTGCGGGGAAAAGGAGAAAGGTGTAGCGGCTGTAGCCAATGTTTTGATACGGATAAGACATACGCTTATCCTAGGAAATATTGTGTGGTAATGGCTTTTCCTCCAATATAATCTTTGGTTCATGAGGAACCCTTTCAAAAAATTTTATTAAAGAAGTCTGTTATTGGTTTACTGATCTTTAAAATACCAATAATAGAGAATGGATGAGGTAGAGGTGTCAATGGGCATTGAATGCATCCACGTAATACGTTACACTTCCGCTCAGTGGCATAGGTACCACCATAACAGTCCAAATGGTTGCTAAAAGGCTTGGGGGCAGCTACACATGAGAGGCCAATTAGTTACCATAATGTATTCCCTTACCCACTTTTTTTTCTTTTTCTTCCCTGGATGACTGGCTACACGTCCATATCAGCGGTACTTGAGAAGTACCCCTCGGATCACGGAGAACTGTCCAGGTCAGTGTACGGCACGGTACACAGTGACAAGAGGGACAGCTTACAACATTGGCGCCACTGCTATCCGGAAACACCACAGGACTCCCAGACGGGACCCGGAAGCGGTAACGTACAAGGCAACCTCCTCTGTATTCCTGCCTATACTTGTCACTATTTGACTTTACCACAGCATACACTTGTATAGAGTCAATCAATACTGGATAACTGCACATCTTGCAATACACTATCCTGGACTTTGGCAATAGTGATCCTACACTCATATATGCAAGGCCAACACATCCCCATCCATAGGATGTATTGACGTCTGATCACAGACCTCATATCAGCACCCCACTCCACGGCCGATCATTCTCTCCCAGGTTCCCCATCCTTTTCCCCCCTTTCCCTTTTTCTCCCCTTCCTTTCTTCCCCCTCCCTCTCCCCCCCCCTTCTCCCAGCTTTCCCTATTCCTCCACATCTTTTCCTGAGCCGCCCCTCCCCCGGGTGAATTTATGTCTGCACCACAAACCTTACTCAGCATTGCTGTGCACTCCACATTGAGGTGGTTTGCGCAGACATCAATAGCCAAGACGTCCGGACGCTTTTGTTTTGTTTTGTAAGTCCATACATGTTTTATGTTCCCCATGTCTGTGATTCGTTTGTGTTTGATCAATTTAGATATTGATCAATTTTATTAGGGCAGGGTTACATCTGGGTAATGCTTTTTTCTATATCTCCATGTTCATCAATTTTGTACCAATAAATATTAATTTCGCATTTATTACACATTGAGTTTGCCTCTCCTTTGAGCCCCGCTTCTCTTCTTGGTCCCCCCCTGTTTGGGACAATTTTGTGCTACATGTTTATGGGGGTTGGAGGGCAACCATAGCTTTATGGTACCGAATTCTTTTACATGATAAAACAAGCCTCATTATACCCCACTTGTTCCACTTTATCCTAAGCTTTTTTCCCCATCAACTTCAAGTCATCAACTTTCATACACTAGTATGGGCTCCAAAGAGCAGACTGCTTTCCTGCACACTGATTTCCCTGCATGTGCCAGCATAGTTCTGTCCAGCTCAGAGAGAGCCCACAAAGAGAATACCTACGCTGAAAGCTAAAAGCTGCTCAATTCTGTCACCACTCCTTACTCCACTCCAGAACTTTTCTGTGCTCTATAGCTCACCACCTGGACCCACAGAACACCCAGGCCTCTGGTACCATTAAGTGAATTACTAACACTGACCGAAAATTTCATTTAGGCTTACGTTTGACCAGCAATGTAGTGAGGACTCAGCTTTTGTTGTCCACAGTCAAAGGAGTTTATTAGAGATCACCAGAAGACATAAAGGATTTACTGTGCAATTGACTACCAATGTAATGGGGGCTTTGTCACACTCCACTACTGTAATGAGGATTTTCCCATTGGCCTGCAATGCATGGTGAAATTTACCAATGACCATCAAAGTAATGAGGACTTTTCCACTGACTACCAAAGTAATAGGGCCTTTTACAATGACCACCAATGCTATGGAGGTCTTTTCGTTGACCACCATTGTAAAGAAGGTTAATTATAGCACATAAAAGGCCACTGGTCACTAATATTAAGGGGAGTTTACGTTCTACTAACACCACTGTAATGAGCAACGTCCCATGTGGGGGATATCATAAACATTTTGCTATGGGGCCTGATTTGTAGTTATACTATACTGCTTTTTTTTCCCTCGCAATCCTCTATGTACACCCACAATATCATTTTATATCTAATAAATATCCCTTACAATGCGATATTATTTTGATGCAGCTTTGAAAACTAGTGATGTCTGCCATCTGCCAGCTTGGTGTTAAGCGACTACAATATATTATAAACTATTTATAAAAGGGAGAAAAGTGATTTGTTGCAGATGTAGTTCAATTAGCAGCAATTAGAAGCCTAGTTGTTAAAACTGGCTGGCATGAATAGTAGAATAGGCGTAGGGACTTTATCGTGTTCCATGTTCGAATGTCAGTTATGCCTCAGAGCAGTATGCTGAAGCCAACAATAACTGTTGATGCATAGATTATATTTTTATCTCTCTCTCTACTTCTGCAAGTAAACAGAAGAGGAACACAAGTGTCAAAATCATATATTTTTTCGAACTCATCATGATACATTTTTAAGGGGTATAACATTTAGTTGTTCCTTTACTTTTTATAAAAGCATTGTTGCGTTAGTATAAAGACATGCTATTCTACAAATGTCACACAAAGTGTAAACAGGAACTATGTCTGTATGGAACTACAGATCAGTCTATTGTAACATAAATGTCACAGTACAGTACTATATTTCCATACATATCCTATATACATCCTATGTTTTCATAACAAGAATCTTCTGGATTTTTGGAAACGGTAATGTAATATTAAAAATAGATTAGCTAGTTATGCGTCTCTTTGTCACCCCTTATGGAGGAGGGTCTTCGCTATATAAAAATGTATAGTTAATGTTAATACAAAACAACTACAGTGGAACCTTGAATTATGAGCATAATCCGTTCCAGGAGAATGCTTGTAATCCAAAGCACTCGCATATCAAAGCGAGTTTCCCTATAGAAGTCAATGGAAAAAAAGATAATTCGTTCCGCATTTCCGACTTCTATTACATACAATACCGCATGTGGCCAGAGGTGGGGGGGCGCCGGAGAGCCTCTGAAATACTCTGGGACAGCTCGGCTGAACTCAGAAAGTATTTCCGAGTTATTCAGAGTATTTCCGAACGGCTCCAAACAGTTCCGAGTGTTCCAGGCGCCCCCGCACCTCTGGCCAATTGCGGTACTGCACCGCCCATTCGCTTGAATTCTGCTCGTTTTGCGAGACAACACTCGCAAACCGAGTCAGAGTTTTAAAAAAAAAATTGCTCGTCTTTCAAAGCGCTCGTTAACCGCGTTACTCGTAAACTAAGGTTCCACTGTACTTCCTTCTAATGTGGCCATGAAAAATTATCCATACTCATTCAATAATCCATTCCTTTTTTCTAAAAGCAAAATCTTACACTACCTCTATCGTCAACAATCTCTCTCAAAAAGATTGGGAAAATCCACTGAGCGCACCTTTGCGTTAACTCAATCCAGACATAAACTGGTTTCACATTTATACAATTTTTTCCTACAACCTCAGGGTTATAATTTCACCGATTTGAAGTGGATACACTCTTAAAATCTTTACATTTGTTTTAGGGAATAATCAAAGTTGCAATGTACAGTGAAATGATACACCAGTTTTGCCATCACTCCTACATATCCCGACACAACCATAATTTATAGGCCTAAGTTTTGATTCCTGCTGCCTAAATGTGGATACCTAGTTGCAGATTTGTTTTATACCTTCTGGGTGTGCCCAAAAATCAAACGATTTTGGATTGCAGTAATACTTTTTGCAACCATACATCAATGAATTATTTGCCCTTAACCCCAGAATGGGCATATTTGGCCTCACAGACGGGGTAAAAATTTCCAAAGGTTTTAAACAACTGTTAACTATTATATCTCTCATGGCAAGGAATGCCATTTTTACATTAATGGATTTATCCCAAACCCTACCTCTCTTTCTTTTATGCTTGTAGATATCTTCTGTCGGATGTTTTTTGCATGGAACGGGTTTGAGGCCTCCTCACATGCAGGTTCAGGTCCCAAAATTCTTTGACGATCGGGAGTTTTTTTAATCCAAACCCTCCCTACTGATCCTCAACAATCCATAGTACAATTATTCCAATAAAATCAATGGTATTAGACCAGATTACTCACTAATGATCCCCTGATTGATGTTTTACCCCCACCAAAATTAAATATTATGTTCTAACGGCTAGGGCCTTCCCCTCTTTCTGAAGTTGTGAGCTATAGGACTGACCACCATTCATTTAAAGCACATTGCTTTTTGGGTACCACAAGACTCTGTATCATTAACCTCCAGATGTCTTAATGACATCAACATCGCCATTCATCAAAATGAGCTGCTGCTGTACAGGGAGCAACAGCCAGAAGGTAATGCAGGCTGTAATTTTGCCTACCTCTGGCCACTTTTGTGGCCACCATCTCCTACCCCTTATTTCAGCCGCCGATGTCGGATTCTGTCCGGACCCGGCCCACCCTTGACGCGGACACGGAGGCCGGAGACATCCACTAGCCCAAGGTGAAGCCGCGGCCTCACTTGAGCTGGCGGTCGGAGCCGCCGGCAAATGATACAGCGCCGCCTGAGGATCCCAGAGGCCCTTTTCTAACCCAGCTCCAGTGTCACCAGAGGCACACTGCCTGATCCTGAGGTGCAGGGGACCCCAGCGACACTGTGGAGGATCCTGAATGAGGCGACGCCAGTCGGGCGCAACGGCCGGTAAGGGGAAAAGGTATAAATTTCCTCCTTCCCCAGAGACATTCCCCTCACAATCAGCACCTTCACAAGCCCCCAGACCTACCCGTAGTGCACACAGAGCATCACAGACTGTCATAATGGAGGCTGAGGAAGCAAGACCCCCCTGGCTAGCGGAAGTTATGGCGGCCATAGCCACATGTCAATCCACGCTCACCGCAAAAATTGACGCGGTACAAATGGATGTGGGACTCTTAAGGCAGGACATGGATAAGCTCCGAACTAGAGTGACTGAAACAGAACAGAGGGTTAGCAATACAGAGGACACGGTAGCAGAACACAGTGCAGCACTCCACACCAAGGTCAAGGCCCTGGAATACCGGGCAGAAGACGCAGAGAACAGGAATAGGCGCAACAACCTGTGCATAGTGGGTCTGGCAGAAGGGGCCAAAGGCAATAACCCTACAGGTTTTGTGGAGGATATGTTACGCAACCTCTTGCCGGAGGCCTGTTTATCCCCTCACTGCGCAGTGGAAAGAGCGCACAGAATTCCACCCAAACCCGGCCCCCCAGGGTCCCCCCCTCGAACTTTCATTCTCAGACTTCTCAACTTTCGGGATAGAGACGAGATTCTACGCGCCTCTAGGAGTGTGGGCGACTTAAGGTACCAAAACAACAAATTAATGATCTTTCCTGACTATTCGATAGAGACGCAGAAACTCAGAAAGTCGTTCGACCACGTGAAAGCAGGGTTGAGGGCCCGTAACATCCGATACAGTGTCCTATTCCCAGCACGTCTGCGGGTTCAGGATGGAGAATCTGTCCGCTTCTTCACTTCCCCCAGGAAGGCGTCAGCATGGCTGGACACACTGCCCCAAGACCGACAGCAGAGAGCCTGATCTGCGAATATTCTACATTAATGATTGCTACCCGTTAAGCCCCGAATACCAAGCTTCGATATTGACTATCACTGTATCTTGCACTTCGGTGTTCGATTTGAGGCAGTTCAAATGCACCTGCTTCCTTGCTTTGAAGTGCCTGTCCTTACGAGGGGCCTGGAAATCACCAAGTCAGAACCCCTGGTCGGATGAACCAGGAGACCGTTACTGTTAAAGTTGATTTGAAAGACTACTGGTCCCTCTCCATCAGGGATCACAGGGAACCGGATTGCCACATGCACTTAAGATGGGGGAATTTCCCCCCTTTTTTTTTTTTCTTCAAAAAATCTTTTTTTTTTTTCTCCATTTTTACTTTTTCCCCTGTTTGCTTTATTCCAGTTTGTCTTCTTTTTCTATATATACATGCAGGGGAAGGGCCCAGCCCAATGTTATATTATCTGTTTCTCTTACCCTCCTCATGGCAGGGCCCCTTGTCAGACATAGTGATGCTCCGGCGGAGCCTCAAGTCAGCGGAGAGTGACTCGGCTCACCTGAGACCCTCAGGAACTCTTGAGGGCTCCAAACGCCTATTGCACGGGACCCCCCCTTTTGCAGCCGGCGTGCTGATTTTGTTAGGGATGGATACCTACCTTAGTTTCAAGGGGTTGGGTGGGGTGGGGGGAGGGGATAGTCGCCCCATAAGGGCAGGTTTATTGTTCTGGGTTAAAAGTTTGATTTTGTTAACATGTTCTATGAATGCATTGCAAATGTCAGTACTGTACGATCATGCATGTTGTATCCTCCGGGTCGAAGTGGCAGCCTAGGGGGAAGAGTGCTTTTCAAATTCAGACAATCCCGTTCTACTGCATGACTATGGCGTCCCTTAACATTCTGTCTTGGAACACCAGGGGCCTGAATTCCACGGTCAAGAGGTCACTGGTGTTCCAATTCATTAAAGCTAGCAGCCCGCACATCTGCATCTTACAGGAAACCCACTTGGTGGGTAGTAAAACCATGGCCCTAAAGAAACCCTGGATTGGGTACCATTATCACTCCACATACTCTAACTTTGCGAGGGACGTAAGCATCCTAGTCCATAAATCTCTCCCCTTTAGGCTGCTAGACCTGGTGCTGGATTCGGAGAGAAGATATGTGGTGGTTCATGCTCAGATACACTCTATGAACTGGGTGATAGTGGGAGTGTATTTACCCCCTCCGGCTTCAATATCTCTCCTGCACCAGATGGCCTTCAAAATAGCGGACTTTCAGAGCAACAATATAGCCATTTTGGGCGACTTCAACTTAGCCCCCAACCCGGAGGTGGATAGAATGTCTGGCGTTGGCCATTCCCACCCCGGTCTGGGAGACTGGGCAGAATTGTATGGCTTGACGGATGTGTGGCGGTGGAGGAACCCTCATGTCAGGGCCTTTACCTGCCACTCCGCCTCCCACAGATCCTTTTCGAGAATTGACTTGGCCTATGTGGACCGCTCTGCCTTATCTAGGGTGAGGGACATCAGAATTCTTCCCCGGGGTATATAGGACCATGCACCGCTCCTCCTGACGCTGGAACTTTCCTCCACGTCGGGAATCTCCATGTGGAGATTATCTAGATTCTGGGTGTCGGATGAGATGGTGGATGGTCATTTCAGAGAGGCGATGAGGGAATACTGGGATACTAATCCAGGCTCAGCTAGCGTAACAACGGTCTGGGACACGTTCAAGGCATACACTAGAGGGTGTTATCAGTCAATTATAGCCAGGGTCCGTAGGGAGAGGAGAGCAGACTTGGAAGAAGCAGAGAGAAAGGCAGACCTGCAAGAAGCACATTTTCTTAGAACCAGAGACCCTAGTGACTATGACGCACTTCAACAACTGACAGGGGAGGTTGTTCATATCTGCGCCTCTCTCACCCAGAAACGTCTTCTCGCCCAGACACACCGCATCTTCGAGCAAGGGGAGAGGTCGGGAAGTTATTGGCTTGGTTGTCCAAAGAACAACAGGGAGGGATGTGCGTACCACACATACAAGGACCTGACGGGAGTCTTAAATACACCTCGGACGAGATAAACGACTGCTTCGCTTCCTTTTATAAAACTCTTTATAGCTCTAAGGCCACCTACACTAGGGAAGAGCTGACCACCTACCTAGAGCCCATTGATTTCCCGGTTCTGACTGCAAAATACAGCGACAACCTTGATGCCCCTATCACCACAGACAAAATCTTGAAAGGTCTCACGACTCTCCAATCGGGCAAATCTCCGGGACCGGACGGTATACCAGTCGAGTTCTATAAGCAATATGCAGAAGAGCTGACGGGGAAACTGCATGATATGTTAAAGGAGGCACATCGCTTAGAGACGCTTCCGAGCTCATTGAGTGAGGCGGTGGTTGTTGTAATCCCTAAGCCAGGTAAGGACCCGTCCCTGTGCTCCTCATACCGCCCCATATCCCTAATTAATGTGGACGCCAAGCTCATGGCCAAAGTGTTGGCCATGAGACTTAATACAGTTATAACAGCTCTAGTACACCCGGACCAAACGGGGTTTATGCCAGGGAGGGGAACAGATATCACTATTCCGACGGCTTTTCACTCATATAGATAGGGCACAGGCAGACTCGGCGGGAGTGGTGGTCTCCCTAGATGCCAAGAAGGCCTTCGATTCAGTAGAGTGGGAATTTCTATGGGGGGTCCTATCTAAATTCGGTTTTGGACCGAAATTTCTAACATGGCTATGGATGCTTTACGCCAGCCCCAAAGTGAGGGTCCGTACAAACGGAGTTCTCTCTGAAACCTTCCCCCTGGGAAGGGGCACCCGTCAGGGTTGTCCTCTGTCGCCGGGGCTTTTTGTCTTGGCGATAGAACATCTCGCCATCTCTTTGAGGGTGGAGGCGGGGGTGAAGGGCATATCTGTAGGCACAATTGAAGAGAAGGTGTCCCTATATGCGGACGATACCCTGCTTTACCTCGCTGACCCCGACCAGTCACTGCAGAAGGCTCTGGTCCTGTTCGAAAACTTCGTTTGGTTCTCAGGTGTTCGTATAAACTGGGACAAGTCAGTCCTGTTCCCGCTCTATCCCTTGCTTCCCAGGCTGGGTATACGGCCACCCCACTACAATGGGTAGAGGAGTTCACCTATTTAGGCATCAAAATTAGTAACACCACTCATGAGTTTTTGGAAAAAAACGTGCAGCCTCTCATCTCCCAACTTACAGTAAAGTGCACGGCCTGGCGCACCCTTCCTCTCACCCCCGTGGGTAGAATCAATTTGCTTAAAATGGTGTTTCTTCCAAAATTTCTTTACTTTTTTCGTAATACACCCACCCATATACCTAGGTCCATCTTTAGACGCCTAGAGGGGATCCTGAGTTCTTTTATCTGGGCTGGGAGGACACCCAGAGTGGCGAAGAGGGTGCTCTACCTTCCTCTTTCGGGGGGGGGGCGACTTGCCCTTCCAAACTTTTTGATATACTATTGGGCAGCGGTGCTGGTGACAGTGCGCTGGTGGTTTCACCCAGCCCAGACAGAACCCTGCTGTCAGACTTGAAGCAGCCATCTTGGGCTCTTATGCGGCTCTGTCAAATTTAGTCTATAGGGGTCCTAAAGCCCCTTACCATCTGACGACCCCAATGAAAACCACCATTAGAGTATGGGGGGAGGCTAGGGCAATATATGCAGAGCCGAATCGCATATCCCCGCACACTCCGCTTTGGGGCAACCCGCCCTCCAGCACCTCTACGACATTCCAGATCCCTCTCAATGGGCTACGCGGGAAATTACCACCCTAAAGCATATTATATCCAATGGTAAGCTTATGCCCTTTCAGGACATAAAAAGGCAGTATTCCCTACCCCAAACTTTTGAGTTCAAATATTGGCAATTGAGACACGCGATGAGGGCACAATTTCCAGACAGACTGACTCTGGAACCGGACTCAATAGAGCGACTCCTGACTTCGGGCGTGATGGGGAAGCCCCTATCCTCACTGTACTTATATCTGAAGGTGGCACACGACGTTAAGCCCACTCATACATTTGACAAATGGAGGGAGGACATTCCGGCGTTGGGAGACAACGAGTGGGAGGAATGTGTATCGACCCATATCCCAACAGTGATAGCGGCTAAGGACAGGTTCATACAGCTGAAATTTCTCCACAGGGCCTACTTTACTCCGCATAGGATGGCTAGAATCTATCCTCATAGATAGGGTACATTCTGGCACATGGTGTGGGCCTGCCTGAAGCTCAGACCTTACTGGGAGGGAGTGACGGAGGTGCTTAATTACATTTGGGACCTCAGGTTGACACTTGACCCTATGCTGCTTCTGTTGAGTTATTTGGTAGATGTGGAGGGGGACAGATACACCAAACTCTCTATTACGTTCCTGTTATTCTATGCTAGGAGGGAGATAATGCTGCATTGGAAGTCGGCTGAGCCCCCTACCCTCTTCCTGGAAGAAGGCGGTGGACTCGGTGTTGCCACTGTATAAACTTACTTATGAGAGTAGGCAGTACCCGGCTAAATATGACAGAATTTGGTCGACCTGGCTGACGGCGCGTGGTTGAGGGCCCGGGAGTGGGGGACCTATTGATGGAATTCCCCCCTCGCAGAAGGGGACATAGTCCCCCCTTGGACACGGGACGCCGTCAGGTCATTTTGAAGGAAGATAGTCCTTATCTGCCGAACTTCTTCTGCACATGCTGGCCCCTCGGGCGGTGGGGCATATACGATCGGCTGATCCTCAGGGTTGGAGGGAGAAGGGAATGTTCTCAGATCCCACTGGACAATACAGATAGGGAACGGGTAGGGATGGCTTAGAGTGAGATTTCTAACGAGGTTGATACTTTGGAGTGATGACGTAAATAAGATACCTTATGTTGTATTAGAATTGTACATTAATGGAGTTTAGTTAAATCATCATCCTTCTTGTATCCAAACGGATTTATAGGGAAATAGCAACTACGCACTTCTGAGATGATGTAATGTTGAACGAATGTTTAATATTATGCTGTAAGGATTGAGATATTCATGTCGTACACTGACGATTTTGTAATGCTGATTTGTTTTTGTTTTTTAAAAAAAATAAAAACCTTTACTGTTAAAAAAAAAGGTGGACAGCCGCGCCCCACTGACTTAATTGAAGTAAAAATCCTTTATTTCTCTAAATCAGGACAAGCAGCACAAAGGCGCTGGCGCCAAGGGGTAATTAAAAAGCATCAGCTGGAAAAAGAGGATGCTACTACAGAGGGCATACAATTGAGCAACTGTATTGAGCACTTATGGACTGCCATTATCTTGGTGTGTTTCTCAGACAGTGGTATTCTGGTAGAATTTTCTTAAAGCGGAGTTCCACCCACATTTTTCACTCCTCACCATGCAGCACTAATGTGCATCCTTAAAATTAATTGGGAATTTATTTTTATTTTTTCTGTTCACTTGCCCAATTTATGCCTATACCTTATTTCACGTCCTTCTCTAGGGGACTGCTGCGCCATGCGTCATTTCTGGTTTTGCATTGGCTCCTGGGAGATCTTGGTCAGCTTGGCAGGGAGTCTATGGAATTTCTTGGCCAGCTTGGCTGTGTTATGCCAAGCTGACCAAAATTGCACCGCACTGCACATGTGTGAGATCGGCAGGTGCATTCTGGGTAGCCAGTACGCACTGAATCCAGGAAGAAGGACACTGTGGCTTCAGATACCCACACTGGAGATGGCCGCGCTGTGCAGAAACTTCACAAAGTAAGAAAACAATGCTGCACAGATAGAAAATTGGGCATAGTTTACAGCATACCTTTGTTACAATGCACGAGGCATGAGTAAACTAGGAGTATTTTTATCTTAAAAGTCATATTTTGGCTGGAACTCCGCTTTAAGCAGTTACATTTTTTAACACACAAAAGAAAACCAAAAACCACTTAACACTGCTTTTCCTATTAATGAACAAATAAAATGTGGATTTAAAAATAAAAAGGAATCTTAAAAGATAATGACAAAACACCAATTTTGCAAATTGCACAGATTTTTCTGGCCAGAATCCTGAAATTCTGCTTACCTTTTAAACATCGGTCTCAAAAGGGAATGTACAGTATAGGGATTGAGTTACTAAAGGCAAAAAGGCTGTTCGCTTTGCCAGGGGAGTTGCATTTTGCAAGGGAATTAATCCCAAAGCTTAATGAATTTGTTGAAATTTAACTTTGAAAATAGCATTTCTGCTTACTTATGATTGGATAATGGAAGTCAGCAGAGCTTCAATTTATTCACCAATCAGGGAAAAATTATCTTGCAAAGTCTATTTGCCTTTGAGTTTTATTGCAGTGTTTATATTGTGATGTGTCTTTTACATATTTGCTTGTGTTATTTGTGTTATTGTACTAAATTAAGTAGGGTGATTTGTGAATTAGCCACAACATGGGGCAACATATTGTGTGCTTATGCATGGCATTTATCAGATGATCCAAAACATCATGTTTAACTGATTACATTGTATAATAACCACATTGTATAGGGTGGTGGAAGATGTTAGCACTGTATAAATTATTAATGGCAGTTTTTGAAGACTATCTCTTTAAGTTCCAAATGTTCATATGGAATGTGATATTATAGACAATATTACTAAAAGCTACATTAGCCTTGCAATCATTAGGACACAACCTGTCCCTTTTGGCTAAGATACAATGCCCTGATGGGGCAGGCGTATATTTTGCGCATAAGCATGTTTCTAAATATCATAGGGCATGCATGAAGTTTTAAAAGGAGGAGTTCTTAAACTTGATAAAGTCCTCCAGCTGTTTGATTGTTCAAAGTGATTAAAATGATTGGATTGAATTGAATAAGAATAATAAACCACACACCCTCCATTCAATTGATTTAGTGAGCTCTTCTTTCAGCTGTCAAATCTATTTGCTGTGGCAGAATTCTGTTAATTGCTTCTGATCAAACAAATGTTGTTTACAATTTTGATGTGATTTTACTCTTGTGCATTTTTTATGTGATTTTATGCCTTGGATTCTGCCGCATACAACTACATTTACTACTAATACCACTCTTTTGAAGGCCCAAGAATTTACCTGGGAGGCAAGTTGAGTGTTAAAAAAATGAAATTTCAAAATCGCATCAAAATCACATGTACATGTCATTTTTGTGTGTTTCTATTAAAGTTTATGGGCCCAAAAATAAAAGTGGAATCACACTGATGTGACCGGGCAGCATTGAAAACAATGTGATTTCCATTCCCATGCAATTCTGTGATATCAGATATCTCACTAGTGTGAACAAGGCCTAAATGATTGTTTTTAATACATTATTTTTGATAGATTGCAGGCTGATAGGCAGATTTTGTTTTGGTTTCATTGTAGTTAATGGAGCCATGATTAATTATTTTTGTCTGCTCTGGGTTTCTGAAGCTGAGTGTTTGATCTTTTTCCACCTGCTTCTGCAAGAAGCGCCATAACCTAGGGCAAAAAGAATCAGATTCCCGGTATAAATATTTATCATGCTCCAGCCAATCTCTGGAAGGAGGCGCCCAGAAGGTGGCTGGGGAAGTGATAAATGTCCTGGAAAGAAAAATATTTTTTTAAACTTGAAAATAAATCTTATGAGCCTCTTGCTTGCTTCTGGCAAGATGATCTTTGGAAATATGTGCCCTTTATCCTTGACCTGATTGTCTATGAGGTGCAGTGATCAGAAATCTTGCTGCTATAAAGTCTTAAGTACCGTATGTCAAAGCAGTCTATAACTAGGGAAGGAGAGTCAGAGAGTCTGTGAGAGATATTCAATGTGTATTTGCAGATCCGAACTATGACTGAACCACACTCTAATCTATTGTGTGAAGAAGTGAGGGTTCCAATGGTCAGGAATCTTATAAATGATACATTCTACATGGTTTCTTGGCTTTTACTGGAACGTTTGCGTAGTGTATTTTTTGGCCACTGATACAAATTATAACAAACGGATTAAATCCTGTAGACATCACTGATCACTGTTGACATCCATATGACATATTTACTATAGGTTCTTTTTACGGCTATCCAACATTTAATAATAGTTTTCATCTACTGTAACGTTAATTTTGTCCTACATTTTATTTGTGCTGTTGGCACTACAATTATTCAAAGGATACTATACAGTGAAATTAGGTTATGTGTGACTTCTGTTCCCCATTAAGGTTGTCTTACAAGTCTCTAGTCATGAGGCAGATATGCAATTTTTTCTGTGAAGTGGTATATTATCATTTTATTTCTGACATTCCACCATACTTCCTCTCTACATCCATTTTCTATGTCCTTTACTGTGTTAGTAAAATTCCAACACTATTTTTCCCCAGGCTGTCAATTACAAACGATATGCTGAAACATAAAAATACAAATAGGCTAATGATGTGAAAACGGTGTGTGCGTATATCAGAGTGGATACGGAAGAGGGGTAAGACCCTGCTTGTAAAAACTGTTTTGGATATGCCTGTTTATGTTCTAAGAAAATAAAGTAAATCATTCAATGATTAAGAAAAGATAACTGACCTTATAAAAAGTGTTTCATCAAGAGGAATCAATCGAATTTACTAAAACTATCAATACTCACTAAAAAAGAAACATAATTCCAAATAATAGTACACAGTAGAGCATGATGAGGGAAAATCAGACATAAAGAGACATCTGAACCACAAATGTTGGACTGTAAGTTTTGCAGATGCTGGTTTAATCAGTGGCAAGGAAGTCCATGCTGAAATTTCAGAACAAGTTACATCCTAATGTTTAATTATGGTTCTGAGATATAAAAAAGCCTAGCATTTTTTTAATTGAATATATACTTTACTTAAAGTAAAACTAAAAGCACAACCATTTTTTTTTTTTAGTTTTGCATTGAGTGGAGCGTGATTAGCACATCTGTCAAGTTTGATTGCTGTCTGTGCCCCTGTTAGAAAGATTCAACCTCTCTGTATGTCATGTTTATGTCATGGTTACCCAAATTTTTGGTCATCCCCAAAAAAGTAATAGAAGTGAAATCTTGCAATGGGGGCATTAGTTCTGGTGACCTTAGTGACAACCAGGGATTCCCTTACTTTGTTTTTTATTGTGTTCCTGTTAGTGAGATTCACGCTCTCTCTTTATCTTGTTTACCATTATAATTGCAAGTGAAAGTAAAAGAAAAGCCCAAATTTTGGGTTGTCCCCAGAAAAGTAATAAGGGGAAATCTTCCAATGAGGGCACTAATTCTGGTGACCTGAGGGGCCCCAGGGGATCCTCTTCATTTGCAGGGATTCCCTCTCCTGTCCTGTTTTTGCTAGGGGACAGGAAGTGAAGGTAAATCTCCTCAATGGGACAAAGATAGAAAAAAATCTGACAGGGGTTACAACCCCCTTACTCTTTCTAAAATGGAAAAAAGCGTTTTGCCTGTAGTTCTATATTAAAATTATCCTAGGTTTTGCAGTTCTAATTTCATATCTGGTGCTATTTATCCAATTTTCTCCAAATTAAATGCTGCTTTCCCTATCTGCATAGGAAAGAAAGTACAGAGGCATGCATACTTTCATCCCATATACTTACAAAGAAGTGAAAAAACAATTCATGGAACTATTTTTGGAGGTCATGCAACACATAAAATAAATAATACATAAAAGTCATCAACTTTATTAGAAAAGTAAAATGAGTTTAAAAAGGAGAAATGCGCGAGACCAGTTTTTTTTTTGTTGTTTTTTTTTTACAATTCTTCATAGTTCAATACATAACGTGTTTCCCCGAAAATAAGACCGGGTCTTATATTAATTTTGGCTACAAAAAAACACACTAGGGTTTATTTTCAGGGGATGTCTTATTTATTAATGGTATGTACAATAATCTACATTTATTCAAATACAGTCATGTCATCATGACGATCTTAAAGTGGTTGTAACCCTAAAGCATGATAGACAGCACGTTGCTTGTGCTGTGTCATTTGCTCCTCTCTATGGTCTAAAAAATCTGGAAAAGAACAATAAAATGTTTTTAAAAAAGTTCCTGTGTCCCCCATCTTCTCTCCCCCTGTCAGCTCAGGAGTCAACATTATGACATTTTGCAATCCCAAAAATAAACCTTGGTTTACCTCCCTGGCATACGATTATTTCAGATTTTTGATGCTCAAAGCGGTACAATGTTTTGCATGGAAATTTGGCATTTTATATTGTAGGCCTGTAATTCTTAGGAATAACTCACTTAAATCTGTCCAAACATAAGTCTAGTAGACATCCCGGGTATGATAAAGTTTGAAACACAAAATCATAAATTATAATATAATAAATAACTATAAATAATTATAACAAACAATAATATAATAATAATAAAAATTATTCAATACTGAATAATGTAATTCGTTTCGTAAAAAGATTATATAATGTGCAGTGTGTCTCCCTTTGCACATTATATAATCTTTTTAGAAAACAGATTACGTGTTTTTACAATGACTTTAACTAGGGCTTATTTTCGGAGTAGGGCTTATATTGCAGCCATCCCTGAAAATAACGCTAGGTCGTATTTTCAGGGTAGGGCTTATTTTCGGGGGAAACAAGATAGTTGAAAAGAGTCATCAATAATTGTACCAATCAGGAAGAAAAGATGGAATACATCATAAATCTCAATGTGTTTCATGAAACATGGTTCACTTCATCAGGAGTTTGATGTTTCTGATAAGGTGGCTGTGAATTAAATATCAAAATGAAAATTCAAATTACAAATACTTATCTATATTAAGTCATCCCAAAAAACAGGGAAAAAGGGGATAACAAGAACACTTCACTACATACATTACACAATTTAACACATGTTATTTTACATCTTGTTTTTGAACATTCTGTCTCTCTTAGTTCTCATTTTTTTCTTCACTTTACCTAAGTTTTTGCCTATTTTAGGCTTGAAATTAATATTTCTTGTACAATAATTTGTTTCTAGTAAGTCCACTTTCTGTGTGTCAAGCCATACCTGTCTTTTTGCCTTTGCCTTCTGGGGTGCCCCTGGGCCTTCTCCCCCTTATCTTCACAACCTTTGGGACAGACTTCCCAATTGTGGTTATTGTCTGATGTTGGGAATATGGTCTTTAAAGAACCTTGGCTACCATATTGAGTTGTAAGTGTTCATGTTATGCCATTGTTTCCCTGTTGTTGGGGTGACTTAATACAGATAAGTATTTGTTGTTTCCTTTTTTGTTTTGATATTAAATTCACTGATACCTTGTCAGTAACATTATACTCCTGATGAAGTGAGCCATGTTTCATGAAACATGTTGGGATTCATAATATATTCCATATTTTCTTTCTGATTGGCACAATTCTTAATGAATCTTTTTATAAAGATTTTTTTCAACTATGTATTAGAGTATGTAAAGTTGTAAAAAAGTGTTCTAAAAAAATTCATACCTTTTATATATTATATATTTTAGGTGCTGCATGGCCTTCAAAAAAGTCCCACGAGTAGTTTTTCACTTCTTTGACTATACTATATAAGCTCTGAGTTGCTCTATTCAAAGCTTTCATAGGGTTAACATTAAATGAGAGAAAAGTTAGCAGTGTATTATTACTGAAAATATAGTCCCCAGCCCTCATTGTCATGTTGGGGACTTTACTTTACTGTTTTTTCTTGTCTCCATTTTGATCAGGTAGAACACCCTTTTCATGCTACAGCTGATATGAAGAACAGGAAGGACAGACTACAGTGTGGAAATTAGAGCCGTGCTATCTATTACTTCTAATAACACTTCAGTAGGATACCAGGTAATATTTAACTTAAGAAAACGTAGTCCTATCCCCATGTTACAGTGCTCGGGCCTGGTTATTGTCCAATTGGACCTTGACCTCTGCGTTGTGGGAGGCAAGAGAAAGCCATGCACTACCCTATAGCAGTAAATACTGTTTATTTCTTAGAAGCTTGTAAGGAATAGGGGCAACACCTGTAATTAAGGAAGTATAGGTTGCTTACTATGCCTATGATCCAAAAAAAATCTTGCTTATCAAAACGGTCTTACACAAAACACATTCCTTCATGCACTGTTTTTCTGTTCTGAGTAGCACTCTGACCTACATGTTTGTATACTTGCAGTACACAGACGTGATCCACTGTGTGCACAAATCACCCAAGAGGAGAGAGAAGTACAGAAAAGGATGAAGCATGAAAATGCAAAATAAAAGTTAAAAAAAATGCACTGTAAACAGGTCTGCATGTTCTAAACTTGATTTACTGAGGTCTGAAATTTAAGCGCAAGAAAAGCATTTGGATGCATCCATGGAGTGAATGCTGTGAACCTTTTATGTTTTATAAGCACATAGGTTTTTAATGCTAAGGACCAGGGGGATTTTTCTGTGTTTCACTGTAAATGTGCAGTGGTACTTGAAACTGAAAATCCAGTTCAGATCTGCACTGTTATTACATTTGAAGATGCTAATAGTGAATTACACCAGGGTTGACCAAGTGTTATAGTATTAATGTATGCAGTTCTTTAAACCGTTGTATAGTCTACAGTTCTTTTTTATTTAGAGCCATGTTTCCTTGTTCTTCATCTAATGGCTGCCTCCACCTTCTTATTCCCATCGGTCCACAAACTTCCCACATTCCCGTCCCAATTTTTATTAGTGGAAAAACAAAGACATTCCTTTCACAAATTCTAATAATTGTACTAACAGAGAGGGTAGTATGGGGGGGCAATGGAGGTGTGGGTTTCAAGGTGTTCTTTCCCTTGCTGACTCGCTAAGCAAGGCATTAAAGTGAACTAGCACCCAGGATATGCTCATGTTTACATGATTCAGTGGTAAAAATGTATGTAAAAACTCATAGCAAATAAATCTTACGAGAGCTCCGAGTAGAAAACAGCCAGGGGGAAAGTTTCATACTGCTGTCATCACTCTAAAAGGAAATGAGTGGTGAGAACTTTTTGGCTGCTTTTCTCAGTTTGCAAAAGTGCACTGAAATGAATACATGGCTGTCTGATGTACTGTGCTTTAATTCCACTAAAGCTTTAATTTCAGTACTCAAGTTTGAGCAGGAGCATACATATAAGTCTTTTCCTCCATGTTAGTAGTGCAATTTAATCATTTCTGCAGGCTCATCACCAGTACAACTTTATAAAACATTTGTTAAAACAATATGGCTCAATAGGCAGCTGCAAAATACTTTGAACTTAGTTTAGCCTAAAGAACAAGGATTTGGTATCACACACGTTGACAATGGATATATATAATTTATAGAGGCAATAAAGAAATGATCACAGATTAGAGATTTGAACCTCCATTTTCACAACCTTTTCTAGGTTAAATCTTTCCCCTGGTTACAGTTAATGTGATGTATGCAGTTTATAACGCTGATTCACAAGAGAAATAATTTACAAAACACAATGGGGCAGATGATTAAACCATTGTTCCTGCCAGCAGGATTTAAAAACAACACGATGACCCTATATGAACGAAGTGCGCTTGCAATCATTGTTGATATTTGAGACACATCGATACAGCTGAATAACACTCCAACCAAGCAATAATCTGAAACAGATTTTAAATGATTTAAGTCAATTAAAAAATGAATAATTAATTAACAATTGTCTGGACACAAAGGATAGTATCTAAGGTTGTAACAGTGGAACACTGTGCCAATAATGATGTTTTATTAAATATGTTCTAGATCATTCAAAATTCTTTACAAATGCATGCAGCACCAAAACACAAGTATCTGTGTAAACAGTTTCTCCCTCTGATTTATGTATTTATGAATTACTATTGTCCCCATAGTTGCTTTTTTCATTGCAGAAATGACAAGCAAAAATTTTAGAATAAAATCTATTTATTTTTATACAGTCTAAAAGCACGTTAGACAAAAGATTGTTATCCTTTTGATGAATACAGATCCATATTATCTCCATAACTCTTTCACCAGACTGTCAAAATCAACCAATCCTATTAAGTACCAATATGACTTCATATATATATATCTATGTATGCATGTATTCTTGATTCATCCATTAGCTGCACCCTTACCATATTTGCACTTAAGTTTTTATTGTAAAAAAATTCTTATTAGAACAAATTTTTATTAGAAATAAAGTGATTGCAAGGGTTAGTTTTTTTTTTTTTAAATAATCATATCATACTTACATAAACATATCATACTTACCTCCACTATGCAGCTCATTTCAGTGGCCCCGAACCTCGTCTTCTGGGGTCCCCCGGCAGCTGTTGCAGCTCCTCCCCACATCAGATAACTCCCTAGGAGAAGTGCTTTCCCGGGGGGTTACCTTGCGAGTGCACTCCCGAATCCAGAATTCATAGACACGAATGCCAGACTCGGCCCTGCCCCCGGCGCTCGCATCATTGGATTTGATTGACAGGAGCGGGAGCCAATGGCTGCGCTGCTATCAATCTATCCAATCAAGAGCCGGGACCCCGTGGAGAGAGGGTGAGCGCGTCTCCGCTGACAGAAAGATGGGGCTCAGGTAAATAAAATGGGGGGGGGCTGGGGAGCCAGTCACTGCCAGGTGTTTTTTCACCTTAATGCATAGTTTGCATTAAGGTGAAAAAACACCAGGGTTTACAACCCCTTTAAACATTTTTCTTGTTCAATATTTTTATTGAGGTTTTCAGGAAGAACAGAAAAAAAAAGGAGGGGAGGGGGGTTGAAAAATGTCAACCATACAGTAAGACCTAGGAATATATGTATACCGTATATACTCGAGTATAAGTCGAATTTTTCAGCACATTTTTTTGTGCTGAAAGTGCCCCCCTCGACTTATACTCGAGTCAAGCACTTTTCTGCAGCAAAAAATTTCATTTTCCGAACCGACTTTGGGGCCCCGTATCTCAGGGCCACTTGGTGCTAGGAACCCCAAATTTGGTATGGAAACCCAGTGGATCTGGTACCAGAACATATCCAAAGCTGAAGTTCCTAGCACTAAGTGGCCCTGAGATACGGGGCCCCAAACCGGTTCAGAAAATGTCATTCTCTGCTGCAGAAAAGTGCTTGACATTTTCTGAACTGATTTTTGGAGCCCTGTGTCTCGGGGGCACTTGGTGCTAGAAACCCCAGCTTTGGAAATTGTATGGTGCTAGTTCCACTGGGTTTGCACACCAAATTTGGGGTTCTTAGCACTAAGTGGCCCCGAGATACGGGGCCCCAAATTCGGTCAACTGTGTCCATCTGCAGAAATGTCATTTCGGGACCCTTTGGGTTCAGAGACCCCAAATTTTGGCTGCAGCTAGGGGGCATCTAGGAACCCTTAACTACCGAGTTTGAAGTTCAGGGGACCTATGGCTGCAAATGGGCACAGTGAGGCATGCAAATGGGCACAGTGATGCTGCAAATGGGCATTGTTGACCCTCTTTTCCACTTACAGTAGCTGTGCATTTCTCACCCTCGACTTATACTCGGGTCAATAAGTTTTCCCCATTTTTTTTGTGGTAAATTAGGGCCTCGACTTATACTCGGAACGACTTATACTCGAGTATATACGGTAGGTTAGTTTGGATATATTTTATCTTACTTCATTTCATATTGTTCTAGTGTGTCGAGATGCCTGTCCCAGACCGTGCAGCATTATATATATATTTTTATACATCTTTAAAAATTCCCCTTTCCATCGGTTAATTTTGCTTATTTTTTAATTAAATATACGTTTTTTTATACGTTTTTTATATATTATTTATTATTATTCTGTATGGAGAGATTACACAGCCATTTATTGTATTATACAGCGATTTAATATATTTTTATTTTCACCTGCTTTTAACATGTCTTAACTGTGTAACATGTTTGAAGCTCCATGTCCCCTGCCTGAATGTAGACCTGTGTGGGCTGATAAGATATTCACCGCCATACACAGACGATCACTTGGCTGGCCGGTACGTTATGCCTTTTTTCCCCCTCTGCTGACAGTCACTAAGTATGAGGATGTGGGCTGGCTAGATGAGGCGGGGCTGCTACTGTGAGGCACCCGCCCCTGTTACTGTGACTGGCCGATCACCATCATGGTTGCGCCCACTAGTCTCAGGCAAAATGGCCACCGGAATACTTCCTGGCGGCTCCGGGAAAATGGCCGCTCATTATTGTCCATGGGGCGCTATTTAAAGACATCTACAGTGCCTCCCTGTATCCCCTGAAGAAGTCACGTGACCGTGACGTCACGCGTAGGGACGGGACAGGCACTCTCTGACTGTAATTTGCATTACGAGCTCGCCACTCGTCGGATCTCCATCCGGTTTTTAAACGTTCTATGTGAGTACTATATTTTATGTTGTAATAAAAGTGATACGCTTCCATGCAATACTACATTATTGTGGGCTTCCTTTCTTAATCTATCTGGGTGACCCCGGGACACTACTTGGAAGGACCAGACGCCCCTACATTAGAAGCGATCAGGATAGGACCATATTTCCACCATCCTCCATTACAGAGTATACCCAGGATCTCTACAAAGGCTACCATGCCTCTGATTGGCTAAACGCGATTACCCCATTACCTTCAGGTAAGGGGCCACTGCCCACTAATGTGCACACTGTTGCATGAAGACTGACCACCAGTGTCACCCATGTTTAGCACGGAAGTCAATACACGTTCTATGGACTTTTGATTGATTGTTTTTCGCCGCAAGGAGCGCTGCACCTGATAATATTTTGCACGCAGTTTTGCATGCATGTTTATGAACTTTTAAGCACTTAGCCACATTTAACTTGCACTGGATGCACTTTGGCTATATATGCACTTATGAATGTGTTGATTTATATTGTTTTTAGCTAGTTGGCGATTGGTGATAGTCTTAGCCAGCTGCAATTTTTTTATCTAAGCTAGATTCACCCATATATCTATGTTTGCTACTGTGATGTTTAAGCACTAATCACTTTGCACGTTATATTTATTATTATTTATTGTGTATTTTATTACGATTTTCTTGACCATACACACTATCAGCACATAAGGCACACAATTGCCATATTAGGTTATCTTTTTATTGCTCTGTTACATTTGCAAAGCCTATTTGGGTGCACTTTAAGACGCTCACGAGCACAGAGCCAATATGCGCCTATCTCACTGGGATTAGCGCAGCACCACACTTTATTCCATTTTGTCTTAACTGGGGACAGGCTGTACCCCATTCGGTGTATGCTGCTTTTCCTTGTTTTTATTGAGATTGGGTGTCCCTCCTTCCCTCTCCCCAACCCCGTTCACGATAGCGCAGGAATACCCCACAATTATCTAAGACCTAGGAAGTAGAGTAGTATGTATGGGTACAAATGGAAAAACAATAATAATAAACATGTGTAGACATTGCAATCCATTTCAATGGTTGCACGTCAAGGTTAGGAGGATCATCTGACGCCCTAGGGCACCCCATCTGGGAACAAGCTGTGTCGCGAGGGGGAGACAATTCAGCCAACCTTTGGTCTATTGTTTTAAGTATTTTGTAGCTCAGTAAGGAACAAAAGCGTTACAGTCAAAAAGTAGTCCTTAATGAATTAAACATTTTTTATTAGAATTAAACATTTTTGTTAGAATTAATTTTTATTAGAATTAATTTTCTGGTGCGTATTATATACAAACAGTTCATTTTCATCCTGCATAAATGCATACTCCTTTGTTGTTCTAGTGGGACTGTATATTATAAAAACTAATTGTACATTTTTTATGTTTGTGTTTTTATACTTACAGTGCTGTGAAAAAGTATTTGCCCCCTTCCTGATTTTTTATTTTTTTGCATATTTCTCACACTTAAATGATTCAGATCATCAAACAAATTTTAATATTACACAAAGTTAACCAGAGTAAATCCAAGATGCAGTTTTTAAAGTATTATTTCATTTTTTAAGGGAAAAAAGCTGTTCAAACCTGCCTGGCCCTATGTGAAAAAGTAATTGCCCCCTCCCATACTGAATCATGAATGAACTGTGATTAACCACAATTTTTTGGAAAGCTGAGTTAAATTTCACTTGCATACCCAGGCCTGATTACTGCCAGGCCCGTTGATTAAAGAAATCACATAAATAGAAACTGTCTGACAAAGTGAAGCACGCTAACAGATCACAAAAAGCCACACATCATGCCACAATCTAAAAAAATTCAAGAACAGATAAGAAACGAACATGTATCAGTCTAGGAAGGATTTCAAAGCCATTTCTAAAGCTGCGTACACACGGACGGACTTTTCGACCGGACTGGTTAGACGGACTTTCTGACGGACTTTCAACTGACTTTTGACAGACTTCTGACGGACTTTTTAACGAACGGACTTGCCTACACATGATCACACCAAAGTCCGACGGATTCGTAGGTGATGACGTACACCAGACTAAAATAAGGAAGCTGATAGCCAGTAGCCAATAGCTGCCCTAGCGTCGGTTTTTGTCCGTCAGACTAGCATACAGATGAGCGGATTTCTGGGTGCATGTTCCAAATCTAAAGTCCGTCAGATTTTCGACTGGAAAAGTCCGCTGAAGGTCCGATGAAGCCCACACACGATCGGATTGTCCGCCGGTGCTTTTTTTCACGGCAGTGCGGCCATCCAAACCTCCTCGATTCATTATCTATCTATCCGTCGGACCAGTCCGGTCGAAAAGTCCAACCGTGTGTACGCTACATAAGGCTTTGGAACTCCAGTGAACCACAGGGAGAGCCATTATCCACAATTTGAGATAACTTGAAACAGCTGTGAACCTTCCCAGGAGTGGAGGGCCTACAAAAATTACTCCAAGAGCACAGCGAAGACTCATCCAGGAGGTCATAAAAGAACCCAGAACAACATCTAAAGAACTGCAGGCCTCACTTGCCTCAGGTAAGATCAGTGTTCATGTTTCAACAATAAGAAAGAGACTGGGCAAAAATGACATCCATGGGAGAGTTCCAAGGCCAAAGCCACTGCTGACCAAAAAGAACACAAAGGCTTATCTCACATTTACCAAAAAATATCTTGATTATCCCCAAGACTTTTAGGCAAATATTCTGTGGACTGATGAGACAAAAAATGTACTATTTGGAAGGCGTGGGTCCCGTTACATCTGGCATAAAACAAATACAGCATTTCATAAGAAGAACATCATACCAACAGTCAGAGGTGGTGGTAGTGTGATGGTCTGGGGCTGCTTTGCACAACTTACCATAATTGATGGAACCATGAATTCTGAGATGCTGTATCATGACCTTACACAGGACGTTCATGCTGGAAAACCCTCCAATGTGGCTGAATTAAAACAATTCTGCAAAGAAGAGTGAGCCAAAATTGCTCCACAGCAATGTGAAAGACTCATTGCCAGTTATCGCAAACGCTTGATTGTAGTTATTAGGTTTAGGGGCAATTACTTTTTCACATAAAGCCACGCAGGTTTGGACAGCTTTTTTGCCTTAATAAATGAAACCATCATTTAAAAACTGCATTTTTTATTTACTCGGGTTATCTTTGTGTATTAATAAAATTTGTTTTATGATCTGAGTCATTTAAGTGTGACAAATATGCAAAAAAAATAAAAAATCAGAAAGGCTAAAAATACCTTTTCACAGCATTGTATATGTTAGCCCTGAAGAAGGGGGAGGCAGTTCCCCCAAAACTTGTTGGCTCGATGTACTTCCTCTCTATTCTCAATATCATTAATATCATCTTTTCATCAAGTGTGGCATCACGTTGGACATTTTTCCTTTTTTCTTGTATAATATAAGTAGCTTGAAATAGGAAAGCTAAAAAAAATAATATGAATGTTATAGCATTTGTTTATATGAACTGCGAATCATAAATACAAATGCTAGCAAATGCTATTGAGATTTTTTACACTTGTTTATGTGCAATCAAAACATGTAATAAGTGGTTACGGACAATGTTATTTACATGTACAATAATCTGTATAATGCAGAGCATCTAGCTTTACAGAGAAAAAGGAACATGTGGAAGTCAGCAAGCTGCAAACATATTCATCACGGCCTTTTGAAATCACCTTTTTTTCTTGTGTTTTGTTTAAAACCAGTGATTAGATAATTCAATTATTAGCTGCCTTCAACAGCATAAAAAGTCAGCATTTCAGTCCCTTATCCCATCATTTGGTTCCATCTCCTTGAATGTATAGATACATGTGATTTATACACTAGTTATTACGGTACTTTCATAAATATAGATTTCATTCAGAAGGTAAAAAAACCTTCTATCTGTACAACCACTTTAATAGAGAGCTTACAATCTAAACACTAAAAATCCAAACCCTTTAAAATTAATCAATCATTATATTTATATATGTATAGATATTTTAAAATTACATTCCACTATGATACTATATAAAATCTGCCTTAAAGTGGTTGTAAACCTCAGACATGAAATTTGAACAAAGCATATCCTCTATAGTGTGTACTTGTCTCAATTAAGAGCGATAAGTGTCATTTCTGTCTGCTGTCTAGTTCCTCTGCTATCAGCATGAATCATTTCTGACAAGTTTTCCTGACACCAAGAGAAGAATTGCGACAGGGGAGGGACCTCTAGCAGATTGACAGCCTAAACTCTGTACCTGTGAGCTGTGTAAAGGGGGGGGGGGGGGGGTGTATCCCTTTCCTCCAATCAGCTCTTGGAACTCTTCTCACTGAGCTCTACAAAGTGTGACTTCAGCTCTCCACTCCCTTTTTTTTATGAATTCTCAGATCAGCTTTAAAATTCAGCATTTTGAAAGGATGTAAAGAAGAAAGGGCTGCTGATAGACAAGTACAACTTATGTAGGAGTATATGTTTCATATCTGTGTATCAGCTGAGGCCAGTCACTTCACTGGGTATATGTAAGGGTTTACAACCACTTTATTGCTACTTCTATAATGTGTGGAGGAATTCTACTAATGATAATCTACTTGATTTTTTTCATTTTCTTTGATAGTGTAAAGCAATAAAAATTTATCAAACACCGTGTTTTTTACTTTTTATCTTGCTTAGTCATTCTCAGGCATTTGTGAGGATGTTTTTGAGAATGGCCGTCTCTAATAAGTATTCCTTTGATATGCATGGACAGTTTTAAAGGCATATACATTTTCCATCAAAATCAGTTGAGTGGGCTTTGGTCATTCAAATTAGTTTAAATAGAAAGTTTTTTATTTTATATAGTTTTCTGAAAAATAAAATAAACGAGTTTAAAATGTATAGGTGTACTTGTTTTCAATATAAATATGGATTTTGGGGGATTGTTTCTGCATGCTATTGTGCATAACATATTCCTAGTTTAATTTAATTTAAGGTTGTTCTTCTTACAGCTTTGGGTACCAGGCATCCCTGCTAGACAACACAGCCAGGTCCTGGATCTATCTACAGTCTGCACTGGATTGCAGTAATGCAGTCTGGTCCAGGATATACTTTCTTTGGATTTTAGACAATGAAAGAACAGTAATTAATTGATTATGCCATTCCTTTGTATATTGATATTGTTAGCACGTGTTATACTAAATGTATAGCTTTTGTAAATATAATTTTCATTTTTTTGTTTTTTACAGTGTAATTACATTTAATTTTTTAGAACTAAATTAGTATCAATAATACCACTACTACTAATAACAATACTACTAGTAATAATAACAATACAAAATGTCCCCTTATAGTGGAACTAAACTTTTGAGGATGAGGACGAGCAAGTTTGGACTTACATCCAGATCCTAATTCTTCTTTCTTCTGCACTGCAGAGTGGCAGGGTCAGTCTTCAAGTGCCTACAGCAATCCTTGGTGACAAAGATGCTTCCCATTGGCTTAAAGAAGGGTCCATTGGTCTAATTCTATCTAATGATTGCTGAATATAAATAGGTACCTATAATCAGAAGATACAGTTCTTTGCACTGGGGGGGGCTGTATGTGGCTTAGGTTGCATTTACATATATGGTGAAGCATTCACATTTATGTAAGCAAAGTTATTAGCGACAAACCCTGTACTCCATATTAATATATAGGGGTGGTGCTTATGAAAACATTATTTCATGTGATCCAGCCTGGCTCTACACAAAATGGCAAGGGATATCAATGCTGTGTCAGCTCTGTACCAGCAAGGCAAATTAAGAAATTAAAACTTTTGTTCACAAGAAACTATTTATATTTTTACATGTTGTATATCTGCAGCAGAGTTTCTTTAAAGGAACGGAAAAGAAAAAAGAAAATTAAATGAGATATTTTGTTTTGGAGTGAGAATCCTGTGTACTGAATGGAAATTAATATATATACAGGATATAAGGAACAGAAACACAGTGTCATTGTAGTCCCTACCTTTTATCTCAATTTGTGTCCTCATATGACATAACAGGGAAAGTAAATCTTTCTTTAAAGCAATTAGACATGTTAAGCAGAAGCTGCTAAAACTGTTACCATCTCAAAGTAGTTTAATTTACTGTTCTGGGAACTTGAGAAAGAATTTACATGTATTTTCCCAGCACAAAGTATTTGCCCTTTAAGTGTGGGTTATAGAGAGAAGCTTGTAACCACAAGCTAAGAAAGTACCCTCTAGTGACCAAACTAGAGGATGTAATATCATCTCATACTCCTTCAGGCTTTTTTTTTCTTTTTCAAGATTGCAATCTTTACTCTCCTAGAGAATTATAATAGTTAAAAAATAAAACATATTTTACCATCTTAAACTTGGACTAGGAGAATGGTTTACCACCTACTTTAATTTTGAAGTGACATGAATTGAAACCTTACATTCCTTTCACACAGTTACCTTTCAAAATTACTCAAAGGTAAACTTCCATCAAAATCTCCAGGTTTTAAAGTTGAATTATTTTGTATAATATTTTCATATATGTATATGGTAGCTGCCATTTTGAAAAATTCTAAGAAGCGTCACTGTCTCATGACAATTCCCTTGAAGCTATTCCGCTTCAAGCTCAGAATTACCACACATCCTCAGCATTGATAAAAACTTGCTACGATTCAGTATTATGGACAACACACACCAATATTATCTCAGAAGTTCTCTTCTCCCAAATTCGGTTTTTGGTAGGTTCTGGAGGATAAAACATAAGGCCTCATGCACACTGGTTTTCTTGTAAACGCTGTTTATCCTGAAAGGAAGAAATCAGCATTATAAACTCACCTAGGCTGCATTTTTGTCAAACCAGTTTGGGTGAGTTTAGCATTGTTTAGAGTTTGGGCATTTATTTATTTCACTGGCTAGAATTTTAGTTTATTCGGGGCCACTGAAATGAATAAACGCTGAAGTTGCTAAATGTGCCTAGTGTTTAGGTGCGTTTAACAGCGTTTTAATCAGCATTTTTTGTGGTCAAAATTCCCTTCTTGGCATGGGGTTCCCCTTAAAATCCATCCAGGCCCAAGCTTTTTTCTCAAGTTTTATTGCTGCCAATTCTTTTGTTCATTCAGGTGTCAGCAGGGAGCCCCCCCCCGCTGACAACTGATGAGTCATCGGTTGTTAAGTACACGGCGGTCGGCTTGCCAGCCTGCTCCTTAACAACTAACTATTGTTAAGGTTGCCAGCTGCCACCCACTCTTAAAATTTGTGTATCTGACTTCCCAGTTCACATCAGAATTGTATCTAAATCACAGCTGAACTGCTGATTAGCTACCTTGCAAATTTGCACTGAAAACAGACCTGAAAATTGTACAGCACATGTGTGAAACCAGTTGCTCTGGCAAGTGCTCTACTGCTACACCACCATGAGTCTAAAAATAGGTATTGGTAATTGATATAGGCAAGTACTTGAGAAAAAGTATCGGTACTCGGCCTCAAAAAACTGGTATCGGTGCATCCCTACTCTGAACATATGGCACAGAAAGGTGTGGCTACAAGAGTCACACGTACATTACATGCCTTCCTAAGTGCAAAAAAGTATTTGATCCCCTGCTGATTTTGTACGTTTGCCCACTGACAAAGAAATGATCAGTCTATAATTTTAATGGTAGGTTTATTTTAACAGTGAGAGACAGAAAAACAACAAACATATCCAGAAAAATGCATTCAGTTAAAATTGATTTGCATTTTAATGAGTAAAATAAGTATTTAACTGCTTACACAAAACATGACTTAGTACTTGGTGGCAAAACTCTCGTTGGCAATCACAGAGGTCAGACGTTTCTTGTAGTTGGCCACCAGGTTTGCACACATCTCAGGAGGGATTTTTTTGCAGAACCTCTCCAAGTCATTTAAGGTTTCGAGGCTGACGTTTGGTAACTTGAACCTTCAGCTCCCTCCACATATTTTCTATGGGATTTTGAAGTTCTGGAGACTGGTGCCTAGCCTTAATGTGCTTCTTCTTGAGCCACTCCTTTGTTGCCTGGGCCGTGTGTTTTGGGTCATTGTCATGCTGGAGTACCCATCCACGACCCATTTTTAATGCCCTGGCTGAGGAGAGGAGGTTCTCACCCAAGATTTTATGGTACATGACCCCGTCCAACGTCTCTTTGATGCGGTGAAGTTGTCCTGTCTCCTTAGCAGAAAAACACCCAAAACATAATGTTTCCACCTCCATGTTTGAGTGGGGTTGGTGTTCTTGGGGTCATAGGGAGCATTCCGCCTCTTCCAAACACAGTGGCTCCAAAATCCAGCTCTTTGGCATCAACTCAACTGTCTTCCAGTAACAGACTTGTCAGAAAGATGTAGAAATGTGAATATTTTTTGCAAGTCTTGTTGTTCTTCTCCACCAATGATTGCAAAATGAAATAACGAGTGTGACCCAGAATATTGAAGAATATTAGATTTTGTTTCTGAGAATTTACCACCATTCGGTGTTATAATGAGCTTCAAAAGGAAAATAATCCAAGTTGAGTTTGGAAAATATTCTGCAACAGTTGACAAACTTTGAGTAATGTGATTTATGAGAAAACAAGGCAGTTAAGAGGCAAAGTATGCACTAAGATTTGGGAAAGTGTGAAAGTGTGAAAAGAAGCCTCAGGCTTCCAGACAAGCCCCACCAGTTCCTGCTTCTGATGTATCTGCTGCACTTTGTGAGGGGTTAAAGGGGTTGTAAAGTCAGAAGGCTTTTTATCTTAATGCATTCTATGCATTAAGATAAAAAGCCTCTGTGTGCAGCAGCCCCCCTCAGCACCCTAATACTTACTTGAGCTCCTTCACTATCCAGCGATGTCCACGAGTGTCTCAGCCATCCGAGACGCTCCCTCCTGATTAGCTGAGACACAGCAGCAACGCTATTGGCTCCTGCTGCTGTCAGTCAAAGTGAGCTGGCCAATCAGCAGAGAGAGGGGGTGGAAGGGGGGCGCTGCTTCGTGTCTGAATGAACACACGGAGCTGTGACTCGGCTCGGGTGCCCCCATAGCAAGCTGCTTGCTATGGGGCCACTCAAAAGGAAAGAGGGGCCAGGAGCACAGAAGAGGGACCTGAGAAGAGGAGGATCATGGCTGCTCTGTGCAAATCCACTGCACAGGGCAGGTAAGTATGACATGTGTTCATGTGCTGCACATACACAGTTAGAATATCGTACTAAGCGCAGAGCATTGTTGTTGTTTTTTTGGGATGGGCATACACAACATACATCCATTGAAGTTAAGTATGACATGTTTATTACTTTTATAGAAAAAAAACACGAGACTTTAGAATCACATTAATATTGGGGATGGTCTTCATAGACCCAAGACAATTCTGGTTGGCCAGACACCCAATGAAATCATCTTTATTAAGATTCTTCATATAAAAACACTATGGGGAATCTTCCCATAATGGGGAATACAGCAACTCTAGCTAACGCATTTCACGCTCCATCAGCGCTTAGTCATATGTCACGCACAGGTATATTTATATATACAAGTAGAGAGTATACAATAGACAAGGTAATCCTTCAATTAGAAAAACCTGAGGAGACAATTAAGACGCAGCCGCCAGTCATTAGCAGCTGCTGCAGTTTTCATCAAAACTAAAAATGCATATCCATCTAATGTATATTTTTTAGCAATGGATATACCTGTTACAGTGTGAGCCCTGTTGGGGTAACGGGTATTTGCATCACATTACATTATCGCTCTTTATTGAAACTACCATGACAATTACAACTATTATTGTCTTGGAATGTTTGTTATTACCTTATTGTTTGCTTATGAAAACTTTCAATAAAATGTATTAAAAAATGCATAACTGTATAGAAAAATTTGCTGATAAACAAAAAAAAATACCACATTAAACACTTGCTTACTGGGCACTTAAACCCCCCTCCTGCCCAGACCAATTTTTAGCTTTCAGCGCTGTCACACTTTGAATGACAATTGTGCGGTCATGCTACACTGTACTCAAATTAAATTTTTATCATTTTTTTCACAAAAAGGAACTTTCTTTTGGTGGTATTTAATCACCATTTGGGTTTTTATTTTTTGCTAAACAAACAAAAAAAGACAGAAATTTAAAAAAAAAACATGTTTCATAGTTTGTTATAAAATTTTGCAGGTAACGGGTAATTTTTCTCCTTCATTGATATTCTATATTATTTTTTCCTCATACTACCAGCGTGAGGAGAAAAAATAGCCGATTATCGGGTCTGTTTACGTCACACAAAAACGTATTATATGTCACTGTCCCACAATGTGTGGGACAGTGACATATAACCTGTTTTTTCAGGAATACACTGGCCCACATTAGGAATTGTTTGCATGACCTTGGTCCTATGGGTGATCTATGTGTTTTTTAGGTACATATAGGGGGTGTTTTATACTAGGGGAGGGATAAGGTCTGCAGACTGTGTGATTGGTGTGTCCCCTCCTTTTTTGTGAGGGGTTTCTCCATTTACACCATTTACGCAGTTTGTGTTTTTAGTTGTTGGGCAGGGTTAGACCACAGGGGAGAACCCCCCTTTTTCTTTTGGAGGCCTCCCCCTCTGGCCTAAAATATAGGGGGCTATAGGGATTGGTGTCTTTCTATGGATATCGCTTTTTTAAGGCAAATAAAATAATTGTAGTTTAACTCATGTAGGTGGGTGGAGATCTATTTGTTTTTTATTTTTATGTGTTGATGTATGTTTTATACATGTTGATAACTAAACAAAACAATATTTTTGTAAGCTACATATTTAAGAGAGGTACGATTTTTTTCTGGTGATATTTAATGCTTTGTTCCCCTTCATGCATTGTTTTCTGTACTGTTTTCTATTCAAATACACAATAAATAATTATTTAAAAAAAAATGACATGTGGACTTTGCTCCATGCAATATGTAGGTTGGACAACTCGCAGACTGAGAGAATCTTTGCATAATCACCTGTATGGTATAAGAAAAAAACATTCTACTAATATTGCCAACCATTCCAATAGGTATTATGCTGGGGATACCTCAGCTTTACATATACAACAGAGAGGGTGAAAAATTCAGATTGTTGTGTAAAAAATAAGTTTTGGTGATTTTTTTGTTTGAGTACTAGGAAAGCTTTGAGGTTAAATCATGAGTGGGATGTTTCCTATTACTATGAATGAGAGAGTTTGCTTTATACTCATGTTATGATCAATGAACCATTCATTTTTTTCCCCTTTCTTCTGTAGTTTCCATAATAGGCTATTTTTGTTTGTTTAATGTGGTATTTTTTTTGTTTATCAACACTTATTTCTATGTAGTTATACATCTTTAGTTTTGATGAATACGACAGCAGCTGCTAATGACTGGCGGCTGTGTCTTAATTGTCTCCTCAGGTTATTCCTAATTAAAGGATTGCTTTGTCTATTTGCTTATATATATATATATATATATATATATATATATATATATATATATATATATATATATATATATATATACACATATACCTGTGTGTGACATAATCTTGTGAGCTATGACTAAGCACTGATTAGGCATAAAACGCGTTAGTTGGAGTTGCTGTATTCCCCATGAAATCTTGTGGAAGTGTTTTTACAGGAAAAATCTTAATAAAGGTGATATTATTCGTTGTGCGGCCAACCAGAATTTTCTTTGTTCTATGAAGATTGCTGCGGACAAGGCCAGCACCTGCTAGTGTGTGAGTGGTGGTAGAAGAGAGGACCTACCAGGAGTAGTGTTCAGTTTTCATTAATATTGGGTGGTTTGTGTGCCTGGAGCTGCTAGTTTTCAGCTGGATTACACTTTTTGTGTGTGAAAGTTTTTCTCTTATGGCTTTTACTTTTGGATGAGGTGGAGAAGCTGGTGTGTGACTTTAAAATGATTGTTTGTCCTACTTTTTATACTTTTTACAGTGTTAAACGCAGGCACATTTAAAATGAACCACTAGCCGGCCAGCGCGCGATGATGTACGTCGGCACAATGGCACGGCTGGGCAAATGCTCCGTGACTGTGCCTGCCAGGGGGGTGCACGATCGTGTCACAGAGCGGGTGAACGGGGAGATGCCAATATAAACAAGGCATTTCCCCATTCTGCCTAGTGACATGACAGGGATCTACTGCTCCCTGTCATCAGGAGCAGTGATTGCTGTCATGTCAGTGGAAGCCCATCCCCCCCACAGTTAGAACACCTCCCTAGGACACACTTAACCCCTTGATCATCCCCCTAGTGTTTAACCCCTTCCCTGCCTTTGTCATTTACATGGTAATCAGTGCATTTTTATAGCACTGACCGCTGTAGAAATGACAATGGTCCCAAAATGGTGTCAAAAGTGTCTAATGTGTCCGCCATATTGTCGCAGTCATGATAAAAATCGCCGCCATGACTAATAAAAAAAAAATAATAAAAATGCTATAAATCTATCCCCTATTTTGTAGACGCTATAACTTTTGCGCAAACCAATCAATATACGCTTATTGCGATTTTTTGTACAAAAAATATGTAGAAGAATACATATCGGCCTAAACTGAGAAAAAAAATGTTTTTTTATATATATTTTTGGGGATATTTGTTATAGCAAAAAGTAAAAAATATTGCTTTTTTTTTCAAAATTGTCGCTCTTTTTTTGTTTATAGCGCAAAAAATAAAAACTGCAGAGGTAATCAAATACCACCAAAAGAAAGCTCTATTTGTGGGAAAAAAAGGACGTCAATTTTGTTTGGGTGCAACATCGCACGACCGCGCAATTGTCAGTTAAAGCGACGGAGTGCCGTATTGCAAAAAGTGCTCTGGTCAGGAAGGGGTTAAATCCTTCTGGGGCTGAAGTGGTTAATGCAGTTGAGGCAGGTTTTTCCACAGCCCCAACAATGAGTAGTGATGTAAAATCCCTCTGTATAATAAATCTTGGTATCTACAAGCCTAGATATGTGGAAAGACCACAAAGTCACGGGTCCTATAATTATGAGGGACACCCTTGTATAATATTGAATAATGGAAAATATATTTATAAAATCTGTCAGGAATTTTACATAGGGCTGCAACAAATGAATTTAATATAAAGCTATTTCCTGACAGACTCCATTGCAGCCTACGTATGGGTTAATCCCGCCTCTCATACCTCATAGGACCCCAATCCCATAAATCTTTGCTTCTGGTCAGAGACCGTGTTCCTTTTTTGTCCTCCTCCTAGGACCAAGGTGTATCTCTTACCTTATGAAGTTTATTGATCCAGTCCTGGTGGTTTGCACATGTTTTGATGGTGATGGCGGTGTCTTACTGAAGTCCAGCTTCCCTAGCTATTAGCAGGGCGGACACAAGGGGTTCACTACGATGCCTTGAAGAGCTTATTAGACCAGCCATTGGCTGGGAAGCGGCAACTTGGCCAATTGTCCCAGCTATTAGCGAGAGGCCTCCTCTTACAATACCCCGGTTGTGCGGTGAGCGCTCTCTTCGCTCCCAGTCCCAGGACGGATCTCGTTGGGTGCCGTGGTAATGTATGCCCTTCTGTTTTCTGATATATGGCAGCCTGTTTTTGTGTGTTGTTTTTGTCTCGTAGCTCCGATTGTTTAAGTGGCCATGGCGGCTGGGACGCATCTGCGTTCCAGTCCCCTGCTTGCGCGCAAGCGCAGTGGAGCGGCGTCGGTCACAGCGTAGGGACGCTGTGGCTGCGATGAAGTCATCGTCAGGCGGCAGGTTCAAATAGCTGTCAGATACAGCTATTATTTGGGTTGCTCTCACCGCTCAGGCAGCAGGCTTCCCTGTGTCCATTCCTCTGACTTCCAAGGTAAGTGGTTTGTTGTACCTTCTTGTAACTGGGCTTTTTAAAAAAAAAAAAATGAGAGAGAAAGTAAATCTATTATTTATTAGTTTTTCTTATTGAATTGTTTTCAGTCTTTTGATTCTGTCGCCATGGATGTGTCACCGCCCCCTAGTGGCCAACCCTTACACCGCAGGTAGGATGAAAGTATTTTTATTTTTCATTCCGCCTGTATTGTTTGGGGTATTATTTAGGAGCAAAGTATTCTTTTCTTTCCTTCAGCCCTTCCAGGTCTGAACCGCAGCTATCGGCACACAAAGAGAAAGACAAGTCTAGGTCACAACATCACCAGTCCACGTCAGGTTCTAGACGTACTAGGTCATCCTCCAGACACCGCAAAGAGGGGTCAAGATCTAGGTCCAGTCATCATTCTCCCCGCCATTCCAGCCGCTCTGAGAGAAAAGCTTGCTGGGGATGTAAAACTCAAGTCCCAGAGGGTAAATCTCTCTGTGAGTTATGCTATTCTAGAGCTACGAAGGAAAGAGGAGCTGGGGACCAGCAAGTAGAAGCTCTGGTTAGGAAAGTGGTCCAAGAATCTCTTAACAAAATGGATTTTGACCGGGCAGTAATTCCTCCTTCTGTTATAGCTCCAGTTGTTGAAGAAACTGAACCCGAAGTTCCGGGTCCATCTCATCATAGTCTCTCTTTGAGTGGTTCCTCGGACAGCGAGGCAGAGATGAATGAGCCTGGTGCAGGTTTTGACTTCTCCCTTGTTCCACAGTTGGTCAGAGCGGTTAAAGACGCATTGAGATGGGAAAAACCAGTAGAGGCACCCTCTAAGCAGAGGAAATACTTTAAACATCTTAAGAAGGATCGCCCAAATTTCCCCTTCCTGGGTGAACTGGGCGAAATTATCTCGGATGAATGGGGTAAGGTTGAAAGGAAAAATTCTTTAATTTCCAAGATAGCAAAGATGTATCCATTCAAGACTGATGAAGTAAAACATCTTGAATCAGCCCCCCTTATCGATGCAGCTCTCATGAGGCTGGTGAGACATGTTACGCTCCCTCTAGAGGATACTGTCTCTTTCAATAATGGTTTGGAGAGGAAGATTGATACGGACTTAAAACGTATTTATATCACGGCGGGTATGGCTTGTAAACCAGCTCTGGCCCTTGCAGCTTTGTCTAAAGCGATGGAGTCCTGGACGGACGATGTGGGTGCAGCTTTAGGAAGTGTGTCTAAAGACTTATTCAAGAGCTCTCCAGTACATGAGCTGAAGCTGGCATTGGTCTTCCTGGGGGAAGCATCCATTGACATTATTCGTCTTGTGGCACGTGTCATGCTCTCGTCAGTTACAGCAAAACGCGCCCTATGGTTACGCCCATGGGTTGCAGACCCTGCCTCTAAACAAGCATAGTGCAAGATTCCATTTGAGGGTTCCTCACTCTTTGGAAATAAACTTGATTCTGCCATTTCCCGTACTACTGGGGGTAAGTCAGGGTTCTTACCCCAGGACCGTCGTATCCTAAACCAAAGAAGAACTTAACCTAGGCAAGAGCCAGAACGCGCTAGAGATGCTCGCCGCTACAGACCTGGCCGTGAGTTTAGAAAAAACTGGAGGAGAGGCCAGCCTTCCGGCCAAAAATCCTCAAAGTCAGCCCCATCCGGAGCAAGTAGGGGCTCGTTTACTCCGGTATCAGCACGTCTGGGCAGCCTCGATTCAAGATTACTGGACCGTCAAAACGGTCTCCTCAGGTCACACTTGGGTATTCAACAGTCCACCCATATACCAGTTTGTTCCTACGGTCCTTCCGCACTCAGAAGAGAAAAAAACAAATTCTTCTATCATATACAGATTCACTGATTGCCCAGGGGGCCGTCATTCAAGTTCCTTCAGAAGAAAGATTTCTAGGGGTTTATTCTGCCCTTTTCATGGTCGTCAAAAAGAATGGCTCCTGGAGGCCAGTAATCGACTTGACACATCTGAACTCCTTCATCAAGAAGGAAAAATTCAAGATGGAAAAGCTGCTGACAATCTGACAAACAATACAACCAGGAGATTGGCTGGTCTCCATAGACCTGAAAGACGCCTACTTTCATGTGCCGATCGCAAAAGAATTCCAGAGGTATCTCCGATTTGCAGTAGACCAGAGGCATCTCCAATTTACATGTCTCCCATTCGGGCTCACAACATCGCCTCGAGTGTTTTTGAAGCTCTTATTGGCTGTGGTGGCACTAATCCGGGTCAGAGGTATTCGGTTACACCATTATTTGGACAACCTACTCCTGCTGTCACAAGACAGGGAACAGATGTTGTCACATCGAGATCAAGTCATCTCTACCCTGACAGAGTTCGGTTGGCTATTGAACACAGAGAAAAGTCATCTAGTTCCGACACAGGCTCTAATATTCCTCGGAGCCCAATTCAACACAGTGGAGAGCACCATCTCTCTGCCTCTGGATAAAATTCCGGTATTTCGAGAGAGAATTCGCCTAGCGTTGTCATCTTCTCTTCTCAGAGCCTCACAGTGTCTAAAGATAATTGGCACCATGGTAGCCACAGCCCCCATGGTGAGGTGGGCGCAATGGAAAATGTGGCCCTTTCAGAAGGGGTTTCTCCAACAATGGGATCCAGGGTCTCGAGACCATCTTGTACGGGTAACCACCTCCATGCGGGAGAGCCTCCCCTCGTGGCTGCAACAGAAAAATCTCCTCAATTGCCATTCCATAGCGCCTGTCTCCTGGATTACGGTGACAACGGATGCAAGCAACAGAGGTTGGGGTGCTCTCTGCCTGACGGAGGTAGCCCAAGGCAGATGGGACTGCCCATCCCAAGGGATAGTCTCAAATGTCCTGGAGCTTCGAGCTGCCTTCCGCGCCCTCCAAGCGTTTCTCCATCTGATATCAGGAGCCTCAGTCCTCCTGAGGTTAGACAACACGACCGCAGTATCATATATCAAGAGACAGGGGGGCAGTCGCAGTCTCTCCTTACTGAGGGAAGTAAGCCTGATCATGTCCTGGGCCCAGACGAACCTGACAAATCTATTGGCTGTTTATCTCCCGGGAATTCAAAATGTCCAGGCGGACTTCCTTTTAAGAGTCACCCTGGACAACAACGAGTGGTCCCTCCACACCGAAGTTTTCAATTGGGTCTTGTCTCTAGGGATGATGCCGGAAGTAGATCTGTTTGCATCCCCTTGCAACTTCAAGCTGGAGAAATATTACACGAGGTGTCGTTGTCCCCAAGCCTTCGGAGTGGATGCCTTGACGGACCAGTGGAGATTCCACAGGGCTTATGCCTTTCCCCCGGTTCCAATCATTCTTCGATTTCCATCGAGGCTCAGGTGGGAGGATGTCGAAGTATTGGCAATTGTCCCGTTTTGGCCCAACAGGCCATGGTTTCCTCTCCTGATGCAGCTCAGTTACGGAGAGCCGGTCCCTCTCCCGTCCAGACCAGATCTCCTGTTGCAGGGAGCGTCTCTTCACCCATGCCCATCCCATCTCCATCCGATGGCTTGGTGGTTGAGAGGGGAAGGTTGGAAGCACTAGGATGTCCAAGTACAGCTATTGCTACATTGTTGAATGCCAGAAGAGCGGGCACCAACAGAGGGTATCAAAGGATTTGGGCGAAATTTGCAGACTATGTGATTTCCACCAATGGTTCCTGTAGTAACCCAAGGATTCAGGACATTCTAGGTTTTCTACAAACTGGCCTGGATTTGTTCTTATCGGTTAGTTACTTGCGCGTCCAGGTTTCTGCAATCTCAACCTTCACAGGCATATCATGGGCCAGACACCCCCTTACTAGGCAGTTCTTCAGGGGAGCAATAAGGCTTAGGCCACAGAGAAAACCAAGATTTTCTAAATTGGATCTTCCTTTCGTCTTGGATTTCTTCTCAGAAAAGGAAATACGGCATATGGATCAATCATCAATTAAAGAGCTTTCTCTCAAAGTGGTCTTTCTAGTGGCCATCACATCGGCCAAGAGGGTTTCCGAAATCGGTTCCTTAGGATGCAAAGAACCATTCCTTACCTTCTTCCCAAATCGAGTGGTCTTGATTCCCATGTTAGGATTGAATCCAAAAGTAACAACCGTCTTCCATGAGAATCAGGAGATTGTCCTTCCTACATTCAGGTCCACTGAGGACTCTAATGTTCACCCTCTAGATGTTGGGGAGGTGCTAAAGCGATACCTAGAAGCCACAGCTTCCTTTCGCCAGTCTGATCATCTGTTTGTTCTCTTTCATGGTAAAAACAAAGGATCACGGGCTTCCTCTAGAACCATCGCAGCATGGATTGTTCAGGCCATTCAATGGGCTTATAGGTCTAAGGGTTTGGCTCCTCCGGAGGCGGTAACCGCTCATTCTACCAGGAGCATTTCTACATCGTGGGCAGCATCCCGGCATGTGTCTCCGGAAGTAATCTGTAAAGCGGCCTCATGGTCATCAATTAACACTTTTATGAAGCACTATTGTGTAGAACCGGCTTCTTTGTCCTCGGTTAACTTTGGTTTGCACGTATTATCTGTTTATGGTGCCAATTAAACCTTTTTTTCCTTATCCAGCAATTACCCACCCGGGTGTGTATGGCTAGTTATTTCCCATACGTAGGCTGCCATGGAGTCTGTCAGGAAAAACGATGGTCTCCATGGCAGCAGGAGTTCCCTCCCATTTGCTGGAGTAGGCTAAGTTACGGAAGTTACGGAACACGGTCTCTGACCAGAAGCAAAGATTTATGGGAGTGGGGTCCTATGAGGTATGAGAGGCGGGATTAACCCATACGTAGGCTGCCATGGAGTCCATCAGGAAAGGAAAATTACGGTAAGTATTTGATATAAATTTTCCGTTTTATGTTTATTTAAAAGTAATTCCAGGCAGCAAGTGAATGCAATCAGTGCACCACTAATGCACAAATTCTGCAGTCATAGCAAAATCAAAAGTTCACTAAGTTTATCCCAATCGGAGCTGTTTTTTCACTTCGAGATTTCTGTGATTTTTTAAACATTGAAGCAGAACTATAGGTAATACTTTTTTTTTTTTCATTTTTCATTTTGGATAGAGTAAGGGAGGGTCATAGCCCCTTTTTTATTTTTTTTGCCATCTGTCCCATTGGGTAGATTTACCGTCACTTCCTGTTCCATAGCCAAAACAGAAAGTGAGAGGAAATCCCTGCAAATGAAGAAAGTTCTCTGGGGACACTCAAGTCCAAAATGTTCCCATTTGAAGTTTTCCACTCTATTCCTTTTTCTGGTGACAACCCAGGTAACTTGAGTCTTTGTTTAGCTGTATTAGACCTAACTGTAGTAGATTGCAAAAAAGTCAAATCATGGTAAACTGAGTAAATGTTATGAGTTTTGTGCAGCTGAAGAGTTTGCTGGAATGCATTTATAATCTATCTATCTATCTATCTATCTATCTATCTATCTATCTATCTATCTATCTATCTATCTATCTATCTATCTATCTATCTATCTATCTATCTATCTATCTATCTATCTATCTATCTAGTTGCTTTAGAACACATTGATTTGCAGCCACAAAGGTCTGTGATCATAAAAAGTAGTATAGTACAAACTGCCTAGAAGGCAAATAAGCAAACTATATCCCAGACTGTCTGCCAAAAGAAGTGTTAACCTAGTGGGTTGTTTCCATGTGTTAAGTACGTAATAAATCCTCCATCTGCAATTATTTTGTCATTAAATAGCCAAATGAATGACATTATTTGCCATCAATATTGCTAATATTGCTGCAGTGAATCTTAGGAAGAAAAAACTTTATGCCATGATGGAAGACAATATTGTATTACTATCTAAATAAAGCTAAACAGAACATGTTTATTGGAAGAATAAGTTTATTGGAAGAAGAAGCAAAAGCAAATAAACTTTCCTTTGATATGAAGTATTGTTGCTTATTACTCTTTCCTTCTTGCTTTTAAAATTCCTCTTGAAGCTACAAAACATGCTATCCTTCTCTTTTAGTTTAATAGACCAAATGCGGGGCACTGGAGTATCTGTGGCCCAATACCTTGTCTTTTTTCTGATCAGAATTGTGAGCTGCACCTGATCTGAAAACACTAGGAAGGTAATTTACGAAAGGCAAATACACTTTGCACTACAAGTGCAAACTACAAGTGCAAAAAAAAATTGCACTGAAAGTGCACTTGGAAGTGCAGTCGCTGTAATTCTAAAGGGGTATATCTGAAATGAGGGGAAGCTCTGCTGATTTTATAATCCAATCATGTGCAAGCTAAAATGCTGTTTTTTATTTTCCATGCATGTCTCCCTCGGATCTACAGCGACTGCACTTCCAAGTGCACTTTCATTGCGATTTCAAGTGCACTTTGCTCTTGTAGTTTGCACTTGTAGGGCAAAGTGGATTTGCCTTTCGTAAATAACCCCCTAGGATTCACTCTACTGGCAGTCTGGTCAATACCTAAAATACTTCTGTGCAAGCACAGATTTTAGGGCATAGATAGAATGTAAGCATCAGATGAGGCCGCCATCAAAGAGAGATAAGCAAGCACCTGGGTGTGAGAGCAAAGGAGTTGCAAGTTAGAATAAGTCAGGGGACTGGAGAGGGATTGCCTTTTTTAAGTGTAGTTGTCCTTTAAAGTGGAACAAAACTGATTTAGAGGTGAAGAATAGTTGTTTGTGGGGAAAATTTAAAAATGTTAATTGTACCAAAGCAGTACCCTGAAAAAATGCACTGTACCTTTTCTCTAATATGTTGCTACTGTACCGCTCACTGTTGTTCTTACAAGGGACTCTGATAGGAAGAAGCAAAACCCTGCTTGTACTTAGATGGCCACCTCCACATGGAGACACATTGTAGAAAAAAAGCATGATGAGTCACTAAGGGCGAAAATATCACTTGCAGGGAAACCATAATCAATACTGGTGACTAGTTCTTTGCCCTCTGCCTGCATTTTTAGGTACAGCTTCTAGAATTGAGTTCCTCTTTAGGCATGGGGATGATTTTAGGCACAAAATATGTCTATTGTGAAAAAAAAAGTTAGTTCCCAGAAAGCCCCAGCAACCAATGATGGCACCCAGCCTCATACCTTTACTGGCCAGGAATCCTCAGCCATGTCATAATGGGGCTGGGATATCAACTTAGAGACACACCCTTTGTTTCTATTTAGCCTAGCGGCCAGGAGATCTCATTCGGCATGGATGAGTGATGGAGGTAGAATGTGTCGGTGGTTAGCGGAATTTTTCTCTTTTAGGAGGTCGAAGGCATAATTTATCATTATTGACACGCCTCTTCATCACTGGATGGTGGGATTGACAGTCGATGTACACGTTGGGACTTTTTGTATTTTTTATTAAAGGACTTCTCAAAAAGTGTGGTGACATTATTTACTGTTTACATTTTTTTTGTGAATGGGTGGGGGTACTATGTATTCTGTACTCATTCACATTGGGGGCAATACCTGGGGGTTCCCTTATCTTAAAGGGGGCTTTAAGATTCCCATAAGTCTCCACCCACAGACCCCCACAACCATTAGGCCAGGGTTTTGGGAACAAGCCCTTTGACCTTTTCAACATTGGGATCCCCTGACAGGTTACCCCCCCGCCATGTTGAGGGCATCTGACCTGGTATGGTTCAGGAGGAAGGGGAGACCACAATAGGCAGGCTGCATGCTAGAATAAGGGGGCCATATTTTTCAGGGGAAACTGGTATGAACTTTCTGTGGGGGCTCCCCATAAAATATGGTATGGAACTTGAGGGAGGACCCCCACACCATTTTTGTGTGTGGGTTCCCCCATTCACATCTCTACCAGACCCTCATATAGGATAAGGGCCTGATATAAATTAAGGAAATCCGTTATTTACCCTCATTTTAAAAAGCATTTTGTCTTTCTTTTCTTTCAATGTCAGTTTTTCTGTTTTAGGTTGTATACATTGTACAGATGCACCACTTAATCGTCAGTTATGGATACCTCATAGGCATGGGTTTTAAATTTGCATTTTTAATGTTTCACTTGAGGCGTTATTAAAATCCCTGCTCCCCACCAAACTTATTTTTTTTTTTGCTTTGGTACATGTTCCTTAGGACATTACTAAGCCCCCTGTGCCATTTGTTTGACTATCCCTTTCCTATTAGCCTAGGAAATGGCCCTTACTGGTTTTTAGCATGCAGCCCCTATTGACTTCAGTGGATTTCAGATTCAGCACCCACCTCAAACTGAACCTAGGGATGTTTGGCTCATCCCTAGTTCTTAAAATATACATAAAACATATACGTCTAATCGTTTTTTAAATACAGCATGGATAGTCAACCAGCCTTTACATACTATTATTTTTTTATATCGTTTCATCTTCTCCCATACTGCTGTACAAAGTAATAGATATAATATAAGTGGGTGGAACGATAATACAATGCATATAGGGGTTGATTTACTAAAGGCAAATAGACTGTGCACTTTGCAAAGTGCAGTTACACTCTGCAAGTGCAGTTGCTCCAGATCTTAGTAAATGAGCAGAAGCTCTGCTGACTATCATGCAATCAATAATAGTTTTTTTTTAATTTTCCTTGCATGTGATTGGTTATTCTTTGCAAAGTGAAGCTTTACCTCATTTACTAAGCTCTGGAACAGTTGCACTTGCAGAGTGCAACTACACTTTGCAAAGTGCACAGTCTATTTGCTTATAGTAAATCAACCCCATAATGTTTCAGAGGCTAGCATATACAGAAACATAGCAAAACTATATTAACAACAAGCAGTGAGAAGAGTGAGGTGTTTACAAAAGAGCTTACCATCTACAGGGTTAAGCGGTGACACTGAGGGGTTGATTTACTAAAGAACTATAGACTGGACACTCTGCAAGAGCAGTTGCTCCAGAGCTTAGTAAATGAGGTAAAGCTTCACTTTGCAAAGAATAACCAATCATGTGCAAGGAAAATAAAAAAACAGCATTTTTGCTTGCACATGATTTAATGGTGAAGGTCAGCAGAGCTTCTGCTCATTTACTAAGCTCTGAGGCAACTGCACTTGCAGAGTACAACTGCACTTTGCAAAGTGCACAGTCTATTTGCCTTTAGTAAACCAACCCCTGTGTGCCTTGTTGGATTGTAAAGGTGAAAACAAGGTTGGATCAGTGACATAAAAATAATAATTTAGAATAATATGTTTGAAGTGAGTTTTAAGGGTGTCCTTGAATGTTTCAAGGGTCAGAGAATAGCATTTAGAATGGAATTCCAGAGAAGTAGAGAGGCTCATGAAAATTCCTCAATGTGGAGGTGTAAAGAAACGACTAGGGTAGAGAATGGAAGCGGGTCAAATGCAGATTTGAGGTTGTGTTTTGGAAAGGTATGTGTAAATATTCAGGTGAATGAGTTGGACAGCTGAATTTAGGATGGATGTGAGTGGTTCAAGACTGTTAGTAGACCACAGAATAGAGTTTTCCAAAAGTAAAGCTGGGATGAGGACATGCGCTAGCTTTTTAGGTTGTCTTTTGTATTGGAAAGGGATAGCAAGTGATTATTCAACAGAGAAGACAGGAAGTGCGATTCAAATGTGAACTCAGAATTAAATATTACCCTTAAACAAAAAGCCTGAGGAGTTGAAATGTACTGGAATCTTGTCAATGGTAATTGTTATTTGAGGCAGGGATGTAGAGTGAGATATCAGAAAATTACAAAACCTGCCTTATCAGTTGAAAGTGAAAGAATGTAACAGCAGAGACAGTAGACAAGCATGAGACAAAACCGAAAGATCAATCTGAGCAACATTTGTTTAGAAGTGCTACTGGAATCCAATATATACAGGAAGGTTACTTTAGAATATAGTATATCCAAATAGGAAAGAAATGTGCTAAAATAAAAGCAAAGAAAATTAATTTGTCTAAATGACTTATTGCAAAATCCAACTTTCATTTTGTAGAGAAGATTATATAAATTATTAATAATCAATTATTATTATTATTACTAATAATAATAATACCAAACTGTGTGACATAGACAACATCTAAACTTTTCTTTCAAGTTTTTGAAACTTGTTCTCTATTTTATGCATTAGAATATTGGAACAATATTCTAATGCATAAAATAGAGCCTCCGACTGTTTATCATTGCGTGAAATTGCTACATTTCCATTAGTTTAAAGAAAGCACACATGTCACCTATAGCAGTTCAACTGGTGTTATCCTAACTGGCTTCAGTTAGTGTTTATAAAAGAAAACAAAAAAGGTTTAAAAACATAAATTAAATGCTGTATGCAAATAAATAAATATTAAGCAATACATTGATGTGAAGGTTCTCTAAGATGCATATGTATAAAGTAGCAAATCATCAATTTGCTGATCATTCATCAATAGTATTTTAACATAATAGGTAATCAGATAAATGATCAGACAGTGATAGCTGTAACTAATGGGGCGTACACATGGTCGGACTTTTCAGCTACAAAAGTCCGACGGACGCCGACGGACTAAAGCTGGCTGACAATCCGATCGTGTGTGGGCTTCCCCGGACTTTCAGCGGACTTTTTCAGCCTCAAATCCGACGGACTTTAGATTTGAAACATGCTTCAAATCTTTACGTCGTAACTACGACGGACCCCGAAATCCGCTCGTCGGTGTGCTAGTCCGACAGACAAGAACCCACGCTAGGGCAGCTATTGGCTACTGGCTATCAACTTCCTTATTTTAGTCTGGTGTACGTCATCACGTACAAATCCGTCGGACTTTTGTGTGGTCGTGTGTAGGCAAGTCCGTTCGTTAGAAAGTCTGCCGCAAGTCCGCCGCAAGTCCGCCGAAAGTCCGCCGGAAGTCTGTCGGACAGGCTGTCGGACTTTTGTAGACAAAAAGTCCGACCGTGTGTACGCCCCATTAGAGTTTACTAAACTGGTGCAAAGTTAGAAGCAATAATGAAAAACAAGTTCAGAATGGCAAAGAGTATGCATTATCTGCAGAATAATACAAAACAGTTTATGAAAGTTGCACAGACATGGACTGTTCACAGCAATGTTCCTGTGCCTCAGTCAGGGTAACATATGACTGTAGAGCATAGTCTCTATAAGGCCTCATTCACACAGGTGCTGTGACTTGTACAGTATAAATGGGCCTTTTGTTTATGTGTCTGGTGATGTCCAGAGCTGCCTGCAGGCAGCTTATGTTACTCTATAGGGATCCAGTGGCTGTATCGACACAGCCGCTCATTTTAATTTATGAAATGATAGTAAATACCCGCACTATGGAAACAAATTAGTGATAAAAAATAATAACTTTTAGCCCTCATGCACACAGGCTGTTAAAAAAACGTTATGAAAACGCCAGTATCTTTGCAGTGATTTTTTTAAACTTTTTTCAGCGTTTTTGCAATAGCGTTTTTGAGCGTTTTTGAGCGTTTTTTTTTTTTTCAAATTTTTTTTTTTCAATGGATCAAAACCGCTAAAAAACGTTGGTGAATGACGTTTTTGAGCGTTTTTCAGCGTTTTTCAGCGTTTTTCAGCGTTAGAGCGTTTTTACAGCTGAAAAACGCCTCTCAGAACCCACTGGTCCTGGGTTTTTTTTACAGCTTAAAAACGCCTATGCCACTTGCAGCTCAAAAACGCCTAGGTGGGCATGAAGCCATAGACTAACATAGACAGGCCTTTTTAAGCTGCAAAAAAAGCTCAAAAAAGCAGCTGTAAAAACGTCCGTGTGCATGAGGACTTAGAGCTGCTGCTGTAGTGCAAGGTAAAAAATAAAATAAAAAATAAAGTGCAAAATATTATACTTAGCGCTGCTCTAAATCCAATAAGGTCTATCAAACAATGCATATATAAAGTGCTTGTGCAAATTTATGGTGCAATCATAAATTCAATAAAGGCTATCCAACAATACTTATTTAAAGTGCTTAGTACAAACATATAGTGCGTTCATATACTCACCAACAGTAATCTTTCAAATCGCCAGGTTTACCCTGTATGTGGGTTAGGGTATCACCTTCCTGCTCCTCCAATGATCAGGTTTCCATGATAAGGACGTGTTACTATGAAATACCAATGAAGAGAGAGAGATGTATAGTGTAATACTGCTAGGTTTATTATTAAAATCAACTGTCAATACACTTACATCAAAAAGGTTTAACCGCTTCAGCCCCAGACCATTTGGCTGGCCAAGGACCAGAGCACTTTTTGCGATTTGGCACTGCGTCACTTTAACTGACAATTGCGCGGTCGTGCGACATGGCTCCCAAACAAAATTGATGTCCTTTTTTCCCCACAAATAGAGCTTTCTTTTGGTGGTATTTGATCACCTCTGCGTTTTTTATTTTTTTGTACTATAAACAAAAAAAGAGCAACAATTTTGAAAAAAACGCATTATTTTTTACTTTTTGCTATAATAAATATCCCCAAAAAATATATAAAAAAACATTTTTTTCCTCCGTTTAGGCCGATACGTATTCTTCTACATATTTTTGGTAAAGAAATCGCAATAAGCGTATATTTATTTGTTTGCGCAAAAGTTATAGCGTCTACAAAATAGGAAATAGTTTTATGGCATTTTTATTAATATTTTTTTTTTTTACTAGTAATGACGGCGATCAGCGATTTTTATCGTGACTGTGACATTATGGCGGACACGTCGGACAATTTTGACACATTTTTGGGACCATTGGCATTAATACAGTGATCAGTGCGATTAAAAATGCATTGATTACTGTAAAAATGTCACTGGCAGTGAAGGGGTTAATATTAGGGGGCAGTGAAGGGGTTAATGTGTGTCCTAGGAAGTGTTCTAACTGAAGGGGGATGTGGACTGTTCAGGGAAACTAACAGATCCTCTGTTCATACTCTGTACTCTGCATTACATAACGTTGTTTCGCCCAGCCGCGCCATTCCGCCGCAGTACAACTGCGGCGGCTGGTCGGCATGTGGTTAAACTTGGTGTACAAACAACCATAAAAAGGTCTCCTCTGTGTGTCCCCGCTTGCCGCGTTTCGTCCCTCCCACTGGGCTTATTCTCTTCATTGTATAGTAGGCTGCAAAGGGGGGTCAACTGAGAGTGTATGTTGGTATTTCATATTAACACGTCCTTACCTATTGTAACCTGATCATTGGAGGAGCAGGAAAGTGATACACTAACCCACATACAGGATAAACCTGGCGATTTGAAAGATTTCTGTTGGTGAGTGGGGACCCAGGAGGGGAGCAGGAGTGTCACTGGAATCTGCACAGCAAAAGTTGCACATATTCAGCACACCGTATATATGGATGGACTTTATATGATCGCACTATGTTTGTACTAAGCACTTTATATAAGTATTGTTGGATAGCCTTTATTGAATTTATGATTGCACCATAAATTTGCACCAGCACTTTATATATGCATTGTTTGATAGACCTTATTGGATTTAAAGCAGCGCTAAGTATAATATTTTGCACTTTGCTCATTTTAATTTCACATTTATACAGGGGTAAAAAAACGATCTGAACACATAATGTCTGCATTCAGGGCTCCTCACTGACCCCAGTATCAGAGACATAAACAAATGGCCCATTCACACTGTATAGGCCACAGCGCCCAAGTGAATGAGGCCTAAGACATTATAACAACAGAGAATCTAGCTGAGAATCACTACTTCAATAAACCCGTTCAGAACACAAACAGCTACCTCCAAATATCCTCATATACAGTATCCCTCACATTAAATCCAGGCAGCTCTGGTAACACAGGTAAACAGCTAGGGGGATCCAAGGTCCAAAAACAAAGGGCCACGCCACTGGAACTAAGGAACTCTCGTAGTATTTGGTGTGGGGCACCCCACAGTGAAGCTGGATTTTAGGCTTATGCCCAACTGCCTGCATGCACGTTCTGACAGTGAATGGCTACAGATCTGGCTGCAGATCACTTGCCCTACTACCTCTATCCCATCAGGTGTGGCCTCTCTGAGCTCCTGAGGGAAGAGGGGAGTTGAGGAACATAACTTCCTTGGGTGAATGCAGGATCCCAGGGCATTGTGTGAAAATGAGTTGAAGATGCCTGCACCTGCATCTGAGTATGATGAGGAAGTGGGCACACTGCTATTTTTGTAGTAACAGTAGAATATCTACTTTTGATTTGTTAATAGGATCTGTCACAAACAGGAGTTGATGGAAATTTATTAGTCTACGAATAGTCTCCCATGCACATGTAGTTTGTGCATGGGGTAATCAGGTCAACTTTTTTAGTTTAATCCAGCTTAGCACTGTTTATAGTGAGGGGCCTGGCACATAACAAAGTCCCCATTATTGGACGTTATAAGGTTTATGAATATTATTTGAAGTTTACAAACATTGTGGCAAACCCATTGAAATCTTGTTTTTCGATTCTAACCATTTGTCCTGACTAAGTAATGTCATGCAAAATGCATGGGTAGCTGGGGGGGGGGGGGCTGTCATGATTACCCCATCCACAAACTACATGTGCATAAGAGAATCCTCCTCACTGTGTTACTGTATATCTGACTTCTCTGCTTTCAGAATACACTGATCAGTGCTGCAGTCTATGCTATATTGCTTGCAGCATTGATCAAGGGTTTTTTTTTTCCAGCAGGGCAGTTGAACAGAATTCCATTGGTAGATTGACTTCTGTTAAACCACAGTGCCCATACCTGGATCAAAATTCAGCTGGTCCCTGCTAAACTGGCTAAATTTTGATCCATGTATGGCCAGCTTTAGTGTATTGTAAGCTGCTGTAGGTAACAAAAATTGGGAAAATGGGCAAACAGGAAACTGTACGGTAACTTTAATTAGTACCTATTTGGGCAATCAACCCTTTTGCAGAGATACAACAGATTTTGCACTCTCCAGTTTCAGTAAATAAACCTCGTTATTTTTGGCATTGTAGCACACATGCAGAGCATTCACATCTTTGCATTGGGGTGTACCATAGTGCACATGAGTTTTATTACTATATACAGTGGCTTGCGAAACTATTCGGCCCCCTTGAACTTTTCAACCTTTTGCCACATTTCAGGCTTCAAACATAAAGATATAAAATTTTAATTTTTTGTGAAGAATCACCAACAAGTGGGACACAATTGTGAAGTGGAACGAAATCTTTTGGATTTTTGAAACTTTTTTAACTAATAAAAAAATGAAAAGTGGGGCGTGCAAAATTATTCGGCCCCCTTGCGTTAATACTTTGTAGAGCCACCTTTTGCTGCGATTACAGCTGCAAGTTGCTTGGGGTATGTCTCTATCAGTTTTGCACATCGAGAGACTGAAATTCTTGCCCATTCTTCCTTGCAAAACAGATCGAGCTCAGTGAGGTTGGATGGAGAGCGTTTGTGAACAGCAGTTTTCAGCTCTTTCCACAGATTCTCGATTGGATTCAGGTCTGGACTTTGACTTGGCCATTTTAACACCTGGATACGTTTATTTGTGAACCATTCCTTTGTAGATTTTGCTGTATATTTGGGATCATTGTCTTGTTGGAAGATAAATCTCCGTCCCAGTTTCAGGTCTTTTGCAGACTCCAAAAGGTTTTCATCCAGAATGGTCCTGTATTTGGCTGCATCCATCTTCCCCTCAATTTTAACCATCTTCCCTGTCCCTGCTGAAGAAAAGCAGGCCCAAACTATGATGCTGCCACCACCATGTTTGACAGTGGGGATGGTGTATTGAGTGTGATGAGCTGTGTTGCTTTTACGCCAAACATATCGTTTTGCATTGTGGCCAAAAAGTTCGATTTTGGTTTCATCGGACCAGAGCACCTTCTTCCACATGTTTGGTGTGTCTCCCAGGTGGCTTGTGGCAAACTTTAGACGAGACTTTTTATGGATATCTTTGAGAAATGGCTTTCTTCTTGCCACTCTTCCATAAAGGCCAGATTTGTGCAGTGTACGACTGATTGTTGTCCTATGGACAGACTCTCCCACCTCAGCTGTAGTTCTCTGCAGTTCATCCAGAGTGATCATGGGCCTCTTGGCTGCATCTCTGATCAGTCTTCTCCTTGTCTGAGCTGAAAGTTTAGAGGGACAGCCAGGTCTTGGTAGATTTGCAGTGGTCTGATACTCCTTCCATTTCAAAATGATCGCTTGCACAGTGCTCCTTGGGATGTTTAAAGCTTGGGAAATCTTTTTGTATCCAAATCCGGCTTTAAACTTCTCCACAACAGTATTACGGACCTGCCTGGTGTGTTCCTTGGTCTTCATGATGCTCTCTGCGCTTTCAACAGAACCCTGAGACTATCACAGAGCAGGTGCATTTATACAGAGACTTGATTACACACAGGTGGATTCTATTTATCACCATCAGTCATTTAGGACAACATTGGATCATTCAGAGATCCTCGCTGAACTTCTGGAGTGAGTTTTCTGCACTGAAAGTAAACGGGCCGAATAATTTTGCACGCACCACTTTTCAGTTTTTTAATTGCTAAAAATTTTTAAAATATCCAATAGATTTCGTTCCACTTCACAATTGTGTCCCACTTGTTGGTGATTCTTCACAAAAAATTAAAATTTTATATCTTTATGTTTGAAGCCAGAAATGTGGCAAAAGGTTGAAAAGTTCAAGGGGGCCGAATACTTTCGCAAGCCACTGTATGTGCCGAGATGCAACCCAATATAAAGCACATTATCAAGTGTTGTGCTATGGGTTTTAACTTATTGTGCAATAAAAAGCAATGAAATGCAACAATGCTTGCTTTAAGTTCTACTTTATCAAGTGGACTATATGTCCCATGACTTGGGTCCTAAGTTTTCTAATGATTAGTTAGGGATGAACTGATTTTTGTTTGACAGTATTTTTGATAGTTTTAATTAAATTTTTTTTTGATTCCCATAATTTAAAATTATGGATCCTTTGCCTGTTTGATAACATTTTCACATTTTTTATGAGCAGTGACAATGAAAACTAGCTATTGTAATTAATATACTAATTTTCAATTGATTCTGTATACTTTTAAAGTACTTTAGAATAATTGACTAGAAATTAAGTAGTTTTAATTACAGAACTAGATCTAGCTTATTATGTCATCTTGCTTGTATGTTTAGCCATGTTTAGATTTTTTTTCTTTCTTTCAGCATTTTTTTTTAAATTCGTTAGAAAAATAGTTAATTTGTTTAAAATCAGAAACATTTTTGTGGTGTTACAACAGTGTCACCACTTCAAAGCCTTGTAATTTCTTCTGTAAGCACATGATCAGAGCTTGAGCGGAATAATACGGTGGTGTATAATTGATGACTGAATAGTGGCCTCTGTTCTCCTGTCTATAAATGATGCATGATAAATGACACCAGTTGGCTTCAATTCACAATCAGAGTGCTGCATTCTATATTGCAGATGCTACCATAAAACATTGCATTTAGCTGTTGCTTTAATGTTGTTTTTCTTTATTAACATTTTTAGTACGATGACATCAGTGGCACTCACCAGACTATTCTATAAATAAGACCTATTGATCTTAAACGTATTCCTATTATCATCATTTAATATGTAAATAATAATAATATTATTATTAATATTAATAATACTGATATTATTAATATTATTATTTACATACTAAAGGATTCAATACAAGTGTGTAAACCAACGTTTAAAGACTTGGATATAAAGTTATCAGTGTGAAGGACTTATTTTAAAATTATAATAAGAATATGGCATATAAGGGCAAACATACTAGCCAAGCACTAACAAATGAACCTGTTGCTAATGTGCTAATAGATAAGATTTGATCATTGGCCAAAGTGGCCAATAATTTCCTATATTCCTTTTGTCTATTGTTGCTAGTAGCCTCCAGTCCACAGTCAACCAGTATTAAGTTGAGTAACAATCAACCATCCAGGCTGTGCTTAGACATTGTGTTGTCTTATGCCGCGTACACACGGTCGGACTTTCCGGCATACTTGGTCAGGCGGACCAGAGTCTGCCGGACAATCCGCCTGTGTGTGGGCGCCGGCGGACTTTTCCGGCGGACTTCTTCCCAAAAGCCCGCCGGACCTAGATTTGAAACAAGTTTTAAATCTTTCCGTCGGACTCAGTTTTGGGCGGAAAGTCCGCTCGTGTGTGTGCTGGTCCGACGGAAAGCCCGCTTGTCACTGGGTGATGTTGACCACGCCCCCTAAAACGTCACAGTCCCAGCATGCCCAGGGACTGTGACATCAAAAGGGGGCGGGGTTTCTGCCTATATAAGTCACAACGCAGCCCTCGGAGAGCAGTCCAGCCGGAGAAAGCGTCATGTCAACATCTGGAGAAGAGAAGAGAAGAGAAGAAGCCCAGAAGGCCAGAAGCCCAGACGTCCGGACCTCTGCTGGCAAGAGAGTTACCTGAAGACAGCAGAGGAGCCGGCCGAAGAACTGGAACACCGGGAGAAGAGAGCGGAGAAGAACCAACCGGACGCCGGGAGAAGATGAAGCGGAGGGACCCCCGAAGCTGGAAGAAGACCCCCGAAGCCGCAGGAAGACCCCCCCCGGAGCTGTTTAATAAAATATTTTAAAAACCTGTGTAGTGTGTTTTATTACTTACACCTTTTCCCTAGGTGAATGGGTAGGGGTACCATGTACCCCATACTCATTCACATAGGGTGGGGGGGCCGGGATCTGGGGGCCCTCTTATAGGGGGCTCCCGGATTCCGATAAGCCCCCCGCCCGCAGACCCTGACAACCAACGGCCAGGGTTGTCGGGAAGAGGCCCTTGTCCTCATCAACATGGGGACAAGGTGCTTTGGGGTGGGGGGGCCCCGCAGGGCGCCCCCCTCCCCCAAAGCACCCACCCCCCATGTTGAGGGCATGCGGCCTGGTACGGTTCAGGAGGGGGGGCGCTCGCTCGTCCCCACCCCCTTTCCTGACCGGCCAGGCTGCGTGCTCGGATCGGGGTCTGGTATGGATTTTAGGGGGGGACCCCACGCCATTTTTTCGGCCTAGGGGGTTCCCTTTATAATCCATACCAGACCTAAGGGCCTGGTATGACCCGCGACGGGGCTCGCAAGGTGTCAATCTCGCCCGTATAAAAGCGGCAAGATTGACATCCTTTTCTAGTCCCGTCGCACCTGAGTCACTTTCAAAATGAACGGACTTGTCCGTGTGTGGGCAAGTCCGTTCATTTTGAAAGTCCGCTGTAACTCCGGCGAAAGTCCGTCGGAAAGACGGGCGGACTTAGCCCGCCGGAAAGTCCGGGCATGTGTGGGCAAGTCCGTCCGTTTTAAAGTCCGGCGCACCTGGCGGACAAAGTCCCTCGGAAAGTGTGCCGGACCAAGTAGGATAGAAAGTCCGACCGTGTGTACGTGGCATTAGACACACAATTGTGCACAAGCTCTAGCCATTGTGCTGCATAATTATTTTAGCAAAAACTACTGCTAGAATGTCCTTTTAAAGGTGGCATACCCTTTTTGACAGCTGGACAGTAATTTACTATTTTAGCTTCAATATTTCTTTATTGAAGCTTTACAGTTTGTAGAAAACACAAGAAGACAGACATTGTGCCTGCACAGGCCAATAATAAAAAAAACTAGTCTAACATGACTAAAGAGATAACAGAATAATTACAACCCCAAAATAAATACATAGTACTTTGGTATATTTATTTCACAGTTAAACAGTCATATATTGGTCTTCAGCTTAGCCATAAGGCTTCACTTCATTGTGAGAAGTTTCTTTGATTACTAAGTGTATATCTTTTATACCAGGGGTCTCCAAAATATGGCTCTCCAGTTCTTCAGAAACTACAATTCCCATCATGCCTAGTCATGTCTGTGAACGTCAGAGTTTCACAATGCCTCATGGGATGCGTAGTTCCACAAGAGATGGAGAGCAGTAGTTTGGAGATCCCTGTTTTACACCATTCTGTCCAAGATTTCCAAAAATTAAGGGCTGCATTGTATTTACCTATGGAGGAGGCAAAAATTATTTCATAGGTGGCATGTGTTTGGGTCATCTGTATTATTTCTCCTATGGTTGGGATCTTAGGGTCCCTCCACCTTCTGACCAGTGCAAGACGCACTGCTCGTAATATATGGGACATCATTTCTCTAAAGAAGGGAGGAACTAAATCGATACCCAATGACAATTAAGCCATTCCGGGGCTGATGGGGAATGGAATCCCTGTCAGTTTTGTTGGAATAGCGTGCCCGAGGCTCCACAATTCCTCCGACATGTGGGTGGGATATGAGGTGAAAATTTGGAGATAGGATAGGGTGTTAGATACCATTGTAAAAAAATGTTTGGGTTAGTTCCCAAAGATTTACACTTTTAGTTGCCACATAGGTGATACTTAATGCCTTTTGCCATGTATTAGAAGAGTATACCTCCCCCAAATCATGTACCCATGTTTTGATGGAACAGGATTTGGTAAATAAAGTTTTATTGTTAAGATTGTTATAAAATAGTGAAATACCCTTTATATTCGTTTTTTTCTTCGAAAGTGCACAATCTGTAAGTATTTATAGATATCCAGCATGGCAATATCATATTCTAGTTTCAAGAAACTGAATGTGTTTAAGGATGGTCCTATTAATAGATTTTCTATGGTTTTAATTCCTTTAGATTCCAATCGGTTGAGCTTGATATCAGGGATAATCAGAGCTAAGCATGAAGTAGGGAAAGGTATTGGGGTTCGTTGTATTTTATCAGGAGGGATATTGAGCAGATTGTGCCAAACCGAAAGAGTAGCCAATATAGTAGGTGAGACAAATGTAGGTTTAGAAGGGTTAAATCGATTAGCTATTAAATAATTGTACAAGTTGTTTCCAGGAATTTGGTAATTTTCTAGTTCTGCCCATAGGGTGTGCTGGGAGGTAGTAATTTACTATTTTAATATGGTACCACAAAATCAAGCCAAGTGTTTGGCTCACTCACTTGAATGGGTTGTGTTTAGCAATCTTACTGCCCGGCAAATGTGCGTATATTTTTTGCTCAACTTTCAAGCAATAATTTTAAGCCGCAGCATGTGTAAGACCCCAAGTAGCTGCATGTTATCTTTTAGGAGGGTGGTGGAGGCAGTCAAACTGTGTCTCAAGCTCCTGTTCTAACCTGGCCCATACCACCTGTATAAAGGAGATCTAATGGCAAACAATACAATGTCTTAGTGTCCTATCCTGGAATGGGCTTTATTTCAACATCTATTCAACAAGGATGATTTTTTGAAATACAGCCATCATAGAAATAATCTAATAATATAGATAGAACTACACATATTATGTGTAGCCAGGTTCTGGACTATGGAGATGGATATATTGCTTTTATTCTGTCCCCCTTTTTGCTAAGATACTTAAGTTATGCTGCACCATTCTCCTCCTGTTTGTAGGAGGAGAACTAAAGCCAACCCGGTTTCTGAACTACAGATCTCTATATGCTTTGTTGCAGAGGAGGACCCAAGGGGGAACTTAAGTAGAATCACCCAGAAAAAGACACTATCTTGATGCTTTGGGAGTTCTGGCAGATGCATCCAAGGGACCCCTAGTCTTCAGGGAGACTAAGCCATTCGGGCTCAGAACTATTCACCAATGGGAACACGAGACATCCAGCAGCCTTGCCTGCATCACACCTTTTTCTCTTATTACCAATGGAAAACACGAGTGTTCCCAGGCTCACTGCTGGACTCTTGCTACATCATAGTGTAACTGAGGGGGCCCTTTCCACTGCAATCTCAGGAGTCGGTGGAAGGACTGCAAGCTTATGTTTCTTTCCATTGATACACACAGAGCTGCTCAGTGCATGACATTTAGGCATCAGAACTCTCCTACACCCAGTTTAATCCCATTATCAATATCACACTATCCCATCCCAAAGACTCTGAGCCGCAGTAATATTGAACTGCATCCATAACTGACTGCAGCCACCAAAAACTACTGAAACAAGGCGGTACTTACTACTTATTCACTGCCATCAGGTTCTCAAAGGGGACTTTAACCAAGTGCATGAATGTTCTTAAAGGGCCCCAACAGTAGCCATACGAAGAGCCATATTAGAGACTGCCTCCTGCGTTACTATTGCTATACACATATTGTTTATGGTCTGGACCAATCCAGACAGTTTGGGCCCAGCATAGCTACCATGAGTGCAAGTTAGATGTATAGCCTCATTTATTAGTAGTTCAACTCTATTTACAGGTCACTGGTGCACTTTGAGTGTCATTGGTACTGTTTGTGCTGCTTTATATTTCTGCCAGTGATTACCCTGTACTGTATGTCAGTCAATGTCAATACTACGTTCAATCTATTCTGTGTTTACTGTGTTACCCACTGACTTAATCCATAATACATTAAGATACCTTTTTACTGTTTCTCTGTTTGTCTCTCTGATAGAACATCATTGCTTGGTGTCAGGCACTGCCCCAGTGGGTCTTGTTGTGCTATACAGGCCTTCACCCAGCCAGATGAGTCAGAGAGCTTGAGGTTTCTGAAGAGGTCAGGCCAACAGCAAGATGACCCATTCTATCCAGCAGCTCCTATGGGGGTAGTGTTACATATGAAACACAAAACGTTTCTGCAAACCACACTTCAGTTCTTTGCATTACCAATCATTGCCATTACTAACTGGCCATTGTATTATAGGGTCATGCCTTACGCAAATACATTTCCTTGGTCATTTAGGGCACCATGCCAATTTAGCTGTAGAAAAAAGCGTGAATTTTTTTTGCCAAGCATAATAAAGCTTTATTGTGTAACGGAGCTTGCTTGTTAAATATGCTGTTAAATAATAGTAGTTGGTGCTTTGCAATTTCAACAGCGTGATAGTCACATGACTATCCACAGAACTGAAGAAAACCTTAAATTATGGAAATATGCATCTTCTTTTTTGGTATGTGTAAAAAAACATTATAATTTCAAACATTATCAAACTGCCAAATTGAATTAATGTCAATGTATTTTACTATTACACAAGCAAATACTGTATGCACAGGAGTAGGGTTGAGTGAAATTGAAAGGCTTCAGTTCTTGAAATATGGTTGAAAATTGAAACATTTCTTCAAAATGTTGCCATTTTTGCAAAAACCATGGCATCAATAGAAAAAGCAAAATTAGGTTTTTTCTTTTGGTCTTTGAAGTATCAATAGGGCTTTATATGGCTCATGGGGGTTAGAAAAGCTTCTTTTAATCATCTGTATGAAAAAGCACTTTTTTAGCAAGAAACATGCCAAAGGTATCCCCTTTATGTACAATATATAATCAAAGTTGCTGCAACCTGGAGTGGGGTAATTTAGGGTATTTCTGATTTAATGGAGTGCAACAAGCCAGACCAGCACCTGGGGATCTTGCACTGGAGCCTGCCTGTGATAGGCCAACGTATGCAACACATAGCTCCTCTAAATGCACATTTCCCCATGTTTCATCCATTTCAAGATAGAAAAATACCCACTGATCTGCCAGAAATGCATTCAAGCTTCTAAACTCCTCTTGTGGGCTGACAACACACAGCTTTTATATGGACTGAGTACAGTAGCCTCACGTGGTTTTCTCCTGCCAAACTACTGAAATGTACCTACCATCCTATATCCACCAAATAAAGGCTAATATAAAGACTAATCATTCTGTATTCCCATTATAAGGACTGGGAGGGCTAACTACTCTCTTTGAGACAGCAGCTCTGAATTTATGGCAGGATTAATGGTTATTTTTTTGCACTTATCAAACAAGTATAACAAAATGCATGCAATGGTATATTTAACCCCCTTCCTGCCCCCACCCAATGACCCTTTAAATTAGTCTTAATGCCAGAACAACTTCCTGATCACATGATTGCTATGTTTGGCTGTCAAGCTGATCTCTTGGTTTGAAGTCTGTCCTGCCAGCAGCCGATCAACAGAGACTGGTAGCTGACAGTGACAGCTCGGTCATTGTGCTGGGAGCAAGCAGTGAGTTCACTCTCAGCACAGAAACCTCAATCCCCATCATCCTTAAGGTTAACAGACCCTAAGGGAGCAAAAAACATAAGTTAAGGGTTTAAGACACAATTTTTTAATCAAATCAATTCAAATTAATTTTCTTTGTGAAATCAATTTTTGTGAAATCACTGCACTCATTCCTACATAGGACTAGGAGGACAAAGAAATAACTTTTTTTAACAAGGTTAGCTTTGCTGTTTAAGTTATGGAGACGCCAGACGATGTCAGCACAATGTGATTTTGTCCTATGGGCTCCTAGAGGCATTGCTAGTCCTGACATATCAAAGAAGGAAAGGAAAAAGAATTTGGGACAAGTTGAAATAGTAAACCTTATCTAATTGTTATTGTTTTCCATCAGAAAAGACTGTTCTGCAGGTGTCTGAAAGCACCTTCCTTCAGCATAAAGATAACTGCTCGAGCAACCTCCAATTATTTAATCATTTATTTCTGAAACTGGACCTAAGGACATCTGCAGAGAGTTGGATCGCCCCTCTGCATCAACAGTCTACTAATATGTGTGAACAACTTTAGTCTGGGCATGGGAGATCAAATGTCTTATTGATAATTAAAGAGCATACATTATCTACCAACTTGTCATTATCAAAGGGCGCAATCCACCAGGAAAAATGCTTATATTTTGCTTCTATGATACAGATGGTCTATCCTTTCTTTCCATTATAAATCTGATCTCAAATTTCAGCTGGAGTACAGGAGATCAGGAGTATTTTATATAAAGTTGATTTCAAACATAAACTGTTTAAAGAGGAGCTCCAGTCTCCTGTGAAAGTCAACAGCTAAAAAACTGTAGCTGCCGACTTTTAAAAAACAGCCACTCACCTGTCCCACGATCCAGAGGTGTGCTCACCCCAGCCATTTTCACTGGCTGTCTTCTTTCCTCCACACCAGCATCTTCACTATGATCTCATGGCTGTGAAGTGGGAGCCGGTACCTGTCAAAATTGGGAACACGCTCCCCTCTGCTCCTCAAAAGTGCCAGTTCTTCAAAAGAGGAGGGGGATGAGTCCTTAACCACTTCAGCCCCGGAAGAATTTACCCTCTTCCTAACCAGGCCATTTTTTGTGATACGGCACTGCGCCACTTTAACTGACAATTGCGTGGTCGTGCAAAGTTGTACGTCCTTTTTTTCCCACAAATAGAGCTTTCTTTTGGTGGTATTTGATCACCTCTGCGTTTTTTATTTTTTGTGCTAGAAACAAAAGAAGAGCGACAATTTTGAATAAAACACAATATTTTTTACTATAATAAATATCCCAAATATTTAAAAAAACAAACAAATTCCTTCTTCAGTTTAGGCCAATATGTATTCTTCTACATATTTTTGGTAAAAAAAATCGCAATAAGCGTATATTGATTGGTTTGTGCAAAAGTTATAGCGTCTACAAAATAGGGGATAGATTTATGGCATTTTTATTATTTTTATTTTTTTTACTAGTAATGGCGGCGATCAGCGATTTTTATCTGGACTGCGACATTGCGGCGGACAGATCGGACACTTTTGGCACTTTTTTGGGACCATTGACATTTATACAGCGATCAGAGCTAAAAAAAAGCCACCGATTACTGTATAAGTGTCACTGGCAGGGAAGGGGTTAACACTAGGGGGCAATCAAGGGGTTAAGTGTGTTCCCTAGGAGTGTTTCTAACAGTGAGAGGATGGGACTGACTAGAGGAACAGACAATCTGTTTCTCCTCCCCTGTCAGAACAGGGATTTGTGTGCTTACACACACAAATCCTTATTCTGGCTCTCGTGCCCGCGATTGCGGGTGGCCTGTAGGGATCGCGCCCGCCGAGCACTCGCATCGAATCCCCCGCCGTGCAGCGGGTGCGCGCGGGTGCCTGCTATGGCTATTAAAGGCCTTATATATACGGTGTTTCGGGCAGGAGGGCCGCCGTATATGTACAGGAGCCAGTCGGGAAGCGGTTAAAGTAGGAACTTCCCTTTTGAGTAGAGCTCCACTTTAAATAAAGTGGTTCTAAAGCCTAAACATTTTTTAACCACTTCAGCCCCGGAAGGATTTACCCTCTTTCAGACCAGGCCATTTTTTGCGATATGGCACTGCGCCGCTTTAACGAACAATTGCGCGGTCGTGCAACGTTGTACGCAAACAAAACTGATGTTCTTTTTATCCCACAAATAGATCTTTCTTTTAGTGGCATTCGATCACCTCTGCGGTTTTTATTTTTTGCACTACTGTATAAACAAAAAAAAAGCGACAATTTTGAAAAAAAGCCAATATTTTTTACTTTTGCTATAATAAATATCCAAAAAAAATGTAAATAAAACACATTTCTTCCTCAGTTTAGGCCAATATGTATTCTTCTACATATTTTTGGTAAAAAAAATCCCAATTAGCGTACATTGATTGGTTTGCACAAAAGTTATCGCGTCTATTAAAGAGGAGATAGATTTATAGCATTTTTATTCTTATTTTTTTTCTACTAGCAATGGTGGTGATCTGCAATTTTTAGCGGGACTGCGACATTGCGGCGGACAGAACGGACACTTTTAACACTTTTTTGCGACCAATGACATTTATGCAGCGATTAGTGCTATAAAAATGCCACTGACACTGGCAGGGAAGGGGTTAACACCAGGGGTGCTCAAAGGGTCAAATATTCCTTAGGGAGGAGCTTTCTAACTATGGGGGGAGTGGACAGACAGGGAGTGGAGAGAGATCGCTGTTCCTCATCACATCACTAGGAACAGACAATCTCACTCTACTCCCCTGACAGAACGGGGATCTGTTTGTTTGCACTGGCAGATCCCTGTTCTGCCTCTCTGTGGAGCGATCGCGGGTGGCCGGCAGACATTGAGTCCGCCGGACCCGCTGATTGGCTCCCCTGCTACCGAATGGGCATGCATGCGTGCCCACAGATTGCCATGTAAGCTCCCCCACAGGTACAATGATGGCGATTCGCGCAGGAGAGCCAACCTGCCGCAGTATAACTGCGGCGGCTGGTTGGTAAGTAGTTAAGCTAATGCATTCCCTGCATTAAAGCGTACTTTCTGTCATTTTTTCAACTTTCAATATATTAAATCTTCTGCCCTTGTTGTTTTAACTTTGCATAGTAAAACATTTTTTTTCTGCCAATAAATACCTTATACAGTCCACTTCATGTTTCTTGTCTGGTAAAAAACCTAGGCTTATAACATCAAGCACAGCTCTCTCTTTAATTCCAGTGACAGTTTGCCAGGAAGGGAGGGGGGTGAGTCATAAGAGGGCCAATGAGAGCTACAGAGCTGGAGGTGTGCCTCTGTGTGTCTGTGTAAATCCAGGAAGTGAACAGGCAGAAGCTTCAGCTGCCCACAGTCAAAATGGTTGCAGCCAGACTCAGTGGAGGGACATTTCTGCAGCATATTTTGTAAGTTCATAATCACAGTATATATAAAATAATATCCAAAGTAGTTGGAGGGAAGCTTCAGAATGGCAAATATGATTTTATTATAAATTATGTGAGCAGACTACAATTCCTCTTTAAGATAAAAAATCTTTAGGCATCAACATCCCCCGGCATTACGTGGGGGCACTGGACAGAGAGGAGGAGCCAGGAGCGCCCGCAGGGGACCTGAGAAGAGGAGGTTCGGGGCCACTTTGTGCACAGAGCAGGTAATTATAGACATGTTTTTTATTTTTTTTATTTTTTATTTAACGCTTACAATCTATTTAATTATTTAATTGTCAATTAACAGATGTATGTGCATATCTACATATATTTACTGTATACAGTATCTCACAAAAGTGAGTACACCCCTCACATTTTTGTAAATATATTATTAGATCTTTTCATGTGACAACACTGAAGAAATTACATTTTACTACAATGTAAAGAGTGTACAGCTTGTATAACAGTGTAAATTTGCTGTCCCCTCAAAATAACTCAACACACAGCCATTAATATCTAAACCACTGGCAACAAAAGTGAGTACACCCCTAAGTGAAAATGTCCAAATTGGGCCCACTGAGCCATTTTCCCTCCCTGGTGTATTGTGACTTGTTAGTGTTACAAGGTCTCAGGCGTGAATGGGTAGCAGGTGTGTTAACTTTGGTGTTATCGCTCTCACTGGAACCATGTCCTGTGGTCTGATGATACCAAGATAAACTTATTTGGTTCAGAAGGTGTCAAGCGTGTGTGGTGGCAACCAGGTGAGGAGTACAAAGGGAAGTGTGTCTTGCCTACAGTTAAGCATGGTGGTGGGAGTGTCATGGTCTGGGGCTGCATGAGTGCTGCCGGCACTGGGGAGCTACAGTTCATTGAGGGAACCATGAATGCCAACATGTACTGTGACATACTGAAGCAAAGCATGATCCCCTCCCTTAGGAGACTGGGCCGCAGTATTACAACATGATAACGACCCCAAACACACCTCCAAGACAACCACTGCCTTGCTAAAGAAGCTGAGGTTAAAGGGGATGGACTGGCCAAGCATGTCTCCAGATCTAAACTCTATTGAGCATCTGTGAGGCATCCTCAAATGGAAGATGGAGGAGCACAAGGTCTCCAACATCCGCCAGCTCCGTGATGTCATCATGGAGGGGTAGAAGAGGACTCCAGTGGCAACCTGTGAAGCTCTGGTGAACTCCATGCCCAAGAGGGTTAAGGCAGTGCTGGAAAATAATGGTGGCCACACAAAATATTGACACTTTGAGCCCAGGACATTTTCATTTACATTGTAACAAAGTGTCATTTCTTCAGTGTTGTCACATGAAAAGATAGAATAAAATATTTACAAAAATGTGGGGGGTGTACTCACTTTTGTGAGATACTGTATATACATACACCTGTAGTGTTTAAAGTCTAACTAAAGACAAAACTTGTTTTAAAGTTTTGGATAGAGGGGAGAAGAATTAGAATACCTGTTTTTATTGCTACCTCTGCACCAGTTAGGGAGATTCACCTTTTCTATTTGTCCTGTTTACCATTATCATTGAAAGTGAAAGTAAAAGCAAATCCCATATTTTGGGTTGTCCCGAGAAGAGTAATAGAGGAGAAATCTTCCAATGGGGATACTAGTTCTGGTGAACTGGGGGGTCCCAAATAATTTTCTTAAGTTGGAGGGATTTCCTCTCACTTCCTGTTGTGGCTATGGGACAGGAAGTGAAAGGAAATCTCCCCAATGGGACACAGATGGCAAAAAAAAAAAACAACGTACAGGGGTTATGACTTTTTTTTCTGCTAAAGTATGGGGGGGGGGGCATACTTTATCGAAAATGTAAAAAAAAAAAAGTTTTTCCAATTGTTGTACTTTAATGCATATTAACAAAATTTAGAAATCCAGCTATAATTGTTCCTAAAAAATATGAATGAAGCAGAGTAACCTGAGCTGACTTGTCTGTTTTCCTCACATAACAGTGGAATAAGGTTGCTGTCAGCCTGTGATGTCTGTAAATTTATATTGGAATACTTTGCACACAAAACCTGGTGGAGGTACATCTACAGAAATAGTATCGGGTTTTCTGCTGAGTTCTGAAAACATTCATATGTAGACATATGGGATGCAAAATCACTGTGACTAATTTGCCTAAAGCCGATGCTTTGAGAGCCTGGCCTTTATGTGATTGAGCTGTGACTATCATTTTTCAAAGCTTGTGCAGATTAAACTACGGATTAAAGAGTGTACTGTACAAAAACTTGCTGAACAATAATGTTTGTTTCAAGTGATGCAGCAGATTTCCCGCAAGCCTTAGAAAAAAAAATGGCCCCCTGAGCTGAGAAACCTCTATAAACATGTCACTGCGGATGTCATTATTAAACTAATATCAATCTAAAGGAGTGAGCCTTAGAACAATACTTAAAGCCTAAATCTGGGATCAGCAAAAAATGACTAAATACAAGAGAAGTGTATTCACATTTGAATCTTGGTGTGCTTAGAGTATTTCTTCCAGATTTGTGCAGTAATCCAGTGTAAAAGCTTCCTGTAATGAAGACCGGTCACTGTTTCTCTCTCTCCTTGTGCAGGATGACTGGTCTTGTCCCCGCCCCTTCCTGTAATGTTCTGCAGACATCCTGTAGTGGGTGGACCTGTTGAGTCCCTCCTTCAGCTCTGTTCTCTGCACAGGCTATGTACATCACTGTGATGATGTCACTGCTACTTTTACAAGGTAATATCTGAGTTTGTAAATAGTTTTCCTCCCTAGCAGGACTGGCAATACAGACCTGACAGTGGTTCAACCTTTGGCTTTAGATTTACCGAACTATGCTCTTCTTAGGGCAGTATGAGTAAAAAATTCCCAGAATGTAGATATAACAATGCTTACTAAACCCATTTCCTTTTCTTCAGACAATTTACTTTCATGGTGCACAGCAAACATCTGAATATTTTCTTAAGAAAGACAGCAACGGCAGTCTCAGTATTTCTTTCATTAGAAGTTTCCTATAAAGCAAATTTGTCACATGTGAGGCATGCTTACAGTGTTATTATTATGTCTGAAACATTGCATACAATGTTTATTTTTTTTACAAATTAAAGTGGTTGTAAACCTCTGACATGAAAACTGACCAAAGCATATCCTTCTATAGTGTGTACTTGCCTCTGTCCAAAGCACCTAATGTGAATTTTGTATCTTCTCTCATTCCTTTGCTATCTGCATTGGTCATTTCTGGCAGTCTATGGCACCAGATAATCTCAGGAGACGGCCCTGCCCTCCCCCTCCTGCACACAGCAAGTGATTGACAGCCTCAGCTGTGCATGTTTCTCTATGAGACTGTGTGTGGGAGGGGGGTCTTTTCACTCCACTCAGGTCTCAGATTACACTCCCTATGCTGCGCAGTGTGTGACATCAGATCCCCGCCCCCTGCCTTCAGGAGCAAAGGAATTCTGGGTAACCTGACCATCCTGTAGCAGTTTTACTGTGCATAGGATCACATATATATACATTATTCTGCATTTCTACCTGTAGGGGGCGCGCGCTGCCGGTAAGCTGCTTCTGCTGTGATTCTTCACTCTGCATTCTGCAGGTGCCGGGCACTTAATGTCCTCTGTCACCCGCCAACTACTAACAACGGCTCTTCATTGGATAGATTTATAGCAGCGCAGCCATTGGCTCCTGATGCTGTCAATTAAATCCAATGATGCGGGCGCCGGGGGGCGGGGCCAAGTCATACATTCGGCGGCTATGGACCCCAAATGCTGGACTCGGGAGCGCACCTGCAAGGTAACCCACTCAGGAGATCGCTTCTCCCAGGGGGTTATCTGATGTGGGGAGGAGCCGCGAGAGCCGCCCGGGGTCCCCAGAAGAGCAGGTTCGGGGCCACTGTGTGCAAAACGAGCTGCACAGTGGAGGTAAGTATGATATGTATGTTATTTAAAAAAAACAAACGCCTACAATCACTTTAAGGCTGGGCAGTGCCAATGCTCTGCAGATAATTATACAAATTGATCATTCCCAGAGTGAATACAGATTTAGCCTAGGCACCAATAGACATGTTTTTACAACTCTCTGCAAGTCCTAGCATGCTTTGTTAACCACTTGCCAACCGCCTAACGCCGATATACTGCGGCAGAATGGCACGGGCAGGCAGAATCACGTACCCATACGTGATCTGCCTCCCACGGGCGGGGGGTCCGAACGGACCCCCCCCCCCGGTGCCAGCGGCGGTCGGCTTGTGACTGGGAGCGTTGAGAGGCGAGGGGGAGACCATCCGATCGTGGCCCCCCCCCTCGCGATCGCTCCCAGCCAATGGGAATCCTCCTCTGCCTGTGTGTAGTCATCTCTCCTCGGCTTGGCAGTTTCCGTTCCAGCGCCGAGGAGAGAAGACATGTGAGTGCACAACACACACACACACAGTAGAACATGCCAGGCATACTTTACACCCCCGACCCCCCCCCCCCGATCGCCCCCCGATCCCCCCCCAATCACCCCCCCCCCTGTCACAAACTGACACCAAGCAGTATTTTTTTTTTTTCTGATTACTGCATGGTGTCAGTTTGTGACAGTTAGAAGTGGTAGGGCAGTGAGTATTAGCCCCCTGTAGGTCTAGGGTACCCCCCTAACCCCCCCTAATAAAGTTTTAACCCCTTGATCACCCCCCGTCACCAGTGTCACTAAGCGATCATTTTTCTGATCGCTGTATTAGTGTCGCTGGTGACGCTAGTTAGGGACGTAAATATTTAGGTTCGCCGTCAGCGTTTTATAGCGTCAGGGACCCCCATATACTATCTAATAAATGTTTTAACCCCTTGATTGCCCCCAAGTTAACCCTTTCACCCCTGATCACCGTATAACTGTTGCGGGGGTCGCTGGTTAGTTCGTTTATTTTTGATAGTGTCAGGGCACCCGCCGTTTATTACCGAATAAAGGTTTAGCCCCCTGATTGCCCGGCGGTGATATGCGTCGCCCCAGGCAGCGTCAGATTAGCGCCAGTACTGCTAACACCCACGCACGCAGCATACGCCTCCCTTAGTGGTATAGTATCTGAACGGATCAATATCTGATCCGATCAGATCTATACTAGCGTCCCCAGCAGTTTAGGGTTCCCAAAAACACAGTGTTAGCGGAATCAGCCCAGATACCCGCTAGCACCTGCATTTTGCCCCTCCGCCCGGCCCAGCCCACCCAAGTGCAGTATCGATCGATCACTGTCACTTACAAAACACTAAACACATAACTGCAGCGTTCGCAGAGTCAGGCCTGATCCCTGCGATCGCTAACAGTTTTTTTGGCAGCGTTTTGGTGAACTGGCAAGCACCAGCCCCAAGCAGCGTCAGGTTAGCGCCAGTACCGCTAACACCCACGCACGCACCGTACACCTCCCTTAGTGGTATAGTATCTGAACGGATCAATATCTGATCCGATCAGATCTATACTGGCGTCCCCAGCAGTTTAGGGTTCCCAAACACGCAGTGTTAGCGGGATCAGCCCAGATACCTGCTAGCACCTGCGTTTTGCCCCTCCGCCCGGCCCAGCCAAGCCCACCCAAGTGCAGTATCAATCGATCACTGTCACTTACAGAACACTAAATGCATAACTGCAGCGTTCACAGAGTCAGGCCTGATCCCTGCGATCGCTAACAGTTTTTTTGGTAGCGTTTTGGTGAACTGGCAAGCACCTGCCCCTGGCAGCGTCAGGTTAGTGCCAGTACCGCTAACACCCACGCACGCAGCGTACACCTCCCTTAGTGGTATAGTATCTGAACGGATCAATATCTGATCCGATCAGATCTATACTGGCGTCCCCAGCAGTTTAGGGTTCCCAAACACGCAGTGTTAGCGGGATCAGCCCAGATACCTGCTAGCACCTGCGTTTTGCCCCTCCGCCCGGCCCAGCTCAGCCAACCAAGTGCAGTATCGATCGATCACTGTCACTTACAAAACACTAAACGCATAACTGCAGCGTTCGCAGAGTCAGGCCTGATCCCTGCGATCGCTAACAGTTTTTTTTGTAGCGTTTTGGTGAACTGGCAAGCACCAGTGGCCTAGTACACCCCGGTCGTAGTCAAACCCGCACTGCAGTAACACTTGGTGACGTGGCGAGTCCCATAAGTGCAGTTCAAGCTGGTGAGGTGACAAGCACAAGTAGTGTCCCGCTTCCACCAAGAAGACAAACACAGGCCCGTCGTGCCCATAGTGCCCTTCCTGCTGCATTCGCCAAACCTAATTGGGAACCCACCACTTCTGCAGCGCCTGTACTTCCCCCATTCACATCCCCAACCAAATGCAGTCGGCTGCATGAGAGGCATTTTCTTTATGTCCTCCCGAGTACCCCTACCCAACGAACCCCCCCAAAAAGATGTTGTGTCTGCAGCAAGCGCGGATATAGGCGTGACACCCGCTATTATTGTCCCTCCTGTCCTGACAATCCTGGTCTTTGCATTGGTGAATGTTTTGAACGCTACTATGCACTAGTTGAGTATTAGCGTAGGGTACAGCATTGCACAGACTAGGACACACTTTCACAGGGTCTCCCAAGATGCCATCGCATTTTGAGAGACCCGAACCTGGAACCAGTTACAGTTATAAAAGTTACAGTTACAAAAAAAGTGTAAAAAAATAAAAAAAACACAAACAAAAATATAAAATAAAAAAAAATAGTTGTCGTTTTATTGTTCTCTCTCTCTCTCTATTCTCTCTATTGTTCTGCTCTTTTTTACTGTATTCTATTCTGCAATGTTTTATTGTTATTATGTTTTATCATGTTTGTTTTTCAGGTATGCAATTTTTTATACTTTACCATTTACTGTGCTTTATTGTTAACCATTTTTTTGTCTTCAGGTACGCCATTCACGACTTTGAATGGTTATACCAGAATGATGCCTGCAGGTTTAGGTATCATCTTGGTATCATTCTTTTCAGCCAGCGGTCGGCTTTCATGTAAAAGCAATCCTTGCGGCTAATTAGCCTCTAGACTGCTTTTACAAGCAGTGGGAGGGAATGCCCCCCCCCCCAACGTCTTCCGTGTTTTTCTCTGGCTCTCCTGTCTCAACAGGGAACCTGAAAATGCAGCCGGTGATTCAGCCAGCTGACCATGGAGCTGTTTAGAGACCAGAGTGGCTCCAAACATCTCTATGGCCTAAGAAACCGGAAGCTACGAGCATTTTATGACTTAGATTTCGCCGGATGTAAACAGCGCCATTGGGAAATTGGGAAAGCATTTTATCACACCGATCTTGGTGTGGTCAGATGCTTTGAGGGCAGAGGAGAAATCTAGGGTCTAATTTTTTCAAAAAAAAGTACCTGTCACTATCTATTGCTATGATAGGGGATATTTACATTCCCTGAGATAACAATAAAAATGATTAAAAAAAAAAAAATGAAAGGAACAGTTTAAAAATAAGATAAAAAAAAAATAATAATAATAAAGAAAAAAAAAAAAAAGCACTGCTGTCCCCCCTGCTCTCGCGCTAAGGCGAACGCAAGCGTCGGTCTGGCGTCAAATGTAAAAAGCAAGTGCACCATGCATGTGAGGTATCACCGCGAAGGTCAGATCGAGGGCAGTAATTTTAGCAGTAGACCTCCTCTGTAAATCTAAAGTGGTAACCTGTAAAGGCTTTTAAAGGCTTTTAAAAATGTATTTAGTTTGTCGCCACTGCACGTTTGTGCGCAATTTTAAAGCATGTCATGTTTGGTATCCATGTACTCGGCCTAAGATCATCTTTTTTATTTCATCAAACATTTGGGCAATATAATGTGTTTTAGTGCATTAAAATTTAAAAAAGTGTGTTTTTTCCCCAAAAAATGCGTTTGAAAAATCGCTGCGCAAATACTGTGTGAAAAAAAAAAATTAAACACCCACCATTTTAATCTGTAGGGCATTTGCTTTAAAGAAAATATATAATGTTTGGGGGTTCAAAGTAATTTTCTTGCAAAAAAAAAATATTTTTTTATGTAATCAAAAAGTGTCAGAAAGGGCTTTGTCTTCAAGTGGTTAGAAGAGTGGGTGATGTGTGACATAAGCTTCTAGATGTTGTGCATAAAATGCCAGGACAGTTCAAAACCCCCCCAAATGACCCCATTTTGGAAAGTAGACACCCCAAGCTATTTGCTGAGAGGCATGTCGAGTCCATGGAATATTTTATATTGTGACACAAGTTGCGGGAAAGAGACAATTTTTTTTTTTTTTTTTGCGCAAAGTTCTCACTAAATGATATATTGCTCAAACATGCCATGGGAATATGTGAAATTACACCCCAAATTACATTCTGTTGCTTCTCCTGAGTACGGGGATACCACATGTGTGAGACTTTTTGGGAGCCTAGCCGCGTACGGGACCCCGAAAACCAAGCACCGCCTTCAGGCTTTCTAAGGCCGTAAATTTTTGATTTCACTCTTCACTGCCTATCACAGTTTCGGAGGCCATGGAATGCCCAGGTGGCAAAAAAAAACCCCAAATGACCCCATTTTGGAAAGTAGACACCCCAAGATATTTGCTGAGAGGTATAGTGAGTATTTTGCAGACCTTACTTTTTGTCACAAAGTTTTAAAAATTGAAAAAAGAAAAAAAAAATTTTTTTCTCGTCTTTCTTTATTTTCAAAAACAAATGAGAGCTGCAAAATACTCACCATGCCTCTCAGCTTGGGGTGTCTACTTTCCAAAATGGGGTCATTTGGGGGGGGGTTTGTGCCACCTGGGCATTCCATGGCCTCCGAAACTGTGATAGGCAGTGAAGAGTGAAATCAAAAATTTACACCCTTAGAAATCCTGAAGGCGGTGATTGGTTTTCGGGACCCCGTACGCGGCTAGGCTCCCAAAAAGTCCCACACATGTGGTATCCCCGTACTCAGGAGAAGTAGCTAAATGTATTTTGGGGTGCAATTCCACATATGCCCATGGCCTGTGTGAGCAATATATCATTTAGTGACAACTTTGTGCAAAAAAAAAAAAAAATTTGTCACTTTCCCGCAACTTGTGTCAAAATATAAAACATTCCATGGACTCAACATGCCTCAAAGCAAATAGCTTGGGGTGTCTACTTTCCAAAATGGGGTCATTTGGGGGGGGGGGTTTATGCCATCTGGGCATTTTATGGCCTTCAAAACTGTGATAGGTAGTGAGGAGTAAAATCAAAAATGTACGCCCTTAGAAATCCTGAAGGCAGTGATTGGTTTTCGGGGCCCCGTACGCGGCTAGGCTCCCAAAAAGTCCAACACATGAGGTATCCCCATACTCAGGAGAAGCAGCTAAATGTATTTTGGGGAGCAATTCCACATATGCCCATGGCCTGTGTGAGCAATATATCATTTAGTGACAACTTTTTGTAATTTTTTTTTTTTTTTGTCATTATTTAATCACTTGGGACAAAAAAATTAATATTCAATGGGCTCAACATGCCTCTCAGCAATTTCCTTGGGGTGTCTACTTTCCAAAATGGGGTCATTTGTGGGGGTTTTGTACTGCCCTGCCATTTTAGCACCTCAAGAAACGACATAGACAGTCATAAATTAAAGGCTGTGTAAATTCCAGAAAATGTACCCTAGTTTGTAGGCGCTATAACTTTTGCGCAAACCAATAGATATACACTTATTGACTTTTTTTTTACCAAAGACATGTGGCCGAATACATTTTGGCCTAAATGTATGACTAAAATTGAGTTTATTGGATTTTTTTTAGAACAAAAAGTAGAAAATATCATTTTTTTTCAAAATTTTCGGTATTTTTCCGTGTATAGTGCAAAAAATAAAAACGGCAGAGGTGATCAAATAACATCAAAAGAAAGCTCTATTTGTGGGAAGAAAAGGACGCAAATTTCGTTTGGGTACAGCATTGCATGACCGCGCAATTAGCAGTTAAAGCGACGTAGTGCCAAATTGTAAAAAGTGCTCTGGTCAGGAAGGGGGTAAAACCTTCCGGGGCTGAAGTGGTTATCAATATATACCTTCAAACACATCCAATCAGTGTATATGTGTAACAGTGAGTGAATGTGTGCATGTTTGTGTGTATGCGTGAGTACATTGCCCTTCGTATATCCACTGCCCTTTGCTATAGGGCTTATGGGTTCCCAGTATTTATGTGTTATTAGTGTGTGTGTCTGTGTGAGGAGAAAGCTCAATAAATCCCCTTTTAAACATATGTAATTAAAATGGCGGATTCAATGGAGTTTTCCAATTACTTGAGAGTTTGAACAATTGAGCCTTGGTTCTAGGTAAACCCTGGAAGCACTCAGTCAAGTTAAATAACGACTGAACCCTCATAACAGAAGCAGAAATATAGTACAGCTGGCAGAGCACTACGTCAATAAAATGTTTACAAGGAAGACATTGGACACTTTGCTTTGGTTTAACACTAAACTATATAACACAAGACACAATTGCCGAGTGTTCATGATACATTCACACCTCATAAAACAGTTATTAAGAAAACTTAGTCAAACCTGAATTTAATCCAAACATGAACTTACCAGCTGCACCTAAGAGCTGAATAAACATGCTATCAGCATAGAGCCACAGCTCCAGACTGACGCATACAGTGTCTGTTTGATTAAAACACGACTGCTGAGAGTAGTCATAAAAAACGAATTCTATGTGGACTATTCAGACAGTTTTGTGTATTTGTATTAAAAGAACATTTTTAAGCATGATAATCAAACAAACATACTTTTCAGTTGTGAAAAATGTGTCTTGCTTATTGGTAAACTAATGAATAAAAATAGAAGGGTACCGCGCTTACAATAAGTATAAAGGTTGCAGCCTCCCCAAAAAAAACCCCCATAGGAGAGCTCTTAAAGAATAAAAATAAACAGAAAAGGGGTTAGTGGCGCTACCTGTGTGCCAAAGAGTGATCTATCAAGTCACTCTTTAGTGGCTAGAGCAACTCCAAGAGTGGGTAAATCTCAGCAATAACTTCTCCGCAGTATGTGGAAACCTTGCAAAAAGATCTGAACAAATTAATGGGATGGGCAACTACATGGCAAATGAGGTTCAATGTAGAAAAATGTACAATAATGCATTTGGGTGGCAAAAATATGAATGCAATCTATACACTGGGGGGAGAACCTCTGGGGGAATCTAGGATGGAAAAGGACCTGGGGGTCCTAGTAGATGATAGGCTCAGCAATGGCATGCAATGCCAAGCTGCTGCTAACAAAGCAAACAGAATATTGGCATGCATTAAAAAGGGGATCAACTCCAGAGATAAAATGATAATTCTCCCACTCTACAAGACTCTGGTCCGGCCGCACCTAGAGTATGCTGTCCAGTTCTGGGCACCAGTCCTCAGGAAGGATGTACTGGAAATGGAGCGAGTACAAAGAAGGGCAACAAAGCTAATAAAGGGTCTGGAGGATATTAGTTATGAGGAAAGGTTGCGAGCACTGAATTTATTCTCTCTGGAGAAGAGACACTTGAGAGGGGATATGATTTCAATATACAAATACCGTACTGGTGACCCCACAATAGGGATAAAACTTTTTCACAGAAGAGAGTTTAACAAGACTCGTGGCCACTCATTAAAATTAGAAGAAAAGAGATTTAACCTTAAACTACGTAGAGGGTTCTTTACTGTAAGAGCGGCAATGATGTGGAATTCCCTTCCACAGGCGGTGGTCTCAGCGGGGAGCATTGATAGCTTCAAGAAACTATTAGATAATCACCTGAATGACCGCAACATACAGGGATATACAATGTAATACTGACACATAATCACACACATAGGTTGGACTTGATGGACTTGTGTCTATTTTCAACCTCACCTACTATGTAACTATATGTAAATATGTAACTATGTGATAAACCACCTTTACCCTGCCTATAGGGGTAAGCGAGTATAAAGATCCACCTATATGCGGACAAAGCTCTCAACCCAACCCTGAGAGGTTATGCCCGTACTGGAGGTCTAATTCCAACCAGCAAGGTGAGTATATAAATAATATTAAACCAATGATTATAAAATATACCAGTGATAATGTGAAATACAACTAGATATAGATCCAGAAAATTATTACATAAATCCAAAATGAATCATAAGTGAACCTTTATGTGTACACAGTATATAAAGTCCAAACTCCAAAAACTAGTTAGGCATATAAGTTTTCCAAAAATAGTGGTGTACCAAAATAATTAAATTAAGTGTACCAAAAGAATTTAGCCAAAAAAGTGCAAAAAATCAAAAAAATGCAAAAAAATCGCACCAAAAAGCAAAAAAAAAAAACCAACAAGAAATCGCACCAGTTGCAAAAAACGCATAAATGCATCCATTCCAATGTGAGTAATTGTTCGTGCTTTAATAGATTGTTGCAGGTGACTTTTAGTGCTCACAATTCTTGACAGGTGACTTGCGTGCTCCCCCTCATTGGTCCCCACTCACCAGCTCCTATAACCCCTGCAGGGGTAATATGCATGTAAATCCACAGTATAGACCGGTGTTCACAGGTTCCAGCATCTGCAGTCCCTCAGGCAGTCTTTGGATTTCAAGACAATGGCAGTTATAGATAATTATGTTCCTCATGGAAAAGAAAGATTGGCTCCCATAGTGTAGTATCCAAAAGATTCCATTTATTAAAAGTTTAAAAATCAATCAAGAAAATGTATGGTAAAAAAACAGATAAAGAACAGAGTCCATACAGCATAGGTGCTTCTTCCACAAAAACAACTCTATCTGATGGCTAGCGAGAGGAGCCCGAGCTATGGATAAGCAGCGTGCGCTTCAACTGCGTTCCACCCACTAGCTCTGGTTCCCGGAAGTCACGGTGTGTCAAGAATTGTGAGCACTAAAAGTCACCTGCAACAATCTATTAAAGCACGAACAATTACTCACAATGGAATGGATGCATTTATGTGTTTTTTGTAACTGGTGCGATTTCTTGTTGTTTTTTGGTGCGATTTTTTTGCATTTTTTTGAATGATTGCACTTTTTTTGGGTAAATTCTTTTGGTACACTTAATTTAATTATTTTGGTACACCGCTATTTTTGGAAAACTGTTTTTTGGCGTTTGAACTTTATATACTGTGTACACATAGAGGTTCACTTATGATTAATTTTGGATTTATGTAATAATTCTCTGGATCTATATCTAGTTGTATTTTACATTATCACTGGTATATTTTATATTTTATAATCACTGGTTTAATATTATTTATATACTCACCTTGCTGATGGAAATTAGACCTCCAGTGCGGGCATAACCTCTCAGGGTTTGGTTGAGAGCTTTGTCCGCATATAGGTGGATCTTTATACTCACTTACCCCTATAGGCAGGGTAAAGGTGGTTTATCACATTACTTTGATTTAACCACTCTTGGAGTTGCTCTAGCCACTAAAGAGTGACTCGATAGATCACACTTTGGCACACAGGTAGCGCCACTTATTTTTATTGGTAAACTAGTTAAAGTGGTGTTCCACCCAAAAAAAAAAAACTACATGAAAAATCATAAAAAAAAATCCAAAAAAAAATTGAATATATATTTTTTTTTTTACTCACCTCTAAATGCCTGTTGCTAGGGGGTCCCTCGTAGTCTGCCTCTTTCAGTGCCTGGGCTGGTGACATCACTTCCGTCTCGGCACAGGAAGGGCTCAGCTCTGCCCCCTCCCTCCTGTCAATCATCTGGGACCCATTACAGGTCCCAGATGACTGAGCGGCCAATCGCGGCGCTCGGCTCCGCTCGCGCATGCGCAGTGGGTGCCAGGCTGTGAAGCCACAGCCCGACGCCCACAGTTGCAATGCCGGCTCCGCCGAACGGAGGGGGAGACGAGCGGGGCTTCGATCCCCCGCATCGCTGGACCCAGGGACAGGTAAGTGTCCAATTAAAAGTCAGCAGCTGCAGTATTTGTAGCTGCTGACTTTTAATTTTTTTTTTTTTAGTGGCCCTCCTCTTTAAGTGCAATAAAGAAGTGGTTTTGTACATAATTTTTCTTTATTCCAGTCAAAAAACAGACCAAAAAAAGTTTTTGGAAATACAGTAAAACCTTGGATTTAGAGTAACTTGGTGGCAGGAACCATGAATCAGACGGAGACAGAAAATGCAGTAAAAATCACACCTTTTAATGTAATGGTAAAAATGGTACAGATCAGTAAACGTAGTCAAACATAAGCCAGGGATCGGAAGCCAAAAACGGGTAATCAGACGAGCCAGTAATCAGGAAACCAGAGATCAGCATAGTCGGAGGCAGAAGAACAGGATCAGGAACCAGAAGGGACGTCATTGGGGCAAAGTCTTTTACAGGAACACAGCAGAGACACTCCAGATATGTTGACCAAGTCAAAGGCACGAGAGGAATGAACAGGGCAGTTTAAATAGCCAGAAGGGGCTGGCCCTAGGTGGGACTGATGAGCAGATAATGATAACCAGGTGAGCCACTGTGGAAACAATGAGTGCTGACAATTATCCAACAGCTGAGCAGCCTGAGCACTGAGAAGAGAGCTGCTAAAAGCCCAGCCCTGACACTTGGTCTGCGAGTGTTTTACAAGACAAGCTATTTTTTTTAATACATTTTAACTTGACAAACAAGCAAGGTCTTGCAATATGAGTAGCTTCACATCAGAGGCACGTCTAAATTTAGCAATATGGTTACATTTAATGAAGGTACAACATTTAGGCTCGGTTCACACTGCTGTGACTTGGGATCTGACCTGTGAGACCCCAAGTCGCATGACATGTGAAATCCCATTTTAGCCAATGAGAGTTGTCTTAATTAGCACTACTGAAGTCGCTCTGACTTTAGAAAAGGTTCCTGTACTACTTCAAGGTAACTTCTATCCGACTTGTGCCCATAGACTTTAATGATAGTTGCATTGAAGTTGCCTTGAAGTCACATTGCTATAATCTTTTTATATGGACTAAAGACTGAAGGACTTATGAATAAATGGTTGTGAAACGAATCATCTGAGTTTCCATGATTTCTTATGGGGAAATTTGCTTTGATATACGAGTGCTTTGGATTACAAGCATGTTTCCAGAGCTAACTATGCTCCCAATCCAAGGTTTTACTGTATGTCCTTTTAGTAAGTGTCAAATTAAATATTGCATACTAATATTATGCAGTCTTTTGTGCAGCCAGAAGGTGAAGCTCTCCCTTCATTTTCATATAATTTACATGATTAGCTTTCAGATGTGAAAAGATTATATTTCCATTTTTAGATGGCTTTGAAGGAGGGTTTAGTGATAGGGAGCTGCAAAGCAAGCTTTGTTTGATAAACAGTAAGATATATAACCCATAGTGCTTTGAGAATCCACTGTCATGTATTAAATTGGTGTAAACTCCCATGTATGATGTTTACCTATAGGTTTAGGAGATATTTACTTTAGATGCAGCCGTTGATGTCACCAACGCATGTGCTCTGAAGGAACGACATACCCATGCCGTTCCTTCAGAGTCGAGCTGTAAACAGCGACTCCTACATGTGACGTTATCACCGGCTCGGCCATTCATATGGCCGCAGCCGGCGAACACGGTGAAGCTGGAAGCGCCTTCAACAGTGCAAGCGAGCCATTGGAGGGCTTAGTTTTCAGGTAAGTCTGGTATAATGTGCTAGTATGCAATGCACACTAGCACATTATGACTTAAATCTTAGGTCTGAGCACTGACAAGCTGACCCCCCCACCCCTTCAACCTCTGCAGCAATTCTGGCAGCACTCATATGTCTATTAACCAAAGACAACCTCTGGATATGATGCTGAGCATGTGCACTCAACTTTTTTGGTCGACCATGGCGAGGCCTGTTCTGAGTGGAACCTGTCCTGTTAAACCACTGTATGGCCTTGGCCATGGTGCTGCAGCTCAGTTTCAGGGTCTTGGCAATCTTTTTATAGCCTAGGCCAGTGGTCATCAACCCTGTCCTCTGGGCCCACTAACAGGCCAGGTTTGCAAGATAACTGAAATACATCACAGGTGATACCATTTGCTGCTCAGTGATTGCAGTATTCTAGTCTGCATCTCCCCAAGGTAATACATAAAACCTGGCCTGTTAGTGGACCCTGAGGACAGGGTTGATGATCACTGACCTAGACCATCTTTATGTAGAGCAACAATTCTTTTTTTCAGATCCTCAGAGTTCTTTGCAACGAGGTGCCATGTTGAACTTCCAGTGACCAGTATGAGAGAGTGAGAGCGATAACACCAAATTTAACACACCTGCTCCCCATTCACACCTGAGATCTTGTAACACTAATGAGTCACATGACACCGGGTGAGAAAAATGGCTAATTGGGCCCAATTTGGACATTTTCACTTAGGAGTATACTCACTTTTGTTGCCAGCAGTTTAGACATTAATGGCTGCGTGTTGAGTTATTTTCAGCGAATTTACACTGTTGTACAAGCTGTACACTCACTACTTTACATTGTAGCAAAGTGTAATTTCTTCAGTGTTGTCACATGAAAAGATATAATAAAATATTTACAAAAATGTGAGGGGTATACTCACTTTTGTGAGATACTGTATATATATATATATATATATATATATATATATATATATATATATATATATATATATATATACCATATTTTAATCATGTATAAATTATTATAGTTTTCGTTTAATGTTTTGTTAAAATGCACTAAAAGATTTTGTACAACTGCCTGTCCACACCCTCAATCGAAACCTGTAGTCAGGCAATGGACATTCAATTACTTATATACAGTATGTTCCTACCAACCTCTGTAGCTGAAAGCACTGTGGAGAAATTCCATAGCTGTTATTTGGGGGGACTGTCCCTTTCTAAGTAGCAAAATCCACTGTCCATCTTTCCTCATCAGTTGACCCCCTTTTTGGTCTGATGTACAAAATATGTACTATTTAAAACTGTAATGCCCGTACACACGGTCGGATTTTCCGATGGAAAATGTCCGATCGGAGCGTGTTGTCGGAAATTCCAACCGTGTGTGGGCTCCATCGGACATTTTCCATCGGATTTTCCGACACACGAGGTTTGACAGCAGGATATAAAATTTTCCGACAACAAAATCCGTTGTCGGAAATTCCGATCGTGTGTACACAAATCCGACGGACAAAGTGCTACGCATGCTCAGAATAAATAAAGAGATGAAAGCTATTGGCCACTGCCCCGTTTATAGTCCCGACGTACGTGTTTTACGTCACCGCGTTCAGAACGATCGGATTTTCCGACAACTTTGTGTGACAGTGTGTATGCAAGACAAGTTTGAGCCAACATCCGTCGGAAAAAATCCTAGGATTTTGTTGTCGGAATGTCCGAACAAAGTCTGACCGTGCATACGCCCTATTAGACCTCACTAATGCCCCGTACACACGGTCGGACTTTGTTCGGACATTCTGACAACAAAATCCTAGGATTTTTTCCTACGGATGTTGGCTCAAACTTGTTTTGCCTACACACGGTCGCACAAAGTTGTCGGAATTTCCGATCGCCAAGAACGCGGTGACATCAAGCACGTACGACGAGACTAGAAAAGGCCAGTTCAGAACCAAGCGCAGCACCCTTTGGGCTCCTTTTGCTAATCTCGTGTTAGTAAAAGTTTGGTGAGAGACGATTCGCGCTTTTTCAGACTCGTGGCTTTCAGATCGTTTTCTGCCGTTCAGCTTGTGCTTGTGGGTTTGTATCTGCTCTTCAGTGCGTGCAGTCAGTTCGTATTGGAGTTTTCTGTGCGATCTTGTCTGCTCGTTGCTGTTTTTGAGGTCGCTCTTCACAGGCCTTGCTGTTCTTCAGTGCGTTCTGTTACTTCGTTCTGAGCAGCCGACCGTTTTCTAGCCATGTTTCGTATGCGTACTCCTCGTAGAGTTCGTGCTGTGCGGGGGCTTGGTGTTGGGGTCCTGACCTTGACACAAGTCCAGTCCATGAACAGGGTGGGGAGGAGTTCATGGACCAAGAATTGGTTGCTTCAGCGTGACCAGTTCTCTCATATGCCTTTGCTCCGTGAGATCCTTGAGAATAATCCTGATGATTTCAGGAACTTTCTCAGGATGACGGACCCCGTGTTTCACCGTTTGTTGGCTTCGCTGACCCCCTATATCAGCAGGCAGGATACCTGCATGAGGCAAGCCATCACTCCGGAGCAGAGGTTGGTCGCTACCTTGCGGTATTTGGCCACAGGGAGAAGCCTGCAGGACCTCAAGTTCTCGACAGGCATCTCCCCCCAGGCTCTGGGGATCATTATCCCAGAGACCTGTTCTGCCATCATACAGGTCCTGCAGAAGGAGTATATGAAGGTAAGATTTTTATCCTTTAATATCACATTTTATTGTATTGAATGTTTGATAATATATTGTATTTCTTTCCTCATTCCCTAATTACCATGATTGTAATATGCTGTGAATGTCCCCTTTGTCCTCATGCATGCTGGATTTTTATGTAATTATTATTTTAGGTCCTTCATACATATTTGACCTTCAATAACCTCTCCAGCATGGTGTCTCCTGCCCTATATTCACCTCATGTAGTTACTTAACAATGTATTTTATCAGCTCCATAGTAGTGCTTTACCCCAAACACCCCCTAAAATGTTTTGAAATTTTATTTTTGATTTAAATTCAGGCAGAGGGCCAGAGGCTTTTTTTTGTGGTGTCCCCAAATTTTTTGTAACCCTCCCTCCCCCAAACTGCTAAGTCAGCTGATCCCAATTCTCTATCCTCAATCATCTATCTGCTGACTTTGCCAAACCCATACACACTATACCCACCTCTTTACTGGTCAGATTTATGGATGAATTCCCCAAAGCATGTAGTGCAAGGGCCTGCCTGTATACTTTCTAATGGTACTGTTTAAAGTTCTTGTATCCTATTATGATCTTGATAGGTAATAGCAGAATGTACAAATGTGCTCAAATGTGTACAGTGTGTATTTATATCTTTGTATTATGACACTTCTTACCTGTCCAGTGGGCTGCCAATAGTGTAATTAAGGAGGGGCTGTTCCAAGTAATACCCTGTATTTAGGCATTCATCTCTCAATGAAGTGAAGAGGGTTACCTGTCCAAGAGTTCCCCCCCCTATAATGTTAGAAATGGCCCATGAGAGGGGGGGGGGGGGGGATATGATAGGTGTACCTTATACTTTGTTGTTGTTAAATTCCCCTTAATAAATGCTATCTGGAGGTTGACCCATAATGTTTGTGTCTAATCTGCTTGCCAGGTTTCTGTGAAAAAATAGTAATGTTTATTGTTTTTTCCTCAACAGTTTCCTTCCACGCCACAGGAATGGCAGACTGTGGCCTCCCACTTTGCCCAGCGGTGGGACTTTCCTAACTGCGGAGGGGCAATTGATGGGAAACACGTCCACATCGTCCCACCACCCAACTCGGGTCGTACTATTATAATTACAAGGGGTTTATTAGTATAGTGATGTTGGCGGTGGTGTCGGCTAATTACGACTTCTTGTATGTGGACGTGGGGAAGAATGGCCGGATGTCCGATGGTGGAGTGATCACCCAGACGGAGTTCTACAGGCATCTCCAGAATGGCAGCTTGGACTTGCCACCTCCAGAGGACAATGTTGAAGGTCTCCCATTTGTGTTCGTTGCTGATGAAGCATTTGCGCTGGGGGACCACCTGATGCGGACATTCCCGATGAGGACCCTCACCCCGGAACAGAGGGTTTTTAATTACCGGCTGGCCAGAGCCCGAAGAGTGGTGGAGAACACATTTGGAATCCTGGCCAGCCGGTTCAGATTATTTCTGACACCCATCCATATGGCGGAGTATAAACTGAACCATATAATACTTGCTGTGTTCTCCATAATTTTTTAAGAAAACATTCAGCAAACTATGCTGGCTCAGTTGGGCCTGAGGCCGGAAATCCAAATCCATCAACACTGACGGCGCTTGAAAGTGGCCGTCCTGGCTTGCCCTCCCTGAGTGCCCGTGATGTCCGGTTACGCTACCTGGAGTTCTTTGCGGGTAGGGGTGCTATCAATATGCCAGACAATCTGTGAAAACTTTTTAAAATAAAAACCAACCCAAAAAAATTCTTTGTGGACATTTACTGCTTGTGTTTCTTTTAGCTGACCCTGACAGAAATGTGTTGAGTGCAGAAAATGTCGTGATTGGGTAACCTTATAAAAAACTGTGTTGGCTGGTAATTCCTAAATGCAAAAACACATTTCACTACAAGTGCACTTGCAACTGCACTGAACCTGCACTTGTATTGCAAAGTGTATTTTCCCTTAGGAAATAACCCCCATTTTTGCATAAAAGAGCAATTACATCACCCCAAACGTGTTGTAGTGTTGAGACAATAATCCACACATTCTTGATTAAGCCACTTTTTTATAGCTGCACAATCACATGTGCATTTACGAAAGGTTTTTAAAACAAACCAACATGTTTGTTGTATAACAATGTTTGCAGTAGCATTATGAAAAATCAAAATATCCATTTCAGATAAAACAGGCCTGTGTAAAACCAACAAGAAAGCCAAAAAACTTGAACTTACAAAGTTCACATTAGGTAAAACCTGAAGGCTATATCAGACATCAGTATTTAGGAACTGGGTTTGATATAGCGTTCAGATGGGGGGAAATCACCCCTGGAAAAGCCAAATTTGGAAGATGCACACCAATTTACAAATGTCAACATGTGCTATCTGCCATCAGGGGGGATCAAGGGACGTGTTTGGGGGAGCAAGCCCTTCCTCAACGCTACTTTATAATTGAGGAAGGGGTTGCCCCCCCAAAACGCGTCCATTGATCTCCCGTGATGGCAGACAGCACATGTTGGCACACTGTGTGCATCCTCCAAATTTGGCTTTTCTAAACATTGAAAAAAATTTTAAAAGATTGGACCACAATAAAACAAGTGATTTTGTGGGGTTTAAATTCGCCCCAAAACATCAATGATGTTATTATTTTTTTTAATAACATCACTGATTTGTTGCTGTATGTTGTGCAATTCGAGATTACATCCCATGATCTCCCCGATCAGTATCTGGGCACTTTCAGATGTAAAGCGTTCTCTCTCCCTCACATCACGATCACCTAAAAAGAGATAAAGAACAAAAAAAAAGGTCTCAAATCTGCCACCAGCCATCTCTTTTACCTGAGTCTGTGGTCGCAGACACTCACCTGTTGTGGTGCCAATCTCCACCACGTCTTCTTCTTCCTCCTGCTCTTCTTCTTGGGTTTGCAGTATTTCTCCTTCTTCCAGAGGTGGGGGGTCTCTGGTCTCCTGGGATGAGGGGTGTCCTCCGAGTCTTTTCTCCCCTATGTAAAACAAAAATGGTATAATTAGCACACAGATATTTGATGGCAGAACTAGAAATAGGAAACATTGCTTGGAAGTGGGGTACAATTATCTATTTTAGCCGAGTTCCAAGATGTATATTTTTTATTGGCCTTTGTCAAGCTGCAATACTTTACCTGTTTGGTAAAAGCTTCACAGATGTAGCCCCCCCCCTATAGTATACACTGGAGCACCTGTGTGGCCCCCCTAATAAAAATGGTGTTCTTGTGTCCCACACTAGTGCTCCAGTGTCCAGTTGTGAAAACAGCTGCTCAGTGTCCTCTCCTTACACACAATCTAGTTTGCATTTCATTCTAGTAACAAACCCATCTACACAAACAAATATTTGGCATCCAAGTAGGCCCCCAAAAATGTGTGAAAATGCATATGGCCTAAACAATGGTGTTCTAGAGGCCGAAAGAAAAATGTTTGATACGAACGAATAATGTGCCCATGAACATTAAAGTTGACCTTTGGAAACGTTACAACTAATCAAAGCATATGGAGCAGAACGAACGTAATAAAGACAGAAAGAATAGGAACACAGCACAACTACTTACTTTTTTGCAGCACTCTCCGGATCTTTCGGTACTGCTCTGGCTCTCTCAACTTCAGGTCCGACCACCGCTTCCTGTGCTGATCTTTAGACCTTCGTACCCCGAAATTCCGCTCTAGACTCCTGATCACTTTCGCCATGATTTTGGCCTTTCGGATGTTGGGGTGGGGGTAAGGCCCATACTTCCCGTCATAGTCGGACTTCCTCATGATGTCGACCATCTCCAACATCTCCCCAAACGACATATTTGTGGCCTTAAAACGTCTCCTTCTGGATCGGGACGTGCCTGGATCCGCCCTTTCCTCCTCCTCCTCTTTGCTACAATTAGCCCGCACCTGCTGTATGTCCGCCATCATGCTCTTCACCCACTGCGCCGAATGAAAAGGGGCGGGGAATACACTAGAAAGAACGTCAGGGGCGGGCGGAGTTACACGCATGCGCAGTGTATATAAAGCGTAACACACGTGCGTATTACGTTTGATCTGTGAGCGGAGGAAGGAGCATTGAACGCGGCGATCGTAAGAACGAAGGTAAGAGACAAACTTGGGCCTATACTGCTTCTATAGATTGAGCCCTATATTGTAACAAGATTAGGAGAGTTTTGTCTGACATTAGGCTTTGTCTTGTGTTGTGTCTTGCAGTGAACATGGATATGGTACTGAAAGAAGATACTGACTTCATGTCACTATTCATTGATATGCTAAGGGAGCTGCCCTGTCTGTGGGAGATTACCCACCCCCATTACAAGAACCAAGCAAAGAGGAAGGCAGCACTGGAGCAATTGTGTGAAATTGTGAAGCAGGTGATCCCCACGGCAGACATCACCTATTTAAAGATCTTCATTGGTGGCCTGAGGAGCACATATCTGAGGGAGCGCAGGAAAGTCCTGGATTCACAGAGATCCGGAGCAGCAGATGACATCTATGTCCCCAGGATGTTGTACTACGACAGGCTGCATTTTCTGGCAGGCCAGACTGAACCCAGGCCATCCCTCTCAAGTCTTCCTTCCACACTTCCTTCCCGTCCGGCTGAGGCTTCTGACGCCCAACCTGGGCCTTCCAGGCAACATGTGGAGGAGCCCAGATTGAGCCAGGTATAGCATTCCTCTAAATATTTCTGCTTGTCCAATCAATGATGTTAACTAGATGTTAGTTGGGAGTACTAATTTAGGATTGTGATTGATGATGCAGAAACTAAAACCATGTCCCTTTTTCATACACAGGGAAGTCTCAGCCAGGAGGTGGCCGGGCCGAGCAGGCTGCCTGATGTGCAGGTCCCTCCACCCCCGGTGAAAACAGAAAGTGGCAGTAGGAGGAGTACCCTAGAGGAGGCGGCTATCAGATTTTTTTGTAGGGCTACAGAGGTCCTGGGAGCACCCCACACCAGGCAGGAGAACATTGGTGCATTCATTGCATATAAAATGCAGAGGATGGAGGAGGGCCAACAAGCCATGTGTGAGGCCCTCATATCAGAGGCTCTGGAGAAAGGTATGAGGGCCCAAATTACACCTGACACACACCTTTGTGATGGTCCTCCTCCTCCTCCTGCAGGTCCTCCTCCTCCTCCTCCCTCTCCTCCAGGTCCCCCCAGTCCTCCTCCAGGTCCCCCCAGTCCTCCTCCTCCTCCAGGTCCTACTCCTCCTCCTGCCACATCTACAACTGCACAGCGACAGCCGGGAAGGAAGTGTGAAAGGAAGACCAGAGAGTGAGGACCCTGGATCCAGTCTGGTCGGCCAAAAAATGCAGCCTCTTGTGGTACCACATCCTGGGGACACAGATGTCATCTGCTGCTATCCCGATCTCTGTGAATCCCGGACCAGACTACCCTCCCTTATATATGGACTCCTCAGGCCACCAATTTTGAGGTTGAAGAATTGTTGTCTGCCGTGGGGGTCCCAGGCTTCACTAATTTCTCATGTTGATCCAATGTTGCCTTCCTCTTTGTTTGGTTCTGATACCTTAATAAAGGATTTTTGTTTTGAATTATACTCTCCTATGTGTTTTACTTCAAAAATGATGCTTTGTTTGTGAGGATTCAGGTACATTTCTAATATACAATGTGAAATGAACAAGGGACACCAACAACAAACAATCTCATGGAGATTAAATAATAAAAGATATCAATGGTGTTGGGGTAACTTGACACACAAAACACACACAAAAATATTCTGGAGTAAAAATAAAAATAACATTGAACAAAGATCAGCCTTGGAAAAAATACAAACATTAAAGAAAAAAAAAGGCTTTAAAAAAAAATAAAAAAAAAAAACATAAAAAATATAAAACTGTCAGATGTGACAACTAATAACAATATATTGAGGGAATACCACTAAAAAAACACAAATAAAACTTTGTGAGAAGTGTGTGTGAATATGAGCAGCAAAACTACTTAATTCTTGTCACATTATAAAGAAGAAGAGAGTGCGCTGCATTAAACCATTTTTTACATTGCAGCGTGACGAAAGTGCTGTATCCATTCCGAACGCTAAGTTTACCAGAACGAGCTGTCCCGTGTCGGAATTTCTTCTGAGCATGCGTGGCACTTTGTGCGTCGGAACAGGCCACACGCGGTCGGAATTGACGCCATCGGATTTTGTTGTCGGAAAATTTTATCTCCTGCTGTCCAACTTTGTGTGTCGGAAAATCCGATGGAAAATGTCCGATGGAGCCCACACACGGTCGGAATTTCCGACAACACGCTCCGATCGGACAATGTCCATCGGAAAATCCGACCGTTTGTACGGGGCATTAACCTTTCATCTAACCTTGAAATTGTTATATTTAAAAGCCAATATGAAGAATAGGAATGGTAAAAAAATACTTGTTAGTTTTACGTAATCATTTTATGTGTATTATTTCTTCATGGTCGGACTAAATGAGCGCATTTCAGGCAGGTGCATTTATTTCCTACATAATTTGTGCTAAAAGGTATCCCTCTTACTTGCCTCAGAATATTGAGTGATATTCAATGCATCCTCTCACAGCAGAACCAAATGAATGGCTTCAGTGCTTCTGTTATGAACATTGAGTGTAAATTACTCCATAGTCTCTGCAGCCTGCTTTAAAGCTTAATAACTGCTTATTAATGTTGTGTAAAAACTTGAATATCCAGAACCTAATCTTGGGTTCATTTAAAAGGAATTTGTAAGAAATAGAAATTTGGGAATTTCCATTTGTGTCTAGTTTAGGAGATTGCCGGCTCGAGAGTTGCCTTCTGTATCCCTTCTTCACTAACCCATGAAAAAAACAAGCACATAACAGGTGTCAGTATAGTACATGCTAAGTGCACAGCAATATTATCTCATATCTCTAAGAAGTATTTTTAGTTCTGTATCATTAAACATTGTAAAATGTATATATTGGTGGGTAATTTGTGGGTGGAATAAAGAAACCACATCCTGCCAAGCCTTGGAAGCCATCAGGATAGTCTGTTACCATGTTTCTGAGCCTTTCAATGTAAACCTATTGTAGTAACCATGGGCTTGATTTGCTTAAAGCTGTAGTAAACCGCCGAAACCCCCCCCCCCCCCCCCCACCAAAAAATACTCTGCAAGACAATAGCATAATAGCATAATGTGCTAGTATGTATCGCATACTAGCACATTATGAAATACCTTAGAATGAAGCTCCCGCAGCCCGCCAAGGGGGCTGACATGTTCCCTCTGTGTTTCTTCCGAGTTCACAGGCTCCAGCGCTGTGAGTGGCCGGAGCCGCGATGATGTGACTCCTGCGCATACACTCAGGAGTCCTCTGCTCCGGAAAGTTCTGGCATGAGCCGTATCTAAACTATGGGCGTCTGCACCGAGCAGTTGTGGGTCATCGCTGGTCATTTCACTGAAGGACATCTCTTCCCGGGTTGCTGTCTGCAAGGAGTTAGCCAGTCTGTTCGTTGGTGAGAGAGCAATTGCCCATCTTTTGCAATCCTTCCCTGTTGCTTTATCTGAACACTGTGTGCAGACACCTCTACCTTGTGAACACTTTAATGCAATTCTGTTTGGAACACTGTACATATATACCTTTACCTAAAACCACTTCAAGGAGTATTATTAGCCTGTCTAAGCCTTTCGGTTTACTATCACATCATTGTGCCTTATTGGATAAAATCTAATGAGCTCCAACTGCCAGTAAAGACTATCAGGCCTGCATCTTGGACATTACTGTATTTACCATTTAAAGGGCCCTATTCCATCCCTATTTTGTCTTATCTCTCATTAGGATATAAAGGTTGAATAGGCCGGCCTGGTATTCCCCTTTAGTATGTGACTGCCTGTCCTAGATAGTTAACCTTTTACTGTTCTTACAGGTTATGCTCCAGGTGGTACCTCATTGTACATTTATGTAAATTATGCTTTTGTGCTGTTGAACTGTTTCTAAGCTGTCTTGTTGGGAAATTATTCCTCCGAATCTGGGCTGTTATCCAGAACTCGGTTGACCAATTACCCTCCTTTGTGTATCAATACCACATTACTTACTCCAGTAAAAGCTAAGATGATATAAACATATTTGACTTGTGTGACGTGTCATTCAAAGGTGTTGCAAAAGATGTCTGAACCCAGAGTGTCAGATGGGTTGGAATGTTCACAGGGTCATGGCAATGCAGAAGAACAGGTAAATCCAAGCAGCCCTCAAGGGGGCTGTGCTACATTAGTAAGTAAGATGAACCTGTGTTAACTTTAAATACCCAGTTATGTTTGGAGGGAAATTAAAAAAGAATGTTTGGTAGTGAACGATTAGTTGCTTTAAGGAAACAAAGCTTTGAACAAAGCATGTCCCTCTATAGTGTGTACTTGTCTCAATCCAGGGCACTAGGTCAGTGCCAGGGTTAGTGTTTGGGTCAAAGGTCAGCATTTTTTTAGGGAAGGATTTTTTTTTAATTAGTATAATGCCGCGTACACACGAGCGGACTTTACGGCAGACTTTGCCCGGCGGACGGGATTTCGTCGGACAATTCGATCGTGTGTGGGCTCCGGCGGACTTTGTTTTCTCAAAAGTTGGACGGACTTAGATTTGAAACATGTTTTAAATCTATCCGTCGAACTGGAGTTCGGTCGAACAGTCCGCTCGTCTGTATGCTAGTTCGACAGACAAAAAGCCACGCTAGGGCAGCTATTGGCTACTGACTATGAACTTCCTTGTTTTAGTCCGGTGTACGTCATCACGTACGAATTTGACGGACTTTGGTGGATTGTGTGTAGGCAAGTCCGTTCATTCGGAAAGTCCGTCATAAAGTCCGGCGTAAAGTCCGCCGAGCAAAGTCTGCCGTAAAGTCCGCTCGTGTGTACGCGGCATTAGAGTCAGTGTGTTTTAGGTAGGATACAAAAAAAAAGCAAAATGTGCACTATTGTTTCTGGGCTGTACTATGGGTACATTCAACAACTAACATACACATATGTGGTATCACTGTGATTGTCAGCAGCAAGAGAATTTAATATGCAGCTAAATTTAAAAAACATTTTTTTTTTACTATTTTGGGCAAATTTTCCTTTGATAAAAACAATTTGGAGATTTCTATTACCATTTACCACCAAATGAAAGCTCAGTTAGTCCTGAACAATACGCAGTATAATCCACCTGCATACACAAATTAGTGATGATATGTACGGTTTTACTAACAAGTTGCAAAATTGTGCTTAGGCATTCACATTTGTTTTACTCATAGGCCTGAAGGAGTAAAGTTACTCTTCACCATCAAAGTCCCGGAGATGTACTTTATAGTTCTTTGGTCTCCTTACTGATAGGCACGTTTAAGAACTCTGTTGCCAAAAAAGGAATAAAAAAAAGTTTGTAAGAGAGAGTTAAAATACCAATCACTCCTGACTATGATCTTCTTTCTCTTCAAGAATCTTCAGCATCTGACATGCTTTTGGGTGTGTCAGATATTAAGGATTCTTTAGCCGGTGTAGCTCTTTAAAAAGAGATCAAAGCCAGCTGTGGAACTGCCAAGCCTTTTTACGCTTCTTTTAGGGCTAGTTTACACTTGCTTCAAAACATGGCTTCGGACACGTTTTGTTAAAGCTCTTTGAACGAAAGTCAAAGCTCCTGTCACTAAATAAAATGGTTAGCTTACAGTCCTGTTTACACCTTGCTTTTGCTTGGTGCTTCAATGAGGCTTTGATGAGGCTTCGGTGGGGCTTCGATGAGGCTTTGGTGGAGCTTCGATGGGGCTTCGATGAGGCTTCGTGGGGCTTCGATGAGGCTTTGGTGGGGCTTCAGTAGGGTTTCAAGTGAGCTTTGCCATAAATGTGTGTTAAAGCCGAAGCAAGTGTAAATGAGCCCTTACAGTCTGCATTAACTTTGCATTTTAATCTGCAGTGTGTATAAGACGTCTACATAAACACTTGCTTACTACAGCAGTTTTATTTCAATAAAGCCTTAGTTGAAGGTAAAAACATTTTTCAGAAATCAACACAAGGGATGTTCTGAAGTGTCTCTCATGCTGTCGGCTGTAATAGTGGAAATCCGATGTCCTCTGCCCCCCTCGCATACCCTGCAACCGTAATCTTCCACCTCCTCCATTCACAGATGCTATACTGTAGCTTTCATGAATTAAATAAGAAGGCAGACATTTCATTCATCTGCCCATTCTCCAACCGCTTTTCATTTATTGAAGTAATTACATCTTCTATGAATAGAGGCGATATGCAGAAAGGGCAGGTATAGTTGTCATTCTTGATGAGAGCCTGTCACAGGTCCAGCTCTGGTATTAACCCCTACAGCACCAAAAGATTACAGCTGCGTCGTATGGAAGGGAACAGAGGACCTCAGATTACTACTATTACAGCTGGCAGCAGCACAAGGGACGCTTCAGATTAAATATAACTGACGTTCCCTGTGCTGATTTTTAAAAACATTTTTTCCTAAACTTAGGCTTTATTTTCTCTGAAAGCATATATGGTACACACGTATATAACTTAATCAATAGTGAGAACATGTATTTCTTTCACTTATGTGGCTGCTGGTAAAATACTGGTAAAATACGGCCATAATTGTCAATTGTTCCCAGCTGCTGTGGCCAGTACAAAGCCAAATGATGGTGTCACTCTCCCTTTATGGATTTGTCATAATATATATATATAATAATTGGGGAACACAGCTGCAAAAGAGTGACAAAGTTAAAGTATAACTAAAGGTAAACCTTTTTTTTTATTTTTTTATAAAGTGGACAGGGATTAGAACACCTGTTGGATTTTTCAGTTCACTAACCTTAGAGCAGTGACACATTTTCTTGATGATGACCCCTCCATCAATCCTCGTCAGGCTGAATTTATTGCAGAAGCAACCAATTTCTGCTTAACACATAATCATTTTTTAATCTGAAGGTAGTTATTACCTACAGACCCATGGGACAGCTATGGGCGCAAATTTTTTGCGCCCACATATGCTAATATGACCATGGGCCTGTGGGAACTTTGTGAAGAATCAAATTTTTTATGGCAGATATATTGATGATTCTGTCATTATATGGAATGGACCAGCCACTCAGGTGGAGAATTTTGTCCAACATTGTAACGACAACGATATGGGACTCTCCTTTACCCCTGTGTGCGACCCGGACAAACTAGCCTTTTTAGAGCTAGAATTATGCCACAAAGGTAGTGATATTTATGCCCATAAATATACAAAACCTACAGCAGGTTTTGCTTTACCAGAGCTGTCACCACCCTCGCTGGGTGCATAACATACCTAAAGCCGCGTACACACGATCGGATTTTCCAATGGGAAATGTGTGATGACAGGCTATTGGCAGAAAATTTGACCGTTTGTATGCTCCATCGGACAATTGTTGTCGGATTTTCCGCGGACAAATGTTGGATGGCAGGTTTTAAAATTTTCTGCGGACAAATGTCTGTTGTCGGATTTTCCAAGCGTGTGTACACAAGTCCATCGGTCAAAAGTCCAAAGTACAAACACGCATGCTCAGAAGCAAGGACGAGCCAGATCCGGTCGGTCTTGTAAACTAGCGTTCGTACTGGAGAATTAACATTCGTGACGTGGCAAATTATGAAATCTCGAAATGCAGCGCACATTCTCTTTCTCTTCTTTTTAAATTAAATAATAATGAAGCTGCTTTGCTGGTGATACTGATGGAGTTATTGCAAATTAATTTTCAAAGTCTTTTTTTTTCTAGTGATATCAAGAATAATATTATTATGCTTTTTTGTTTTTTTTTTCGGGCAAGTTACCACAACACCATTATCCCGTAGTTTTTAAGATCAAAGATACAACTATGTTGGTGTCCCTTGTCAATTTTACATTGTATTTTTTTAAATGTAACTGCCTACTCCCAAACTGTCATTTGAAGTAAAACACATAGCCAAGTATTATTCTCCACAATTTTTTTATTGTGCATTAAAAAAAGAAAACAAATAAAACATGCTATCTGCCAATAGAACTTAACCAAAAAGTGCATTCTATGCATCCAAAAATATAGAAAATATAACAGATCAAATCATTATTAATCCACCCTAAAAATAAAAAAAAAAGCCTCATGCATGTGTCCTGCTTCTTATTATAGGGGGTCAACAATGCCAAGAGTTGGTGAAAACAGGGGTCCGTAATCCGGAGATAGTTCCGAAAATCATCTGGATTATTCTCCTGGAGCTCCCACAGCAAAGACATATGACATAATTGGTCACGATTATTAAAGCAACCAATTTTTGGTCCAAGAACTCCTCCTGTTCCTGGACTTGGGTCAAAGCAATAACTCCAAGGCCAATAATAAATAATACGTTATCTCCTCCGATTCCGCAATATGTCTGGTTGACGAATGGCCGTTCACAAACAAACTGAAAAGCAAGAAATGAAAAGCGCAAAATGAAAAGCGCAAAGTGAAAAGCACGAATCAACACTCACCAAACTTGTACTAACACGAAATTAGCAGAAGGAGCCCAAAGGGTGGCGCTAAAGAGCTGAAAAAACAGGTAGTACATCACTACGTTCGTGTTTGTTGGCCGACAATTCCTTGTCGTTTGTATGCAAGACAAAATCCAGGTACACACCTTCAGACAAAAGTCAGAGGTTTTGTCTGCGGAAAATCCAATCGTGTGTACGAGGCTTAACAGTCAGTTCTGTCGCCTTAAGCACAATTGTACCCGCCAACAGGATTATATCTCACATAGCAATAGGCTTAAACTTAAATTCTTAGAGAAGGGGTATCCTGAGGCATTGGTTGAAGACGCCTTTCTACACTATTGGGACAAGCCCATGAGTACATACGCCAATCGCAACAATAACACAGATCCCCAACCCCTCACGTTCACCACGAGGTTCCACAACCAATTCAGACAGATGGAACGCATTCTACAGAGACACTGGCCAATCCTCTTGGAGGACCCACATCTCAAGTCTTCCCTGACTGATAAGCCCAATGTCTCCTATAGGCGAGCTAAAAACATTAAGAGCCAAATTGCTCCAAGCAAACATAAAGTTACTCGTCCCCAAAAGTCTCTCGCCTTTCTCAATATCAAGGGGATGTATCGGTGTCGCAAACCCCTGTGCCTCATGTGCAAACATGTCTGGCATGGACAGAAAAGCTATACCCACAAATGTAAAACCTACACCTTTCTGGAATTTTTTAATTGCTCTACTGAGTTTGTGGTGTACTGCCTCTCCTGCCCATGCGGATTGTTGTACGTGGGAAGCACCATACGGGCCCTTAGGGCTAGATTTGGTGAACACCATAGATTTCTGGAGGGTGGGATTGATAAGCACAGTGTCCCCGACACTTAGCAGATCACCATGATCAATCAACTGTTGGGCTGTTCGTTTGGATTCTGGAAGCCATACTCCGATCCCTCACGATAACTGAGTGCTTTAAAGTGGTTGTATACCCAATATGATGACTTTTCTTCCTGTGGACAATTGCAAGTTTTATAATTATTTGCTTTAGATGAATGTCTTCTTACCTGCTTGCCTTGCGAGTTATAGGTATATTTGTGGCTAATGACGTAGCCCACGCATGCACCGTATGTGCAAATGTTCCAAATTTTCCGGGATACAGAGACCTTGCCGGAAAAATGCAGTGTCTATGCTGGGGCTGCGTCATTTCCTATTTTCAATGTCAGCCCCGATTATGGAGAGGAAAATGTAATGCGGGTGGAAGTATATAAAGTGTTTTTACAGTAAGAATGATTTTTGGGCTTACTCTTAGTGGCCATTTTATTATAAATAAAAAAATAGATATTGATTAAATCGTTTTTCTTTTGGCGAGTTTACTACTGCTTTAACCGCTTATGTGAGAGGGAGATGTTCTGGATTTATTCCCTGGATACTTTAACGCCAGGGGGTATGAACGAAGAAATTGAGGTTATACCATCCTATAATCAGCCCTTACTACTATAACGAGTCTTATAACATTTACTTCATTAGTACACACTGGTCACTTGTACGAGTTTATACTTCATTACCATATTCAATAATTTTCTTTATGTATGTATGTTTTTCAAACATACATACTTTTATAAAATCTCCCCCCCCTTTTCCTCCCCCCTGTATATGTGTAGGTGTGTATGTGTATATGCATATATGTATGTACATGCATGTGAACATATCTATATGCGTATCCATACAGTCATAATCTACTTTTTAATGAACTTTTTCAATAATTCCTTAATAATTTATAATGAACTTTCCAATATTTTATCACTTCTTTTTTTAAATTTCTTTGTATGTATGTATTTGCTATATATATATATATATATATATATATATATATATATATATATATATATATATATAATTTTTATTATAACTTTTTTTAATACATGTGTATGTGTGTGTACATGTATGTATGGTATGTATGTATATATATATATATATATATATATATATATATATATATATATATATATATATATATATATATATATATATATATATATATATATATATATATATATATATATATATGTGTGTGTTTAGTATTACTAATTGGCTAGTGGAACAATTGCTACCTATTCTTATCAATTTTAATTAATTCTTATCAACCTTACTGTTTTTTTTAGTTATTATAATTTTTTATTCCTTATTGGTTTTTATTCTCATTTCACCATCCATTCCCATTTTATCCAAGCGTTGAATCAATTTAATAGAGTTAGAGTGCCACCTTAGTGGATCATGTGACTGGACATCTTTATCTCCCCAGTACACATATACCACAACAAAGAAGGCATTTTGTATGGCCTGAGGAAGGAGCAAGCATGCTCAGAAAGCAAAGCCGCCCCCTCTCACCCTGCACCCGGAAGTGACGTCATCTCCGATCGCCCCTGTGTTCCCTGCTGTTCCCATAGGCTGCGAATGCTGGAATCCATCCACATGAGCTGTCAGCTTCATTTAAGAGACACGGACGTTTAGGAGAAAACCACCCCCCGATTTTGTTGCAGGATTACTATCATGCTTGTGTTTATGCTCCCTTTGTGAATAGTTTCACTTTTGACTTATCATTAAATGGTTTACCAATACTGCACTTAGAGGTGCTGTTTTTCTTTTCCTTTGTTGGGTTTTTATTGCTGTCTGTGCCTCCATTAGGGAAAAAAAAACTTATTTTTTGTCATGTTTACAAAAATCACAAAGTGAATGTATAGTTCCCAACTGTCCCTGATTTCGAAGGACTTTCCCTGATTTGGAACAAAGCCCCTCTGTCCCTCTTTCCTCCACATTTGCCCCTTATTTTGGTCTGATCTATATAGCTGTATATAAACTGGACTACTTATGTTTCAAAAAATATTTCCCAGTGCTAAATCTTTCATCCAATTTCTAAATTGCTGCATTTGTAAATTTCAAAAGCTAGTATAAAGGAATAGTAGTGGTAAAAAAAAAAACACTTGTGGCTTTAACTAATGTTTATTTTTTGTATAATTCTCCTTTAAAGGTGTGTGTCCCATGCCTACAAAAGTTGGGTGGTATGTGAATGTAAAAGAAAGTTCCACATTTTGGGTTGTCCCAAGATAAGAAATAGATAGGAAATCTTCAAGTGGGGACACAAGGTGAGATTTTGTATCACTTCCTGTTTTGGCTATGGGACATGAAGTGAAAGAAAATCACCACAATGGGTCACAGATGGCTCAAAAACTGACAATTTTATAACCCTCCCATACTCTATCCCATAGGTGTGAGCTCAGGGCTTGCTGGAAGTGCCTGGGCACACCCTAATCACCCCATGCGCATTAGCATTATCACTGTGTGCCAGCGGGAAGATAGGAAATAACTTTTTCTCACCGGCTCTGCCATAAGAGAAGTGCTTATGCACTTCTCTTTCACTGTGTCATCAGGGAAATCAATGTGCCAGGGCCATACTGTATATATGTAGACACACACACATGTGTTTTTGAGTTTTAGGGTGCATACCGTAATGCAATAGGCTGTGCACACCTATGCTCTATCCAGTTCTATTTTAAAGCCAGGTATTTTCTTCAGGCTATAAGAAGCCAGCCAATTACTCAACTTACTGTTTAACATTCAAAATTGAACTATTATATTTAGGTTCACCTTAGCTTACTCTTAATATTAAAGGTTACTCCAAAAAGGGTATTAGGACCCTCAGTGGTGGCCCGTCCATTAGGGGCGCCTGAGCTCCACCCCCTCTATCCACGGTCACCACCCCCATGCTTTATCCACGGCCGCCACCCCCTATTTATGTGGCATTTCAGGATGCCGGGCACATGAATTACAGCATCAGGGGTGTTTTTTTAAGCACCTGATTAGAGCCAGAGGCTCTAATAGGCTTCAAAATAGGGTGGGCTTGTGGCTCAGAGCATTGCACTACGAGACCACCCAGGCTTTACAACCGGGAATGAACAATCGCTATTGAAACACTGATCCTCAATCCGGCCAATTAGAAGCAGGTCTGAGACCCGTTTTCAGATTGGCCGAAAAGAGAAGAGTCGCATTTCGCCGCCGAGGAGGAGGGAGGAAACGGAAGCCGCCACGATGCCAGCAGAGAGCAGGGGAAGGGAAAGCCGTCGCCGCTGCCGAGCAAGGGAAGCTGCAGGTGAAGCCCGAAAGAAGCGCTGCCCACCATAGATGGGGTAAGTGCACCAGACCCGACCGACCGGGGGGTGGCACTGTTTGCCACCTCCCCCCCAAAAAAAATTACCACTGGTCACCACTGGGAACCCTAAAAAAACATCAAAGTGATATCCAAATATGCTGATAGTTCCTGTTTATTGTTTTGTTACCCAAGGACATTTCTTATGTTTTTATTCTGATAATAATATATTTAAATCAAATCATACTACACAACAAAATTACCACTGGGATTGCCTGATTCCCAGAGAGATTATAAAATAACTTGATTACACAGAAATAAACTGTTCATACTGATATTCCCCATATACTGTACCAAATAGTAGACTGCATTTAATCTCCTCTATTGACTTTCAGAACTGCTCTTCCTATAGCATATGGTAATATTTTCACATATCACAAATATTTAACTAGATTCATCAATATCTCGACGGCAGGACGTCTGCCTGTCATGTCAGTGCTTGGTAATAGAGAATAGAGTGCACCATCTATCTCAACAGTACTATTGATCTCAAAGTTAAACACCTGAGCGATTTAATCATTTCGGTTAGTAAGCAATATTTACATTCATGAATAAAAAGATGCAGTTAGTACACAATGCCCCAATCATTACGGTTAGGCCTAGAATTTGGAAATTTGATCTGGGATGTATGATGAGACATAGCATTAAAGTGTTACTAAACCCAGGACCCCGCATTCACTATATCTGGTCTCCCACAGTACACAGAACATGGAAATGCAATAGTTTTAGTAAATATAAATGGCTAAATTCCTTTTCTCATCAGCAGTATATAGCAGTCTTGTGACTTATATCAGTGTCTGTTTAAAGCTTGTAGGGGGATTTTTCATTCTGCTCTGACTGTCCTATGAGGCTGCAGGACCCTAGACCCTCTGTCTAGGCAGTGCTGATTGGCACCTTCCAAAAAAAAAAAACTCTCTAGCAATACACACCAAACTTAGCATGTGCAGAGTGACTCCAAGGCTCTGTACTATCTGGGCTGCTCCAAAACATAGGTTCCACAGTGAGTACAACAAGCATGCTTTACTGCACTTAGAGACTGATTTTACTGCTGTGGGTTTAGTAACACTTTAACCTCCCTGGCGGTTTTTCCCGAGTGTGGCTCGGGGTTAAATTTCAGTACCATTAGCGGTAACCCTGAGCCACACTCGGGATTGCATTGCAGGATCCTGGTGCGGCGTTACTTACCTTGTCCCCAGGATCCTGCGATGTCCCCCCGCTGTGTCTGTGGGCTCTGTCCTCCGCTCGATGCCTCTGTGTGCCAGGCTCCGTTCCCGACGCACGGGGGCGGAGCCCGGTGGCAAATTCAAAAAATCGAAAATTCATAACACATACAGTACACTGTAATCTTACAGATTAAATATCAAAAATTACCGCGCTACTCACTGTGGTGAAAACTCGGTTATAAAACTAAAAAAGCTGCAGTCTTAATGTGAGGCGTGCACATACTAAACAGAAATAATCAAGAAAGACCGCGCTAAAAGCAATACTAGTGATGTAACTAATCAAACATAATAAAGTGTATGAAATTGCAGTGCATCAAAAAATGATAAAAAAATGTTTTTAGATATGAAACACCAAAACTCTATTGAAAAAGTGACTGGAAAATAAAAGTCCCAAATGAAGATAAAGAAGTGACTAGCGTCACAAAAATACACAGTCCTTGGAGCCAAGGCAGATGCAAACAGTGATCATAGACGTGTAACACACAATCCTTGGGGTCAAGGCAGATGTAATCGGTGATCATAGACGTAAAACACCCAGTGAAAAATCCTCCACCTAATAAGATGTCCGCTTACCAAAGGTAAGCTGTAAACCAGCTTAATAGTAAACCTCCACTCAGGGGAAATCAGCTCCTCAGGTCTCCAATCAAGGAAGGGGGTGGACAAGATCTTTCAATGTGATGGACTCAATCCGCATGGCAGGAAAACCCAAAAGGACAAAACAAATTCTCCATAGTGTAAAACTGTATCACATTTATTGAGGTAAAAAGATGGTCACACTTACATGTAAAATCACGATATAGAGGCACATAGAATATACAACAGCCGGCCGGCTCGCATGCACCCGTTCAAACGAAAACGATGACGTCAGCGCGTCAACCTTCCGACGTACGTTTCGTCCTATTGGACGTCGCCATGGGAACGGGCGACGCACTGACTCATCGCTATATATAGACCAGGAACAAAAACCAAACCTCGCTTTGAAGCTCAGATGGCGTCACCACACCATCCTACACGGAAGCAGGAAGTGTGTGACCTATAGTATTAACATTAGGCAGACGGCACTTCCGCCCATACATTGTGACCCTTCCAGAGCTGGCAAAAACTAAAATGGTGAAACGGCCACATTAAATAAATATGGTTATTAGGGTATTTCATGATATATGTATGGAGGGATAAAAATTAAAAACATACAAAACAAAAACATGTGTAAAACTCTCCTCCATTCAAAAGAGGGACAGATAGGGATTGCACTAAAAGATGTACAGACCCCAATACAGACATAACTATAATTGATAGAAAACTAGGGTACCACTCCAAAGGTGGTTGAGGATGTCAAAATACCGACCTCCACTAGAGATTCAAAGCGAGTAAACAAAATGTGGTATGTATAACATTGAAATCATACATAGTGTTAATAACTTCAATATATGATGGAAAATATTTTGATTAAACCACACTTCACTAAAAATATAAAAATATTAATGAAAAAGAAATTTTTTTCAAAAAAATATAAAATTAAAATTAAGATATGAAATGACAAAAATAAAAGGATAACATAGAACAACTCTAAAATAAAATTGTCATGAATTATCCAAAAATGCATTAAGATCTACATCCACATTAAGTCCAAAGGGAGTGTAGCACTTCAATCTATGTATCCATGTCATTTCGAGCCTAGAGATCCCACGTATAATAGACCCCCCCCTCCAAGGTGGGGTGTATCTATCAATGCCTAGAAAAATGGTTTTCCTAGGGTCTCGGTTGTGTACCTCAAGATAGTGTCTGGAGACCGGATGTTTGGGGAAACCAGTAAGAATGTTGGTGATATGCTCGTTGAGTCTTACAGATAGGGGACGTTTGGTCCTCCCCACATACTGTAATCCACAAGGACATTGAAGGAGGTACACCACACGCTCTGTGGAGCAAGTAATAAATGATCTAATTTCAAACTCTGTTGAAGTACTGGTGGAAATGAACTTATGAGTTCTTCTGTGAGTGCATCCACTAAGAGAGCACACCCTACATTTTCTGCATTGATAGAATCCAATCATATATTCAAAGAATCCCCTCTTGGTAGGAGGGGGGTCGAGAATATTCGGGGCCACTCTACCTCTCAAAGAGGGGGCACCCTTGTATATCACCTGTGGCTTAGCTGGAAGAATGGTACCTAATATTTGATCGTTCTTGAGAACATGCCAGTGCTTACCTATCAACTTAGCTATATTTCTGTGTTGTAAGGAATAAGTAGTGATGAAGGGAACTGAAGGTGCTCTACTGCTATCAGGTGTCTTGGTTTTAAGTAGACTACTCCTATCGATGGTGGTCACTTCATCCAATGTGCTCCTTAGAGAAGTCTCAGAGTAGCCCTTCTCCAAAAAGCGTTCTATCAAAATATTTGCTTGGACCAAGAACTCCTCATGGTCGGAGCAATTACGTTTTAGGCGAATAAGTTGACTTTTCGGCACAGACCTCAGCCACGTCTCGTGATGGCAGCTATCGGTCGGTATATAGGAATTCCTATCCGTATTTTTAAAAAAAGTTGCCGTAGTAAACCGCCCTTCTTTGATGCTTATTTTGAGGTCCAGGAAGTTGATTTCAGACTGACTGGCCTCATAGGAAAGTCTAATGCCACGATCATTTTTATTCAATCCTCTCATGTATACATCAAGATCTTCACGGTCCCCATTCCATAGGAGGAGGATGTCATCTATATACCTGGCCCACAACACCACCTGAGGTTTTTGTTGGGCATAGATGACATCCTCCTCCCACAGGGCCATGAAGAGGTTCGCTAAGCTGGGGGCATATTTAGCCCCCATAGCGACACCTCTATCTTGCCTATAGAATTGGCCTCCAAACCAAAAGTAATTCCTGGTGGCCACAAAATGAAGTAGCTGCATGATAAAACATATTTGTTCGTCAAACAAAGATGAGTCACGTCTAAGGTAATACTCAACCGCAAATAACCCCAAGTTATGTGGTATCACTGTGTATAATGAGGCGACATCGGCTGTCACTAGCCACCAAGATGGACCTGGGATGTAATCAGAAAGTTTATTGATCACATGGCGAGTGTCCTTCAAATAAGACGGCATCCCTGTGACCAATGGTTGTAAGTAAAAATCTATATACCTGCCCACCCGGGACGATATGGAATCAATACCACTAACAATGGGACGTCCCGGGGGGCAGGTAGGATGTTTGTGAATTTTGGGTAAGTAGTAAAGAACCGGGGTGCGCGGGGCCTTGGGAACCAAATAGGATTTCTCCTTACTGTTTAAAATACCCTGTTCAAACCCAAATTTAATCAGCACCTCCAATTCTTTCTTATATTGAGCCTTGGGGTCAGATCTGAGGGGAGTGTAAGTTTCTCGGTCACCCAATATATTGGACATCTCTGTGAGGTAATCCTTCCTATCCAATACGATAATACCCCCCCCTTATCAGCTGGCCTGATAACTAAGTTTTTATTCAAACATAAAGAATCCAGCCCGGCCTGGAGGTCTCTATTAAAGTAGACTTTTTTAAGGGGTAGTTGATCTAAGTCTTTAAGGACTAAGTCTTTAAATACCTTTAGGGAGGGGGCTACAGCTCCTGGAGGGTTGAAAAGAGAGGCATTTGATAGCCCAGAATGGCGATACTCATTGTGACTGATCTCATTGTGTGTAATAGGATTGGAGGCTAAATATCTCTTAATATTGACCTTACGTATGAATTTATGCACATCAATATAAGTCTGAAATTTATCAAGGCCTCGGGGAGGTGCAAATTTAAGTCCCTTATTGAGTAAGGATTTCTCTGAGTCACTCAAAGAGACTGAACTCAAATTAAATATCCCGTTGTTGGTTACGATTTTTTCTTTTTTTGATCGCACTCGCCTCCCCCCTCTAGATCCTCTCTTTGGTCTGCTGGCCTTTTGATGCCCTGATTTGGCCGGTGAAAACCCCACTGTTGATAACTCAAATTGGAAGGGCCTGGTCTGTTGCCATCATCAATGGGTCCCATCGGACTGGGACAGGAATGTGAGGCTGTACCATTACGTTCTTCCGTGATGGTGGAACTGGTAGGAGGGCCATCAAGGTCTCTAAGAGGGTAAAATTGATTGTATGTACTGATGTTATACTCCGAGTGATCTCTTCTAAGATTCATATGCCCTGGATTCTGAAAACCGCGTGTCCTTCCATCATAGTGGCCTGCATTGGGGCCATAACCAGGACCATAAGGACGGTCATGATAAGTTTCCAAATCAAAGGTGCGGGGGGACGGTAACTGATCATCGTATCGACTATACTGATCATATGATCTACCCTCATAAGGGTGATTCTCTGAGGATCTCATATGATTGAAACCTCTACCTCTACCACGTCCTCCATGATTTGAACCACTTGTTCCACGGGATCGTCTAGGTAATGTGGACGGATAGTGGGATGGAGTGCCTCCCTTGCCTCCTCCACCCCGTCTAGAGAGGGATTGTTGAGACCCTTGTTGGAATCTGCCTGAGGGACCATTAGGGCCTCCCAAAGGATAGTTAGAATGGCTAGGCTGTGATGGAGGAGGGGCATAGACGGCAGTGGGAGGTGGTCCACCTGTATTGGACGGCCCCCATTCCATATTGCTAACTGCAGCTTGTTCTGCTATTAGTTTCTTTTGCCATTCAAACACAACTGCCCCTTGATAGTCAAGTAGATCTCTATTATATTTCTTTTTCTTTTTAACTCTCTGGTCTCTCTCCTCCTTCTCCAATAAAGTGAGGAGGGAGAGGGATCTCTCTTTATATTCATTGCTATCTTTGTGGGGGTTCAATTTCTCTTTTATAGTTTTGATTTCATCATCAAGTCTCGTAAGTTTAGTTTTTTTACGATTAATAAGAAATTTTAAAAAATCTATTCCGGCCGTATTGAAATAGCCAAACCACTCTTCAAGTTGGACGTCACCCTTCTGTGGGCTGACCTCCCACCTAAGACTTCTTGGTACCATACCCCCTTTTACATATGTGTCTAGATAAGCTATATCCCACTGAGTGTGTATTTCGGATATTGTCAAGTTCTTAAGCCTCGTAAACAGGCCATTGAGGTCACCCTCATCCTCCTTGTACATCTCAAATACACCATCAGTGTTAACCTGCCTCGCGGCTCTATAATCAAATATATCCATTGAAAAACTTTAATCAAATAAGTAACTATTATGAAATATTAAAATAGAGTGGCTGCAGTAATAAAGCCAAATAGAGCCCAAAGACAAAATAAATATCAAAAATTACCGCGCTACTCAATGTGGTGAAAACTCGGTTATAAAACTAAAAAAGCTGCAGTCTTAATGTGAGGCGTGCACATACTAAACAGAAATAATCAAGAAAGACCGCGCTAAAAGCAATACTAGTGATGTAACTAATCAAACATAATAAAGTGTATGAAATTGCAGTGCATCAAAAAATGATAAAAAAATGTTTTTAGATATGAAACACCAAAACTCTATTGAAAAAGTGACTGGAAAATAAAAGTCCCAAATGAAGATAAAGAAGTGACTAGCGTCACAAAAATACACAGTCCTTGGAGCCAAGGCAGATGCAAACAGTGATCATAGACGTGTAACACACAATCCTTGGGGTCAAGGCAGATGTAATCGGTGATCATAGACGTAAAACACCCAGTGAAAAATCCTCCACCTAATAAAATGTCCGCTTACCAAAGGTAAGCTGTAAACCAGCTTAATAGTAAACCTCCACTCAGGGGAAATCAGCTCCTCAGGTCTCCAATCAAGGAAGGGGGTGGACAAGATCTTTCAATGTGATGGACTCAATCCGCATGGCAGGAAAACCCAAAAGGACAAAACAAATTCTCCATAGTGTAAAACTGTATCACATTTATTGAGGTAAAAAGATGGTCACACTTACATGTAAAATCACGATATAGAGGCACATAGAATATACAACAGCCGGCCGGCTCGCATGCACCCGTTCAAACGAAAACGATGACGTCAGCGCGTCAACCTTCCGACGTACGTTTCGTCCTATTGGACGTCGTCATGGGAACGGGCGACGCACTGACTCATCGCTATATATAGACCAGGAACAAAAACCAAACCTCGCTTTGAAGCTCAGATGGCGTCATCACACCATCCTACACGGAAGCAGGAAGTGTGTGACCTATTGTATTAACATTAGGCAGACGGCACTTCCGCCCATACATTGTGACCCTTCCAGAGCTGGCAAAAACTAAAATGGTGAAACGGCCACATTAAATAAATATGGTTATTAGGGTATTTCATGATATATGTATGGAGGGATAAAAATTAAAAACATACAAAACAAAAACATGTGTAAAACTCTCCTCCATTCAAAAGAGGGACAGATAGGGATTGCACTAAAAGATGTACAGACCCCAATACAGACATAACTATAATTGATAGAAAACTAGGGTACCACTCCAAAGGTGGTTGAGGATGTCAAAATACCGACCTCCACTAGAGATTCAAAGCGAGTAAACAAAATGTGGTATGTATAACATTGAAATCATACATAGTGTTAATAACTTCAATATATGATGGAAAATATTTTGATTAAACCACACTTCACTAAAAATATAAAAATATTAATGAAAAAGAAATTTTTTTCAAAAAAATATAAAATTAAAATTAAGATATGAAATGACAAAAATAAAAGGATAACATAGAACAACTCTAAAATAAAATTGTCATGAATTATCTAAAAATGCATTAAGATCTACATCCACATTAAGTCCAAAGGGAGTGTAGCACTTCAATCTATGTATCCATGTCATTTCGAGCCTAGAGATCCCACGTATAATAGACCCCCCCCTCCAAGGTGGGGTGTATCTATCAATGCCTAGAAAAATGGTTTTCCTAGGGTCTCGGTTGTGTACCTCAAGATAGTGTCTGGAGACCGGATGTTTGGGGAAACCAGTAAGAATGTTGGTGATATGCTCGTTGAGTCTTACAGATAGGGGACGTTTGGTCCTCCCCACATACTGTAATCCACAAGGACATTGAAGGAGGTACACCACACGCTCTGTGGAGCAAGTAATAAATGATCTAATTTCAAACTCTGTTGAAGTACTGGTGGAAATGAACTTATGAGTTCTTCTGTGAGTGCATCCACTAAGAGAGCACACCCTACATTTTCTGCATTGATAGAATCCAATCATATATTCAAAGAATCCCCTCTTGGTAGGAGGGGGGTCGAGAATATTCGGGGCCACTCTACCTCTCAAAGAGGGGGCACCCTTGTATATCACCTGTGGCTTAGCTGGAAGAATGGTACCTAATATTTGATCGTTCTTGAGAACATGCCAGTGCTTACCTATCAACTTAGCTATATTTCTGTGTTGTAAGGAACAGAAATCTTACAGATTACATTACTGTATGAAATCATTTCACATCCTCTTTGTCCCTAGTGGTTTGTCCAGTACCCTGCATGCAGTTTTATATTATATATACTGTTCTTTCTGCCTGGAAACTGGAGATTGTCCATAGCAACTAAAAAGTGTCGCTTTACGTCAAAAGTGGTTTTAGGCCAGCTAGAAAACAGCGATAGTAAATCAGAACACTTGCAGAATTGAGCGATAGTGAATCGTGGGGAAATTTTATTATTATTATATATATATTTTTAAAAAATATTTATAGTTATTTATATATTATAATTTATGATTTTGCATTTAAAACTTTATCATACCCGGATGTCTACTAGACTCTTGTTTGGACAGATTTAAATGTGTTATTACTAAGAATTACAGACCTACAATATAAAACGCCAAATTTCCATGCAAAACAATTGTACCGCTTTGAGACGCAAAAATCTGGCATAATCATACCACCAAGGAGGCTACGATGCACCCAGGAACCAGAATCAACCTGGGAGCTTCATCCAGCCACTTCTATGGTGCAAGGTCCACTCAATTGTTTTGGCAGTAATGTAAAAATTAAATACTCTGTGTTTAGTGTATAAAACGAAAAAGAAAAAGCTGAAAGCTACACTCAAAAATATTTGAATACAAAACATATATAAAACCAAAGGAAAACTGTTGTCCTTTCCCTTTAAATAAATCAATAAAAATGAAAACTTATATATAACAAAATATGTGATGTGTGTAAAATACTTCACAGTGAATTTGCCATCTATAAATAACCCACAGTGTGTATCTTCAAAGCCAAACTTCAAAGCTGTGAATACACAAAAAAGTCCACTTTTCTAGTGAAAACCTCATGATGACATTTCACTCATTACTGTGTGTCCAATTCAATTTTCCACCACCATAATGCACACCAGCTCCTTACTAATAGTTAGGACCTCCAATGCATGAGGTCCTCAATGCTTTATAAACAATGATAGTGGCACTGGATATAGTTTGCAGCTTTAATGTTGATCCCATAGGAACCCACAGCAATCTCAGCAATACAGGGTGGCCATATACTGTACATAAGGAGGAAACAGACAGGCTACATAGTGTATTACCATAAAAACAATCACTTTATTAGATCAGAAAAGAGTACTCGCAAACAACTGAAGAGATATTATTATTATACAGGATTTATATAGCAGCAACAGTTCACGCAGCGCTTTGCGGTGCAGAGGGGGGACAATACTATTACAATACAGATCAATATAGTAGGAACAGGAGGGCCCTGCTCATGGAGCTTACCATCTAACGGGAGGGGGATGTGGTACAAAAGGTAATAGCTGCGGGAGATGATCTGATGTGCTTGTAAAATTACTCTGCTCAGACCAGCGGGCGTGAAGACGTCAGAGCTAAGTCTCGACGATGTGTTTCATTGCAGGGGACATCGTCAGGAGACAACAATTTTACACTATACACTATATCAGAATCCTTTTCTGATATAATAAAGTGGCAATTTTTAGGGTAATACACTACGGGGTTGATTTTCTAAAACTGGAGAGTGCAAAATCTGGCGCAACTCTACATAGAAACCAATCAGCTTAAATATTTTTTTTGTCAAAGCTTAATTGAACAAGTATGGCTTTCATCTTTCCTTTCCCTCCCCCCCCCCCTCCGCTTCCTCTTGTTTTTGGGGGTTGAGGACTGTTTTACTTTTGGTGGATGTTTGGGCAGAAATAGGACCTGTTGTTTTTAATTCCAGTTTGCCGTTTTTATGCTTACCATTGTTTATCTTTGTCTAAGTAACTGCTATAATCAAATATGTATTATATAAATTGGTATTGACATTGACATTAATTACCGTATATACTCGAGTATAAGTCGAGTTTTTCAGCACATTTTTTTGTGCTGAAAGTGCCCCCCTCGACTTATACTCGAGTCAAGCACTTTTCTGCAGCAAAAAAATTCATTTTCCGAACCGATTTTGGGGCCCCGTATCTCAGGGCCACTTGGTGCTAGGAACTCCAAATTTGGTGTGCAAACCCAGTGGAACTGGTGCCATAGCATATCTAAAGCTGGAGTTCCTAGCACTAAGTGGCCCCGAGATACGGGGCCCCAAAATCGGTTCGGAAAATGTCATTCTCTGCTGCAGAAAAGTGCTTGACATTTTCTGAACCGAATTTGGGGCCCCATATCTCAGGGCCACTTGGTGCTAGAAACCCCAGCTTTGGAAATTTTATGGTGCTAGTTCCACTGGGTTTGCACACCAAATTTGGGGTTCTTAGCACTAAGTGGCCTCGAGATACGGGGCCCCAAATTCGGCCAACTGTGTCCATCTGCAGCAATGTCATTTCGGGACCCTTTGGGTTGAGAGACCCCAAATTTTGGCTGCATCCAGGGGGCATCTAGGAACCCTTAACTACCGAGTTTGAAGTTCAGGGGACCTATGGCTGCAAATGGGCACAGTGAGGCATGCAAATGGGCACAGTGATGCTGCAAATGGGCATTGTTGACCCTCTTTTCCACTTACAGTAGCTGTGCATTTCTCACCCTCGTCTTATACTCGGGTCAATAAGTTTTTCCCATTTTTTTGTGGTAAATTAGAGCCTCGACTTATACTCGGAACGACTTATACTCGAGTATATACGGTATATTTTTGAAGTCTGCATAAATTGTATTGTGGAGATGTGGTACTCCTCCATACACCCCTGATGAGGGACATTTGATTTTTCTAAAAGGCGTTGGGTGAAGAATGTTGCATAGATTCATTTGTAACATCTAGGACATTTCCAGAGCATTGTTGTATGCCATGCTTAAAGTTTTTAAAATTTTTGTATGATTTTGTATCAATAAAAAGCATTGTATAATTTTAAATATGTGTGCTCGTTAAAATCCCACCAAGGGGAATGTAATTTTTTTTTTAAGCTGAAGTTAAAAGCTGATCTGCTACCATGCTGTGCTTTCCGTGTGCTAAGGTAAACAACCTCCTGCATGCAGTTCCCCTCGCAGCCCCCTCTAAATACATACCTGAGACCGATCTCGATCCAGCGATGTGCACAAGAGCTGAGGCTCTCTCAGCTTTCCTCATTGGCTCATATACAACAGCAGGAGCCATTGGCTCTCGCTGCTGTCAATCAGAGCTAATAACGAGGCAGCAGGGAGCAGGGCTGAGCCCTGCTCTGTGTGTCTTAAGGGCACACAGAGCAGGACTCGGGAGCAAGCATGCACAAGTGCCCCTTAGCAAGTGCCCCCCATAGCAAGTTTTCATGTTTATTGATTCATTTAAAGGGATGTTACAAAACATTTTCCTTTGGTTTAGTAATGTACTGATCAGCAAGCCTATTCTGCTTATTTCAGTTGCCTTCATGGATTAATATTTTACTGTTTCAAAACATATTAGAGGTGAATATGTTTTTAAAAATATAAATGTTGCAGTGGGGGAGCAGCACACAGCTTGTCCAGTAATTGGATAGAAGTTTATATATTACTTCTAAAATGACATCCAAAATAGCAGCTAACAGAACAATTAAGGATCTGTAGCAATGTTTAAAAAATGTCTTATCTTTTTTTTCTGTACATTTTTGGATATTATGCACAAAAATTTCACTACGCATGTGCTGTAAATGGGGCCTCCTGACTTAAAAGAGTTGATCTAATAAATCAATACACATGAGTTTTAAAGTGATTGTAAACAATCTTCTTGTAAAACAACCCATTCATTTTAAAATAGAAATGAAAGGCAAAACATTTGTGTATAGATATAGAAAAAGACAAAACATTATAAGTATTTTTTTGCCTTTTTTTTTTAATTAAGTGACCAAATTCCCTATGTTCTCAGCTGCATAAGAGTTGGGGGGGGGGGGGGGATTGGAAGTACATTGAACTTCCCAGTGAATGACTGTGCAGGGGGTGTGTGTCAAGACAAGTCTGATCATTGGAGGAGAGCAGAATGAGCTCCCAGCATAGCTAGAGAACTGACCACGGTGTGTTTTCCTGCTTAGTGTGGTCAGCTATTGATAGGAAAGCAGAGAGACTGGCAGGAACACCAAGGATTTCACATATAGGAAGTAATACAAAGAGAAAAGAATATTCTTTCAGACAACTACATGCTACATGAATTTACATACTCTTTCAATTTGCCTTGTGCTGTAGTGCTCCAAAATGAAGGCAATGCAATATCTATAGGCAGTGAAGTTGCAGTCTCCATTCACTTCTATAGTGCACACCAGGAGGCACCTTGATGGTTGTGTCTGGATGTCTACTAAATATTAGGAATATGTGGAGTGTTTTTGTCTAAATTGATTTTTCAAGCTTATCGACTTTGTCTTTGGCACAATGATGCAGAAGCCATATTTCTCAATTTTAGTATTTTAAGTGCAGTTTGAGCTACTTAGGTGAAATTTACTTAAAACGGATTCTTTTTTCCTTAAAGCAGAAGTAAACCCATCCAGTACGTGCCGGAAATGTAACACTCCCAATTGGTTGTGCTCTCAACCAAGCTGTCAAGCCATCCAATGGCTGGTGTCATAACTAATCACATGTGCAGCATCATGGCAGTTGTAGATTAAACAGAGGCAAAGATGGCAGCTTCTTTGGCTGAAAACGATAGGCGGGTTTACTTACACTTTAACCACTCCATTATTTTAGCGCTGTCACACTTTGAATGACAATTACCCAAATTAATTTTAGATCATTTTTAAGACAAATATAGCTTTCTTTTGGTGGTATTTAATCACCACTGTTTTTTTTTTTCTTTTCTATTTAAAAGAAAAAAGACAGAAAAATTAGCTTTAGCTTCTGTTATAAAATTTTGCAAATAAATAATCTTTCTTCATAAATTTAGGCCAAAATGTATTCCAGAGATTGTAGTGGGTGTGGCGCTGCTTGTGATAAGTGTATTTATACAAATTCCAGTGTGTGTCTCAATCAATAGTTAAACCAATTGTGTGGCCCATAAGGGTTTGACACCCTGATTAGCCAAGCCTTATGAAATACGTATTTAACTCATATACCATACCATCAATAAAGGTGCCATAAACTAGCGCAAAGATGCATTCAAGTGACAAGTGCTGTAGTTCAAAAATATAAGTACAATAATAGTGATTCAGTGGAAAGTGACATGTGCTTAAAAATATATATATTAGTCCTTGGTGTAATATTGCAAAGGGATTGCTTGAACCATATATACAAAATAATTATGCTTTCACAAGATCCCTAATAATCATCATGCGATGTACCAGTGTATTCACTCATGCTCCCCCTTGTATACCGCACTCACCAAAAACTATCCCCTCTAGGGGGTATCCAGCATTCACAGCACCAATGGCTGCATGTAAATTCCTCAGTGTAAATGGATGGCTGTCAATTCTTGCTCTAGAAATAAAAGCATCCATAGCGTAATTGCGTGGTGTAAATGTATTAAGAAATAGCTAGTAGTACACTTACAGTGTCTTGCAAAAGTATTCACCCCCCTTGGCTTTTTTACCTATTTTGTTACATTACAGCATTTAGTTCAATGTTTTTTTTTAAACTGAACTATATGTGATGGATCAGAACACAATAGTCTAAGTTGGTGAAGTAAAATTAGAAAAATATATACATAAAACTATTTTCAGAAATAAGAAACTGATAATTGGCATGTGCATATGTATTCACCCCCTTTGTTATGAAGCCCATAAAAAGCTCTGGTGCAACCAATTACCTTCAGAAGTCACATAATTAGTGAAATGATGTCCACCTGTGTACAATATAAGTGTCACATGATCTGTCATTACATATACACACCTTTTTGAAAGGCCCCAGAGGCTGCAACACCTGAGCAAGAGGTACCACTAACCAAACACTGCCATGAAGACCAAGGAACTCTCCAAACAAGTAAGGGACAATGTTGTTGAGAAGTACAAGTCAGGGTTAGGTTATAAAAAAATATCCAAATCTTTGATGATCTCTAGAACATGGCACAACAGCAAACCTGTCAAAAGACGGCCGCACACCAAAACTCACGGACTGGGCATGGGTGGCATTAATCAGAGAGGCAGCACAGAGACCTAAATTAACCCTGGAGGAGCTGCAGAGTTCCACAGCAAAGACTGGAGTATCTTTACATAGGACGACAATAAGCCGTACGCTCCATAGAGTTGGGCTTTATGGCAGAGTGGCCAGAAGAAAGCCATTACTTTCAGCAAAAAACAAAATGACACGTTTTGAGTTTGCGAAAAGGCATGTGGGAGACTCCCAAAATGTATGGAGGAAGGTGCTCTGGTCTGATGAGCTGCCAGCATTACTCCAGAGCTTGAAGGGATGGGGGGTTAGCCTGTCAGTGCTCAGACCATACGCCTCACACTGCATCAGACTGGTCTGCATGGCTGTCATCCCAGAAGGAAGCCTCTTCTAAAGATAATGCACAAGAAAGCCTGCAAACAGTTTGCTGAAGACAAGCAAACTAAGGACACAAATAAGTTGAACCATGTCCTGTGGTCTGATGAGACCAAGATAAACTTATTTGGTTCAGATGGTGTCAAGCATATGTGGCGGCAACCAGGTGAGGCTTACAAAGACAAGTGTGTCTTGCCTACAGTCAAGCATGGTGGTGGGAGTGTCATGGTCTGGGGCTGCATGAGTGCTGCCGGCACTGGGGAGCTACAGTTCATTGAGGGAACCATGAATGCCAACATGTACTGTGACATACTGAAGCAGAGCATGATCCCCTCCCTTTGGAAACTGGACTGCAGGGCAGTATTCCAACATCATAACGACCCCAAACACACCTCCAAGACGTCCACTGCCTTGCTGAAGAAGCTGAGGGTAAAGGTGATGGACAGGCCAAGCATGTCTCCAGACCTAAACCCTATTGAGCATCTGTGGGGCATCCTCAAACGGAAGGTGGAGGAGCGCAAGGTCTCTAACATCCACCAGCTCCATGATGTCATCATGGAGGAGTGGAAGAGCACTCCAGTAGCAACCTGTGAAGCTCTGGTGAACTCCATGCCCAAGAGGGTTAAGGAAGTGCTGGAAAATAATAGTGGCTACACAGAATATTGACACTTTGGGCCCAATTTGGACATTTTCACTTAGGGCAGTACTCACTTTTGTTGCCAGTGGTTTAGACATTAATGGCTGTGTGTTGCGTTATTTTGAGGGGACAGCAAATTTACACTGTTATACAAGCTGTACACTCGCTACTTTACATTGTAGCAAAGTGTCATTTCTCCAGTGTTGTCACATGAAAAAATATAATAAAATATTTACAAACATGTGAGGGGTGTACTTACTTTGTGAGATACTGTATATATGAAATTAAATTAATAAGTCCTGATGTTCTAACTGCTTATCTTATTTCTTGAGGCTCTACTAAAATGCTAGGACAGTACATATAACAAATGCCAAAATGAAACCTTTTTTTGAAAGTAGACAGTCCTAGATATTTAGCATAGTGATTTTTTTGAAATTGTATTTTTTGCCACAATTTTTTGGAAAAGTAAAAAAATGTAAAAATTAAAACTATTTTTTTTTTTACTTTTTTTTTTTTTTTTTTACATACTGTCACAAGTGCAGTACAGCATCATCATATAACTGGTGTGGCAGTGAGCAGGGACACTGACTGGTGACAGTATGTAAAAAAATATATAATAATTTTTTTTCAATTTTTTCAATTTTTTTTCTTTTGTTTATTTATTTTTTTTAAATACTGTGACCAGAGCAATACAGTGTTAACATTATAACACTGTACTACTCCGGGGAGGTGATCAGGATTGTTTTCACTGCTATTAATCACTTAAAGACCAGCCTCAGTTTGGAATTTAGGTGTCTACATGTTTAAAAAAGTTTTTTTTGCTAGAAAATTACTTAGAACCCCCAAACATTATATATTGTTTTTTTTCTAACACCCTAGAGAATAAAATAGCTGTCATTGCAATACTTTTTTTCACACCGTATTTGGGCAGCGGTCTTACAAGCGTGCTTTTTTTGGAAAAAAAATCACTTTTTTAAATAAAAAAATAAGACAACAGTAAAGTTAGCACAATTTTTTTTATATTGTGAAAGATAATGTTACGCTGAGTAAATTGTTACCCAACATGTCAGGCTTCAAAATTGAGCCCACTTGTGGAATGGCGCCAAACTTTTACCCTCAAAAATCTTCATAGGCGACGTTTAAAAAATTCTGCAGGTTGCATGTTTTGCGTTACAGAGGATGTCTAGGGCTAGAATTATTGCTCTCGCTCTAACGATCGTGGCGATACCTCACATGTGTGGTTTGACTACCGTTTTCATATGCGGGTGCTACTCACGTATACGTTCACGTATGCGTTCGTTTCTGCGTGCGAGCTCGTCGGGACGGGGCATTTTAAAAAAATTAAAAATAAAATTTATTTTTCTTATTTATTTTAATTGATTTTATTTATTTTTACACTGTTTTTTTAAAAAAAGTGTCACTTTTATTCCTATTACAAGGAATGTAAACATCCCTTGTAATAGAAAAAAGCTTGACAGGTCCTCTTAAATATGAGATCTGGGGTCAAAAAGACCTCAGATCTCATATTTACATTAAAATGCAATAAAAAAAAAAAGTCATTTAAAAAAATGACATTAAAAAAATGTGGCTTTAAGACATACGTTTTGACGTCGCTTCCGCCCTGCAGTGTCATGGAGACAGGTGGGCACCATCCTCCCCTCACTCGTCTCCATGGACAGCTGGGAAAGGACGTGATCGCCTCCACCGCTGCCGACGGCTCCGGTAAGCGGCGAAGGGCACCGGATCGCGGCTGGATGGGGGCCCCTCTCCCGCCACCGATAAAAGTGATCTCGTGGTGAATCCGCGGCAGAGACCACTTTTATCTTGTAGCAGACCGCCGGCCGAAAACAGGGATACCGGGGTTATGGCAGCTAACTGCTGCCATAACAACTATATCCGCCGCCAAAGTTAGGACGTATATGTACATGCAGCGGTCGGCAAGTGGTTAATAAGCATTTTTACTGAATGAAATAGATTAATTCAGTGTGTATTGTTGTGATTAGCTGTGATTTGCCACAGCTAATCACATAGTACAGATGGGATGTGAAAAATTAAAAAAATAAATACACACAGAATAGGCATACTTACAATTACACCCCAAAACACATTCTTCTACTCCTCCCAAGTATTGGGATATCACACGTGACAGACTTTTTTTTTTACAGCCTAAGCGCATAGAGGGGCCCAAAATCTAAGGATCACCTTCAGGCTTTCAAGGAGCATATATTACTCTTTTAATTTCCTGCCTATTTATTTAGGGGTACTGGAGCACCAGGACAGTAAAACACTCACACATTACCACATTTTTGAAACACCAAGGTATTGTCTAAGAGGCATAATGAGTCTTTTGAAAATGCTATTTTTTGTTACATGTTTTTGGAAACTGTGGAAAGAAAATGAAAATGTATTTTCATACACAAAGTTGTGAATTAATAAGATATTTTTAACACACAGCAGGGGCATACTTAGAATTACCACCCAAAACACATTCTATTACTCTTGAGTATGGGGATACCACATATGTGAGACCTTTTCAATGTTTGGACTAATGAAGTAGTGTGTATCACAAAAAAATCAACCAATTGTGGTGTAAGGATCAACTCTCAACAAGTGGTTAGGGAATATAGCTTAGGCTACTTTCACACTGAGGCGCTTTACAGGCGCTATAGTGCTAAAAATAGCTCCTGCAAAGCGCCTGTAAAGCTCCTCTCCTGTCACTCCAGTGTGAAAGGCTTTCACACTGGAGCAGTGCGCTTGAGGGACATTAAAAAAAGTCCTGCAAGCAGCATCTTTGAGGCAGTGTAGGAGCGGTGTATACACGCTTTTAACCCTTTATTCACCCGCTAGCGAGGGTGAAAAGTGCTCCGCTATCGGCTGAAAAGCCTCTAAAACTACTGTAAAGCGCTGCTAAAACTAGCGGCGCTTTATCGCCGACGCCCCCCCACCTCAGTGTGAAAGTCCCCATTCCTATTAGCCAAACAGGCCTAGCCTACTGGTACGTGGCTGCCCCAAGGAATGTCATGTTCACTGGCCAGGGGGTGCAGGATGCCGAACAAAGGGTGAACAAAAGGGTTCCTGTGGTTCCAAGAGTGCAGTTGACTGGGACTGGAGTCTCCCAGGAACGTAATCAGTGGGATGTACAGATGGGTCATTTCAGGTGGCATGCAGAGAGTGGTGGATAAACAGTCAAACGATTGGTCCAAAGACTCCAGACAGCAGGCAACAACGTGGTCAATAGAATTCAAAATAAAACTTGCACTAAATGTGCCCACTATTTAAAATCAAAAAATATATATGAACCGGTCCCTATTAGACAGCTACTGTTACAAAGGTACTCAGTCTCTTCAACAGACAAAAAAAAAATTCACAGCGCTATCTATATTACAAACATTACAAACAAATCACCATTAATGAATCTCTGTGTCAAAAAAGTTCTGCAATAGTAAATGCAGTGAATGTCACAATAAATCCCTGTGACAAAACAGTGGTCAATAATGAGTCCAATAATTTTCCCATTTAAATCCAAGTCTATCATACAGTGCTGCATGCTCAAAAAAGCGTGCCTCGTGCAGATCCACTGCTATCTCTTTACACCTTCAGAAGTGCAGTTCTGTGCCCCCCTCAAGTGTGCCCGCACTCACCGGAGAGATATGACTCTCTGCTGTACAGCTAGAGAAGTCAATCAAGCTGGAAAATGCTTCTTATAGAATTGGGAAAGTATTCTCCATCTTAGGCTATTAATATCCTAATCCTTGCCTCCTTGTCCCCTGCTTTCTTGTCTGTACCTCTCATATACTCCTCCAGCCAGCAGTACTGCTATATGGAACAAATAGCTTAACAAAGACAGCAAGCAGAAACTGGACAGGCTCTCTTGTTTTTCCCCATGTGTCCCCCTGTGAGGACAGGAACGAGTTTCAAAGTACCTTGCTTCTTCTTCAGCTTGTCTAATTTGGTCTACCCGCCAGCCTCTATACAACCAAATAGGGGCAAGTCCAGAGCAGCTGCTGCACCACTTCTTGTTGTGTTTTTTTTTCTAGGCCACTGCAGCACAAGTTCGCTCACACTCCCAGTGATTGGTTAGTGGTGCAGCAGTTGTTCTGGACCTGCCCCTAATAGGTTGTATATAGGCTGGCAGGTAGCCCAAATTAGACAGGCTGAAACAGAAGCAAGCCCATTCCTGTCCTCTTGTGTGCTTCAGTGATGTCAGGCGCTTCCTGTTCCGGGCTCTCGTCTCCAATTTCAGACGGGATGTTTACCTGTGACAGCGGCACTCGGTCCCTAAGCGCTCCTCATCCCCCTGCCGGTGGCCAAGGCAGGGGATCCTGTCAGCATTCTTGATCAGTCCCAATGCAGAGGCTTAACTTCTTTCGCCCAGCACAAGTACATTTTATTTGCATGCATTTTTACTTTTGTAGTGGCCTCTGACACCTGGCATCTGGGAGGGCTGACATCTCACCTCAGGGTGCTGGTTCCTATTCATGGTTGGTGTGAAAAGTTGCAGAAAAATGGGTGCCAGTCTGTCAGGGAAATGCCAGAATCAGGGCCTGTCAGTATAGGCATTTCCCCATGCGCCTGCGTGGTAGAATTGCACATCGGCACGCACCGTTTCACAATCAGCGGGTACGAGCGCGTGTTCCAAACTGATCAGCTCACGTGGGTGCACGACGCAGCGCATCATTACGAACGCGTGCACGCACATCGGGACGTTCCCCTGGCGGGCCTATATAAAGACAGTTATGCCTGTGTTTTGTTGCTGGTTTGTCTTTTCAGCTCCTGTAACCTGCTCCTGAATCCTGTGTACCTGTGCCTACCCGTTGTGACCCGGACCAACCCCGACTCTGCTTGAACCTCTCTTGTGCTTGATCCTCGGCTGCCTTCTGGACTTCGCTACCTGCCTGTTTACCCATGTGTGACCCTCGGCCTGCTCCTGGACTTGCTTCTGCCTTACCCTACTGTGGATTATCTGCCTGCCTGATTACCTGTGTTTGACCCTCGGCCTGCTCCTGGACTTGCCTCTGCCTCACCCTACTGTGGATTATCTGCCTGCCTGACCATCTGTGTTTGACCCCCGGCCTGTTCTTGGACTTTGTCTCAACCTTACCCAGTGTTGGACTTTTGCCTACTTGCATACCAGTGTTTGACCCTCGGCCTGCTTCCAGACATCTGCCTTGCGGTTGTCCCTCAGTACCCGGCTCGGCTACCCTGCACGGATCTCTTCCCTGCTTGAAGAATCGCCCAGCTCCTCTACTACCTGCCGGCGACCCGTGCTTCTTCGTGCCCAATACCCGCTGTGCCACTTCCAGAGGGTATCGTGCGCCCAGCTGCAAGGGGAGCCTCTCTCAGCAACTCGGCCTTGGTGAGTACCTGACAGTACAAACCAGCCATGAGCGAGGCCGACAGAGCTGGCTCTCCCCTTGAGGCACTCTGCCAGCAAGTCACAGCCCTCACCCAGGCTGTCCAGAGACTCCAAGACGGCTACTTTCAGATTGAGGGTCGTCTGCAACATCTAACCACATTTCCTAACCCCTCGGACGCCGCATCAGCATCTGCCAGTGGAACATCTTCCTCTCGGGATCAAGCCAACCTGGCTTCTGCAGCAGTAATGGCTTTACCTGAACCCAGGGTTCCCATGCCGGAACGATTCTCCGGTAACCGGAAGAAGTACAGGGCATTTAGGAACGCTTGCTTACTATACTTTGCCCTTCAACCCAGGACTTTTTATTCTGAGACTGTGAAAGTGGGGTTTATTATCTCTTTGCTTTCTGATGAACCGCAATCCTGGGCTCACAACCTCCTTGAGCAAAAGAGTCCCCTCCTTGACTCTGCAGATGCATTTTTTGTTTCCATGGCCCAGCTATACGACGATCCTCAGCGTACTGCCACGGCTGAGTCCGTCCTGCATACCCTGACCCAGGGAAAAAGACCAGTGGAAGATTACACTGTGGAATTTCGAAAATGGTCAGGGGACACCAGCTGGAATGAGGCTGCATTAAAATATCAGTATCGCCAGGGACTCTCTGAGATCCTAAAGGATGAACTGGCTCGAGTAGATACCCCGGCCTCTCTAGAAGACCTGATCCAGCTCGCTACTAAACTGGACAGACGCCTCCGGGAACGTCGCAGCGAGCGTTTCCAGTCTCCAAGGCCCACTTGGATGATGCCACGGGTACCACCTGTTCCTGCACCCCCTACAATTTCTTCGTCATCCTCTCATGGTGAGCCCATGCAACTGGGTCTAGTCCGACCCCCACTTTCTCCTGATGAAAAGCTCCGCCGGCGCCAGGCCAACCTTTGTCTATATTGTGGAGGAGCCGGTCACTTCTTAAACAACTGCCCTGTGAGACCCAGTAAGTACCGCACTCGGTCTGCCACGAACTTTCAAGTCGCTAGTTCAAGCCAGTCTCATCTTGTCCTCATGATCTCATTACAGGTGGCGGAAGAGAAGGTCCGGTTACCAGCCATCGTTGACTCAGGAGCCTGCAGTTGCTTCTTGGATGCATCTTTGGCCCAAAACCTGCACATCCCTCTCCAAGTTAAGAAGCAACAGCTACAAATCCATCTGGCAGATGGATCCCTACCCTGTTCTGGGCCTGTCACACAGGAAACGAAGCCTATCCTCACTCATATAGACTCTGATCATTCCGAATTTCTTTGCTTTGACATTATAAGTTCACCTATGTTTCCCATCATTTTGGGGTTTCCATGGTTGCAGGCCCATGATCCTCAGATAAACTGGAGCAAGAAAGAAATCCTCTTCTCTTCCATGTACTGCTCTCAACACTGCTTTTCACCAAAATACAGAAACAGAACGGTTCCATGTCTAACGTTACAACCAGTACCGGATAATCTCCAACATGTCCCAGCAGCATACCATGAATTCCTGGACATCTTTGATAAGAAGAAAGCTGACAGTCTACCTCCGCACCGACCCTATGATTGCCCCATCGACCTCCTACCTGGCTCCGAGATCCCTTTCGACCGCATTTTTCCTCTATCAGAGATCGAGCTAGAAGCCCTTCGCTCCTACATCGATGAAAATCTCGAAAAGGGATTCATCCGGGCTTCTTCTTCTCCAGCTGGAGCGGGAATCTTTTTTGTGGAGAAAAAGGATGGATCTTTGAGGCCTTGTGTGGACTATAGGGAGCTTAACAAAGTTACCATCAAGAACAGATACCCGCTCCCTCTTATTCCTGAACTTTTCCAGTGTCTCCGAGCCGCTCAGATCTTTACTAAATTAGATCTCCGGGGGGCGTACAATTTGGTTCGGATACGAGAAGGAGATGAATGGAAGACAGCTTTCCGGTCCAGATTCGGGCATTTTGAATATTTGGTGATGCCCTTTGGTCTCTGCAATGCCCCGGCTACGTTTCAACATCTAGTCAATGACATCTTCCGTGAGTATCTAGATAACTTTGTAATTGTTTATCTCGATGACATCCTGATCTTTTCCACCACTTTAGAAGCACATCGTACCCATGTGAAGAAAGTACTCTCGGTCCTCAGAAGACATGGCCTATACTTAAAAGGGGAAAAATGTGACTTCGAGAAAACAACCATCCAGTTCCTTGGATTCATTATCTCAGTAGGAGGGGTCGCAATGGATCCGCAGAAAGTTAGGGCCATCCAGGAATGGCCAGCTCCCATAGACAAAAAGGGAATTCAGCGATTTGTTGGCTTCGCCAATTTCTATCGCAGATTTATTAAAGGTTTCTCCTCTATCATCTCCCCTATTACTCAACTAACTCGCCAGCAGACTAGATTCCAATGGTCCCCAGATGCTCAAGGAGCCTTCGATGAACTAAAGAGACTGTTTATATCGGCTCCTGTCCTCCAACATCCCAATCCAGTCCTACCTTATGTGCTTGAAGTGGATGCTTCAGAGTCAGCAATAGGGGCGATCCTGTCTCAGAGAAGCGGCCAAAAAGCCCTGCTCCATCCGGTGGCCTTTGCCTCTCGCAAGCTCACCCCTCCGGAGAAGAATTATGATGTCGGGGATCGAGAGTTACTTGCTATAAAGTTTGCCTTAGAAGAATGGAGATATCTGCTGGAAGGGGCATTCCAACCCATCATGATCTTCACTGACCACCGTAACCTAGAATATCTTCGAACAGCTAAACGCCTCCGACCTCGTCAGGCCCGTTGGGCCTTATTCTTCTCAAGGTTTAACTTCCATATTACCTATCGACCTGGCTCCAAGAACGGGAAGGCAGATGCACTTTCCCGTATGTTCCCAGAAACCAGTGGACCAGAAGAACCCGGAACCATCCTAGCTTCTCACCACTTTCTCAGCCTGGTTCAGCCCAATCTTAGGTCAATTATTATACAGGCCTCCAGTCAATGTACAGAACCTGAAGTATCTGCCCTAGTAAAGAAGGATGGTCTGCTTTGGGCCCAGGACAAGGTATTTGTGCCACTCCCAGTAAGACTTCAGATTCTTCAAACCTTCCACGATCACAAGTTGGCAGGACATTTTGGTATACAAAAGACCTCCGAACTAATTGGTCGCTCGTTCTGGTGGCCGGGGTGGAGACGAGACTGCAGAAGATATATACAATCTTGCATCACTTGCCAACGCAATAAGGGATCTAATGCCAAGTCGTGGGGTCTTTTAAAATCCTTATCTATACCAAAACGTCCCTGGACAGAGGTCTCTATGGACTTTATTGTCGATCTGCCTCCTTCCGAGAAGTTTACTACCATCTTAGTGGTTGTTGACCGTCTTTCAAAGATGGCCCACTTCCTGCCATTGGTAGGCACCCCCTCTGCTTCCACAACCGCAGAGGTCTTTATAAAAGAAGTAGTGAGACTCCATGGTGTCCCCCACAACATTGTATCCGATAGGGGGATTCAGTTCACGTCAAGATTCTGGAAGGATATGTGCAAGTCTTTAGAAATCAAGACATCCCTTTCTTCCGCCTATCACCCACAAAGTAATGGCCAGACAGAAAGAACAAATCAATCTTTAGAGCAATACCTTCGATGTTTCTGCTCCTGGTCCCAGGACAACTGGTCTTCCCTCTTACCGTGCGCAGAGTTCGCCTATAACAATTCGGTACATTCCACCATCAACCAAACACCTTTCTGGGCAAACTATGGTTTTCACCCTTCCTTTCTCCCGGATTCTATTCCCGAAATCACTACTCCCGCAGTACAAGACCGTATACGTGCTATTCAAACAAACTTTTTGCAAATTCAGGAAGCGATGAAAAAAGCTCAAGAAAGTTATGAAGAATTCTATAACAGGGGAAGAAGAAGTAACCCAAGTTTCAAGGTTGGAGATAAAGTTTGGCTATCAGCCATCAACCTCAAATTACCTTGCCCATCACGCAAATTAGGGCCAAAATTCATTGGTCCTTTCGAGATTAAGAGAGTTGTAAACCCCGTGGCTTTTGAACTGACCTTACCTAATTCTTATCGGATACACCCGGTGTTCCATGCCTCCTTACTAAAACCATTTACTCCTAACTTTTTTCCAGGAAGGGAAGAACTACCTCCTCCACCAATCCGGATTGAAGGGGAGGAAGAATTCGAAGTGGAGGCAATAGTAGATTACAAATGGAGGGGGGGGCAGGAACAGTATCTAGTTAAATGGAAAGGGTACCCCCCGGAGGACAATTCTTGGGAGCCCGCTAGCAATATTCATGCCCCTCGTTTAGTGCGAGAATTTCACAAAAGACATCCTGGGATCCGAGCTAGGTTGGGCACCCGGAGGTTGCCCCTTGGGGGGGGGCACTGTCGGGGAAATGCCAGAATCAGGGCCTGTCAGTATAGGCATTTCCCCATGCGCCTGCGTGGTAGAATTGCACATCGGCACGCACCGTTTCACAATCAGCGGGTACGAGCGCGTGTTCCGAACGGATCAGCTCACGTGGGTGCACGACGCAGCGCATCATTACGAACGCGTGCACGCACATCGGGACGTTCCCCTGGCGGGCCTATATAAAGGCAGCTATGCCTGTGTTTTGTTGCTGGTTTGTCTTTTCAGCTCCTGTAACCTGCTCCTGAATCCTGTGTACCTGTGCCTACCCGTTGTGACCCGGACCAACCCCGACTCTGCTTGAACCTCTCTTGTGCTTGATCCTCGGCTGCCTTCTGGACTTCGCTACCTGCCTGATTACCCGTGTTTGACCCTCGGCCTGCTCCTGGACTTGCTTCTGCCTTACCCTACTGTGGATTATCTGCCTGCCTGATTACCTGTGTTTGACCCTCGGCCTGCTCCTGGACTTGCCTCTGCCTCACCCTACTGTGGATTATCTGCCTGCCTGACCATCTGTGTTTGACCCCTGGCCTGTTCTTGGACTTTGTCTCAACCTTACCCAGTGTTGGACTTTTGCCTACTTGCATACCAGTGTTTGACCCTCGGCCTGCTTCCAGACGTCTGCCTTGCGGTTGTCCCTCAGTACCCGGCTCGGCTACCCTGCACGGATCTCTTCCCTGCTTGAAGAATCGCCCAGCTCCTCTACTACCTGCCGGCGACCCGTGCTTCTTCGTGCCCAATACCCGCTGTGCCACTTCCAGAGGGCATCGTGCGCCCAGCTGCAAGGGGAGCCTCTCTCAGCAACTCGGCCTTGGTGAGTACCTGACACAGTCAATTTTAAGCTGAACAAAAGTGAGCTCACAACAACAAGATGAGGGAGAGAGGATTAGGGCATCGGATATCCTAGGACAGTAGGCAAACAGGCCTGCAGATTCAAAAAAAAAAAAAAGCAAAGACAGTCAGGTAGACAATAATACAGAACTAGGGCCTTAGGGCCTACACCCTACATTCTGTATCTATGCAGCAACAACTGTCTCCTTTGGCAGTCAAAAACTACAGCCACGTGCAGGGTGTCAGGGCTGGGCTCAGCCCTTCCTTCTCTGAGCTGGCTGGTCAGCTGTCAGTTAATTGCCAGCTCCTATCTCTTCACACCTGTTGATGATATCCTGCTCATCAGTCCTGCTTACTTAACCACTTCAATACAGGCCTTTTATACACCCTTCCTTCCCAGACCAAATTTTAGCTTTCAGCGCTCTCACACTTTGAATGACAATTACTTAGTCATGCTACACTGTACCCAAACCAAATTTTTATCATTTTTTCCTCACAAACATAGCTTTCTTTTGGTGGTATTTAATCACTGCTGGTTTTTTTTATTTTTTGCAATATAAGCGAAAAGTTTTAGTTTCTATTGTAAAATTTTGCAAATAAGTAATTTTTCTTCATAAATTTGGGCCAAAATGTATACTGCTACATATCTTTAGTAAAAATAGCCCAAGTTAGTGTATATTATTTGGTCTCTGTGAAAGTTATAGAGTGTACAAGCTATGGTGCAAATCATTGAAAAATGATCACATCTGATCACACCTGATGTACTGAAGGCCTATCTCATTTCTTGGGGCCCTAACAAGCCAGGAAAGTACAAATACCCCCCAAATTACCCCTTTTTGGAAAGCAGACATTCCAAGGTATTTAGTAAGAGGCATGGTGAGTTTTTTGAAGTTGTAATTTTTTCCCACAATTCTTGAAACTTTTTTTAAAATTGTCATAATAACAAGTTATTTCTCTCACACAGGACATGCATACTTGCAATAACACCCCAAAATACATTCTGCTACTCCTCCTGAGTATAGTGATACCACATGTGTAAGACTTTTACACAGCCTGGCCACATACAGAGGTCTAATATTCAACTAGCATCGTCAGGCATTTTACGAGCATAAATTGCACATCTCATTTGATGACAACCTATCACACTTTTGAAGGCCCTGGAGCACCAGGTCAATGAAAACGCCCACAAAATGACCCCATTTTGGAAAGCTAACACCCCAACGTATAATCTATGAGGCATAATTAGTCTTTTGAATGGTTCATTTTTTTTCCCGAAGTTTTTGGAAACTGTGGAAAAAAAATGAAAACGCATTTTTTTTTACACAAAGTTGTCCATTCTTAAGATATTTCCAACACATAGCATGCACATAGCAAAAATGACACCCCAAAATACATTCTGCTACTCCTCCTGAGTATGGCGATACCAAATGTGTGAGACTTTTACACAGCCTGGCCACATACAGAGGCCCAACATTGCAGTAGCAGCTTCAGGCATTCTAGGACCATAAATTACACATCTCATTTCTCAACCACCTATTACAATTTTGAAGGCCCTGGAGCACCAGGACAATGGAAACGCCCACAAAATGACCCCATTTTGGAAAGCTAACACCCCAACGTATAATCTATGAGGCATAATTAGTCTTTTGAATGGTTCATTTTTTTCCCGAAGTTTTTGGAAACTGTGGAAAAAAAATGAAAACGCATTTTTTTTACACAAAGTTGTCCATTCATAAGATATTGCCAACACATAGCATGTACATAGCAAAAATGACAGCCCAAAATACATTCTGCTACTCCTCCTGAGTATGGCGATACCACATGTGTGAGACTTTTACATAGTCTGGCCACATACAGAGGCCCAACATCCAAGTAGCACTGTCAGTTGTTCTAGGAGCATACATTACACACAAATTCCTGCCAACCTATCACATTGTTGAAGGCCATTCATATTTCTAACACATAGCATGTACTGTACATACCAATTACAAACCAAAATACATTCTGCTGAGTAAAGGGTAAAGAAAAGATTACCTGCAGTTTTAGTAGTGCAGTGGTCCACAGAGAAGAGCATCGGTTCAGGCAGCAGGCAGGAACGTGGACAGCGACAGCAAAGCAGACAGCAAGCAGGAATAGTCAGTACAGGTAGAGATGTCAGCACAGCCAAAGCATTAGTCCAGAGAGCAGGCAGGGATGTGGTCAGCAGCAGCAAAAGGATCAAAGGATCGTCCATGCAGCAGGCAGGAATACTGTCCATAGTTAGTACATGCAGCAGGCAGAGGTATGATCAGCACAGCCAGAGTATTTGTCCAGGGAGCAGGCAGTACCATCAAGCTTAGGGCATTGGTCAGGAAAGAATGGGGACAGGGGTTCTCCCACCCAAATCGCTTTGAAGCCTCCGGGCAACCAGACCCTGTTATGGGAACACAGGAAACCAAAAACTGGTTTTCTGAACTCCGAACTCTATTCTGGAGCCCCTCACATATGTGAGACCCCTGTGTAGTAGGGTGAAAGATCAATCCAAGGGGCAGGCAAAAACATGGTCAACAGGCCGAGGTCAGTGCAGGTAAAAGGCAGAAATAGACGGTAGGCAGAGGCATAGTCGATACAGTCCAGGGTCAGTTCAGGTGAAAGGCAAAAACATGGCGGAAAAACAATGCAGACGGTAGGCAGAGGCATAGTCGAGAAACAGGCCAGGGTCGGTTCACATGGAAGGCAATGATATGGTTGGTTGAGGAAGGGAAATATTCAGGACAGAAATTAATAACAGGGAAATGGCAGTATTAGAAATATGGACTAATAATTTTCCAGAGTGTGATATTGCCAGAAGCATTCTCCGATGCAAAGGCCAGGTTGGGAGGGAAAGTCGGTACAATGGAAGCTGGTATCTTTCCTAATTCCTTTTTTGGTGCACACCCGACATTTTTTTTGGCGTCGTCTTCCGGATCCTGTTGGAGGAATATGGTCTGGGAAATGGCGCTCATGTAGTCTGCTGACAGAATCGGAGCGAATGCTTTCTGGGGGGGATACTTGCTGATAAATCAGGGCAGTGACAATGTCTTCAATAAACTTTATGAAGGTGGTGGGTGTTTCTGTTGATTTTTGGTAGATTATGAAAGAATTTAAAAGGGCCAAATGAAAAAAGTAAATTGCGACTTTTTTGTATCAGAATAAGGATTTTCTTGTGGAAAGATAGGGCTGCAACAACTGATCGTTTAAATCCACCCCCCCCCCCCCCATGTATTTATTGTACTCAGTGATACAGGTAGGCTTGCGAACGGTACCGCGTCTTCTGTGAAGTTTCACCGAGGTGTCATCGTGGATGGTGGACATGATGTTCACGTCTTTTCTATCCCTCCACTTCACAGTCAACACTTCTTCGTTCCTCAAGCTTGTCGATTCCCCCCTTGGAATGTTTGTGGTGACAAGACACTGTGGGAAGCCCTTTCGGTTTTTTCTTGTTGTACTGCAGGCCAAAGTTTGTTTGAGATATAGGTGGCGGAGAAGGAGCAAACTCGTATAATAATTGTCCATATAAATATGGTACCCCTTTTGGAGGAGTGGGAATGCCAACTCCCAAACAATTTTCCCACTTATTCCCATGTACGAGGGACACTCAGGGGGCTGGAGCTCGGAATCTTTGCCTTCGTACACACGGAATGCGTGCACATAACCGGTGGCGCTTTCACAAAGCTTGTTAAGCTTCAAGCCATACCTCGCCCTCTTACTGGGGATATATTGCTTGATTCCCAGTCGGCCTGTGAAATGCACCAGAGATTCGTCCACAGATATGTTTTTTTCAGGGACATAAACTTCGGCAAACTTCTGGGAAAAAAAATGAATTAGGGGGTGAACTTTATATAATTTGTCAAAGTTTGGGTGATTTCGGGGGGGGGGCACTGTGAGTTGTCATTGAAATGCAAGAAGCGCATTATGATTTTGTATCGGGACCTGGACATAGCTGATGAAAAAACTGGCATATGGTGGATGGGTTTGGTCGACCAATACTTATGAATTTCATTTTTTTTGTAAGCCCCATGTGGAGGGTTAGGCCTAAAAACAATTTTAGCTCCACTACTGTTAGGGATCTCCATTCAAAAGGGCGGGCATAGCTGGAGCTGGGGTTGGTTGCAATAAATTGTTGGGCAAAGAGATTAGTTTGGTCCACGATGCCTTGAATCAATTCGTTAGGGAAAAATAAATTTAAAAAATCCATTTGTGAAAATCCCGCAGTGTTGACCTGCACACCCGGCTGTGCTGTAAAAGGGGGGATCGTGGCTGACCCTGTGGTAGAAGGCAGCCACAATGGGTTTGCCAAGGAATCTGGAAGATGGGTTTGGGCCCTACTTCTTTGGCATTCACTTGTGCTGGGCCTTTCCTCCTGGGGTCTAGCAGCGCTTGTACTGGGCCCCTCCTCCTGGGGTCTACCGCCGCTGGCACTGCTGGTAGCTGCCTGGTGTTCAGACCGTCGTCTTTTTGGATGGACTACTTCCTCCTCTGATTCGGATCCTGATGTGCTGCCTTCGGGGGGCTCATATTTTGAATCAGAACCAGAATCTGAACTGAGCGGTGAGAGCTCCCCGTTGCTCTCATGGGTCAGACTTAGTATTTGGTATGCCTCTTCTGGGGTGTACATCTTTCTGGACATAGTGGCTGACTGGCTGTATGTTCTCTGGTGGCAGGTGGTGAGGTGGCAGGTACTCTGGTGGCAGGTGGTGAGGTGGCAGGTACTCTGGTGGCAGGTGATGAGGTGGCGGGTACTCTGGTGGCAGGTGATGAGGTGGCGGGTACTCTGGTGGCAGGTACTCTGGTGGTGAGGTGGCGGGTACTCTGGTGGCAAGTACTCTGGTGGCAGGTGATGAGGTGGCGGGTACTCTGGTGGCAGGTGATGAGGTGGCGGGTACTCTGGTGGCAGGTGATGAGGTGGCGGGTACTCTGGTGGCAGGGGATGAGGTGGCGGCTACTCTGGTGGCAGGTGATGAGTTGGCGGGTACTCTGGTGGCAGGTGGTGAGGTGGCGTGTACTCCTGATGGACAGGTACTCTGAGATGACCGGTACTTTGAGATGACAGGTACTCTGAGATGACAGGTACTCTGAGATGACAGGTACTCTGAGGTGACAGGTACTCTGAGATGACAGGTACTCTGAGGTGACAGGTACTCTGAGATGACAGGTACTCTGAGGTGACAGGTACTCTGAGGTGACAGGTACTTTGAGGTGACAGGTACTCTGAGATGACAGGTACTTTGAGGTGACAGGTACTCTGAGGTGACAGGTACTTTGAGGTGACAGGTACTCTGAGGTGAGAGGTACTCTGAGGTGACAGGTACTCCGAGGTGACAGGTACTTTGAGGTGACAGGTACTCTGAGGTGACAGGTACTCTGAGGTGACAGGTACTCTGAGGTGACAGGTACTTTGAGGTGACAGGTACTTTGAGATGACAGGTACTCTGAGGTGACAGGTACTCTGAGGTGACAGGTACTCTGAGATGATAGGTACTTTGAGGTGACAGGTACTCTGAGGTGACAGGTACTCTGAGATAACAGGTACTTTGAGATGACAGGTACTCTGAGGTGACAGGTACTCTGAGATGACAGGTACTTTGAGGTGACAGGTACTTTGAGGTGACAGGTACTCTGAGGTGACAGGTACTCTGAGGTGACAGGTACTCTTTTTATTTAGGAGGGGCGATCTGGGCACAGTAGTACATATGTGGTAACTCACTGTTAGCTGATCTCTTCTCCTCACACTGGATCGGTGTGTGAGGAGAAGAGCCCAGCAACAGCAGTTACTCACAGTGCTGTTTACATTAGTGACCGGCTGTGATTGGACACAGCCGGTCATGTGATGAAGAGCCATGTCATTGGCTACAGTGATCGGGGCTGAGCTGTATCCAGGGGAAAAGCCTCAGCCCCGATCACCGCCCTGATCACCGCTCTGCATCCGCCGGAACCAGTAGAATACACGCCGCTTCCCAATGCCGCTCTGCATTGACATCCACCGTTACCGACGCTCCGCCGCCCGCCGCCACTTCAATACCCCCATCGGGGAACGGCTGTGTCCTGAGGGACACAACGGTACCCCGATCGCCGCTCTGCGGGCCCCCGGGGGCCCGCAGTAGCAGCGGAAAGCCGAGGCCGTCATATGACGTCCAACCAGGATGGGAGATCCCATCTGTGGACGTCATTTGACTATGGCCGGGTATTGAAGCGGTTAAGCAGTCCAGCCCAAATGACTTCTGATTCGCCTTGGCCAACATCACAGATACTATCTCCTGCTTTCCTGTTACAGACTTGCTTGTCTGACATTCCTTCTGGCTCCAGATCCTGCTTGCTGTTCCACTATGCTGATGCCTGGCTCCCCGACTTTCTGGCTTGTCTGACTATCCGTTCCAGTTATCAAACTTGTTTTGACTAAGCTTGTTCTATTTACTTTTATTATTAAACAAGTGTGATTTAACTGTACTTCTGTCTCGGTCTGATTCATGGTTTCTGACACAGGGATTCTCTGGATGAGCCCTTTTCCTTCCCTTCCAGGCAACAAACAGGCTCTCTCTGGCAGAGCCTCAAACACATCGCTAGGCCTTAGGCTTCAGGCCGCACCCAACACAATTGTTTCTCAAAAATCCACACCAGACCAAGGTCTGGGGGGAGGACCCTGATCACTTGACCTCCCCAAGTATTTATACTCTCTCCCAGCATGTTCAGTGGCCATAAAACTCCTACTGATTGGCTGAGAGAAATATGCATATTCATAACTCAGCTTCACTGCAACTCATCATACTAATGCCAAAGATACAGGCGACACCTACTGCCAAAAGGGAGGAACTACAGCTATACTGAGCTTAGGGGAAAACCCTTATGATTGGAAAGACTACAAATCAGCCAGGCTAACTACAAACCAGCAAAGCTAAATTTACTAGTAGCCTCTGTTTAAGACAAGGGTGCTATACTTAGAATAAAATGCTTTGCTTTACTCATTACACTATGAGGTTTGCGCTTGTCTCTCTCTCCTCTTGTCTTCACAGAGTTATGGAGTACTCACCCACACTTGCTCAAAGCTGCACCTCTTTAGTTAGAGCAGAGCTATGTGTGCATAGCACCTTGGGCTGCTAGCCTTACTGACATTATTTATTTGGTTGTCATTGCATTTATCTATTTTTTTTTATCTCATTTGTTCTCATGATTGCATATATTTATTTCTGCCTAGAAGGCATTGGCCAGGTAGCAGTTATTACTGTTCTCTCCCATTTTCTGTCATTGCCTATCTTATCACTATAGACCAGTTGGGCTATAGTATATTGGACTGTTTGGATGCAAACTGTTTGTATCAATGGGGCAGTTATTTGTTCCTGTATACTTGTAAATGCTCAGATTTGCAGTGACATGCATACAGTACAGCTGCAGCTTTTGTACAGGTGACTGTACGTAAACATCTGTTACTCCTGGGCAGCTTCCAGCTGCAGAAACCCCTGCCTCGTCATGCTATATAGGCCCCATGTGCCAGTGTGAATGAGTCTTAAATACCACCAAACTCCATCTTTTTTCTTTCCTTCCAGCTGACTCTAATGCACTGAGCCAAAATGGTGAATTTTTACCAAACTTTGCAGATCGTCAATTTTGCAGAAATATTAATTCTAAGTTTTATCCACACAGAAAATGGTAATCTGGGACCAGAGGCATAACTAGAACTTTCAGGGCCCCGGTGTAGGAAATAAATAAAAAAATAATACTGCGCATGTGAAAAGATAATTCAGTGTGAAAAAAATCAGCACTACAAATGTGAGATATCACCACAAAAAAACAAGAAACAAAATAAAGGTGTGTTGTGCTACAGTGATTGATATTAAAAATACTGAAAAAAAATTATAAATAAATAAACAGTCCAGAAAAATCAGTCTCTCAAATGGACCATAATGGTCAAATGGCAAACTCCATTATTCAACTGTGGATAAGGTTACCCAATCCCTTCACCAAGTAAACACGCCACCACCACAAAAGGTTGGATACTTATCAGAGAGCCTGGACCCTTTTTTTCGAAGGGTCAAACAGGCTTGATGAATATACAGCAGGGGATATACAAAGGAAACACGTCAGGAACAGCTCCAGAGCATTCAGGGGACTACACACAAATGACGATCGTGTAGTCAGATCCAAATAAAACATAAAACAGGCAATTTTCAGTTTCCTGGATAGTGTAAAACCTCTTAAGGGTTGCATTTAATATAAAGTATTGCACTTACACGTATCAATAGTAAAAACAGCATTGCATGTAAAAAAGGAAGGCGGCCGCCGCAGAACATCCAAACATGTAAAATGCACAATAACAGGAACATACAGCTCAGCCTGACCAGTATTGTCGACAAAAGGACTTCTTCCAGGGCATGGTTTCCCCGGTGTAGGAAACCATGAAAGGCCCCTTGTCCCGAGTCCCCTTTCATCAGTCCTGGGGCCCTTTCCACTGATCCCAGAGCCCTTTACCTCATCGCAGGGCCATTGATAACGGCCAACAGCAGAACCCTTTCACATGTTCTGCAGTGGGCCCCTCAATGATGCCCTCTCTCTGTCGCCCTCTCAGTGTGACCCCTGGCCCCTCTCTCTGTCTTCCTCTCAGTGCAGCACCTCTCTCTCAGTGTGGCCCCTGGCCTCTCTCTGTCTCCCACTCAGTGGTGCCCCTCTCTTTCAGTGTGGCTCCTGGCCCCTCTTGCTGTGTGCCCCCTCCCTCTGTCTCTCTCTGTGTGGCCCTGGCGGGCCCCATCACTTGGACTGGCTGAAGATGAGGATAGAAAGATGGAAGGGAAAAGACATCCGCAGCACCGAGCTAGTTCCTGTTACACAGTGTGGGGAGGAAGGGGGTTGGGTGAACAGCAGAGGAGAGGGTCCCAGGCACTGGGCACAGGGCATGGACAGCTGCATCTCCAGAATGCATCACTTGGGAGGGATGCAGTACCGGTAGAACTAAGCACAGTGTGGGCACGAAGATACAAGATACAGGAAGGGGGACCCTTTCACATGTTCTACAGTGGGTTTTGGGGCCCCTCACAGTGGTGGAACACCAGGGTGACCCACTGTCTTGGACTTTTAACTAAAATCTGTGAGTGATTACATTGGCTCTAAATCCACAAACACTGAAATCATGTGCACCTGTACAGACATCCATAGCAGTATGCTTAGTATTATGCTTATAATATTTTAAACATTTATAGGTCAGAGAGGTTCTTGTCAAGAAGCAAAGTTTCAGGGTCAGGAACAGAGGTTATAGAGCACTTGGTTGGGTGCCAGGGCCAGTTATAAAGTCGTATTTCAGTGTGTGAGGTGGGAATAACCAAATGGGAGAATATCCGGTATGAGCTCATGAGCTTTTATCACATATTTGAAACAAGTGGTTCACCTTTTTTTGACCTACGTCATCCTTTCAAGGCCCCTAGTAAACTAAAATGTACTATATGTTTATTGGGTGTACAGGACATCAACCAAGTATGTAAACACTGTGATGACAATGGCATTCTTTAGACACTCTATGGAAACATACAACCAATGCATTAATCAGCCTTCCACAGCCACTTATTTGCATGTTCTGAGCTATTTCCCCAGGGCTGTGTTTGTCGTCCACTTAGGGCCTATTCACATTTCAAAATACCACTTTCAGAAGCCAAAGAATCCACCTACTCTAAATTTGTTGGAGAAAAAAGGAACACGCGTTTACTTCTGCATCTGCAGAACAAACACTGAACTGATATTATTTTGTCTGTGTTTTAATATAAGCAGCAGACGCACCTGTAGTTAAGCTGAATGAATTCCTGGCAGCTATTTTTCAATCAAAATAAACATTTACTGGTATAAAAATGACCCCTTTTTAAGGTTATGATGTAAAAAAAACTGCAGAAGAAGAGTCTCTTTGTCAGGGGATGTTATACACAACATCCAATGCAGGTGTTCAGATCGCTGGGCTGCACCAAGGAATCAGGGACAAACGAGTAAATTAATAAAAAGGTATGTTTATTGTTAATGATAAAGACACACGTGAAATCAAGACAGCAAACCAAAAACAAGTAAATGGTGAAAACACAGCAAACCCCCAAAGCCCCCTAACTATCTATCTAACTAATATAATATACCAGCAAGGAAACCAATATGAAATAAAAGAGAAGGCATGAGCCAAAGTGACAAGGGAACAGGAAACAGGGTTCAAGGTCAGGATACACAAACGGGGTTCAGGAATAAATAGGAACAGGCTGGAACAAGAGCAGGTACTGGCAGGGACAAGGGCTTAGCAGTGGAATTCTGAAGCACTGAGCCTAGTTCAGGGCGGGTTTATATAGTCCAGCAAAACAATGACAGGTGTGCTTGATGACAAATCTGCAGTCCAGGCAGGGAGACCCCCGCTGGTGGCCACTGGAATTACACCCTTTTGGTGCTGAATGTAATAGTGCCACCAGCAGGAGAAACCGGAGATGACACAGTTCCTGACAGTTCCCCCTCCTAAAGGAGTGGCCTCCGGACACTCCATTCAGCCCTGGGTACGACAGTCCGAGTGGGTGCAGAAACACCTTAAAATGTTTCCCTACTGAGTCTGCGGACTTCTTCGCACTCCCAAGGCCAGAGTCTTTTAGTTCACTGGGGGACGTGCCATCAGAGTCTGAAAATAGGACACAAACCCCACCACCCGGGTCAGGAAGTTTGGATCTGGAGATGAAAATTATCAGGGTAATGGGAAAGAAACCATCGGAGGCAGACCACACAGGAGCATTACATTCAAGCCAGGCAACAGACAGGATTGACCCAGCAGCAAGATGGCCATCAGTCAGGAACAGTTTTAGCAGGCACCATGTCATCAGGCTGAGCAGAAAGCAGAGGTACATCACGCTGGGCAGTGGCACATCCACATCAAGCTGGGCAGCAGGCAAAAGCACATTGAGCTGGGCAGCAGGCAAAAGCACATCGAGCTGGGCAGCAGGCAAAAGCACATCGAGCTGGGCAGCAGGCAAAAGCACATCGAGCTGGGCAGCAGGCAAAAGCACATCAAGCTGGGCAGCAGGCATGGGCACCTCAAGCTGGGCAGCGGGCTCATCAAGCTGGAGAGCAGGCACTGGTACTTCCGGCTGGAACACTGGCACCTCAGACTGGAACACTGGCACCGAGACATCAGGCTGGAGGGCTGGCACCGAGACATCAGACCAGGCGGCAGGTACTGGAACTTCAGACTGGGCAGTAGGCCCATCAGGCAGAACAGCAGGTGCTGGCACAACAAGCTGAACAGCAGGCACATCGGACTGGATAGCAGGTACTGGAACTTCAAACCGGGCAGCCGGTACTGGAACTTTAGACTGGGCAGCAAGCACAGACACTGGCACATCAGGCAGAACAGCAGGTGCTGGAACAACAGGCAGGACAGCAGGTGCATCGGACTGGATAGTCGGTATTGGAACTTCAGACTGGGCCGTGGGCACAGGCGCTGGCACGTCAGGCAGAACAGCAGGTACTGGCGCAACAGGCAGAACAGCAGATACATCGGACTGGATAGCAGGTACTGGAACTTCAAACCGGGCAGCTGGTACTGGAACTGCAGACTGGACAGTGGGCACAGGTGCTGGCACATCAGGCAGAACAGCAGGTACATCGGACTGGATAGCAGGTACTGGAACTGCAAACCGGGCAGCTGGTACTGGAACTTCAGCCTGGACAATGGGCACAGGCGCTGGCACATCAGGCAGAACAGCAGGTACTGGCACAACAGGCAGAACAGCAGGTACATCCGACTGGATAGCAGGTACTGGAACTTCAAACCGGGCAGCTGGTACTGGAACTGCAGACTGGACAGTGGGCACAGGTGCTGGCACATCAGGCAGAACAGCAGGTACATCAGACTGGATAGCAGGTACTGGAACTGCAAACCGGGCAGCTGGTACTGGAACTTCAGACTGGACAATGGGCACAGGTGCTGGCACATCAGGCAGAACAGCAGGTACTGGCACAACAGGCTGAACAGCAGGTACATCGGACTGGATAGCAGGTACTGGAACTTCAAACCGGGCAGCTGGTACTGGAACTTCAGACTGGACAGTGGGCACAGGTGCTGGCACATCAGGCAGAACAGCAGGTACTGGCACAGCAGGCTGAACAGCAGGTACATCGGACTGGATAGCAGGTACTGGAACTTCAAACCGGGCAGCGGGTACTGGAACTTCAGACTGGTCAGTGGGCACAGGTGCTGGCACATCAGGCAGAACAGCAGGTACTGGCACAACAGGCTGAACAGCAGGTACATCGGACTGGATATCAGGTACTGGAACTCCAAACCGGGCAGCTGGTACTGGAACTTCAGACTGAACAGTGGGCACAGGTGCTGGCACATCAGGCAGAACAGCAGGTACTGGCACAACAGTCTGAACAGCAGGTGCATCGGACTGGATAGCAGGTACTGGAACTTCAAACTGGGCAGCTGGTACTGGAACTTCAGACTGGACAGTGGGCACAGGTGCTGGCACATCAGGCAGAACAGCAGGTACTGGCACAACAGGCACATCGGACTGGATAGCAGGTACTGGAACTGCAAACCGGGCAGCTGGTACTGGAACTGCAGACTGGACAGTGGGCACAGGTGCTGGCACATCAGGCAGAACAGCAGATACATTGGACTGGATAGCAGGTACTGGAACTGCAAACCGGGCAGCTGGTACTGGAACTTCAGACTGGACAGTGGGCACAGGTGCTGGCACATCAGGCAGAACAGCAGGTACTGGCACAACAGGCTGAACAGCAGGTACATCGGACTGGATAGCAGGTACTGGAACTCCAAACCGGGCAGCTGGTACTGGAACTTCAGACTGGACAGTGGGCACAGGTGCTGGCACATCAGGCAGAACAGCAGGTACTGGCACAACAGTCTGAACAGCAGGTGCATCGGACTGGATAGCAGGTACTGGAACTTCAAACCGGGCAGCTGGTACTGGAACTTCAGATTGGACAGTGGGCACAGGTGCTGGCACATCAGGCAGAACAGCAGGTACTGGCACAACAGGCTGAACAGCAGGTACATCGGACTGGATAGCAGGTACTGGAACTCCAAACCGGGCAGCTGGTACTGGAACTTCAGACTGGACAGTGGGCACAGGTGCTGGCACATCAGGCAGAACAGCAGGTACTGGCACAACAGGCTGAACAGCAGGTACATCGGACTGGATAGCAGGTACTGGAACTTCAAACCGGGCAGCTGGTACTGGAACTTCAGACTGGACAGTGGGCACAGGTGCTTGCACATCAGGCAGAACAGCAGGTACTGGCACAGCAGGCTGAACAGCAGGTACATCGGACTGGATAGCAGGTACTGGAACTTCAAACTGGGCAGCTGGTACTGGAACATCATGACTGGACAGTGGGCACAGGTGCTGGCACATCAGGCAGAACAGCAGGTACTGGCACAACAGGCACATCGGACTGGATAGTAGGTACTGGAACTGCAAACCGGGCAGCTGGTACTGGAACTTCAGACTGGACAGTGGGCACAGGTGCTGGCACATCAGGCTGGAACAGATCAGCTGGTGGGGAGGCAGGATTGGATACTGGCATGATTGTATGGGTTGGAAAAAACTTCCGCTTCTTTTTGCTTTTAGCCACTGGGGATCTATAAGTGGGTACAGGGCTGTAGGTAGGGAATGCAGCTGGTAGAAGCGAAGAGTGAAAGGATGGCAAGACAGAGGGAGTAGGTTTTGAAGGGAGATTTAGTGGAGCTGATGGAGGCAGTTGAGAAGCAGCAGGGGAGTTAAAGGCAGGGTAGGTGCAACAGGAGGAAACAGGGTACTGGTATTTTATTGGTAGAGAAGTATATTTGGAGCTAACAGAAGCTGAATGCAACAGACTTGACCAGGCCTGTATTAATGATTGCACTGAATCAGGTTTGCACTTGGCTTGTCTGACCAGAGACTGCACTGATTCAATGCATTTTGCAAGCACCTGCTGAGGACAAGCTGAATATTGTTCAAAAAAGAATGCTGAGTCATCCTCCAACAGCCAAACTAAAGATTCTACCTGAGCTGCACTAAAAGGGGGTGTATAGTCATCACCTCCCTCAGCGACATCAGACAGGGCCAACTCAGTACAAATCCAAATTAATGGTTGCACATCTTCAAACAAAAAACTGCCTTGCTCAATAAAAACATGAGCTAGGCGGATGCCTTCTAACAACTGTTCCCTAGTGTATGCAGCCAATGTCTGATAACAAAGGTCTCTGTCATCAGTTGCTAGGAGCGATAAATACAAAATACTTTCAAAATCCATATTTCAACAATAGCTGGGACTCAGGCCCCAATTCCCAGGTGCAACCGATCTGATTGTATGGCTTCAGAATTCTGTCAGGGGATGTTATACACAACATCCAATGCAGGTGATCAGATCGCTGGGCTGCACCAAGGAATCAGGGACAAACGAGTAAATTAATAAAAAGGTATGTTTATTGTTAATGATAAAGATACACGTGAAATCAAGACAGCAAACCAAAAACAAGTAAATGGTGAAAACACAGCAAACCCCCAAAGCCCCCTAACTATCTATCTAACTAATATAATATACCAGCAAGGAAACCAATATGAAATAAAAGAGAAGGCATGAGCCAAAGTGACAAGGGAACAGGAAACAGGGTTCAAGGTCAGGATACACAAACGGAGTTCAGGAATAAATAGGAACAGGCTGGAACAAGAGCAGGTACTGGCAGGGACAAGGGCTTAGCAGTGGAATTCTGAAGCACTGAGCCTAGTTCAGGGCGGGTTTATATAGTCCAGCAAAACAATGACAGGTGTGCTGGATGACAAATCTGCAGTCCAGGCAGGGAGACCCCCGCTGGTGGCCACTGGAATTACACCCTTTTGGTGCTGAATGTAATAGTGCCACCAGCAGGAGAAACCGGAGATGACACAGTTCCTGACACTCTTCCTGGCTTCCTATAGAAGCAACAGGAAGTGCAAAGAAGCTAAGGCTCAAGCACGCTGTAGTCACTGGACAAAGATACTATGGAATATGACTAGCATAGAATAAAGAAGCACATGCAAAAAGAAGTTGGGAGCAAACTAATAGGTAATTAGCTTATATCTCCCTACCTAAGAGGTAGGGAGATATAAGCTACCAAAGTCCATTGTACAGAGCTAATATACATGTGACGCTGTAACTCTGAGAGACTCAGATACAATAGGTTGACCATAGATGGGCCATTTTTTTAGTTTATTAATCTAATAGCTTGTATAATTGGAAGGATCTAAGTGAACCGATGACAGTGATGAGAAAATTGTAGGATTTGTGCTTGATCAGGACTGATATGCAGTGGGCAGGCGTTACCCAAGGATTGCTAATCAAGAACGAAACTGACCCACATAAGTTAACTAGTAAAGGAGTCCAAAGGGCAAGTTGTATGTATTCAGCAAATTCCCATTGGTGATGCACTTGCTGACTGTGTATGGGGTGTCCAAGTTAACTGGCAAGGGGTCCAATTAACTCTTTTACCTACTCACTTCAGGCCTACTGGATCTTTAAATATAAGGGCTACATTTTGGAAAATGTTAATGAGGAAACTCTGTAAGAATTTCTTCATCCCTGAATATTTTGTACCTAAAATGTTGAGATTATCACTCTCTTTTTTAAGGAATTATCAAAACTGCAAAAACAGTCTGAATATGTCTATTTTAAGTAGTGGATGAATTCACAGCACAGTCATACTTGAGGCATACTGAGTAAGAAATGAGAAACATTTAAACATGTAAGAAACAATACAAAAATAGGATTTTGACAGATTTCTTTCTTTTGCATAGAGTAGGGAAGGATTATACATATTGTCAAATTTTTATTGCTGTCCTAGTCCTCGCTGGGGAGATTCAACACTATATTTCCTTGTGGTTATTGTCAGTAACACAGAAAGTGTCGGAAAATCCAAAAGATTTGAGTTGCTATCAGAGCAAGAGGTGAGAGAAAATCCTTCAGTGGGCACAGCTGTTCCTGTGACTGCCGTCTAAAGTCGGTCGGTTCATCAGGAACCGGTTGAGATTCAAACCATGTATGGCCAGGCTGAATGTACCCAAGCTCAGTAGTGTCACAATTGTGAGCCTAAGGCCGCGTACACACGAGCGGACTTTTCGGCAACAAAAGTCCGACGGCCCTTCCAGCGGACTTTCGTCAGACTTTTGACGGACTTCCAACGGACTTTTGAACGAACGGACTTGCCTACACACGATCACACCAAAGTCCGATGAATTCATACGTGATGACGTACGACCGGACTTAAATAAGGAAGTTGATAGCCAGTAGCCAATAGCTGCCCTAGCGTGGGTTTTCGTCCGTCGGACTAGCATACAGACGAGCGGATTTTTCGACCGGACTCGAGTCCGTCAGAAAGAATTGAAGCATGTTTCAAATCTAAAGTCCGTCAGATTTTCGACTGGAAAAGTCCGCTGAAGGTCCGATGAAGCCCACACACGATCGGATTGTCTGCCGGACTCAGTCCGTCGGACCAGTCCGGTCGAAAAGTCCGCTCGTGTGTACGCTGCATAAGCTATCCTCATAATTGGATGTACATGTTAATTTGGGCCAGTAATACCAAGTTTTGCAGACTCGTTCTGCCATGAGTTCCTCCTTCAGCTTAAGTTTGTTTATCTTGGTGAACCAAGTCTTAATGGGGGGGAATACTGGTTGCTTCCAGAATAATGGAATACATACCTTAGCAGCATTAAGCAGATGTAACAATAGGGATCGTGTATAGCATTATAGTGACATTGGTGTTAAATGTAGCAAAAAGGCTTTAGCATTGTCCGGCATTTGAATGTCGGTAAATTTCAAAATCCAATGTTTAACCTGGAACCAGGGGTCTTTGATGCCTTCACAGGGCCAGAAGACATGGAGCATAGAGCCTTCCTTCTTCTGACATCTCCAGGATAATTGGAGAGCTCTGTGGGAACAGTTTATGTAGGTTTTTGGAGGAATAATTTATTTTTTATAGAATTAATGCTTCCGTACCCTACCTGAAAAAAAAAAAACGGTTTGCATACACTTTAATGTAGACCCCACCATAAACCCTAACTGGATGACATTTACTTTGCTAAAGCATTGTATATCATAAATAATTGCTATTCTTTATTATAAAAAAAAAGTGTTTTTATTTATTTATTTATTTATTTTACATCTTCTCTTACATCATAGTGCTGGTGATTTCCATCAGATTATTTGCAGACATTTCCCATCTACACACATTTACTCCAGTAGTGGCTCTGCGTGCCATTGCTCAGAAATGGCTTTCTCAAGACAACAATTTTGGGCCATGCCTGCATGATGGGCACACAAGCATTTCACCACATTACTGGCTGCTCTGGGATTCTAGACAGTGATTTCTGCAGCTTTGGTAGGTATTTCAGGGTTTCTACTTGCTTTTATGACAAGGGAATGGTGGGAGCAGAATAGCAAGGGGTCTTATTTTGACTATAGGTAAACTTTAAGGTATCATATTAAAATATTTACATATATTATATAGTAATTAACAGTCTAAAACTACTATAGTTTCTATAGTTTCTTATTTAACGTTTATGCAATAGGGCAGTGGCAGATTAAAGACCAATTGCAAAATGCAGAAGTAGATAAATGGAAGAGATCTTTCACTAATCTGATTGTGCTGAACTGAATCTGAACAAGTTTTTTTTTTCTGTTATTATATTTTTTTCATTTGTCTGATAACATAAAACTAAGATACGCCCAATTACGCAACAAGTGGTAAAATAATGCCATATATCTGAGTTATATCAATGCGTGAGAACTATTAAAAAATAAAGGCTTCCATAACTATTTAACCACTTCAGCCCTGGAAGATTTGGCTGCAGAATGACCGGGCCATTTTTTTTTGCGATTCGGCACTGCGTCGCTTTAACTGACAATTGCGCGGTCGTGCGACGTTGCACCCAAACAAAATTGACGTCCTCAAAGTGAAAGGACCTCTGCGCTATTAAAGTGAACTGAAACTCAAAATTGATTCGGAAATGCTGCAAAATCAAACAGTGATCACAAATCACCTACTAACAATGAAATAAATATAAAGAATTATATGTGATCTTGCGCATGACCTTAGTAGCTAAAATGTTCAAACAATAGTAATAAACATCTAAAAAATCAAATACAAAAAGAATAATGGTGATAAAAACACTGAACACTAAATAGTCCACGTGCTACTCCAATCAGGCTGGTAAAACCTTCCAGCCAGTGACACAACGTATATAGTGCAAAATTCTCAAGCTTATCTATAAAGCCACTCCAATGTGCAAAATATGCAGATTAATGTATTCAAAAAGTGCAAATAAAGTACAAAAAAATGTTTAAAAAAAGTAAGTTGTAAATAAAAAGATAAAAAGTTCTAATGTGCAAAAAGTTTCAAAAGTCTTCACAACAGGATAGAGGAACACCAAACAAGTTGACTGTAGTTCGAATGATGACAACATCCACTTAATAAGCTCACAGAACTCTTACCTCATGGGCATAAGTAAATGCCTTAGACCATTCCATGGATGACAAGCCTCGATTTCAGGGCCCAAGATAAATCAGGGTAAGAGACGGACACTTGATGGAATGTGTGTAGGTCACCTCCGACCCAATGTCCGGATCCACATGTAAAAAAAGTAAGCCTCCAATCGTGTATTACCACAAATAACTAAGTTTATTGAATAAAAAACTGCTTACATCACGGCAGTGGAGGATGTGCCAAGCATAGATCAAAAAAATGGTGTTCCACGCCACCTCGTACGTCACTTCCAGTCCACGGTAAATACTTCCGGTTCACGGTGGCAACTTCTGGTTACGTTTTTTGCGTCCTTACATCCTACGCAATACATCAGACCCTCGTGACTTCCTCAGGGAACCGGATTGGATGGACAAAGGGGGAGGAGTCGTGCTTCAAACTTCCTGGAGTTTGAATGTTCTCCCTGTGCTTGAATGGGTTTCCTTTGGGTGCTCCAGTCTCCTCCCATACTCCAAAGACACTCTGGTAGGTTAATTGGCTAGGAGCGTAACGCGTAGGACGTAAGGACGCAAAAACCGTAACTGGAAGTTGTCACCATGAACCGGAAGTTGTTACCGCGGACCGGAAGTGACGTACGAGGTGGCGTGGAACGCCGTTTTTTTGGTCTATGCTTCACATCCTCCACTGCCGTGATGTAAGCAGTTTTTTATTATTTAGTATTATTTAGTATTTATACTGAGTATAAAATCATCCAAAAGTGACATTTAAGTTATGGCTGGACCCTGTTGGGCTGAGTCAGTCCCTAGCTTTTCATTTGTCTTGGATACTCCAACAGAAAAATCTCCCTGCCATACTTCCTGACACTTTTCCTGTTTACCTGGGAGATTTTGGCGGTTCTGCCCACCTTTGTGGCACCATGGTTGGCATTGAGAGGTGGGGAAACTGGGCAACCACCCAGGGCTCCCTGTCATCTAGAGACCCCCATGATACAGTGATCCCCCTGTTTGAACAGTGTCTGCAGTGTCAATAAGAATTACAATGCAGCAACATTAACGTGGTTACAGTGTAATGAATCTACTTTATTCATAGCAGGGTAAAGGGTGCCCTTTGATTTGCATATGCTCTCAGGAACGACAATGTTTTCAAGTAATATTGATGTAGAAGTGTCATTTCTGAACTGATGAAGGTATTACTGCTTGGGTTTAGAAGAAATGGATTAAGTACCAAAAGTTTACACATATGCCACTTGTTCCTAGTTGATTGAAAAGGATGCATGTGCTGCATGTGGCAGATACAGTTAGGATGAAGTATTGATTAATTTTTAGTCCTACTTTTTTACTATGTAAACTAAATAAATGATCCAGCTGCACTCGGGGGTGCCGATGCTCGTGACCGGCGGTCGTGATGACGAGCGATCGCGGGCACTAGAGGCAGAACAGGGACATGTGTGTAAACACACAAATTCCTGTTCTGTTCTGTGAGGAGATGCAGATCGTAAAGTTCCTTATCGCTAGGAACCACGATCTCTCATCTCCTATAGTCAGTCCCCTCCCCCTACAGTTAGAACACACAGTCAGGGAACACAGTTAACCCCTTGATCTCCCCCTAGTGTTAACCCCTTCCCTGCTAGTGACATTTATACAGTAATCAGTGCATTTTTATAACACTGATCGCTGTATAATTGTCAATCGTTCCCAAAAATGTGTCAAAAGTGTCCGATGTGTCCGCCATAATTTGATTTTGGCTTTAACACTGCTTTAATATTATACTAGGCAGTGTGGGAACCCCCCTATAGAAGACATTACAGGAATGCAGACCAAGGTTCAGAGATCCCAGACTTCCCTAGAGATTGTATCTACCAAAAACTAAAATATTGGTTTTAGGTACGCCAACCTTTAAAGAGTATTGTTTGTGTTTTTTTGGGTTATAATGAGACAAGCCAACAAAATTGATAGTTTTATGATTGTATTATTAACAATGATAGTATGTTATTGTTGTAATTATTGTTTTCCCCCCAGGAAATGGAAACAGAAAGCATCTATTGTAATGTGAGATGAAACAAATCCTCCTGACTATACTTGGCAAGCTCAAGCTTGTAGTTTACATTACCCGCCTTACCTGTGCATCAGGTCTGCTGGGTTCATACAGCACTAGCTGAAGTGCTATATAAACACACAACGTTTGTATTCAGGCACAGAATTATTTGATTTTAAACTGCATCTAAAGAATTAAAACAATTACCGGTAAATAGTCAAATCATATGTGTATAGCCATATATATAATAGTCTATAGTGTATACTCATCAGAAATGTCAGATTGCGATTTTTTCAAGTGCTGTAAAATCGAAATGACATTTTAGATTATATGAGAAAATCTGTCAGTGATTATTATTATTTAAGGTACTTATATAGCGCCGTCAAATTACGCAGGGCTTTACTGTATATCGCACATTCACATCGGCCCCTACCCTCAAGGAGCTTACAATCTAAGGTCACTAACTCACATTCATATACTAGGGCCAATTTGACAGATGCCAATTAACCTACCAGCATGTCTTTAGAGTGTGGGAGGAAACCAGAGTACCCGGAGGAAACCCATGCAGGCACAGGGAGAACATGCAAACTCCAGGCAGGTAGTGTTGTGCTTGGGATTTGAACCAGCGACCCTTTTTACTGCTAGGTGAGAGTGCTATCTACTACACCACTGTGTCACCAATCTGTCATGATTATGTGCGCCCACAGTGACTAGCTAACCGCGACGTGCGTTCCATGACTGGGGTATATGAGGAACTAAGGGAATAAGGGGGAACTTATACTGAGCATGTAAGACTAGCTGTGGTACTTTCACAGCCCGCACTACCTTTGGCCACCACTAGAGGGAGACTCCACTCCAATCCAGGTAGCTGACACACACAGGCAGATACGAATCTTACATACAATCTGGTGCACTCTAATGCCGCGTACACACGGTCGGAATTTCAGACAACAAATGTTCGATGTGAGCTTGTTGTCGGAAATTCCGACCGTGTGTAGGCTTCATCGGACATTTGTTGTCGGAATTTCCGGCCGTTTTTTCGGGAGCATTGATTTTAATAGTGCTTAAAGTGGAACAATGAGCCCGGGTTCACACTATAACGGGCTGCGGATCGCACAGGAGCGCTGTGCGTCCCTGTTCCCGTTTCAGGGACGAATCAGGGCCCATTCTATGCCTGAATTCGGCCTTGAAACGGAGCCAAACACGCACAGCATTTTTGTGCAGTGCACTCCACAGCCGTCCCGGAGATATGTGAACCGGCTCCATAGGGAGCCAGTCACATTCTCCTACTATGCGAATTAGATGTGGGGAAACGCACATCTAATTCGCATAGGTGTGAACCCGGGCTTAAAGTGAAATATTCCTTTAAATTTCGTACCTAGGGGGGGTCTATAGTATGCCTGTAAAGTAGCGCATGTTACCCGTGTTTAGAACAGTCCGAGAGCAATATGACATTTCTAAAGGAAAAAAAAGTCATTTAAAAGTACTAGCGCTAGTCCCGGCTATTAATGAATTGTCGGTCCCGACAATACACATAAAAGTCATTGAAAGTCATTGAAAAAAAAAATGCGTGGGGGTCACCCAAAATTCCATTACCAGGCCCTTCAGGTCTGGTATGGATGCCAAAATTTTTTAAAAAAAGGGCGTGGGGTTCCCCCCAAAAATCCACACCAGACCCTTATCCGAGCACGCAACCTGGCAGACCGCAGGAAAAGGGGGGGCGAGAGAGCGCCCTCCCTCCTGAACCGTACCAGGCCACATTCCCCTTGTCAGAGGCAGGATCCTGTGCGTGTTCCTCTCTGGAGTCGCTGGAGAACGACAATTGGATTACATCGCTGGAGTAGGAGCATGGATTTATTGTCCCAAGCCATCTCCTGTAGTTTTTTAACATTTTGACACTTTCTTTTTATGAAATGGTAGGGGTACAATGTACCCCTTACCAATTCACATAGGGGGGCAGGGATCTGGGTGTCCCCTTTGTTAAAGGGGGCTTCCAGATTCTGATAAGCCCCCCACCCGCAGACCCCACAACCACCAGGCAAGGGTTGTGGGGATGAGGCCCTTGTCCCCATCAACATGGAGACATCCTCCCCATGTTGAGGGCATGTGGCCTGGTACGGTTCAGGTGGGGGGGGGGGCGCTTTCTCGTCCCCCCCTCTTTTACTGTGGCCTGATAGGATGCGTGCTCAGATAAGGGTCTGGTGTGGATTTTTGGGGGAACCCCACGCCATTTTTTTTATTTTGGCGCGGAGTTCCCCTTAAAATCCATACTAGACCTGAGGGGTCTTTTGGGGGGAACCCCACGCCATTTTTTTTAAAATTTTGGTGCGGAGTTCCCCTTAATATGGACCAGACCTGAAGGGCCTGGTAATGGAATTTTGAGGGACCCCCACGCATTTTTTTATTTTTTTTTATTTTTCAATGACTTTCAAAGACTTTTATGTGTATTGTTGGGACCGATAATTCATTAATAGCTGGGACTAGCGCTAGTACTTTTAAATAACTTTTTTTTTCCTTTAGAAATGTCATTTTGCTCTCGGACTGTTCTAAGCATGGGAAACATGCGCTACTTTACAGGCATACTATAGACACCCCCAAGGTACGAAATTTTACGGAATATTTCATTTTTATTGTTTCACTTTAAGCATTATTAAAATCACTGCTCCCAAAAAAACGTCTGTTTTTAAAACTTTTTTGCCTTGATACATTTCCCCTGGGGCAGGACCCAGGTCCACAAACACTTTTTATGACAATAACTTGCATATTAACCTTTAAAATGAGCACTTTTGGGGTGTTCGGCCAATTCCTTCTCGGAATCAAGCAGAAGAGCCGCACTGGCTATTGAACTTAATTTTTCTCGGCTCGTCGTACGTCACCGCGTTCTTGACGTTCGGAATTTTCGACAACATTTGTGCGACCGTGTGTATGTAAGACAAGTTTGAGCCAACATGCGTCGGAAAAAAAACATGGATTTTGTTGTCGGAATGTGCGATCGTGTGTACAGGGCATTAGGGTTGGGGAGCAGTCTAGCAATTAGCACACACTTCTAGGGTTCATCCAGCTATCCTGCAAGCTTGAACCCCGGTGTTAATCACTCTTCCCACTGTGCCCACACACCAGACACACAATAAACGATAGCCTGCCACCACCCAACAGACTGGTCTGCTGAGCCACCACACACACACAGATCTCCGTCTGGCAGATCTGTTAGCGTACAATCTGCATGCAATCTGCCAACACGCAGTGCAGTTGCATACCGATTGGCACGTAACTTAGAGCAAGTACTTAGACACTAAATTACAACAACCTCTCCAGGGATATGAGTCCTAGCTTAGTACACAGAAGTCACGTATTAATTTTATCATTTAATATCCCAAAAGTGGGCAGTGCATAAAAGATATACAAAAAAAAAAAAAAAAAAGGATTTACCAAAAAAGATACAAAAAATACAGAAAGACACACAGTGATGTCTGATATGGGAGGCATGCAGAAGGTCCTATAGCTAGGCTATAGGCCACAGTTTTCCGGCCCTCTTCTCTCCCACTTGTATGCAGTTTCCTCCTGTGTGGAGTCCGCTGAACTCATATCTGCGTTTCTGAAATATAAAACGAATGTCCTTTGTGCACCTGGACTCAGCCACATGATTAGTGGTCAGCTTGTTTCACATTCTCACACTGAATAGCATTGTAGATTACAATGCACCGTAATAAAGCTAAAATTACATTCTTGTGAAGTGACATGACCTCAAAAAGATTCAAAATACATTCTCACAATAGGGCTGTTATACATACAGTTGGATATTTTACCCAAGTCGTACAATGATTAAAAGTGAATATTTCAGGTAAAAATCACATATAAAATACATATATGAGCTATTTTACATGCTAAATAATATGTATTTCTGTCCATCCAGTCCTGAGATTTACACAGCCCTGCTAAACAGCACAGTCAGCCTGGAGACCTAACCTTTCTCTACTGTAGGTAAGTAATTCAACAAGGTCTTCACCCTGCCCATAGCCTGTGATTGGACATTGGCAGAGCAGGAGCAGACAGCTGAGCCCATCTCTTTGCCAATCAGCTCTCTTCTCATCAGTAAGTTTCTTGCTAGCAAATGAGCATTTTAACACAATTGATTGGTTACTTGCACTGCTTTTCTGTCTCCCAGAGGGACATTGCAAAAGACTGATACTAAATTAGATTCCATTACTTACACTACTTGCTTTTAAAACACATTTGGTAACTTTTTCACACATATATGAATGCATTGGCATGTAAAATGTTACAAAACACAGGACCTGCATTCACTGTATCTGGTCTCCCACAGTATACAGAACATGGAAATACAATTATTTTAGTAAATATAAACTGCTAAATACCTTTTCTCATCAGCAGTATATAGCAGTCTTGTGACTTCTGTCAGTGTCAGGCCAAACACTGGTTAAAGCTTGTAGGAGGACTTTTTATTCTGCACTGACTGTCTTATCAGGATGCAGGACCCCTGACGCTCTGTTTGGACAGTGCTAATTGGCCCTATGCTGATCATATGCACCCTCCCAAGAAATAAAAAGATAACTCTCTAGCAATACACAACAAACTGAGCATGTGCAGCCTGTCCCCTGGCTCTGTATTATCAGGAAATATATTGGGGACAGTGGAAGGAGGGTAGGCTTACAGGAGACAGTATTAAACAGCCCTTTTACACAATGCAGAGGATTAACCCCTTAGGTTCCACAGTGAGTATAACAAGCATGCTTTACAGTCTGATGTTACTGTTGTGGGTTTAGTAACAATTTAAGATAATCCTGGGGTGCCTTGTCGAGGCCTCTGCGGCTCTGGAGGACCAGAGAATTGCTGATATCAGAGTTTAACCCATAGGGAGTCATCCAATTATGAACCTAACCTAAGCAGGTATGCTGGGGCAGCCACAAGCCTGTAATTAGAGACTAGGGGTGCTAGGGGAATGTCTGCACTTTTTTTTCTGAACTGTTACTGTGACTGTCATCATAGTTCACAGCTCAGGTCACTAAACACATTGTGGTATTACTTCATCTCAGCATAATGAGTTCATACAGTGTGAAGACACAAGTGGTTACCAAGGGTAATGACATGTTTACATGCAGCCTGTGTTTAAGCGTGTACATGTGGCAGATGGGATAGCCTCTTGCAGTGAGGGAGATGTTGTTGGCACTTCTTTGGCCATGATCTGTCTCCCATAGCAAGGGGAGCAGACCTGCACTGCCGGGACTCTCATCCTGTACAGAACCACAGAAGAGGAACAGTTAAGTGAAGTAAAGTGCACACATGGTGTCGGCACTAGGTGCACAGCGGGGCCCTATACCGTTACTGGGAGTGAGGTAGTGGATACGCTGGACTGGTGAAGAGGGCAGTGGCTCTGCGTGTCCCTCCTAAATGCAAAAGTGATCGTGTTGGTGTATGTGACACCAAGAGATTTTACTAGCGTTCGTTCATGTTTGTCATCTACCAGGTTATGATCATGGCTCAGGAAAAGGTAACCCAAGTGTAGGAGCGTGACCCTGTACAAAGTGCCTTGCTTGGGGGAACATGGAGGACATGACGGCCACATCACCCCCTACCCTTACATGCAGACATGAAAAAAATGTAAATGGAACAGCAGTGACATTTGTTTTATTATATTTAAATTTTTTCATGCTGTCTTTACTTTTTTATTGAGGCCTTGCTAGTTAATTTCTTTTAAAAAAAAAAGGGTGCTGTGCTCCTCTGATCTTTGATCTCTTCCATGTTGTTTTAATAGATCTCTACCTTTCAAAGGTTACCTACCCCTGGTTTAGATTAAATTTAACTATGTTCCTTTAGGCCACACCAAATATCCAGCTCAATTTAGCCACACCCACTTTTTACCTTTGCAGGTTGACCCTTTCTTAATGTTGGGAGGTGTGCTGTATGTTAGTGGCTGGGTAGCAAAAAAGTAATTTTGTCATAAAAATGTGTATTAGTCCCCATACAGCTAGACTACTAAGACTTTTGTGCCCTATTTACTATGGTAATATCGGGGAAAAAGTGATTTAAGTGCTTGTTCATCTTTCAAAGCACTGCCCAGTTTCCAACACCTTGTAAATACACTTAGCAGTGTTACAATTGATATTTTACCCTGAAACGTTTATATAGACCCAGGAAGAGTGAGTTACAAAGTGTGCTAGCTTGCAAATTTTAAACAAAAAAGAATCTCTGTTAATCCCAATACACAGTTACATCAACACTCTCAGGATTTTCCCAGGTGAAACAGGATGTCTGGACATTATAACAAAACTTACGAAGATCAGTTGACTCATTGTAGACCTTTATTATAAACAGGCACTGCTGCTGATGGCAGAACTGTCCTGTGGACTTGGAAATGTTCTTTGTAATAACTGTGTGTACATTCTACTTAGTATTTCATTTGAAATTCATTTTTAATAAATGTATAATTAGAATATTACAGTAAAATATAGTAAATAATATTTTGCACATTTTGCCGGCCTATTTTTAAGGTAGATATCATTTATACACAGGATAGTTTTATCATTGTCTGCAACCATTCCTAACTTGTGTTGAACACATTTTCACTAGATACATTTGTCAATAAAATGTTTATTAAAGCAGAACTATAGGCAAAACTTTTTTTTTTCCTTTTGGATAGAGTAAGGGAGGGTTATAACCCCTGTCTGATTTTTTTCCCCCCATCTGTGTCCCATTGCGGAGATTTCCCTTCACTTCCTGTCCCATAGCCATACAGGAAGTGAAAGAAAATCCCTGCAAATTAAAGGAATTCCTTGGGGACCCCCCAGGTCACTATAACTAGTGTCCCCATTGAAACATTTTCCCCTCTATTACTTTTTTGGGAACAACCCAAAATTTGGTATTTTCTTTTACTTTTACTTTCAGTGATATTGGTAAACAGAACAAATAGAGAGAGAGAAAATCTCCTTAACGGGGGGGGGGGGGGGGGGGGGGGGGGGGGGACAGACGCAATAAAAACTGACAGGTGTTCTAATCCATCTCCAGTCTGTCCAAAACAAAAAAAAAAGTTTTGCCTTTAGTTATACTTTAAATTCACTAATGGATTAATTCCTAACCCATAAGCTTTAACAGACAAATATTTAGAATAAACAATAAAATGTATGTGTTTATGCTTTCTGGCAGCTGTACATACTTTGTACAAGTGGGATGAGGCAGCTTTCTGAATAAATCCAACAGTTGTGTTGCTCTGCCATAAAATAAAGTGCATGTGCAATAATGTTAATGAATGGAAATCAATAAATCAATCGCCTAAAGAAATCATATAAAAAAATACAATAAAAAAACTCATATATATAAATTATATAAAATACCAACTCCAAGTGCAGATAATGAATAAATATATAAAAAAAAGTCCCAAGATGATGCGCAAGTCCAATAGGAAATTTCATTTATATATACAGATACGGCGCAGAAAGAAAGTCCAAATAAAAAAGTTGCATCCAAACACCAAAAAGGTGACCCAAATGACGGTATGGCTCGGCAGACTTTTCACCACTGTGAACACCAACAAATAATCACAGGCCACTTATTAGACCTTCTGACCATATATAATAAGAGGTCAGATCGCATTTAGGTAAACACTCCGAGGTGGATGGATGTTTAATTGTTTTCTGACCAATTAGGCACCCCTTGAAAGGTTGGATGAATGGAACCAGAATAACACTCCGTCTGGATGGATAGATGGATGGGAAGTGTGTCTCTACTAGCTCTCATGGTGCAGTACAAGAGTAAAGAATTTGTTAAAAGCTAGTCTTCTGCTCACATGTAAGAAAAATAATAACAGCATATCAAACAGATTGCGTTCAACACCCCAAGTTACTCTGCGTTACAGCGATGACATCATCACGCCCACCTCACTCGGGTTCATAGGGCGTCCTGTGCCCTGTGTGAATTGGACCCAGTATGTGGGGTACTAAACACTAGGGAAGGAGACAAGCTCACAATTTCCTTCACTACCAGGGCACCTGTCACTTGGGCCATGTCACCCGCTTCTTGTCTAGCTGGCTGTTTATGCACCTGGTGCTGTTCCAGTTGTCGTTTGCAATGGTACTCAAACTTCCCTTAGATAGCTTATTAGACATGGATACAGCTCCTTCCTCCACTCCTCTCATTCCCTGTTCCATGCCCTAGTTCTTTACATCATGCATGCACCCCTTCAGTGACTTCAGACCAGGCAGATTGACTTAACAACAAAGTTCTTTTACTGAAGTAGTTAAATGTGACAATGCACAGTTAGCAAAAACATTTTCCATACACATTTCTGTACAAGTCCTCTAAGTGCCCTTTTTTTGTGTCTCTGGTGCCCCATGAGCTAGTCATACCTGAAATAGGTGATAAAGTATTTTATTCGATTTAGCAGCAAAGTCCATATCCCTTGGAACCCCAACTGAACTCCCACAAGGGGTGGTGAAAGAAGCAAAGTGGCAATTACATCCTCAGCAAAACTCTCATTCTCTTACCATGTAGAGAGCAATTAACAACACCTGACCTAGTTAGAGTTTCCCCTTTTATATGCCTACAGCATTTTGGAGGCATATATCTGTAGCACTGTAGTAGTAGTAGTACTGAATGCACAGGCCGTGTGATCTTAATGACTTATACATACTGTTAATACAGGTAGTGTGACTTTAATGATTCATACATCTAGAATCAGTTCACAGAACTCTGGTGACAGATATCTGGGAACAGTTGTAGTTACTGCCTTGATAAAATAAGGGACCACTGCATACCCTCCTATCCCCCAAAAGGAGCTCTTAAATATCTCCCTTTAAGTTGAATAATATCTATTTACACACATATTTTAATTAGAAATCCTAGTAAATGTTACGTTTTATACCACTGAAAGACAAAACCAGAGAAAATTCCCAGCTCCAGTCACAAACCAGTCTGCTTACCAACCAAATTAACCTGTCCAACAGTATGCATTAAAAACAGGGGTTTAGTTAGCACACATTTTCAAACCCATGCGTAAGCTGCAAGGCCTCTTCACGGAACCCTGTGTATTGCTTGCAGTCCTAACTCTTTTAAATGTAGCCCAATCCTCCTTAAAGGCACAGGGGCACATTGGACACCCAGCACATAGCACAATAGCAGCAAAAATGCTAAGGTGCGTTGGGGTACACAACCCTGTTCTGTTAAATATTTTGCTTGCCAGCTAAGGTACTTTGGTTCTCTATATAGTAAGGCATTGGTTAGTAGAATTATGACTTTTTTTTAGCTTTGAATAGAGTGGAGAGGGATTGGAACACCTGGTAAAGAGATTCACCCTCACTACTTTTCATGGTTATCGTTATCAGTGAAATTGAAAGAAAATCACAACTTTGGGTTGGCTCCAAAACAGTTACATAGTAACATAGTTACGTAGTAGGTGAGGTTGAAAAAAGACACAAGTCCATTAAGTCCAACCTATGTGTGTGATTATATGTCAGTATTACATTGTATATCCCTGTAGGTTGTGGTCGTTCAGGTGCTTATTTAATAGTTTTTAGAAACTATCAATGCTCCCCACTGAGAGCACCACCTGTGGAAGGGCATTCCACATCCTTGCCGCTCTTACAGTAAAGAACTCTCTAAACCACTTTTCTTCTAATTTTAATGAGTGGCCACGTGTCTTGGTAAACTTCCTTCCGCAAAAAAGTTTTATTCCTATTGTGGGGTCACCAGTACGGTATTTATAAATTGAAATCATATCCCCTCTCAAGCGTCCCTTCTCCAGAGAGAATAAGTTCAGTGCTCGCAACCTTTTTTCATAACTAATGTCCTCCAGACCCTTTATTAGCTTAGTTGCCCTTCTTTGTACTCGCTCCATTTCCAGTACATCCTTCCTGAGGACTGGTGCCCAGAACTGCACAGCATTCTCTAGGTGCGGCCGGACCAGCGTCTTGTAGAGAGGGAGAATTATCGTTTTATCTCTGGAGTTGACCCCCTTTTTAATGCATGCCAATATTCTGTTTGCTTTGTTAGCAGCAGCTTGGCATTGCATGCCATTGCTGAGCCTATCATCTACTAGGACCCCCAGGTCCTTTTCCATCCTAGATTCCCCCAGAGGTTCTCCCCCCCCCCCCCCCAGTGTATAGATTGCATTCATATTTTTGCCACCCAAATGCATTATTTTACATTTTTCTACATTAAACCTCATTTGCCATGTAGTTGCCCACCCCATTAATTTGTTCAGATCTTTTTGCAAGGTTTCCACATCCTGAGGAGAAGTTATTGCCCTGCTTAGCTTAGTATCGTCTGCAAATACAGATATTGAACTCTTTACCCCATCCTCCAGGTCGTTTATGAACAAAATAAATAGGATTGGTCCCAGCACAGAACCCTGGGGGACCCCACTACCCACCTCTGACCATTACAAGTACTCCCCAATTATGACCACCCTCTGAACTCGCCCTTGTAGCCAGTTTTCAATCCATGTACTCACCCTATGGTCCATACCAACGGACCTTATTTTGTACATTAAACATTTATGGGGAACTGTGTCAAATGCTTTTTCAAAATCCAGATACACCATGTCTACGGGCCTTCCTTTATCTAGATGGCAACTCACCTCCTCATAGAAGGTTTGGCAAGAACGATTCTTCATGAATCCATGCTGATTACTGCTAATGATACCGTTCTCGTTACTAAAATCTTGTATATAGTCCCTTATCATCCCCTCCAAGAGCTTGCATACTATTGATGTTAGGCTAACTGGTCTGCAATTCCTAGGGATGTATTTTGGGCCCTTTTTAAATATTGGTGCTACATTGGCTTTTCTCCAATCACCTGGTACCATTCCAATAGGTAGACTGTCAGTAAAAACTAGGAACAATGGTCTGGCAATTACTTGACTGAGTTCCCTAAGTACCCTCGGATGCAAGCCATCTGGTCCCGGTGATTTAATAATGTTAAGTTTCCCAAGTCTAATTTTAATTCTGTCCTCTGTTAACCATGGAGGTGCTTCCTGTGATGTGTCATAAGGACAAACACTGCAGTTTTGGTTACTGAAGCCCCCACGATTCCCTTGTGAAGATTGAGGAGAAGAATAAATTCAATACCTTCGCCATCTTCCCATCCTTTGTAACCAGATGTCAATCCTCATTCTTTATGGGGCCAATATGCTCTGTCCTCCATTTTTTTTACTGTTTACATACTTAAAGAATTTCTTGGGAATTTTTTGCAGTAATCCGGTACCAGTACTACTGTCCCTATTGGAAATCTTCCAATGGGGACAGTAGTACTGGTGACGCTGGTGACATCCAGGACTCCCTCACTTTTGATGGATTTCACTCTCACCTGTTTGGCTATGGGATAGGAAGTGATGGGAAATCTCCAGAATGGGACAAAGATGGCAAAAAATAGGTAAGGGTTATAACCTTCCCTAAGGCACCATACGCACGAGCTGAATGTTGGGCAGCATCGGCCAGTTCAATAAAAACCATCCGACATTCGACCCGTGTGTACTGCAGCTGGTCCGACAGAAGCCGGCCGGCTTCTGTCAAAGGGGCATGACCAAAAAAGGTCAGCCAATGGCTGAGAGTACTAACCGTAGTATCCTGGTAGGAGAGGGGCTGTCCCCCTGTCAGAACACAATTGAACAGAAGGGTAGATTGCTGTAAAAACATTGGATTGTTAGCACAGCGGCTATGATCGGAGCTGTCAGTTTTTTATTTTCAGCCCGCTGGGTTGAACGAAAAAAAAAAAAACTAGTATTGTGTGCTAAGCTTTACCCTAACCAAAAAGAAAAAAAAAACACTTTTGTTTTTAGTTCTAATTTACAAAGTGCTATAGTCTTTGTCTGAAATTGAATAGGTGTGGCCCTCAGTGAATATAATGTGGCCCTCTTTATTCCATTCAGTTCAGCACAAAGATCAGACTAACCTATAGCGTTCTAGGAATGCATACATGTATACCTTTTTTTTTTTTTAAACAAATGTATGTACTGTATAGTAAAAACAGATCAAAACATCTAGAATAAAACGGAACCCCAAACCATTATATTTTATCTTTTAATGTTTATTTGTAAAATAACAGTATCTAAATAATAAGAAATTATATGAAACATCAGTTTAAACTTGTAAATGTAAAAAAATAAATTTGTCCCAATACTGTTATAAGTGTAGCGCTGGTAGATTTGCGATCTACCATATGTTAGGTAAATTTAGTCCTTTGTTCGTTAAGAAGGTTAGGTTTGCCTTTGTTCCAGCTTGGCTGACGTTGCGTGTGTTTCCATACTGACCGGTGGGTGTCGCTGTTATCACTGGTTAGTGTTGGAAAGGCAACGTGTCGAAGCATAAGGATGCTCTTCTGTCCCGGAGACAACTCAGTGGAGGTGGTCCTTCGAGTTGCATTCTGGGCGAGGGTATTTATGGGACAGACGCAATATTTTGGGGTTCGTTTTACAGCCACCTGCTGGCCCTCCTGGCCGACAGGTATGCATTAGAGAGCTACCTCGTGGTCCTCCGTTCTGGAGGCCCACGTCGCTGTGGCGCCGGGGTGGGCCCAGAAGCTTGTCTGGGGCCTACCACAGCAGTCGAGGAATGGTCCTGAGCTGTCTATCCAGAGTGAAGAAGCTGGACAACCGAGGAGATCCCAGGGGAGGACCCGTCATGGAAGGATCACGCAGCGTGCTGGTCTGGAGAGGGGCCTGGTGACTCGGTTGGAGGACATATCCTAAAGTAACTATACAGCATAGTGTTGCCGGGTTGGCTTAAAGGTTCAGGCACTGTGACTGACATTCATTGCAGAAAAAAACAATACATCCTGTGGCAGAGGTTCGTACAGGTTTATCCCAAACAAGTCTGTGGCAGAGACTTTTGTTTGTGCTACGTACTGGCTGCTAGGCAAGTGAGAGAGGCCTATCCAGGCGAGCAAGGAGTGTGTCCCACGAGGGGAGCGCATTCTATTGTAATATCCAAATTCTACCAGGACATTTGTCTAGAATCTTACAAGAAGATATTTGAGTTTCTTCTGCAGTTTCCTTTCTGCCTCTTTCCTGCTACTTCCTTAGTAAATTGTGTAATAAAGCATTGAGAACGTACTCAAGTGTTGGTGCGTGTATCATCCAGAGGTAAACTCAACGGAACCCTAGACCCGGTGCCGGTGAAACAGAGGGAAGGAGAGTGAAGGTAACAAGCCCGCTTAAACCAGCAGCTTCACCGAGAGTTATTGCTACATGTGAGGGCTCGTTCGGGATTTGTTGACCGTCAATTCTCGCAGCCCAGAGAAGTGTTTTACCGGGAGTTTACGGAGAGAGCTGGACTTTGTAAAAATCTTTCAGGAAGAGAAAAGGTTAAACTTCAGGACTTTATTTCTGAATGCGTAGACAGCGGGCGCCAATGAAGGCCCGGGAGCTACGTGACCAGAAGAACAAGTGGGAGGAGTCTACCCTACTTGCTACCGCGTGGGACGCGTGTATGTGTTTGGCGCCAGAGGAAAAGAGAAGCCTCGTGATCGCGCTGAGAAGATCAGAGTGTGGCCATGTCTTTTCCGGCGATGCAGCCAATTATGGGACCGAGAATGTTCCCTGCAAGCACCGTGATGAATACTGTGCTATCTGGAACCCTGCTTACGGATACTGGAGTTCGTTTGAAGCCGCAGGGGAGGTTTGTCCTGTATACCTCAGGAGATATTGAGGGACTGGGTATGATCTGCCACCGATGTGAAGGATTGGCCGTACATCTCTGTCCATTTGGTCGATGTCCGCAATGTGGAGAGTACTTGTTTGTGGTGGAGCAACTTACCACGTCGCCCCGTGCTTATCGGATAGATTGGGCAGCAGGTATCGCCACAGTAGAAGCTGCTACCGCTACAGAGAGAGAGCGACAAGCCGCCACTTTGCCTGTTGTTGCTGACAATGTTCCGGAGAGAGACACTGCTGCTGTCGTCTCATCAGGGGACATTACTTTGATTTCTGCGTCCACTACACCTATTCCTGTTGTACCTGCTCAAAGGAAGGTGGGATATGTGAAGGCTTCCTGCCGCCGTGGTTGAGGCCTACCTCAAAGGTTACCTGAACCGGAGCTACCAGAGTCCACGTCAGGAACGGGTAAGCCACTGATGGGGAATGTATCTGGGACTGTAAGTAAATATCTACCAGCGGAAGAGTTGGGAGATTCGGAAATAGAATCCATGTCGGATCTTTCCGGGGATGATGACCTATTTGAGACTATGTCACAAGAGCTGTTATGGTCACAAGGTGAAGATATTGCCTCTGCTATGACTTTCCCTGAATGGACAGCCCTGAGTTCTGGGAAGAACACACAGTACTGTTACTGGGACTTTGCCAAAAGTTGCTAGTTCACTACAGACACCGGCTGGGTCTATGGTGAGCAAGTCATTGGATTCCTGTGTACCGCCTGGTATGGGGAGGGACAGACCTTTGCCCAAACTTGCACACTTACAAAGAATGTTGAACAAGCGTGTAGCTGCCGAGTATGGTTTGGAGTTCCCCTGTGTGCCCCAGGATATGATGCAGGTGATTGAAACTAAACAGGAACTTTTGTACAGTGAAGCTGTTTGGGACTACTTGTCTGTGCCTAAGCCCTTCCGAAAGACTGGGTGTTCTGTTAAGAAGGATAAATGTTTTAGTGGATGTTTCATGCACTGGAATTTTGGTCGGCACATCTATGCTGACAAAGTGGTCATTTGCAGGCCCGGAAAGGATGATGTTGTCTATTTCATTACCACAGTGGATAAAACGGGAAAGACACTGACTTTGCCAGATCCCCGGTTTTATTGGTGATTCTGGACAAAAGAACTTTGCAAGTAGTTAGCTAGTTAGTGTCAGTGTAAAGAGATCTGCGTGGATCAAGATCTACATATTCTGTTCAGTGTTTTAAATCCAAGGACTTCTTTTTGCTACCCGGATTTTTCTTTATTTGAAGAGATCATATTACAGGGATGGACTCCTTAAGTTTATTCCGATATGGATAAAAAGGAAGGGAGGCTCATTTTTAAAAAAAAAAAAAAGAGAAAAAAAGATGAGGCTTTGCTCCTGATATTGTACAATATATGTGTGTGTTTAAATATGTTTTCCTTTTCAGGAACAATTGGATCTCCTATCAAGCTGGGAGGCTTTTCAGCTAGGGAGTTACTGTCAATGTTTTTGGACAGACGTTGGGGACAACGTCTACTGTAGTGGGGGGAGTACGTAGCGCTGGTAGATTTGCGATCTACCATATGTTAGGTAAATTTAGTAATTTGTTCGTTAAGAAGGTTAGGTTTGCCTTTGTTCCAGCTTGGCTGACGTTGCGTGTGTTTCCATACTGACTGGTGGGTGTCGCTGTTATTACTGGTTAGTGTTGGAAAGGCAACGTGTCGAAGCATATGGATCCTCTTCTGTCCCGGAGACAACTCGGTGGAGGTGGTCCTCCGAGTTGCATTCTGGGCGAGGGTATTTATGGGAGAGACGCAATATTTTGGGGTTCGTTTTACAGCCACCTGCTGGCCCTCCTGGCCGACAGGTATGCGTTAGAAAGCTACCTCGTGGTCCTCCGTTCTGGAGGCCCACGTCGCTGCGGCACAGGGGTGGGCCCAGAAGCTTGTCTGGGGCCTACCACAGCAGCCGAGGAATGGTCCTGAGCTGTCTATCCAGAGTGAAGAAGCTGGACAACCGAGGAGATCCCAGGGGAGGACCCGTCATGGAAGGATCACGCAGCGTGCTGGTCTGGAAAGGGGCCTGGTGACTCGGTTGGAGGACGTATCCTAAAGTAACTATACAGCATAATGTTGCCGGGTTGGCTTAAAGGTTCAGGCACTGTGACTGACGTTCATTGCAGAAAAAACCAATACATCCTGTGGCAGAGGATCGTACAGGTTTATCCCAAACAAGTCTGTGGCAGAGACTTTTGTTCGTGCTACGTACTGGCTGCTAGGCAAGTGAGAGAGGCCTATCCAGGCAAGCAAGGAGTGTGTCCCACGAGGGGAGCGCATTCTATTGTAAAATCCAAATTCTACCAGGACATTTGTCAAGAATCTTACAAGAAGATATTTGAGTTTCTTCTGCAGTTTCCTTTCTGCCTCTTTCCTGCTACTTCCTTAGTAAATTGTTTAACCACTTCACTACCCGCGTATTGTAATATGACGTCCACAGATGGGATCTCCCATCCTGGCTGGACGTCATATGACAGCCTGGGCTTCCCGGCCATCTAGGGGGCGCGCGCGCGTGCCCGCCGCGTTGCTCGGGACACGGTGCGTGTGCCCGGCGGCCGCGATGTCCGCCGGGCACCCGCGATTGCCCGTTAACCGGGCTGGACCATGGATCTGTGTGTGTAAACACACAGATCCACGTCCTGTCAGTTGAGAGGAGACCGATCTGTGTTCCCAGTACAGAGGAACACTGATCAGTCTCCTCCCCTTGTACGTCCCCACCCCCTACAGTTAGAATCATTCCCTAGGAAACATATTTAACCCCTTGTGTCCCCCTAGTGGTTAACCCCTTCCCTGCCTGTCACATTTATACAGTAATCAATGCAATTTTATAGCACGGATCGCTGTATAAATGTGAATGGTCCCAAAAATGTGTCAAAAGTGTCCGATGTGGAACGCCAAGGGGCACCGGAGAGAGCAGACTGATACCGCTGTAAGTACACTTTTTGCTACCACTTACCACAATCAACACAGCATACAACTCCTGACACTTATTGCAGACCTGATTAGAAATTAACAGATATGCGCTGTGCACCGAAGTGGACATATACAGATCAAACTGCTAGATTTAAATACTCTTCGCACTAGCCCATTTATTCACTCAGTGAGCCAGATGGAAGACCCGCCAAGGAACTGTGAGTTGTATCCTTACTACGAGAGTCAAGTTTAGCCTAATGCCGCGTACACACGGTCGGACTTTCTGGCATACTTGGTCCGGCGGACCAGAGTGTGCCGGACAATCCGCCCGTGTGTGGGCGGCGGCGGACTTTTCCGGCGGACTTCTTCCCAAAAGCCCGCCGGACCTAGATTTGAAGAAAGTTTCAAATCTTTCCGTCGGACTCAGTTTCGGGCGGAAAGTCCGCTCGTGTGTGTGCTGGTCCGACGGAAAGCCCGCTCGTGTGTAGGCTGGTCCGACAGACCAAATACGACACGAGGGCAGGGTATTGCATCTCGCGCTCGCTGCAATAGGAAAAACAAATCTTCCTATTGCGGCGAGCGCGGGGCATACCAGGCCCTTAGGTCTGGTATGGATTGTAAAGGGAACCCCGCTACGCCGAAAAAACGGCGTGGGGTCCCCCTAAAATCCATATCAGACCCCGATCTGAGCACACAGCCTGGCCGTTCAGGAAAGGGGGTGGGGACGAGCGAGCGCCCCCCCCCCTCCTGAACCGTACCAGGCCGCATGCCCTCAACATGGGGGGGGTGCTTTGGGGGAGGGGGCGCCTTACGGTGCCCCCCCACCACAAAGCACCTTGTCCCCATGTTGATGAGGACAAGGGCCTCTTCCCGACAACCCTGGCCGTTGGTTGTCGGGGTCTGCGGGCGGGCGGCTTATCGGAATCCGGGAGCCCCCTTTAATAAGGGGGCCCCCAGATCCCGGCCCCCCACCCTGTGTGAATGAGTATGGGGTACATGGTACCCCTACCCATTCACCTAGGTAAAGTGTCAATAATAAAACACAACACAGGGTTTTAAAATAATTTATTAAACAGCTCCGGGGGGGGGGGGAATCTTCCTCCGGCTTCGGGGGTCTCCTTCCGTCTTCGGGGGTCCCTCCGGTTCATCTTCTCCCGGCGTCCGGTTGGTTCTTCTCCGCTCTCCGGCCTCTTCTCCCGGTGTCCCAGGTCTTCGGCCGGTCCCTCCACTGTCTTCATGTAGCTCTATTGCCAGCGGAGGTCCGGACTTCTGGGCTTCTTGTCTTCTTGTCTTCTCTTCCCCAGATGTTGACACGACGCTCTCTCCTGCTGGACTGGTCTCCGAGGGCTGCGTTGTGACTTATATAGGCGGAGACCCCGCCCCCTTTTGATGTCACAGTCCCTGGGCATGCTGGGACTGTGACGTTTTAGGGGGCGTGGTCGAGAAGAGGCCCTTGTCCTCATCAACATGGGGACAAGGTGCTTTGTGGTGGGGGGGCACCGTAAGGCGCCCCCTCCCCCAAAGCACCCCCCCCATGTTGAGGGCATGCGGCCTGGTACGGTTCAGGAGGGGGGGGGGGCGCTCGCTCGTCCCCACCCCCTTTCCTGAACGGCCAGGCTGCGTGCTCGGATCGGGGTCTGATATGGATTTTAGGGGGACCCCACGCCGTTTTTTCGGCGTAGCGGGGTTCCCTTTACAATCCATACCAGACCTAAGGGCCTGGTATGCCCCGCAACGGGGCTCGCAAGGTGTCAATCTCGCCGATAAAAGCGGCAAGATTGACATCCTTTGCTAGTCCCGTCGCACCTGAGTCACGTTCAAAATGAACGGACTTGGCCGTGTGTGGGCAAGTCCGTTCATTCTGAAAGTCCGCCGGAACTCCGGCGAAAGTCCGTCGGAAAGACGGGCGGACTTAGCCCGCCGGAAAGTCCAGGCGTGTGTGGGCAAGTCCGTCCGTTTTAAAGTCCGGCGCACCTGGCGGACAAAGTCCGTCGGAAAGTGTGCCAGACCAAGTATGCCGGAAAGTCCGACCGTGTGTACGCGGCATAACAGTCAACAAGCTGATTTTTCCCTTACCCACATTTTTTACTTTAATTTGTTTTCCCCTGACATCTTATGTGGCCCAATATGTTTTTTGAGAAGACGGAGCCCCAGAGAGGGCACAGTCCTGCCCCTTTATTGCAAAGTGCAGCGAGACTTTACCCCACTCAACATCAGAGAATATGATAGTGAGATTGGGAGCCACTGCAATGAACACTTATATACCGCTCCTCCAACACGGAGTGTAACCCGTCAGCACTCTCTAGTGCGGTGGCCCCAATTACTCACATGTTTATGGCTTTACCATGCAAAGTTTTGTATTTCCTTGTTGGGGATTTTCAGCCGGTTTGGGGATGATGCCTGCAACAGTTGGGGAGGTTGTAAGGCGGGGTGGGGGGTGGTGGGGGGGACAGTTCAACCATTGAACAGATTTGTATGTGTTATAACCAGATGGTACACCAACCAAAGTTGGACATTGTTGTTGCAGACATTAAACGTTAAGCTATACCTAGTAAAGTGTACACTAAATATACATTACAGACATCTGAGAAGGCTAACCAAAAAACTAGATGTATATATGATGGCTGAAATACGTTGCTGTATAGAAGGGAACACATGGGGACTCTAAAGTTTCTTACCTGGAATGTGCGGGGCTTGCGTGAGAAGATAAAATGCTCGGCGGCCCTCACGTTCCTTAAAAAACAACACGCTGACATCCTAGTCTTAGTGGAGACTCATGTGGAAGGGAGATTGCAAATGGCTCTTCGCCGACCTTGGGTCGGATGGGATTTCATTCAACCTACACATCACACGCACGTGGAGTATCAGTTTTGGTGGCCAAATCAGTACAATTTGAAAAGTGTCCGATGTGTCCGCCATAATGTCACAGTCATGAAAAAAAATTGCGATCGCCGCTATTACTAGTAAAAAAAATAAATAAATTATTATTTTTTTAAAATGCCATAAATATATCCCGTATTTTGTAGACGTTATAACTTTTGCGCAAACCAATCAATATACGCTTATTGCGATTTTTTTTTACCAAAAATATGTAGAAGAATAGGTATCGGCCGAAACTGAGGAAAATTTTTTTTTTTTAAATTGGGATATTTATTATAGCAAAAAGTAAAAAATATTGTGTTTTTTTCAAAATTGTCGCTCTTCTTTTGTTTATAGCGCAAAAAATAAAAACCGCAGAGGTGATCAAATATCACTAAAAGAAAGCTCTATTTGTGGGGAAAAAAGGACGTCAATTTTGTTTGGGTACAACGTCGCACGATCGCGCAATTGTCATTTAAAGTGCGACAGCGCTGAAAACTAAAAATTGGTCTGGGAAGGAAGGGGGTGAAAATGCCCTGTATTGAACCGGTTAATAAAGCATTGAGAACGTACTCAAGTGTTGGTGCGTGTATCGTCCAGAGGTAAACTCAACGGAACCCTAGACCCGGTGCCGGTGAAGCAGAGGGAAGGAGAGTGAAGGTAACAAGCCCGCTTAAACCAGCAGCTCCACCGAAAGTTATTGCTACATAAGTTTCATCCAAATAATTTACTGTTTATTCTGCTGCTGTACAGCTGCATATTCAATAATTAACTGCTTACTGTACTCAGAATTGCTCTCCCATAATAGTGCATAATTAAAAATGTTTTCTACACTATATTAAAAATAAATACAATCATATATATTGACGGTACATCTGTTTTTGTTTTACAGGTTCCAGAAGACTACAGCTTAGGCTTCATTCATATAAAAGATAAAGCTTTAAAGTATTAGAAAAAATGGATAATGTGGGCTAGTGACAAAGTTAACATATGCACCATTATCGCTGAATAAGACATATATATACAGGAAAGTTTTTTGGTGGGATTTTTAGCGATGCTTAGATCATAAATAGTACCAAAGAATGGTTAAAATGTAACAGATTTTTATTTATACATCATCATTAAAAAGTAACACACATATAAAAGGAGGACGGAGGGAGGTGAACAGATTGTCAATGTATCACATTACACATGGTATAAAGAAAGTAAGTGATGGTATGATGTATATTATACCAAAATGTTTTGCCCTAATGGACTTCCTCAGGGGATTAGTTCAGACAATCAACACTAAAAAAAAAGAAAAACAATACAGTGACAGAAAAAAAATAAACTTAGTAAACACCAAAATAATATATCCAAAATAAATGAAACAATGTGCATATATGTATAGAAATATACATTCACCATGTCTAAATGTTTGTTCGCTTACCCAAGCCAAGCCTCCACACTGCCAAATTAAAGAACCATATGGGGTGCCATGGACAGAACTAGAACAATCCATGTGGCCGCAGGAGGCCCACAAAGACTCAGCTATAATATATACAATATTTTACTAAGGAAACATGGATATCAAAAACTGCAGAATTATATAATAGACAATCTCCAAACCAAGACATTTAGAAGAATTGAAGTGGTAAGCCAGAAAACCGGCTAAAATCAAGGGAACAGAAGAGAAGAAAAAAGAGGAGTAAAGATACTCTTTATAGTTAGTTGCACAGGATTTTATCAATAGTGTTTTAGTCAGCCCATGTAGCAAAGAGCAACATATTAGACAATAAACACAATAGTGCAAAAGTTAGACCTAGATTGTTTAGGCAGTGATTATACAAATCACTAACATGTAAGGCTGCTGAACGCCAATGTGCTAATGAAGCATCAAATCGGCAGCAATACAGCACTTGTATCATTCATATATAAGGAAGACATTCCACAGTAGGGGATATGAAAGCTACAATAGTTCCACATACTGAGGTTTAATACCAGAGTCAGAGGCAACAGAAAGAACTTGTAATCAATAGATTCAATACCTTGATAAACACCGCGTGTGCAATGGTGGCCCTCGGGCTTCCCGTCAGCTGGAAGACGGGAACGCCGGCTGTATAAACCCCCCATCTAGTCAGCGTCATAAGTCATAGATCAGAATGCTGATGCTCAGAGCCCGAAGATCTGTCGGTTCCTACAGAGACTTTAAGCACTTAACACTTTAACCACTTCAGCCCCGGACCATTTGGCTGGCAAAAGACCAGAGCACTTTTTGCGATTTGGCACTGCGTCGCTTTAACTGACAATTGCCCGGGGGTGAGATGTAGCTCCCAAACAAAATTGAGGGTCTTTTTTTCCCCACAAATAGAGCTTTCTTTTGGTGGTATTTGATCACCTCTGCGTTTTTTATTTTTTGCGCTATAAACAAAAAAAGAGAGACAATTTTGAAAAAAATGCATTATTTTTAACTTTTTGCTATAATAAATATCCCCAAAAAATACATAAAAAAAAATTTTTTTCCTCAGTTTAGGCCGATACGAATTCTTCTACATATTTTTGGTAAAATAATCGCAATAAGCGTTTATTGATTGGGTTGCGCAAAAGTTATAGCATCTACAAAATAGGGGATAGTTTTATGGCATTTTTATTAATAATTTTTTTTTTTACAAGTAATGGCGGCGATGAGCGATTTTTATCATGACTGCAACATTATGGCGGACAGTTCGGACACTTTTGGCACTATTTTGGGACCATTCACATTTATACAGCGATCAGTGAGATTAAAAATGCATTGATTACTGTGTAAATGTGACTGGCAGTGAAGGGATTAACCAGGAGTGGGCGCTGTAGGGGTTAAGTGTGTCCTACGGAGTGATTCTAACTGTGGGGGGGATGGGCTATGTCGGACATGACACTGATCACCGCTCCCGATTACAGGGAGCTGTGATCAGTATCAGTGTCACTAGGCAGAACAGGGAAATGCTTGTTAACATCAGCATTTCCCCGTTCTGCCTCTCCGTGAAACGATCGCGGGTATCCCCGCGGACTCGATACCCGCGATCGTCTCACGGAGAGGCAGAATGGGGAAATGCGATCACACCCACAAGCCGCTTCTTAAAATAATTTTAGTAAATATAAACTGCTAAACAGGGGCGGACTGACCATTCGGGCATTCGGCCATTGCCTGAGGGCCCCATGCCACTAAGGGGCCCCATCAGGGTTGCCAGCCTCAATAAAACCAGGGACAGTATGTAAAAATCTGTGTTTTTTTTAAAATCCCAAGATTATAGCTGCCCCGCCTCTCCAGTACCTTTTCAGTGTGTGTATGTGTATTCTGCGTGTGTATACTGTGTGTGTATATTGTGTGTCTGTGTGTGTGTGTACTGTATGTGTTTGTGTGTGTATACTGTGTGGCCCCATAATCTATTGCCTGGGGGCCCCATAATTTCCTATTGCCTGGGGGCCCCATAATCTCCTATTGCCCGGGGGCCCCATAATCTTCTCCTATTCCCTGGGGGCCCTATAATCTTCTATTGCCTGGGGGCCCCATGAGTTGTCAGTCCGCCCCTGCTGCTAAATACCTTTTATCATCAGCAGTATAAAGCAGTCTTCTGATTTCTAGCAGTGTCTGGTTAAAGCTTGTAGGAGGAGTTTTCATTCACCTCTGACTGTCCTATGAGACTGCATAACCCTTGGACCTTTGTCTGGACAGTGCTGATTGGCCCTGTGCTGATCACATGCACTCTCCCAAAAAAAAAAAAAAAAAAACTCTCTAGCAATACACATCAAACTGAGTATGAGTACATGCAGAGTGACTCCAAAGGCTCTGTACTAACAAGAGACGGATTGGAGACAGTGGAAGAAGGGGAGGATCAGAGAACACAGGATCAAACAGCCTTTTTACACAATCCGGGGGATTAACCCCTTAGGTTCCACAGTGAGTATAACAAGCATGCTTTACTGCATATACAGTTTGGTTTTACTGTTGTGTGTTTAGTAACACTTTAAAGCAGAATATATTAAAAGATAGGATAACAATCATTGGAGAAGGCCTCTCTCCTTCCTTTATGTATTGCCAGATATAAATAGAACTACCACCCAGATAATGTTTAACGATTAACGTTCAATATTGGTCTCATCATTTCAGTGTCACACCTTACTGTAATAGGGCGTACACACGGTCGGACTTTGTTCGGACATTCCGACAACAAAATCCTAGGATTTTTTCCGACGGATGTTGGCTCAAACTTGTTTTGTCTACACACGGTCGCACAAAGTTGTCGGAAAATCCGATCGTTCTAAACGCGGTGACGTAAAACACGTACGTCGGGACTATAAACGGGGCAGTGGCCAATAGCTTTCATCTCTCTATTTATTCTGAGCATGCGTGGCACTTTGTCCGTCGGATTTGTGTACACACGATCGGAATTTCCGACAACGGATTTTGTTGTCGGAAAATTTTATCTCCTGCTCTCCAACTTTGTGTGTCAGAAAATCCGATGGAAAATGTCCGATGGAGCCCACACACGGTCGGAATTTCCGACAACACGCTCCGATCGGACATTTTCCATCGGAAAATCCGACCGTGTGTACGGGGCATTAAAGTGAATATTCTCTTTCAATAATGTTTATTGAGTTTAACAGGTAGAAAATACAATGTACATTCCGAAAATATTGAAAAATAGAAACATATCTTGGCCAACATGGCCTATGAGACTTTACAAAAAGAAAATGTCAACTCCATTATCCCAGTATGTAGTGTACCATGGTTGGTTAAGTGTTTACTTCTAACTCTGCCTGATTTCACTCTCATACAAAGTTAGGCATTATAAAAAATATCATAACTTGGAGTTATAGCTGTTTATATATATATATATATATATATATATATATATATATATATATATATATATATTGTCCCTAGAATTGTCTCAGCATTACTTATTTAAGTGTCGGAGAGAAGGTGTTAGGCATGAGTCGCACCAGCCACCCCCTTTGGGATCACGCTGTGGATGGGGTGAACCCAACCACTCCCTTCCGCACCATATGACCATGAGGCCATTTACCGCACACTGGTCTCTCTTATAAGATACTAGGAAAACAACAATGGAAAGGAAGACCTGTGTAGAAGAAGGGAGGAGAGAGAAAAAGAAAGAAGAGGAAGAAGTGAAAAAGAAGGGGGGGGGAGTGCACCCCTGTTGATCTCTATTTAGCTCTACTAATGACTCATAAACCTTTAGACAGATATTTCAACCACGGTTCCCAGATCCTATCAAAGGCTGGCTGTTTATCCAGTAAGATCGCTGAGAGGCGTTCATTAATCATGATCCACGACAACTTCGCTTTCACCAAATCGAAAGGGATCAAGGGCGTTCTCCAAGATCTAGCTACTGCTATCCTGGACGCCGTAAAGATAAAAGATGTGAGTTTTTTTGTGTGTCCAGGCACTCCCTCCACTTGGCTTCACAACAGCGCCTGTTGTGGTGATTTAGTCAGATTTACTTGGGTTAGTGAGTAGATAAAATTATAAATGCGTATCCAAAATTGTCTGACTTTAGGGCATGTCCACCACGTATGGTATATTGTGCCTTCTTTACCACATCCCTTGAAACATAGTGGGGAGCTGCCTGGGATGTATGGCGCTAGTCTTGCTGGTACCATGTACCATCGCAATAGGACTTTATAATTCGACTCTATTAGTGAGGTATTGATATATGATTTTGAGGCAGATAGTGCAATTTTTGTCAGTTTTCAGGGATCACCTAAAAGTGGATAAATTTGGAGACCGTCTGACAGATTGGGGTAGGGAATGCTAGAGGATGGGCGAAGCTCGGGAGAAGTCCTGGAGGTGGATATGGGAGGAGGTGATGAGGGAGCTAGAGAGCAGGAGGTCTTGGGAGGAATGAAGAGGGCGCTTAGGTTGGTATTTTGGGACTAGGCTAGTGATGTAGCTGGGGGCAGAGTTGTGGATGGCTTTGTAACTTATTGTTAGTATTTTGAATTTAATTTGTTGGGCGAGTGGCAGCCAATGGAGGGATTGGCAGAGAGGGGTAGCAGACACTGAGCAGTTTGGCAGCAGCATTCATGATGGACTGAAGGGGGGATAGTCTATTTAAAGGTAAGCCAATGAGGAGGGAGTTGCCGTAGGTGAGAGATAACCAGGGAGTGAATCAGGAGCTTTGTGGTTTCATTGATTAGAAAGGGACGTAGTTTAGAGATGTTGCGGAGGTTGAGGCGGCAAGCTTTGGAAAGTGATTGGATGTGGGGCCAAAAGGAGAGTTCAGAGTCCAGGACAACACCTAGCATGCTGACATGTGGGGATGGGTGGATGTTTGTGCCATTGCTCTTGACAGAGAAGTCAGGGGAAGAGGCATGTGGGGGAGGAAATATTATAAGCTCGGTTTTGGACAGGTTGAGTTTGAGGAAGTGGTGTGACATCTAAACAGATATGTCTGTTAGTAAGTTAGTGATGCGTGAGGAGACTGATGGAGTGAGTTGAGGGGTGGAGAGATAGATTTGGGCGTCGTCAGCGTAGAGAAAGTCGTGAGATGCTATCAGCTGACCCAGGGAAGAGGTGTAGATTGAAAATAAAAGAGGTCCAAGAACAGAACTTTGGAGGACCCTGACGGAGAAGGGAAGAGGAGTGGAGGAAGTAGAAGTAGTAAACATAATTTTAATTTAAAAAAAAAAAAGTTTACAATCACTCTTAGTAAATCAGTTGCATGGAATGGAATTCAAAAGTTCTGTAGAAAACTTAGGGTAACAGTGACCTAGCTAGTTGTGCCCATTGTATTCCAACTCTCTGCATTCATACCTTGCACTGATTAGAGCCAAGCCTGAAACAGCTGTATATAAGTTGGAATAATTTGCTCTTTACATTAACCTCCCTGGCGGTATGATTATTTCGGATTTTAGGTGCTGAAAGCGGTACAATTATTTTGCATGGAAATTTGGCGTTTTATATTGTAGGTCTGTAATTCTTAACAATAACACACTTAACCACTTAAGGACCGCCTCACGCCGATGTACGTCGGCAAGGCGGCACGGGCAGGCAAAATCACGTACCTGTACGTGATTTGCCTCCCGCGGGTGGGGGGTCCGATCGGACCCCCCCCCCCGTTGCCCGAGGCGGTCCCGTTTTGTTCCCCGGCGATCGAAGGTGAGGGGGAGGCCATCCGTTCGTGCCCCCCCCCCCTCGCGATCGCCGCCGGCCAATGGGAACATTCCTTTGCTGCTGTATGCTAAACAGCAGCAAAGGAAATGATGTCATCTCCCCTCGGCTCGGTAGTTTCCGTTCCAGCGCCGAGGGGAGAAGACATCAATGTGAGTGCACAACACACACACAGTAGAACATGCCAGGCATACAAAACACCCCGATCCCCCCCCCCCGATCGCCCCCCGATCACCCCCCAATCACCCCCCCCCTGTCACAAACTGACACCAAGCAGGTTTTTTTTTTCTGATTACTGTATTGGTGACAGTTTGTGACAGTTACAGTGTTAGCACAGTTACTGTTACCCCCCTGTAGGTCTAGGGTACCCCCCTAACCCCCCCTAATAAAGTTTTAACCCCTTGATCACCCCCCGTCACCAGTGTCACTAAGCGATCATTTTTCTGATCGCTGTATTAGTGTCGCTGGTGACGCTAGTTAGGGAGGTAAATATTTAGGTTCGCCTTCAGCGTTTTATAGCGTCAGGGACCCCTATATACTATCTAATAAATGTTTTAACCCCTTGATTGCCCCCTAGTTAACCCTTTCACCACTGATCACCGTATAACCGTTACGGTTGACGCTGGTTAGTTCGTTTATTTTTTATAGTGTCAGGGCACCCGCCGTTTATTACCGAATAAAGGTTTAGCCCCCTAATCGCCCGGCGGTGATATGCGTCGCCCCAGGCAGCGTCAGATTAGTGCCAGTACCGCTAACACCCACACACGCAGCATACGCCTCCCTTAGTGGTATAGTATCTGAACGGATCAATATCTGATCCGATCAGATCTATACTAGCGTCCCCAGCAGTTTAGGGTTCCCAAAAACGCAGTGTTAGCGGGATCAGCTCAGATACCCGCTAGCACCTGCGTTTTGCCCCTCTGCCCAGCCCACCCAAGTGCAGTATCGATCGATCACTGTCACTTACAAAACGCATAACTGCAGCGTTCGCAGAGTCAGGCCTGATCCCTGCGATCGCTAACAGTTTTTTTGGCAGTATTTTGGTGAACTGGCAAGCACCGGCCCCAGACAGCGTCAGGTTAGCGCCAGTACCACTAACACCCACGCACGCACCGTACACCTCCCTTAGTGGTATAGTATCTGAACGGATCAATATCTGATCCGATCAGATCTATACTAGCGTCCCCAGCAGTTTAGGGTTCCCAAAAACGCAGTGTTAGCGGGATCAGCCCAGATACCTGCTAGCACCTGCGTTTTGCTCCTCCGCCCGGCCCAGCCCAGCCCACCCAAGTGCAGTATCGATCGATCACTGTCACTTACAAAACACTAAACGCATAACTGCAGCGTTCGCAGAGTCAGGCCTGATCCCTGCGATCGCTAACAGTTTTTTTGGTAGCATTTTGGTGAACTGGCAAGCACCAGCCCCAGGCAGCATCAGGTTAGCGCCAGTAGCGCTAACACCCACGCACGCACCGTACACCTCCCTTAGTGGTATAGTATCTGTACGGATCAATATCTGATCCGATCAGATCTATACTAGCGTCCCCAGCAGTTTAGGGTTCCCAAAAACGCAGTGTTAGCGGGATCAGCTCAGATACCCGCTAGCACCTGCGTTTTGCCCCTCTGCCCAGCCCACCCAAGTGCAGTATCGATCGATCACTGTCACTTACAAAACGCATAACTGCAGCGTTCGCAGAGTCAGGCCTGATCCCTGCGATCGCTAACAGTTTTTTTGGCAGTATTTTGGTGAACTGGCAAGCACCGGCCCCAGACAGCGTCAGGTTAGCGCCAGTACCACTAACACCCACGCACGCACCGTACACCTCCCTTAGTGGTATAGTATCTGAACGGATCAATATCTGATCCGATCAGATCTATACTAGCGTCCCCAGCAGTTTAGGGTTCCCAAAAACGCAGTGTTAGCGGGATCAGCCCAGATACCTGCTAGCACCTGCGTTTTGCTCCTCCGCCCGGCCCAGCCCAGCACACCCAAGTGCAGTATCGATCGATCACTGTCACTTACAAAACACTAAACGCATAACTGCAGCGTTCGCAGAGTCAGGCCTGATCCCTGCGATCGCTAACAGTTTTTTTGGTAGCATTTTGGTGAACTGGCAAGCACCAGCCCCAGGCAGCATCAGGTTAGCGCCAGTAGCGCTAACACCCACGCACGCACCGTACACCTCCCTTAGTGGTATAGTATCTGTACGGATCAATATCTGATCCGATCAGATCTATACTAGCGTCCCCAGCAGTTTAGGGTTCCCAAAAACGCAGTGTTAGCGGGATCAGCTCAGATACCCGCTAGCACCTGCGTTTTGCCCCTCTGCCCAGCCCACCCAAGTGCAGTATCGATCGATCACTGTCACTTACAAAACGCATAACTGCAGCGTTCGCAGAGTCAGGCCTGATCCCTGCGATCGCTAACAGTTTTTTTGGCAGTATTTTGGTGAACTGGCAAGCACCGGCCCCAGACAGCGTCAGGTTAGCGCCAGTACCACTAACACCCACGCACGCACCGTACACCTCCCTTAGTGGTATAGTATCTGAACGGATCAATATCTGATCCGATCAGATCTATACTAGCGTCCCCAGCAGTTTAGGGTTCCCAAAAACGCAGTGTTAGCGGGATCAGCCCAGATACCTGCTAGCACCTGCGTTTTGCTCCTCCGCCCGGCCCAGCCCAGCCCACCCAAGTGCAGTATCGATCGATCACTGTCACTTACAAAACACTAAACGCATAACTGCAGCGTTCGCAGAGTCAGGCCTGATCCCTGCGATCGCTAACAGTTTTTTTGGTAGCTTTTTATTGAACTGGCAAGCACCAGCGGCGTAGTACAGCCCGGTCGTAGTCAAACCCGCACTGCAGTAACACTTGGTGACGTGGCGAGTCCCATAAGTGCAGTTCAAGCTGGTGAGGTGGCAAGCACAAGTAGTGTCCCGCTGCCACCAAAAAGACAAACACAGGCCCGTCGTGCCCATAGTGCCCTTCCTGCTGCATTCGCCAATTCTAATTGGGAACCCACTACTTCTGCAGCGCCCGTACTTCCCCCATTCACATCCCCAACCAAATGCAGTCGGCTGCATGAGAGGCATTTTTATGTCCTCCCGAGTACCCCTACCCAACGAACCCCCCCAAAAAAGATGTTGTGTCTGCAGCAATCGCGTATATAGGCATGACACCCGCTATTATTGTCCATCCTGTCCTGACAATCCTGGTCTTTGCATTGGTGAATGTTTTGAACGCTACCATTCACTAGTTGAGTATTAGCGTAGGGTACAGCATTCCACAGACTAGGCACACTTTCACAGGGTCTCCCAAGATGCCATCGCATTTTGAGAGACCCGAACCTGGAACCGGTTACAGTTACAAAAGTTAGTTACAAAAAAAGTGTCAAAAAAAAAAATCTATAAAATAAAAAAAAATAGTTGTCGTTTTATTGTTCTCTCTCTCTCTATTCTCTCTCTATTGTTCTGCTCTTTTTTACTGTATTCTATTCTGCAATGTTTTATTGTTGTTATGTTTTATCTTGTTTGCTTTTCAGGTATGCAATTTTTTATACTTTACCGTTTACTGTGCTTTATTGTTAACCATTTTTTTGTCTTCAGGTACGCCATTCACGACTTTGAGTGGTTATACCAGAATGATGCCTGAAGGTTTAGGTATCATCTTGGTATCATTCTTTTCAGCCAGCGGTCGGCTTTCATGTAAAAGCAATCCTAGTGGCTAATTAGCCTCTAGACTGCTTTTACAAGCCGTGGGAGGGAATGCCACCCCCCCACCGTCTTCCGTGTTTTTCTCTGGCTCTCCTGTCTCAACAGGGAACCTGAGAATGCAGCCGGTGATTCAGCCAGCTGACCATAGAGCTGATCAGAAACCAGAGTGGCTCCAAACATCTCTATGGCCTCAGAAACCGGAAGCTACGAGCATTTTATGACTTATTTCGCCGGATGTAAATAGCGCCATTGGGAAATTGGGGAAGCATTTTATCACACCGATCTTGGTGTGGTCAGATGCTTTGAGGGCAGAGGAGAGATCTAGGGTCTAATAGACCCCAATTTTTTCAAAAAAGAGTACCTGTCACTACCTATTGCTATCATAGGGGATATTTACATTCCCCGAGATAACAATAAAAATGATTAAAAAAAAAAAATATGAAAGGAACAGTTTAAAAATAAGATAAAAAAAGCAAAAAAATAATAAAGGGAAAAAAAAAAAAAAAAAAAGCACCCCTGTTGCCCCCTGCTCTCGCGCTAAGGCGAACGCAAGCGTCGGTCTGTCGTCAAACGTAAACAGCAATTGCACCATGCATGTGAGGTATCACCACGAAGGTCAGATCGAGGGCAGTAATTTTTGCAGTAGACCTCCTCTGTAAATCTAAAGTGGTAACCTGTAAAGGCTTTTAAAGGCTTTTAAAAATGTATTTATTTTGTTGCCACTGCACGTTTGTGCGCAATTTTAAAGCATGTCATGTTTGGTATCCATGTACTCGGCCTAAGATCATCTTTTTTATTTCATCAAACATTTGGGCAATATAGTGTGTTTTAGTGCATTAAAATTCAAAAAAGGGTCTTTTTTCCCCAAAAAATGCGTTTGAAAAATCGCTGCGCAAATACTGTGTGTAGGGCATTTTCTTTAAAAAAATATATAATGTTTGGGGGTTCAAAGTAATTTTTTTGCAAAAAAAAAAAACTTTTTCATGTAAACAATAAGTGTCAGAAAGGGCTTTGTCTTCAAGTGGTTAGAAGAGTGGGTGATGTGTGACATAAGCTTCTAAATGTTGTGCATAAAATGCCAGGACAGTTCAAAAACCCCCCAAATGACCCCATTTTGGAAAGTAGACACCCCAAGCTATTTGCTGAGAGGCATGTCGAGTCCATGGAATATTTTATATTGCGACACAAGTTGCGGGAAAGAGACAAATTTTTTTTTTTTTTGCACAAAGTTGTCACTAAATGATATATATTGCTCAAACATGCCATGGAAATATGTGAAATTACACCCCAAAATACATTCTGCTGCTTCTCCTGAGTACGGGGATACCACATGTGTGAGACTTTTTGGGAGCCTAACCGCGTACGGGACCCTGAAAACCAAGCACCGCCTTCAGGCTTTCTAAGGGCGTGAGTTTTTGATTTCACTCTTCACTGCCTATCACAGTTTCGGAGGCCATGGAATGCCCAGGTGGCACAAAACCCCCCCAAATGACCCCATTTTGGAAAGTAGACACCCCAAGCTATTTGATGAGAGGTATAGTGAGTATTTTGCAGACCTCACTTTTTGTCACAAAGTTTTGAAAATTGAAAAAAGAAAAAAAAATGTTTTTTCTTGTCTTTCTTCATTTTCAAAAACAAATGAGAGCTGCAAAATACTCACCATGCCTCTCAGCAAATAGCTTGGGGTGTCTACTTTCCAAAATGAGGTCATTTGGGGGGGTTTTGTGCCACCTGGGCATTCCATGGCCTCCGAAACTGTGATAGGCAGTAAAGAGTGAAATCAAAAATTTTCACCCTTAGAAATCCTGAAGGCGGTGATTGAATTTCGGGGCCCCGTACGCGGCTAGGCTCCCAAAAAGTCCCACACATGTGGTATCCCCATACTCAGGAGAAGCAGCTAAATGTATTTTGGGGTGCAATTCCACATATGCCCATGGCCTGTGTGAGCAATATATCATTTAGTGACAACTTTTTGTAAATATTTTTTTTTTTTTGTCATTATTCAATCACTTGGGACAAAAAAAAAAAAAATATTCAATGGGTTCAACATGCCTCTCAGCAATTTCCTTGGGGTGTCTACTTTCCAAAATGGGGTCATTTTGGGGGGTTTTGTGCCACCTGGGCATTCCATGGCCTCCGAAACTGTGATAGACAGTGAAGAGTGAAATCAAAAATTTACACCCTTAGAAATCCTGAAGGCGGTGATTGGTTTTCGGGGCCCCGTACGCGGCTAGGCTCCCAAAAAGTCCCACACATGTGGTATCCCCATACTCAGGAGAAGCAGCTGAATGTATTTTGGGGTGCAATTCCACATAGGCCCATGGCCTGTGTGAGCAATATATAATTTAGTGACAACTTTTTGTAAATATTTTTTTTTTTTTGTCATTATTCAATCACTTGGGACAAAAAAAAATAAATATTCAATGGGTTCAACATGCCTCTCAGCAATTTCCTTGGGGTGTCTACTTTCCAAAATGGGGTCATTTGGGGGGGTTTTGTACTGCCCTGCCATTTTAGCACCTCAAGAAATGACATAGGCAGTCATAAACTAAAAGCTGTGTAAATTACAGAAAATGTACCCTAGTTTGTAGACGCTATAACTTTTGCGCAAACCAATAAATATACGCTTATTGACATTTTTTTTACCAAAGACATGTGGCCAAATACATTTTGGCCTAAATGTATGACTAAAATTGAGTTTATTGGATTTTTTTTATAACAAAAAGTAGAAAATATCATTTTTTTTTCAAAATTTTCGGTCTTTTTCCATTTATAGCGCAAAAAATAAAAACCGCAGAGGTGATCAAATACCATCAAAAGAAAGCTCTATTTGTGGGAAGAAAAGGACGCAAATTTTGTTTGGGTACAGCATTGCATGACCGCGCAATTAGCAGTTAAAGCGACGCAGTGCCAAATTGGAAAAAGACCTCTGGTCCTTAGGCAGCATGATGGTCCGGGGCTCAAGTGGTTAAATCTGTCCAAACAAGAGTCTAGTAGATATCCCGGGTATGATAAAGTTTGAAACACAAAAACATAAATTATAATATAATAAATAAAAATAAATAATTAAAAAAATAAAAATAAATAGTAATAAAATAAATTTCCCCACGATTCACTATCGCTCAGTTCTGCAAGTGTTCTAATTTACTATCGCTGTTTTCTAGCTGGTCTAAAGCCACTTTTGACGTAAAGGGACACTTTTTGGTTGCTATGGACAATCTCCAGTTTCCAGGCAGAAAGAAAAGTATATATCACATAAAACTGCATGCAGGGCATGGGCCAAAGCACTGGGGACAAAAGGGATGTGAAATAATTTCATACAGTACTGTAATCTGTAAGATTACAGTACTGTATGTTATGATTTTTACTTTTTTTTAAATTTGCCGCCAGGCTCCGCCCCCGTGCGTCGCGGCGCTCGCAGGGAACGGAGCCTGGCAAGGAGAGGCTTCGGAGGAGGACGGAGCCCACGGACACTGCGGGGGACATCGCAGGATCCCGGGGACAAGGTAAGTAAAGCCACACCAGGATCCTGCGATGTAATCCCGAGTGTGGCTCGGGGTACCGCTAATGGTCCTGAATTTTAACCCCGAGCCACACTCGGGAAAACCGCCAGGGAGGCTACGCAATGTTTATGTAGTTAATATAGAGTCGCAGTTTGTGGCCATAAAAGTAATGATTTGCAATGCTCCACTCACTGTCCTACAATGAAAAACCCTTGTTTTTTGGCTTTGTCAGGCATGATGATTTATAAATAATTACCTTATGATATCGTACTTTGCAATGCATTAGAGGTAAGACTTTTAAGCTTTTTTGGCTTTACTCCCTTATAAACGGACTTTCCCCCTAGGCAGTTGATTCCCAATCCCCTGGCCATACACTATGTGAATTTTTTCTGGTCCTCGCCAAAATTCACGCAGTGGGTGGCCCTATTCCAACTCTCCCACTTGACATTCTTTGATTGAAAGATCGAACTGGAATGAATCCAACAACCAATTAGATGCAGCTGCCTTTTCGGATATTCTGACAGCCTCTGGCATCAGAATACAATAACAATACATCTGCGTGGTAAAAGGGCTTTTTCACACAGGCTCTGTTTAGCATGAGATTTGTGAGCAGATCCCCTGCTAAACTGGAGCTGAATGGGATGGACATAACATTTTTTACATCCGTGAGCATTCAATTTGTGACCGCATTTACACAGAGGACAGATGTGGACCCATGATGGCTCTATGGCCGGCCAAATGTAAACGGACTTGTGTCTGGTTACATCAGGTTATTTCCAATCCATCACATTCAGGTCTGGAAAAGCGGAAAAAAAATGTAGTCCTTTTCTATCATTTTTTTTCTGGACCTGGATGGACCAGAAAAAAAACGGACACAAGTCTGATTACATCAGCCTGACCATAGACCCACATGGAGCTTACAATCAGCTCCACCTGAAAACGAACAGGCAGATCCGATGGGAAAGCTTGTGGGAAAGGGCTCTAACATGGATGAAGAAAGCTATCTCCATATGGCAAGCTATAGACTGACCAAATAGCTTGAAACAGTTGTGATCAAGTTGTACTACATGACGACTATGTTGTTCTGCTATATAGCCCTGGTTTTGAACGTACAATGAGCCAAGGAAATAAAGGGATGATTATAGAAAAAAAAAATCACAGTATTATAAGTGTTGAAACTTTACAGCGATTGATGTAATCTGTAATCACATTTTGTAATTTTATTTATAATCTTTGCTTTGTAGACCCATATACAGACTTCCTTCTCTTCTATACCATTATCTCATGATATCATGTAACGTGTTTGGGTTGTACAGTCTTTTTTATCTTCCTCTACCGGCTGGCATTTCTGTTAAAATGATTGAACCTCAGAGATAATGTCTTTGTCTTTAGCGACAAAACATCGATGTGACCACTCTACAGTTTGTAACAGATGATAGTAATACCGCAAACACGATACAGCTAGAGATGAGAACAATATGGACCCTTCTACAATGTTATTGAAAATGAAAATTTACATTATTTTAAAATAACTTTAGCATTCATTATTGGATTTTAATGAGGTATTGTATTTGATATTATTTTATCAGTTACAGTGTACAGTATGTATGGTGTGAGTATCCTGGCTGACTATACTATTTTAGAAAACAAATGTAATTGCTTACTGTATTGGTTAAACCTATAGTTGCTGTGCAATAATACTGCAATAAAAACATTATTATATGAAAACTATGTTTAGATTTCTGCACACAACCTATTTATGAAGAATTTCTGTACACAATTAGGCAGAAAGGGAAGTGTCAGCACCATGAGTCAATCAGGCCATAGTGGATTACAGAATGCCATCTTAATAATGTAACTCAGGCTGTGAAGTCTAAAGAGAGATTTATTTATAGAGATTTAGTACAGGCAGCACCAATGGCATTTCCTTAGTTCATAGTCCAATAAGCACATTGGGGGTAACACAGAAAGCGCCAGTCAGTGGCCTCACTGTGTTGGTGCCGACCGCACCCGAGTGACACCCCCCAGAGGGTTGACACTAAGTACAGGGGCATAGTTAAGGGAGGGTCAGAGGGGTTCAACCCCCCCAGAGCGACCATCCACAGTCCTGCAGTCTGTCTCCTCCATGCACTGATATGCAGTACAGTGAGAGAGCATACTTGACAATTGCCACTTTGCCAGCTGTCCCGCAGCTATGTTCTGGGATCCTAGCCATGGGGACAGCAACAGTGATGTCTACCAACAGACATCACTTGGCAGAACATGCCAAGCATGCAGCAAGATACCAGGTACTAGAACGCTGCATTCCAGTACCCCGCAATGATAGGAACACTGTACTGTGGGAGGAGATGTCTCCGCCCACAGTACAAGGAAAGTGCCGGCCTGGAGGAAGAGAGAGCAGCGTAGGAACCTCAGATCAGTTAAGTTATCTAAAATTGGGCAGGAGGCTTGGATTGAATGGCATTTCAATTTAACCCACCCATGACCACCAAGGCTGGGGGGGTGGGTTAACTTTCGCTATATGACCACAAATGCAGATGGGGGGTTGGTGGATTAAAATTTCACTGCCTAGACCAGCAATGCAAAACAGGGATGTGGTTTACTTTCACTGCCACTGCCCCCCTTAATTGTTGGTCCGTGGGAGTAAAAGTTAACCCCCATCACCCTCCCACTAAGCATTGGTAGTCATATCCTTGAAATTTTAACCCACAATTCCCCCTTCTGCATTTGTGGTAATACAGCAAAAGTTAACCCACTTCCTCCCACATTGGTGGTAAGTAGGTAAGTAAAATAGAGTTTATTACAGTAAAATCATAAAAATTGGCACCATCAGAAAGACATCAATACACAAACATTATTAATATTGGAACCCAAATACATGCGTCTGTATGTACAGCAAGCTGCCCCTAGAGATATGTTGGCTAGCAGAGTTGCATACTGGTGGGTAGAGTTCCAAAATAATATTGTTTTTGTATTGATGTATTCCTATGATGCCAATTTTTATGAATTTACTGTAATAAACTTTTTACTTACCTACTTGATCTGTCTTTGAAAGTCCTGAGGGGTTAGATCGTGCTGGTGATACCAATTGAGGGGTTTATTATTGCGTTCATTGACACCAATTCAGGGGTTTATTATTGCGTCCATTGACACCAATTCAGGGGTTTATTATTGCGTCACCAATGCCATTATATGCAGTGTTATATGGGAAAAAATTACTGGGGTGGGCGGTGAAACCATGTTTTACCGCACCAGGTTACACCAACGCTAGTGACTCACTGGTGTCAGTGCTGAAAGCTGAAGTCAGCCTCTGGTTATATAGGGCCTGATTTACTTAAGGGAGTACAAGTAAGCTGGTGAGCAAATTGTGTGCTCATGGATTTACCATGCACTCGTGGTGCAAGTTGGCACATATACTGTATATATAGTACACAAAATTTACTAACAAGTGCGATTTGCTATCAAATATATGCTCCAGTGTCTAAAAATTGGCAACGTTTTCTAATGTTTTTGAGTCTAACCGCTGCTAGAATTTTTAAAGTGGTTGTAAACCCTTACAATCCACTTTTTACTACAGGTAAGCCTACTATAAGGCTTACCTGTAGCTACCCTGGATATCTCATAAACTTGCACCGTTTAGGAGATATCCCCTGTATCAGCATGTGCCGACATCATCGGCACATGTGCACCGAAGCAACGGCTCGTTCGTGCCGTTGCTTCAGCTAACATGCCGTTACCCGCGGCTACTGCCTGCGCGCGGGAGTGAAGTTATTGCGGCTCTGGCCAATCACAGCACCGGAGCCCGCAATACCCGGAAATAATTTCGGGAGCGGTGTCGCGGGCCGGACCAGTGTACGGGGACCGCTGCGGGGGCTTCGATCTAAGGTGAGTATTTCATAATGAGCTAGTATGCTATGCAAAATAGCTCATTATGCCTTTGCCTTGCAGGGTTTTTTTTTTTTTCTTTGTTTTTTTTTTAGTGGAGTGAGTTTACAACCACTTTAAGTACATGTGCATTGCATTGCTTAGTGAGCTGTGTTTTTTACAATTTTTAATGAAAAGTTGATATGCAGATTCTATAGTGCACCTAAAGAAACAGAAAGCACAAAAGGCACAAAAGCAGCATTACATGGTTGTTCAATGAGCATTGCAAACTAGTGCCATATGCATTCATAATGTGAGCATGATCAGCTAGATGGGTGCAGGGGTCAAAATCCGTATGTGTACAGACATCTGTGCATGCATGTGGGCCACTAATGCAAGTCTATTATAACAGTTTCTAAAAAACCATAGTGTGGTAGTAGTTTGCAGCAGAGGACTGGGCTGGGGGGGAGGGGCAGTGGGGCATGTGTAATAAGAAATGTTTAGCTGGTCTTCCTAAGTGGAACAACTTCACTAATTAAATACCACTCAAGGTGGGACTTGCAGTCAGTGACACATGCTGGGTATTATGTAGCTACCTGCTCCCTGTTTATATCCGCAATCATGACATTTGGCATATATTTTCAATCATGACATTTGACATTGGAAAGCCATCCAACACCAAGTTTCTTTGTAGCTCAAATATGTAATATGATCAGATGCCATGAATCACAAATAAAATTGATGTTGGAAGAAGTGAAAAGGTGAGTCACAATAAACAATGACCTTAAAAAACACCCACATTTCACCATGCCCACCATGATATACTTTGCCAGTTTATTTTTGTGCCACCTGTATACCATCTGGGGTATCTAAGGAAATTTTACAAATTGCCATCTGGGGAAATGTATCTTTGATTAATGTCATAGAGGCACATCAGAAAGCTAGAGGGAATACCTCAAAGTGATGGGAATTCCCCTTTTTATACAGCTGTCCATGGAACAGGTGTCCCCATTGGAAGATTTCCTCTTACCTCTTTTGCATGGACAGCTTTAAAGTTTTGGATTTCCCCTCACTTTTCTCAGCTATATTGGTCACCAGCACAAATTGAGGAGTGAATCTCCCCAATGGGGTCTTTGCTTCCAGATCCGAATACCTCTCATAGTAAACCCTTGTTACATTGTGTTCTATTGATTTATACAGCATTTGTCACTTGGTAAGATTAATGACTTTAATGTAGGAAACGACTGCAAAAGAACAGTGAAAGGAAGCAAAATTAAATATATATGTTGGGTTATTATAAACCATAACAGATGATAGTTAGACAATCACATATAATAAATTACAATAATTTAAGATCAACATCCAAAACTAAATGGAAAATATGTAAGGCAGACCGAGTGACACAAGACAGATACAAACATTTGAAATTTGTAGAAATGGATGAAAGAACAAAAAGGGGCATTCAAATTTTGAACATAGGTGTTTGAAGAGGCTACATAGACTATCAAAGGAATATTTAGAGTACAACTATCATTTAACTATTGTTATATTATACATTCTTAAAATATACACATATAAAATCATTCAATATTTCTGTACATGTGCAATGTAGTTTTGTTGAAATGTTTATGTTTGTTCTATTGTCTTTCTGTCAGTTGTCATTCTGAAAGCTGTAAGTCTTTCTGAATTATACTATAAGGACAGAAATTGATATCTCCTGTCACTCCCAGTCCTCATTGTTCGAGGCTCAGTTAAATAAAGAATTTGAGAATGTTAACACGAAAATATGTGTAAAGGTTCAATTATCCAATCATGTGAAAATAAAAACCTTGTTTAGTTATGGTTATCTACACTTGATTGGGTAATTGATCTGAACATTCACCCAATTCACCCAATGAATATATCAGATCTTTTAGTAAAATCACCCTATTTGTATCTGCCTGAATAACTGAATGTGGCTATTAATATTATAGGGTTGATTTAGTCAAGGAGTAGCGAATGTTTATTTCGCAAAGTTCACTTAGCTAAGCGAATAAGGAGGAGATGCGTTTACATCAATTAATTACTTCAATTATCCCATTATAATGAAGCAAATATCTTTTTTTTTAGTTTCTCTCACACACATTTTGGGGCATTTAAAGATAAAATATAGTTTCAACTTGTTTATTTAGTCAAATGAACATTTTCCATTATTTTAGAAAATCATCCCCTGTGCGTGTGGTCTGTAGCGCTGACTATAAGAAAGAACAACTAGCAATCAGTTATACATTTCTACATATTCTAATGATCAATTCTAATTATGTGAAATACTGTAGAACACCCTGTTATTAATCTCTACCCAATAATAAAAAGCAATTCTTTAAACAACTATATCTCTTGCATTCATTGGATTGTGTCAGGCAATCGGATGTCTAAATTTCTTTTCTAAATATTAAAATTCTAAAGGTGCTTATGAATGGACTTATCATGTTATGCATGTTACATACATATTCCAACATGTTTTTTTTTTCACTTTGTACTTTGAAACCTGACTTAACATAACTGAGTGCCCATTCTCATTAATTCACTCTCATTTTTTTTACGACAAGAATGCATTTTGCTGCAAGTTTATTAAAGAAAGTCAGATGTGCACAACAGACATTCCTCTGGGAAGCTTGATTACATGTGCAAAACTGAGCTGATATCTACACATTTGGGATTGATTTGAGTATGTCCACCTAACAGAATGATTATAAAATCATAAAAAAGACACAAAAACAAACAAACAGAATGCTGCACTATTGGTAGATGCCCTAATGCAGTAGCTACACTCTGGAAGACACAGAGGCCTCATCATCAGACTTTTCAATAGATACACTAGAGAAATGGATGATTTAACACTCTTGCTTCTACTGAATAGGTTACTTTTAATATATTTATTTTATACATTTAATATATGCTCTTTTCCCACAAAGCAGCTTGGTTCCAACCACCCCCACCTCTCAGGACACCATATGGATCAATAAAGCTGTACATCACTAGAGGAGCAAAATGAAGGCATAGAAGGATGGTGGGTTATAGTGAAGTTAAGCAATTACAGGAACAATTAAAGAGTAACTAAAGGCAAATTAGTTTTTCATTTTGGATAGATTAAGGGAGGCTTATAACCCTTGTCAAGTATTTTGCCATCTCTATCCAATAAAGAAGATTTCCCTTCACTTCCTGTCCCAAAGCCAAAACAGGAAGTGAGATCAAATCCCTCCAAAGTGAGTGAATCCCAAGGTTTTACCAGGATCATCAGAACTAGTGTCCCCATTGGAATATTTCGGTAATAGTACTGTTCTAATGTAAACCCAAAATTTGGGATTTTGTTTACTTTCACTTTTGATGATAATGGTAAACAGGACAAATAGAGAGCACAGACAGCAGTAATAACTGACAGGTGCTCTAACCCATTTCCACGTTATCCAAAACTAAAAAAAAAAAAGTTTTGCCTTTAGTTACACTTTAAGATTTATATAAAATTTGGCTGTTTATGTAGTCATGGATTTAGTGGTGGCTTCACAAAAAAGAGCTTTCTTTTAGGAGTACTTGTACTATGACAGAATATGATCCTTTCCATTAGCACTCTGTGTCAGTAGCAGATAGACACCACACAATCTAGGGGCAAACCTAACCCTTAGCCTGCCCACCACAAAATATTTTCATTAGCTAATGAACCGGACCCCACTAGGCTATGGGCTCATCATGAAGAGGGGTCCTTATGAGAAGGAGACAACTACTCCCTTCTGTGGACCACCAGATCTGGCCTGCTCTAATCTCAAGCCGTCTTCTATTTGTTGCTTTCTCCCAGAATCTGCTCTCATGATCTTTCTTCAGCCCTTTTACACAGGTCAACCTTAATGTGCCAAAGACTTTTTAAAGTGAGAAAGAATTACAAGTTAGAAAATTGATAAACACAAATATAATTAGTTTCGTAACACAGTAATTAAGCATAACATTCTGCCTTTGAACAACAGTTTTGCTTCTAGTTCTTATAGTTTGTCTTTAAAATCACATCATCAGTTTTAAGCCAGGATTCCGAGGAAACTGTGGCTGCCTTTGTTTTAGATAGAAGGATTTCACATTTCAAGGCTAGCTTCATCTCAATTTAAGTTAAAATATTCAGTGTCAATAAAGGCGACTCTTTGTGTGGCTTTTGCTGGAAATTAACTGCTAGAAAAATAGTTCTTTCATTCTTATTGGAGATGACAAGACTGGCTTCTCTTCTGTAGCCTGCTAAAGAATTCTGTATTCTTTATCGCTAACAGTATCTCGTCTACGAAATTAGGAATCACAAATAGGATTCTGCTCTACAAAAGGTCTGAAAAGGGCTTTGTTGTAAATGTATGTGTGAGCAGTGCCGACTACTCCTCTGTCCCTTTCTTTAAATATAGAAGTCTTGCAGTCTGCCATTAAGGAACGTTGGGAATTAAATAAAAAGCTTCTTTTTTCCTACTCAGCAACGATCATTGTTAACGGTTATGTTTTATGGAGATTAATGAAGGTTGATGTGAAATATTTGCCACATAAAATACAGTCTGAGAAGTACATTATCAGACCACTCTTGGTTTTAATTATAGGCAAGGTTAAAAATAGAATGAATGATATGCTGACTAAGTGAAACAGATGGGAATAACTTTTCCCTAAATTATTTGTTACATAAGCAGACTTTCTTTCCAAAATACATTAATACTAAGCATAAACTTCTACATATTGTTTTGCACTGACTAACCCTAACAGCCAATTGTTTTATATACAGGCCCGGACTGGCCATAGGGCAGACCGGGCATTTGCCCGGTGGGCTGGGACCTCCAGCTCCATAGCCTGTTGATGATCAGGCCGCACAGCGGGAGGTAAGCGGCGCCCGTGGCCTGGACAGGGTTAACACAGGCCACGGCCGCCGCTCACCCACTGCTATGCGGCCGTGCCTGTGTCATCTCTGGGCTCCGCAATAGCTACGATAGCGGCTGATTGGCTGAGCGGCTGAGCTGTGTGTCTCTCTCACACACAGCTCAGCCAACGCTGACAGTTCCACTGCTCCTCCTCTTCCCGCCCCTCTACTCTATCTGCCCCGCCCATACCCCCTGTGTCTGCCCCGCCCATACCCCCTGTGTCTGCCCCGCCCACACCCCCTGCGTCTGCCCCGCCCACACATCCCTGGGGTGAAGGAAGGAAGATTTAAAAGCTGCAGGCAGCCCGCTCCTGAGCCTCATCCTGGGGTGAGTAAGCTCACCCTCTCTCCAGCCTTCCAATGTGTATATAAAACTAATTTAAGGGGTGTTCTGTGGACTCTGATACAAGAGGGGGACTTTGGTGAGCAGAGACCCCCTTAAATCAGTGTTCCCCTTTACATTAGAGTCCACAGAGCTCCCCCTTAAAGTAAGTGGGGGCTCAGTGCGGACTCTGATGTAAGGGGGCTCAGTGCGGACTCTGATGTAAGGGGGCTCAGTGCGGACTCTGATGTAAGGGGGCTCAGTGCGGACTCTGATGTAAAGGGGCTCAGTGCGGAATCTGATGTAAGACACCACTGTGCGGACTCTGATGTAAAGGGGCTCAGTGTGGACTCTGATGTAAGGGGGCTGAGTGCGGACTCTGATGTAAGGGGGCTCAGTGTGGACTCTGATGTAAGGGACCTCTGTGCGGACTCTGATGTAAGGGACCTCTGTGCGGACTCTGATGTAAGGGACCTCTGTGCGGACTCTGATGTAAGGGACCTCTGTGTGGACTCTGATGTAAGGGGGCTCAGTGCGGACTCTGATGTAAAGGGGCTCAGTGCGGAATCTGATGTAAGACACCTCTGTGCGGACTCTGATGTAAGGGGCCTCTGTGCGGACTCTGATGTAAGGGGCTCAGTGCGGACTCTGATGTAAGGGACCTCTGTGCGGACTCTGATGTAAGGGACCTCTGTGTGGACTCTGATGTAAGGGGGCTCAGTGCGGACTCTGATGTAAAGGGGCTCAGTGCGGAATCTGATGTAAGACACCTCTGTGCGGACTCTGATGTAAGGGGCCTCTGTGCGGACTCTGATGTAAGGGGCTCAGTGTGGACTCTGATGTAAGGGACCTCTGTGCGGACTCTGATGTAAGGGGGCTTAGTGTGGACTCTGATGTAAGGGACCTCTGTGCGGACTCTGATGTAAGGGGGCTTAGTGTGGACTCTGATGTAAAGGGGCTCAGTGCGGACTCTGATGTAAAGGGGCTCAGTGCGGAATCTGATGTAAGACACCACTGTGCGGACTCTGATGTAAAGGGGCTCAGTGTGGACTCTGATGTAAAGGGGCTCAGTGTGGACTCTGATGTAAGGGGGCTGAGTGTGGACTCTGATGTAAGGGGGCTCAGTGTGGACTCTGATGTAAGGGGGCTCAGTGCGGACTCTGATGTAAGGGGGCTGAGTGCGGACTCTGATGTAAGGGACCTCTGTGCGGACTCTGATGTAAGGGGGCTTAGTGTGGACTCTGATGTAAAGGGGCTTAGTGTGGACTCTGATGTAAGGGGGCTCAGTGCGGAATCTGATGTAAGGGGGCTCAGTGTGGACTCTGATGTAAGGGGGCTCAGTGCGGACTCTGATGTAAGGGGGCTGAGTGCGGACTCTGATGTAAGGGGGCTCAGTGTGGACTCTGATGTAAGGGACCTCTGTGCGGACTCTGATGTAAGGGAGCTTAGTGTGGACTCTGATGTAAAGGGGCTTAGTGTGGACTCTGATGTAAGGGGGCTCAGTGCGGAATCTGATGTAAAGGGGCTCAGTGCGGACTCTGATGTAAGGGACCTCTGTGCGGACTCTGATGTAAGGGACCTCTGTGCGGACTCTGATGTAAGGGGGCTTAGTGTGGACTCTGATGTAAGGGACCTCTGTATGTACTCTGATGTAAGGGGGCTCAGTGCGGAATCTGATGTAAGGGGGCTCAGTGCGGACTCTGATGTAAGACACCTCTGTGCGGACTCTGATGTAAAGGGGCTCAGTGCGGACTCTGATGTAAAGGGGCTCAGTGCGGACTCTGATGTAAAGGGGCTCAGTGCGGACTCTGATGTAAAGGGGCTCAGTGCGGACTCTGATGTAAAGGGGCTCAGTGCGGACTCTGATGTAAAGGTGCTCAGTGTGGACTCTGATGTAAAGGGGCTCAGTGCGGACTCTGATGTAAAGGGGCTCAGTGCGGACTCTGATGTAAGGGGGGTCTGTGTGGACTCTGATGTAAGGGACCTCTGTATGTACTCTGATGTAAGGGGGCTCAGTGCGGAATCTGATGTAAGGGGGCTCAGTGCGGACTCTGATGTAAGACACCTCTGTGCGGACTCTGATGTAAAGGGGCTCAGTGCGGACTCTGATGTAAAGGGGCTCAGTGCGGACTCTGATGTAAAGGGGCTCAGTGCGGACTCTGATGTAAAGGGGCTCAGTGCGGACTCTGATGTAAAGGGGCTCAGTGCGGACTCTGATGTAAAGGGGCTCAGTGTGGACTCTGATGTAAAGGGGCTCAGTGCGGACTCTGATGTAAAGGGGCTCAGTGCGGACTCTGATGTAAGGGGGGTCTGTGTGGACTCTGATGTAAGTGACCTCTGTATGTACTCTGATGTAAGGGGGTAATCATTACAGTGCAGTCCCCTTTATATTTATATCAGTGTTCCTGCACATTACAGCGTGGAGGACCCCAATCCCCCCCCCCCCGGTCCATGGAAAAATTGGCTGCTCAGTCTAATATGCCCGGGCCTATTTTTTGTCCCAGTCCGGGCCTGTTTATATATATATATATATATATATATATATATATATATATATATATATATATATATAGTATTCCCTTCAATGCTATCACCCAAACCCTACAATATATACAAAATAAAGTGAATCAATATCTATATAAATAAAAAATGTGCATAAACTGTATACACTACTGTGCAAAAGTTTTCAGCAGATGTAAAAAAATATTTTACATTATGAATGCTTTTAGAAATAGAAGTGTCAATAGTGTGTTTTTATCAATTAGCAAAATGGAAAGTAAATGAACAGAAGAGAAATCCAAATCAAACCAATATTTGGTGTCACCACCCTTTGCCTTCAAAACAGCTTCAGTTCTTACACTTGCACACTTTGTACATTTGCACAAAGTCAGGGATTTAGTAGGATTAGAGTCAGGGGTATGATTAACCAGTTATACCAAGTTAATGATCACTGTATATCATATATAGGTTGAAACAATAACAAACAGCTGTGTAGGACGCTTTAAATGTATTTAATTGATTTAGATTTTTGTTTTGTTCGCTCTCTTTGCATTTTGTAAATTGATAAAAATAAAGAATTAAAATATAGATTTTTGCAAGTATTCAATTTAACTAAAACAAAACAATAGAAAATCAGCGCAAGCGACATTACTTACCAAGGGGGTGGACCTATCCACCATCCACCTTTCCTCCTTTCTTAGATCCTGTTTCAGGAGTAGAAGTAGGCGATCGATAATCAGTTTAGGGGTGCTATCTACAGTAAATGAAACTTGTATACCTTTCCATGATAGAAAGGTATACAAAAGGGTGAAGATCAGTCCATATGAAGATGATGGGAAAAGAATAAAAGCTTGAAGGATTAAATTTCACCATAACCATAGACTTTTTAAAATGATGTTTTTTCTGGATGCACCTTACATAGAAATAGGAAATTTAGGCGCAAAAAAAAAGCACTTAATTAAGACCTTGAAGAGGAACTGCAGTCTACTCACATACTTTGTAATAAAACATCTTTGCCATTATGAAGCTTCCCTCCAACCACTTTGCATATTACAGGCATACCCCACTTTTAAGTACACAATGGGGTTTATTTACTAAAGCTGGAAAGTGAAAAATCAGGCTCACTTCTGCATAGAAACCAATGAGCTTCTAACCCCAGCTTGTTCACTTAAGCTTTGGTAATAAAACCTGGAAGCTCATTGGTTTCTATGCAGAAGTGAGCCGGATTTTGCACTTTCCAGCTTTAGTAAATAAACCCCATTGTGTACTTAAAAGTGGGGTATGCCTGTATGTGTTTCTGTACTTGCCAAATATTCTCCATCCACTAAGTCTGGCTGCAGCCATTTTAACTGTGGGCAGCTGAAGCTGCTGCCTGTTAATTTCCTGGATTTACAGACACATAGAGGCACACCTCCAGCTCTGCAGCTCTCATTGGCCCTCTTATGACTCATTCCCCCTCCCTTCCTGGCAAACTCTCACGAGAGTGAGAGAGAGAGAGCTCTGCATGATGTCATAAGTCTAGACTGATGGCCAGACAAGAAACAGGAAGTGGGCTGTATAAGGTATTTACTGGCAGAATTTTTTTTACTATCCAAAGTTAAAACAACAAGGGCAGAAGATTTAATAGATGGAAGGTTGAAAAAATGAGTGAAGGTCTGCTTTAAGGAAGGTGGACAGTTCACTGAAACATTGGAGAATAAATAAATAATTCTGTTTGCCATAAAATTAACTAAAATTAAACCCGCTCTAAAATGTAAATTTAATCACAGTACCCCTGCTGCCACCTTAAAAATAACATAAATGACCAAATGCAAGAGCTTTGTCTCACCTTCCAGGTAGCGCAAAAAGGATAATACTTAATTAAACATGCTCAACCGCTGTGAGAGATTATTAATAATAAAAAGTGTTCATAAAGCCACAAGTCCAAAAAAAAATGTGTCTCTATGTATCTTCTTTCAAACAGTGTACAAATGCACAATCCACTTACGTGCAAATTTTCAAACTATATCACCTCTTAGTGCACCACAGTTATTTCCTCTCCCATAGGACACACCACTCACCAAATAAATTTGCCTCTCACTCTCATGATTGGCAAAAAAAATTGTGAACTGTTATTCCTCCAAACAGATGGTTTTTTGGGTCTGTAACCCCCCAGACAGCTTATAGCATCACTAGAGCTTATGGGATGAAAAAATGGTAGTGGTATCAGCCCCACCGGCCTCTGCCAGATTATTGTACAGCCAGCATCAGCAGGGTCACCGTGCAGCGTGTCTCACCGAATCCACCAATCACGTGACTTCTGGGACTCGTCACTTCTGCTCTGGTGTTTGACGTCACTTCTGGATGCCGCACAACCCGGCACTGATGCGTTTCATCATTACAACTTTATCCACGGGACTGTGTTTACCTGGGAATGTAGGAATTCTGTTTACCTGTGGGGCTCCTGACAAGCCCTGTGCATGCTTCATATCTGGATATTATATTTACATATCTTGCTCTCAAGTGCACCCAGGCATATCCCACATCATGGTTTAATTTATTCAGTAAGGGCACTATAAATTAGACGACTGATTTAGTTAAACTTAACTGCCATTTATATCTTCCTGTATTGCATTCCACCATGAATTATGATACATAATGATAATGAGGTCTACTAACTAATGGACCTCGTAGTGGGGAGGCTGCAGATTACAAAACCACATTTGGAATCTGGTTGGCTGTTTTTTTTATTTTTTTTTCATTTTGTCTCACAATTAAAACAAAGAATGTCTAAAAGAATATAGTTATTTCTACCTACAGCTGCCAAACAGTTTCATGTTCTTTTGTAAAAAAAAAAAGTATGAAAAGAACAATATGAAGAAATATTGTGATAAGAAATGTATTTTTTTTTTGACAATGATAAGGTTTATTCTTACCATGTCACAATATGCTGCCAAAAATTGTAGACTGACACCTTTTTTTACAGCATCCCCAATACCTTTACCTTAACAGGTGGACACAGAATAGATATATATGTGTTAGAACAAAAGCATTTTGACAGATTCTCTCTCGCTTTGCTATTCTGGGTTTCATACAAAGAATACAAATGGTACTAGTGACTGTTTGAGGTTAAATCCTATTTGTTTTTGAAAACCTATCTATATATACTTATTAAAATGCATTCGCTTACAATATCCTGTTCAAATTAGCTCAAGCAAATTCAGCCTTCCATAAGCAAACTAAGTGTTTGCCTCATTGTAAAGAGGTTGCAGAGTCATCGGAATCGCCTTTTACAGTTGGAAGACTCTTAGAATTTCAAGGGAACCTCTGACTGTTACATGATGGGATACAATGGTCTGATTTTGCTATTTGCTGTATTTACATAGATGTATTTGCATTGGGGTTGAGTTGCTAAGCGGATTAAATCAGTTTATAGCATTATACTACAGGATCCTAAAGTGTATCTCTTGCCAAATTAATTTTTTAGTGTTGGATAACATGTGGGAGGGCCGAAATTCATGATTTATGTCAGATTTTTTAAAAAATTTTTAGCTGCCCCCCTACCCCCCCCCCCCCCCCGACCCCCAGATTCACCCTCTCTGTTTGTCCCAGTGCTCTTTGTCACAAGGACAGAAAACATTTCAAATCTTAAAAGTTACAGTAATCACAAGCATAGGCAGTTAGGGGAAACTGTCTAATAGGCATCTGTTCCACTGACAGCTGTCATAAATGTGATTTTATCTTTATGGGGAGATTTCTTCTCATTTTTCATTTTGTCTCTGGGACCAGAAGTGAAAGGAAACCTCCTCAACAGGACACATACTAAAAAAATAATTTAAAAAAATTCAATCATTTGCAACACAATTCACAACTAAAGAAAATATATTTTTTGAATATAGATATATTGTAAATGTTCATCTAATTAAAAGGAGAACACTTTTAAAATAGGAATCCAATGCAATACTAAATTAAGGGGTTGATTTACTAAAACTGGAAAGTGCAAAATCTGGTGCAGCTGCACATGGGAGCCAATCAGCGTCTAACTTCTGTTTGTTCAATTAAGCTTTGACAATAAAACCTGGAAGCTGATTGGCTACCATGCACAGCTGCACCAGATTTTGGACTCTCCAGTTTTAGTAAATCAACCTCAAAATCTATTAGCATTTTATATATTTTCAGTGAAAATGAAAGCGCAGGTGCATTCAGCACAGTTCTTGATGCCTTCAAAAACAAAGTGACTGATTACTAAAAGAAAAGGAAAATAAACTCAAGATGTGTGTATTTTGAGTACTTAATCATGGGAAAAGCCATCATTAAAGCATTAAAAAATCCCCCCAAAAATATTATATTTCAGCATACTATTTCTTAGATGTGGTGGTTTCATTTGTTTTCTTTTTTACTGATTTTTTTTCCTCTGTTCATCCTGCCAATGTTTCAGCTTTCTTTAACTACTTGCCAATTGCGCGGTCATGCAACACTGTACCCATCGGAAATTACTATCTTTTTTTCACACAAATAGAGCTTTATTTGGGTGGTATTCAATCACCACTGGGTTCTTTATTTTTTGCCAAACAAAAGAAAAAAAGACAGAAAAATTTGAAATTTAAAAAACAAAATTTTTTTTGTTAACTTTATGCCCTGTACACACGGTCGGACATTGATCGGACATTCCGACAACAAAATCCATGGATTTTTTCCTACGGATGTTGGCTCAAACTTGTCTTGCATACACACGGTCACACAAAGTTGTCGGAAAATCCGATCGTTCTAAACGCGGTGACGTAAAACACGTACGTCGGGACTATAAACGGGGCAGTAGCCAATAGCTTTCGTCTCTTAATTTATTCTGAGCATGCGTGGCACTTTGTGCGTCGGATTTGTGTACACACGATCGGAATTTTCAACAACGGATTTTGTTGTCGGAAAATTTTATAGCAAGCTCTCAAACTTTGTGTGCTGGAAATTCTGATGGAAAATGTGTGATGGAGCCCACACACGGTCAGAATTTCCGACAACAAGGTCCTATCACACATTTTCCATCGGAAAATCCGACCGTGTGTACAGGGCATTAGAATATTTTGCAAATAGGTATTTTTTTTGTTCACAGATGTGCGCTGATGAGGCTGCACTGATGGGCACTAATAGGCTGCACTAATGGGCACTGATGAGGTGCACTAATGGGGACTAATAGGCTGCATTGATGGGCACTGATGAGGCTGCACTGATGGGCACTGATGAGGCAGTACTGATGGGCACTGATGTGGTGGAACTGATGGGCACTGATGTGGTGGAACTGATGGGCACTAATATGTTGCACTGATGGGCACTAATATGCTGCACTGATGGACACTGATATGCTGCACTGATGGACACTGATGGGGCTGCACCGATAATCAGGTCACTGATTATTAGTATAAGTGTGCTCTGTCACAGGATCGCCGGTTTTCGGCTTTCCTTTCTTCAGACAGTGACAGGGATGAGGAAAAGAAATGCCAGTAATGGGTATTTGTTTACATGTGATCAGCTGTGATTGGACACAGCTGATCACATGGTAAAGGGCAGCTGAGATTGGCCCTTTACCTTGATCTGTGATCAGTGGTGTCCAATAGACACAACGGTCACAGAGCGTACCCAATGCACGGCCTGAGGGCACACGGGGGTGGGGTTCTGGGAGGACATCAATAGATGCTCTCCCAGAACTGGACAACCATGCTGTAGGCGTCGTTTGACTATAGAGCAGTCAGCAAGTGGTTAACAGAACAAGCTGTCTGGTAAAATCAGCAGCTAGAGGGTTGAAAGAAATCATTTAACACACACAGGGGTGCTTAAAATGGTTAGCTTTTAATAATGTATGTAAAATTTTTGCACCTCAAAAAACTTGCTGTAACTGCTTACCGGAACTTCACCCATAACAACGTGATAAAAATAATGTTCTTTAGAAAGGAACATACATTTCACATTAATAATTATCTTACCAAAATTAGTGTGTGCTGTAAATTTCCTCCAGCATTATTCCTGTTTTTGTTTGCTGGAGGCTGCCATTTTGCTGAAGCTCAGAGCCCCTAAGCAGCAGTAAGTCTTTAGACCTCTACAAATTCAGCACATTGCCTAAAAATGGAGAGCAACTGAGCATGTGCAGAGCAGGGTGAGACAGTGTATTACTGCATTTTAAACAGTATAGGCACTTATTATTTTTTTTTTTTTTTCAAATAACAGTTTTTATTAGTCACAAATATATATAGATACAAAAAATTTGTAATTCGCAAAATACAAAATACATCTGGCGGACATTCAAACTGGTAATCAGTAGGCAGTAGGATATATTCATCCAAATAGAATAGTAAAGTAGCAAATTCCATATCTTCAAAATTCGTCAACCAACATATATCTATTTTAATCTGGACGTAGTCCAACATTAAGGAGAAGGATAGTAAAGAGAAAGAGAAAGAAAAAAGAAGGAGTAGGATGGAGGAGGGGGGGGAGGCTCAGTCGCCAGCCTAGGGTGGGTCCTCTCGCTTGTGCCAGTCCTCCCAGACCTTATCATGCGTCTCCAATCTATCCTGCAAGCGGGCTGTCATTTTTTCCATAAGTTCTATATCTTTTATTCTGGTGTAGAGATCTGTTTGAGTGGGTGGGGTCTGTTTTTTCCAGTGCAGGGCAACCAGGCACCTCGCCGCCGTAAGTACATGGCCTAGCAGTTTCCTGGAGTGTCGGGGTATACTCAATCCAGACACCCCAAGAAGAAATAGTTTCGGAGTCCTAGGTACTTTCACCCCCAGTAAGCGATTCAGTAGTAATTGAGTCTCTGTCCAGAACGGAACTATTTTAGGGCATGACCAGTAGATATGATATAGGGTCCCTCTATCTTTGTGGCATTGCCAATATCTATCCGAACTGGAAGGGTAGATGGCTCGGAGAACATCAGGCGTCATGTACCAGAAAAAAAGAATTTTATATGCGTTCTCCTTATACAGAGTACAAAGTGAACTCTTGGCTGCCTGGGAGCAGATCACCTGCCATGTGTTTTCTGGTATCTCTTCACCTAAATACTTCTCCCAGCGGAGCATGTATGCGTGCTTGCCCTGGTCCAGGAAGCTATAGGAATTTAATATTCGGTATATATCGGAAATTAGCCCACGTCTAGCCGAGCCTTCCAATATCAAGCCCTCAAATGTAGTTGGAGTTGAGAATTGTAGATCCGGGGCAATGGATTGAGCATAGTGTCTAATCTGCAAGTATCCATAGAATACCTGCCATGGGAGGCCAAATTTTTTTTGAAGTTCTGCAAAGGAAAGTAGCCTACGTGTGCATGGGTGGACTAAATGACCAAAGTGGAACAGATCTCTCGTCGCCCACGGGGAAGACATTTGGTGTGTAAGACCTGCAGGCAGTCTGGGGTTGTAAAGGAAAGACGTAAGGGGTGATCTCTCTGAGCATAATTTGTGAGCTCGTGACAATCTACGCCAGAGCGTGCTAAGGTGTAGCATGGGGCTCAGGAGCTGAGCGGGGTCTACCTTCACCATCGCATTCCATAGCATACTATTCGGGTGGACTGGTGCCATCCATAGTTTTTCAATTTCTGTCCACTTGTTATAAGAGCGCTGGGTGAACCAGGAAGCCAGGGCTCGCAATTGGGCAGCTTGATAATATTTGGTCAGGGAAGGACAACCCGCCGTCTGTTCGCGATGCCATCAAGACCGATTGTGATATTCTATGTCTCCTATAATTCCAAACGTAGCGTATCATATCCGCCTGTAGTTTCGGCAGCTCCACCTTTGGAACTGGAATGGGAAGTGTTTGGAATAGGTAGAGCAGCTTTGGCAGAATAACCATTTTAACCGAAGCCACCCTCTCTAAAAGGGAGATATGATGGGCCTTCCATTTTCTTAGGAGGTCTCTTATATTTTTGCAGAGGGGGGGTAGTTGGCTCTATATAGGGTAGGGTAAGAGGGAGTAATCTGGACTCCCAAGTATTTTAGGGATAACGCATTCCAGTGATAAGGGAAGCATTGCTGTAGATGTTGGATCTCCTGTGTCGGGATGTTAATAGGTAAAGCTTCAGATTTAGCTGCATTTATTTTGTAGCCCGACAGAGATCTGTACAGGTCAAGTTCAGCGTGTAGGTTGGGAAGTGAGATCATAGGCTGAGTCAGGGTAAGTATGATATCGTCTGCAAACAATGCCAACTTAAATTCCCTACCTCTCACCGGAATCCCATGTATGTTCGTGTTTTTCCGAATGGTCGCCGCCAGGGGCTCAACACACAACGCAAATAATAGCGGTGATAGCGGACACCCCTGGCGAGTTCCATTCGCAATCGGAAAAGCCGACGACAAGACAAAGGGGGTCTTAACTTGGGATTAGGGATTAGTGTACAAATGTCTAATAGCCTGCAGAAAAGGGCCACTAAATCCCGTGCAGCGCAACGTGGAGAACAGGAAAGGCCAGCCAAGGCGATCAAAAGCCTTTTCTGCGTCCAAACCAAGAACCAGCGCCTCTAATCCCTCCCTGTTCGCCACATCTATCAGGTCAATAATTTGTCTCGTGTTATCCCCCACCTGACGCAAGGAGACAAAGCCCACCTGATCCTTATGTATTAAGGAAGGAAGTATCAGATTCAATCGCATTGAGAGAAGTTTAGTAAAAAATTTTAAATCAGAGTTTAGAAGTGCGATTGGCCTGTAACTGGCACATACTGAGGTGTCCTTGTCAGGCTTGGGGACCAACGTGAGGAATGACCTCTGCATGTCCGTGGGGATAGTAGTTTTCTGAAAAAAGGCGTTAAACATCTTACACATGTAGGGTAGGAGAATCGGGAGGAACGCCTTGTAGTACTCATAGGGGAAACCGTCCGGTCCAGGAGATTTGTGTGTAGGTAAAGTTTTTATAGTGGCCGTTAGTTCTTCCTCTGTAATTGGAGCATTAAGTGACACAAGATCCGCACCCTAGAGTCTGGGAAGTCCACTTTCCTCCAGATAGTGTCGGATTCGGTCATGTAAGTCGGGAGAAAGTGGATCATGAGGGATCTCGGGATTGTTATATAGGGTTGTGTAAAATTCCCCAAAGACCTGGGCTATGTCTTGAGGGTGTGTTAAAAGAGCCCCCTTCCTATCTTTAATTTGGTGGGGGGTGGACATATGGGAGCGCTCAGACAATTTGCGTGCTAGAAGGGAGTGGGCTTTATTGCCTTTATCGTAATAGGTTTGCTTTAGCCGCAGAAGTGCCTTCTCTACCTGGCCTAGTGCCAGATCTCGAAGGGTGTTTCTGAGACAAACCACTTTTTTAAGGAGAGTTATGGATGGCGAAGTTTGTAGGCGAAGTTCTAGGGCTTTGAGTTCTCTTTCAGTCTGAAGCTTAGATGCTATCGCATTTTTCTTCATGGCCGAAGAGATCGCAATACACTGTCCCCTAAGAACTGCTTTGTGGGCCTCCCAAAGAGTTGTAAGGGAGACATTGGGAGTATTATTGTCTAAAAAGTAGTTTTTCAGAGTCGTCAATAGTTCCGATCTAGACGGAATATGTTGAAGGAGGAAGTTATTTAACTGCCAGTTACTAGGTTTACGGGCAGTGGTTCCCATCTCTAGTGATAAAATAACTGGGGCATGATCTGACGAAGAGATGGGAAGGATCTGAGCTGTCTTTGTGACACATAGGGCGGCGTTGTTAACGAAGAAATAGTCTAAGCGGGAGTGCATACGGTGAGGGGCCGAGAAAAATGTATATTGTCTATCTCCTGGGTGTAGTGCTCGCCATGCTTAAAATAAAGCATGGCGTCTGGTTAATTGTCGAAATAGTTTGCAATCATGGGCGGCTCGGGGCTGGGGGGCTGTGGGGTTGGTCACATGGCGATCCAGACCTACTGAATGAGCCAGATTAAAATCGCCACCGACGATCAAACATTCATTGGGAGACTTAAATAAGCGCGAAAAGACCTTAGATAGGAAGTGTATCTGATGCGTGTTAGGAGCGTAAATATTGCAAATAGTTACCGCCTTCGTTTGCCACTGGACCCGTAAAATTATATAGTGTCCCCTTGGGTCAATAAAGGACTCGAAGCATTTGAACGGGGAACCATGCTTAAATAGGATTGCCACACCTCCACGTTTGCGGGAGTTAAATGCCTGGAAGACCTGAGGGTATTGTCTGGATGCGAAGGTGAAGGCGTCCCCCTTATTAAAATGTGTTTCCTGTAGCAGAGCTATGTCTGCCCCTGATCGCCTGAGTTCTCTTAACGCAAGATGTCTTTTTTTATTTGAGTTCAGCCCATGAACATTAAACGACATGAGTCTAACCATGGTCATTGGTGTGTGTGTGCACATGTTTACTTAGCTTATCCAGCTGAGAGACCCCTACGAAGTCCAGAGAGCGAGGAGATCCATAGGTGAGGTACGACCAGATGACCGTCCCGGGCTCGCGACAAGCCAGGGGGGAGGGTAGGAAGGAGAAGAACAAGGAAAGATAGAGAGAGAGAGAGGGAAGAAAGAGAAAAAATTATTATTATCATCACAAATAAGAATAAACGATTCATTGTGGGTCCGGACAGTATAGACCGTCCAGACTCCTTTAAGTTCCTGTAGGTCCCCCCGGTCGAAGCCCCAAACCAGGGCTCAGTCCGGGGGGGCATAGAGAACCTCTCAGTGCAAATTCAACTGTATTCAAGCTATCTGAACAATGTAATAAAGAGGAACTTTAGTAGGATAAACCACTAGAGGGACTAGTGGGCCGGAAACAACTGGGACTACCACTAACTAGTCTCCAATAAAAAAATGCCCAATGTTGAAAACAAAATGACTGAAGGAGGGCCCTAGGGGGAATGCTCATAACAAAGATGGGTGGGGCAGAAGTAAGTATCATGCCAGTCAGCCTTTTTTAGGCTTATGTTTAGTAGATCCTCTGGGAGAGTCCCGGTCCCTGGGGCGTTTGGTCGAGGGAATCTTCTGCCAAACCACGGGGGGTGGCGTTGGCAAGTCCACAAGATCCCAATCGGGCAGTCGAGGGATGGAAATCTTCAAGGTGTCGCAGAAATTTTCCAAGTCCTCCGGGAAGCGTAGAACTGCAGATTTTCCCTGACGTCGGGCTGTAAGGCTGAAGGGAAAACCCCAGCGGTATGTAATGTCATTCTCTTGGAGTAAGATGAGCAGGGGCTGAAGCAGTCTTCTCTTCTGCAAAGTGATCCAGGAAAGGTCTGGAAACAGCTGGAGTTGTGTGTTTTCAAAGACCACTTTTTTTGCGGTGCGAGCTTTGCGCATAATGTCCTCCTTTAGGGGGAAGGAATGGACCCTGCAAATAACATCTCGGGGTCTGGAGGCCGGTCCCTTAGGATGCAGGGCCCGATGAGCTCGGTCCATTTCTAGAGGTTTGTCTGGGGGGTCCCCCAGGAGGTTGTTAAACAGAAGCTGCAGGGTTTCATGGAGGTCTTCAGGACCTTCTGACTCAGGTAGACCTCTAATTCGGATATTATTTCTGCGCCCCCTATTGTCTAGATCTTCGATATGATGTTGCATGTTCCGGAGCATTAAATGGTGGTCCGCCCGCTGTATTTGAGTACGGTGCACTGCCAGTTTAGTCTCTTGAATTTCCTCCTCCGCCATCTCCATCCTCTCAGATAGATGTTTAAGGTTAGTATGAATGACTTGAATTTCCGCCCGACAGGCGGATTTAACTTCTTCAATGAGGAGTTTAAAGTCCTCCTTGGTAGAAATGGCTTGGAGACAGTCCTGCCAGGAAGTAGACTGCTGAAAGCGTGGACTGTTTCCTATGTGATGTTGGGGGTAACATGGAGGGGAGGGTTCCCTGTGTAGTGCAGGAGGAAGTATGGGATTCCGTGAGTCCTGGGACTGCATCTGGGGTGCCTGCAAGTCTCCCCAGGAAGGCCTCTGCTTAGAAGGAGGGGGGTGGGTCCCCACCAGAGCATCCATAGGGGTCCCGTTTGGCGAACAGGCCACCTGGGCATATGATTTTGTGTGGTCAGTCCCCTGTTCTATGGGTCTGAAGGCACCATGGCGCACTTGCCTTTGTGGTTGGGGGGAGCCCGGGGGGGGCAGTATACTTGCTGGGGGGTAAATCCCCCGTAATGTGCCCCTAGTCCCTGACCACGGCCCCAAGCACCCTCCGGTTCCGGCAGTGGGGGAAAATCGCCCGATTGGAGAGAGGGAGTAGGAGAAATCGTTCCTCCCTGGGGCAAGTAAGGGTCTGATGCTGAGCGCAGCAGCTGCGGGAAGGCCTCTGAGCACTGTGTATATGAAGTTGCAGTGCGGCCTAGTAAAATGTCCCGTGGTGTGCTCCGGGGTGTCTCTTGTGCGGGGAGAGGTGGGGGTGGACTCACCGCTGTAGTTCCCAAGTCGGTCAGCCCATCCATCTCCTGAGCCTGTCCTGCTGTGGTTTGGGATGTCGATGGAGCTGCCGAGGGCAGCCGTCATTGTGGTCTCGTGGTGGAGGAGGGGGCCGCCGGCGCCATCTTGTCCCGCTCGTCCTCCGACATGGAGGACCGGTTAAAGTATGCTCAGAGGGTGGAAGTGGAGCCGGATGGTGGCTGGGACGATCCCCTGGTCCTAGAGGATCTGGTTCTTCTGCTTCCTCCCATATAGCGATGCTGAAAATCCCCCTTTTCAGGCCTTTAAGCTGCGGGCTGGAGGAGAGCTATCAGATCAGGCGTCCATGCAGGGCAGCTTCCGGTCACGCCCCCAGCACTTATTTTTAATGTTTTACTGAACAGGGCCAGCCTGTGAAGAGATCTAGCAGTACTTAATTTTCCGACTAAAGTTCCACTTTAAAAAGTCTTAGCAGGAGTTCACCTTAAGTTTGTTAGTCAAGTCCATCTAAATCTGCTAGTGCATCTAATGCTACCCTCACCCCAGATTGACAATGCTGCTGTCTGAAAGAGCCTCCATTGCTCTTCCATCCATAGGGACACACTAAGGCTGCTTTCACACTGAGGCGCTTTACAGGCGCTATAGCGCTAAAAATTGCGCCTGCATAGCACCTGTAAAGAGCCTCTCACTCCAGTGTGAAAGTCCAAGTGCTTTCACACTGGAGCGGTGTGCAGACAGGACGGTAAAAAAAGACCTGCAAGCAGCATCTTTGCAGCGCTGTAGGAGCGGTGTATACACCGCTCCTAAAGCGCCCCTGCCCATTGAAATCAATGGGCAGTGCTGCCGTACCGCCAGCAAAGCGCCGCTGCAGTGGCTCTTTGCGGGCTCTTTTAACCCTTTTTTGTCCACTAGCGGGGGTTAAAAGCGCCCTGCTAGCGGCCGAATAGCGCCGCTAAAACAACGGTTTACCGCTGACGCCCCCGACGCCTCAGTGAGAAAGCAACCTAAGATAGAAAGATTGTTAGACCCCTTTCACACTGAGGTGTTTTTCAGGTGCTACAGCGCTAAAAATAGTGCCTGCATAGCGCCTGAAAAAAGCCTCAGCTGCAAAGCCAGTGTGAAAGCCCGAGTGCTTTCATACTGGGGCGCTGCGCTGGCAGGGCGTCACAAAAAGTCCTGCCAGCAGCTTCTTTGCATCGGTGTAGGAGCGGTGAATACACTACTCCTCCACTGCTCCTGTCCATTGAAAACAATGGGGCAGCGCTGCTATACCTCTGACAAAGTGCCGCTGCAGCAGCATTTTGCGGGCGGATTTAACCCCTTTTCGGCCGCTAGCGGGGGTAAAAACTGCCCCGCTAGCGGCCGAATATCGCCGCTAAAACGACGGTAACGCGGTGCTAAAAATAGCGTCGCTTTACCGCTGACGCCCAGGGCGGCTCAGTGTGAAAGGGGTCTAACTAGAAGAATCACCAGGTGAAAATTAAGGGGAAAAAAAATGAAAAAAAATGCAGCCACCACATCAAAGGATTAGTAAGCTGTAGTATATTACACTTTTGTTTTGGGGTTTAATACCACTAAGTTACCTTCCTACATATTTGGATAATCTGAATAAAAACACAAGTTCACCGTATTCGCAAACATTGACTTTGTAAAATGAACAGCCTCTATTCTCTTAGTAAACAAACTATCAGCTGTCTGTAGTACATATTCACCACTACAGTCAGCAAAATGTCAGTGAGTATTGATACACTTGTACTTTACAAAAAATAATTATCTGTGTGATTAAAATATCAGCACACTGTGCCTTGAAGCACTGAATATAGGAGCACTCAGCCATGACAGGAATGGCAAATGTATACCTGTACTAATTCATTTACTAAGAAACAACCAGTTCCTCTCTGAGTTCTATTTATTTCCATAAAAATCTGACATCTGCTCCATCCTCTTCTGAGAATGCTAGGTCGGACTATTACTGCAGCTAGGGCACCTTTTTTTTCGTAAGGAAGTTTTGAATGCCGAATATGTATGAAATACCTTTATAGCAGGAAATCTTCAAGATGGATTACAAATAAAGTGACACTAGACAGAGTTGTTATAACCGGAATTAAGTTAAATTACTTGCACAGAGCCAAGAGAAAAAAAGTATTGTCTACTCTACTTCCAAGAGTAGTGTTTCCTTTTAGCACAGGAATGCTGGGTATTTTTTCACTCATGCAGCATCAAGTCTATTTTAAGGACCTTTTTTAATTTGTATTGTATCTGTGAAGGTTCTCATTTAGAGTATCCAGGTCATGGTATATCTAGTAGTGGTTCTGTAATGTTGAGGATGTTTTATTCACACATAATGCCATTTTAACATCCCGGCCCCAATTATTTCATACAATTAAATTCTACTATAGCTTTCTCACACCAAGAAACAGAATTTTGTAAATAGAACAGCGTGGGAGCCCCTGACGCCTCTCATTTTTTTCTTGGACAATCAACATCTGCCTTGACAAATTCCATGGTGTTTAGATTAACTGTTTCAATTCCGGGCACTTTTATCTCCTTCCTGCCCAGGCCAATTTTCAGCTATCAGCCTCTCCCCTGCGTCCTAGTAACCAATGATTGATGATGGATTAAAGTGTATGTGAACCCCCCTATCGTTTTCAGGCAAGGAAGCTGCCATCTTTGCCTTTGTTTAATCTGCAACTGCCATGGTGCTGCACATGTGATCAGTTATGACACCATCCATTGGATGGTTGGACAGTTTGGTTGAGAGCACAACCAATGGGAGTGTTACATTTCCAACAGGTGCCGGAAATGAAACTGTTTTATGGATGGGTTTTCCTCCGCTTTAACATTATGGGAAATGTGTTTTTTTTTCTTTGTTTAATCACTTGACCTCCGGAAGGTTTTACCCCCTTCATGACCAGGGCATTTTTTGTTATAAAGCACCGTGCTACTTTAACTGGCAATTGCTCAGTCATGCAGCACTGTACCCATATTACATTTTTAACATTTTTTTCACACAAATAGAGCTTTCTTTTGGTGGTATTTAATCACCACTAGGATTTTATTGTTTGCTAAATGAAAAAAAAAATACTGAACATTTTGAAAATAAATGCGGTTTTCTTTATTCCTGTTATAAAATTTTGCAAATAAATAATCGTTCTTCATATATTTTTTTTTGGTGAAAATAACCCAAGTCAGTGTATATTATTTAGTCTGCAGGAAAGTTACAGAATCCACAAGCTATGGTATATAGATTTATCAATCCTCATATACTGATGGTCTATCTCATTTCTTGAAGCCTGAAAACACAAGGACAGTACAAATACCCTGTAGTTCTTTATAATATAGCAAGTTTTCTTTTGTTGGGTTCAGGTCCACTATGGGAAAAACTGCACTATTTATAATGCAATTGTGGCATTGTTATACATACAGTGGGGAAAATAATTATTTGATCCTCTGCAGATTTTGTAAGTTTACCCACTTACAAAGAAAGGAAGGGTCTATAATTGTTATCATATGGATGTATTTTATCATCGGTATGTTTTGGGCCATTGCTATGCTGGAAGAACCATCCATGACCCATCTTCAGTGTTCTGGCTGAGGGAAGAAGGTTTATATCCAAAGATTTTATAATACATGGGCCCCGTCCATTGGCCCCTCAATGTGGCAAAGTCGGCCTGTACCTTAAGCAGAGAAACAGCTGCAAAGCATCATGGTTCCACCTCCGAGTTAATGCCAAAGAGCTCAATTATGGTCTCACCTGACCACAGCACTTCTTTTTAATCCTTCTCTGAATCATTTAGACGTTCATTGGCATGACTATACATGTGCCTTCTTGAGGAGGGGGACTCGCCATGTTTGGAGGAAGACCAGTACTGACTATAAACCTAAGAACACCATCCCTACAGTCAAGCACAGAGGTGGAAATATTCGATAACAGTTTTGTTGTGATCTATTAGCTGAATTTTTATGTGTTGAATTTAAAGCGTAACTCCACTGGGTAATCTATGTACATTGCAGGGATTTTAGCAAACTTTGTTGCAGGTTCCTACCGTTTGTGATTCTGAAGAAATCCCTGTGTGTTTGTCTGTATCCATGTGGGAAAGTGTATCTAATGGCAGTGGTTTTATAGTTATCAACCAGCTGTGCACCTGCATGGCTCTAATGACTAAAGCTGCTGGGCCTGTATCCCTTTAGACGTGATTTCCTTCTGGGAGTATCTCGCCAGAAATTACATTTTTGTTGCAGGAGATGCCTGAAATCTGACTTTTATCTTAGTGTAGACTTATGGGAAAATTGGTGAGCCAATCACACAAGCAGGAAATTATGTTTTTGGGGTGCTTCTGTACACATTCTGTGTCAGTGGTGGCTGGTGGGTTTTTATTATTGAGGGGGAGGCAAACAACCACCCCCAACCACCCCCCCAACAGTGTCGGTTAGTCGGTCAGGTCACCGTCTCCCCACGCGGGCGGTCGGGGGGTCATCCAGCCTCACACTTACCCCATCTAGGTCAAGGGTGGGCAGCGCTCCTATGGGGGGCTTCCATCGCGTCTCCTCTTCCTCTGCATCACGGCGGCTTATGCCGTCCGTCTCCTCCCACTTTCTCCTAGGCATCAAATAGGATCACCTGTGCTTTCAGCCAATCGGGTGACGGGTCTCAAGACCCGCTTCCTGATTTGCTAGGAGGAGGATCAGTGTGACAATAGCGAATATTCAAGCCCCAAGCCCACCCTTTTTTTAAGCCTATTAGAGATTCTGGCTAGATCTAGTGCGTAAAAAAAAACAACCCATTGGAATCCAAGCGTCCGGCGTCTTGCATATAGATTAGGGGGCAGGACGCATGGATGAGGGGCAGCACCCATGCGCCCCTAATGTATGGGCTGCCCCTGTTCTGTGTATTGAATAACTCCAGGTATCCATATTGCATGGCATTTTCAGAAAATTACAGAGCTGCAGATTGAAAAGTAAAGGTCATTTTTAATAACAATAATCAATTACTGTCAGGAACTGGTGTGACCAGAACCGTGTGATCTGCGACAGAGGACACCCAAACGTATATAAGTGAAAATATATATTAATTTATTAAGGAAAGTGAGTAATAAATAACAACCAACTCCAATATGACACAGTGCAATAACCAACCACAGACAGAGACCTACGAATAACAATAGACAGATAAATGCAATAAATGGGAAATACCAGGTTCATAAACAATAGCCAGGCCAGGGTCATACACAGCAGATCAGCAGGGAATGTTCCAGAGACATAAACGTAAGCCAGGCCAAGGTCATACACAGGGAAGTCAGTAGATGGGGTATGGAACACAGGACAGGGAGAGGATGGATGGGTCAGACTGCAGGCAGGGACCCAAGGTAACAGGTGGGACAGGATAGGGTCCCAGACAGGGAGACAGGGACAGGATCAGGGCTCAGGATCAGGATCAGATAGCTAGCAGGTCAGGAGGCAATGACGAAATCAAGGCAAACATGTGAATGTTTGCCAGGTATTTATAGGCCTGTGATTGGCCTCAAGTGACACCTGATTGTAGGAGGTACTGTCTGCTCCACACTGCCAGGATCCATCCGCTGGTGGACGCCAGTACTGCGGCCCAAAGATGATATACTATTAACAGGGAAAAGCTCTCCTGACAGTTCCAAACTGCCAGGAGACACCTGCTGGTGGACCTCAGTACTGAATGCGAAATAACAGGTCTTACCAGCGGATGGAACATTTCCTGACAGTACCCCCCCTCAAAGGAGCGGCCTCCGGACGCTCCAATTGGTTGTAATTGTCCATAGTCTATGGTATTAAGCAGAACAACAGATGGTGGCACAACAGGCAGAACAGGTGGTGGCACAACAGGCAGAACAGGTGGTGGCACAACAGGCATGGGCACTTCAAGCTGGGCAGCGGGCTCATCAAGCTGGAGGGCAGTCACCGAGACATCAGGCTGGAGGGCAGACACCGGGACATCAGGCTGGAGGGCAGACACCGGGACATCAGGCTGGAGGGCAGACACCGGGACATCAGGCTGGAGGGCAGACACCGGGACATCGAGCTGGGCGGCAGCAGGCACCCGGACATCGAGCTGGGCGGCAGCAGGCACCGGGTCATCGAGCTGGGCAGCAGGCACCGGGTCATCGAGCTGGGCAGCAGGCACCGGGTCATCGAGCTGGGCAGCAGGCTCCGGGTCATCGAGCTGGGCAGCAGGCTCCGGGTCATCGAGCTGGGCAGCAGGCTCCGGGTCATCGAGCTGGGCAGCAGGCTCCGGGTCATCGAGCTGGGCAGCAGGCTCCGGGTCATCGAGCTGGGCAGCAGGCTCCGGGTCATCGAGCTGGGCAGCAGGCTCCGGGTCATCGGGCTGGGCAGCAGGCTCCGGGTCATCGGGCTGGGCAGCAGGCTCCGGGTCATCGGGCTGGGCAGCAGGCTCCGGGTCATCGGGCTGGGCAGCAGGCTCCGGGTCATCGGGCTGGGCAGCAGGCTCCGGGTCATCGGGCTGGGCAGCAGGCTCTGGAACATTGGGCCGAACAGTGAGCACCGTAAGGGCAGGCCGGATAACGGATACTGGCTTGACAGGCAAAGTGATGGACTTCGGTTTAGCAGACTGGGTAATGGGCACCAGTTCAGCAGACCGGTTAACGGGCACCGATTCAACAGACTGGGTAACGGGCACCGATTCAGCAGGCCGAGACACGGGCACCGAAACTCCAGGCTGAAACACGGGCACCGAAACTTCAGGCTGAGACACGGGCACCGAAACCTCAGGCTGGGATACCAACATCACGACATCAGGCTGGAAGACAGATACCAGGATATCAGGCTGGAGGATGGACACATCAAACCGGAAAGCAGGCTCATCAGGCTGAACAGTGGGCACATCAGGCAGAACAGCAGGTACATCGGACTGGTCAATAGTCGCTGGAGCGTCAGACTGGAACATGGACACTGGGGTTTCGGGCTGGAAGGCAGGCATACCAGACTGGAAGGTGGGCACACCAGACTGGAAGGTGGGCACACCAGACTGGAAGGTGGGCACACCAGACTGGAAGGTGGGCACACCAGACTGGAAGGTGGGCACACCAGACTGGAAAGCTGGAACGTCAGACTGGAAAGCTGGAACGTCAGACTGGAAAGCTGGAACGTCAGACTGCAAAGCTGGAACGTCAGACTGCAAAGCTGGAACGTCAGACTGCAAAGCTGGAACGTCAGACTGCAAAGCTGGAACGTCAGACTGCAAAGCTGGAACGTCAGACTGCAAAGCTGGAACGTCAGACTGCAAAGCTGGAACGTCAGACTGCAAAGCTGGAACGTCAGACTGCAAAGCTGGAACGTCAGACTGCAAAGCTGGAACGTCAGACTGCAAAGCTGGAACGTCAGACTGCAAAGCTGGAACGTCAGACTGCAAAGCTGGAACGTCAGACTGCAAAGCTGGAACGTCAGACTGCAAAGCTGGAACGTCAGACTGCAAAGCTGGAACGTCAGACTGCAAAGCTGGAACGTCAGACTGCAAAGCTGGAACGTCAGACTGCAAAGCTGGAACGTCAGACTGCAAGGCTGGAACGTCAGACTGGAAGGCTGGAACGTCAGACTGCAAGGCTGGAACGTCAGACTGGAAGGCTGGAACGTCAGACTGGAAGGCTGGAACGTCAGACTGGAAGGCTGGAACGTCAGACTGGAAGGCTGGAACGTCAGACTGCAAAGCTGGAACATCAGACTGCAAAGCTGGAATATCAGACTGCAAAGCTGGAACATCAGACTGCAAAGCTGGAACATCAGACTGCAAAGCTGGAACATCAGACTGCAAAGCTGGAACATCAGACTGCAAAGCTGGAACATCAGACTGCAAAGCTGGAACGTCAGACTGGAAGGCTGGAACGTCAGACTGGAAGGCTGGAACGTCAGACTGCAAAGCTGGAACATCAGACTGCAAAGCTGGAACATCAGACTGGAAATTGGGAGCAGGTTGGGTTACTGGCAGGATTGTATGAGTAGGGAAGAACTTCCGTTTCTTCTTTGGCTTAACTGCTGGAGATCTGTAGGTGGCTGTAGGACTGTAGACAGGAGGTGAGGCATACTGAAAGGAAGGGCTGGGATATGGCAAGGAAGGGGGAACAGCAGCCAGAGGGAGTTCTTGTGGGAAAGTTGCAGGTATTAGAGAAGAGGCAGGTGGGTTAAAGGCAGGATAGGTACAGGAAGGAGAAACAGGGCATTGATACTTGGTGGGGAGCAGGGTATATTGGGCTGTAGCTGAGGTTGCCATGAGCGATGGGGGAATAGATTCTTGGGAAGGCAGGTGATTAATGGCAGGGCTGGGTTGTTGTGGCTTGGCTAAATTAAGGAGATCTGACCATGCCTGTAGCACAGGATGAACAAACATTGATTCACACACAGCCTGACTAACCAGAGATTGCACTGAATGGATGCAATCAGACAACACCTGCGGGGAACAAGAGGCATAATGTTCCTTGAAAAAGGCTGGGTCATCCTCTAATAACCACACCAGAGACTCAACCTGATCAAAACTGAAGGGGGGAGAAAAATCATCCCTGCCCTCTGGAGTACTGGACAAGGCTAGCTCTGCACACAGCTGGATCAGAGGCTGAACATTTTCAAATAGCAATCTACCCTGATCAACCAGAGAATGGGCCAGATGGATACACTCCAGGAGCTGATCCCTGGCCCACTCTTTCAATACCAGACGACAGTAATTGTTATCCTCCAACACCAGTGAGGCAAGGAGAACAACTGTTTCTGATTGCATTTTCATAGCACTACAATGGTTCCTTTGCGCAGTCACTTCTGGTCAGAGATGGCCTTGATTTACTGTCAGGAACTGGTGTGACCAGAACCGTGTGATCTGCGACAGAGGACACCCAAACGTATATAAGTGAAAATATATATTAATTTATTAAGGAAAGTGAGTAATAAATAACAACCAACTCCAATATGACACAGTGCAATAACCAACCACAGACAGAGACCTACGAATAACAATAGACAGATAAATGCAATAAATGGGAAATACCAGGTTCATAAACAATAGCCAGGCCAGGGTCATACACAGCAGATCAGCAGGGAATGTTCCAGAGACATAAACGTAAGCCAGGCCAAGGTCATACACAGGGAAGTCAGTAGATGGGGTATGGAACACAGGACAGGGAGAGGATGGATGGGTCAGACTGCAGGCAGGGACCCAAGGTAACAGGTGGGACAGGATAGGGTCCCAGACAGGGAGACAGGGACAGGATCAGGGCTCAGGATCAGGATCAGATAGCTAGCAGGTCAGGAGGCAATGACGAAATCAAGGCAAACATGTGAATGTTTGCCAGGTATTTATAGGCCTGTGATTGGCCTCAAGTGACACCTGATTGTAGGAGGTACTGTCTGCTCCACACTGCCAGGATCCATCCGCTGGTGGACGCCAGTACTGCGGCCCAAAGATGATATACTATTAACAGGGAAAAGCTCTCCTGACAGTTCCAAACTGCCAGGAGACACCTGCTGGTGGACCTCAGTACTGAATGCGAAATAACAGGTCTTACCAGCGGATGGAACATTTCCTGACAATTACAATATGACGTGTCGCAATTGTGTACTTTATATTATTTTTTTAATTTTTTGCTATTTTTTTTCCTACAAAAGTGGAGTTACCCTTTAAATCTGCTTTATGTGAAATTCATAGTTGTAGAGAAAAGTGGTCAAAATAAGGATTTTAGAGAAGCTAGAAGCCAATATAGAGTATGAGCAAAACTATAAATTGTTCAATAGATAGAGATACGGAGATATTTATAATATATTATGATATGTGTATTGTAAATGTAAATGTATAAAGAAACACTGCATTTAGTTTATATTTAACTTTTTTTAATACCACAAGCATTTCCTACATATGTGTGGGTTTGGTTTTGTTTTGCAAAGCCATTACGTGAATATTTTGCATTTTGTTGCATCCTTCTTCCTGTACATTAAGTTATGTTATGAAGCTGTCCCATCAGTCACATGAGCTAGAATGTAAATACTATCACATCTGAAACCTCAAACATTCACTCTTATGCAAACATGTGACATCTGAGTTGCATTTATGGAAAAAAAAAATACCTGTCGATCTTCTGTCGACATCCCCAGATAAATGTAGTGAGGAAAAAAATGTAATCGTCCTTAATGGACTTTTCTTTAGAGAGCTCTATTGTGCCTTTGAAATAGGGCTGGCAATGAAGGTGTGTGATCCATGCATATACAAGGATTATTGGCCAAAAACAAGCATGTTTATAGAACGGATCTGAAAATTTTTGAATGCTGAAAAAACTTTTAGTATACATGAAATCATTACATAATAGGTCTACTGAAACTTTGACACTGTTGCCTTCCCTAATCATTTCAGCTTTACAGGGGTACAGAAGGCTTTCCTACAAAATACAAAAGCACAGTGGTGAAGTGGTTAGCTACTTCTGCCTGGCAGCACTAGGGTTGTCAGTCCAAACCCCAATCATGACACTACCTACAGTGGGGCAAAAAAGTATTTAGTCAGCCACCAATTGTGCAAGTTCTCCCACTTACAAAGATGAGAGAGGCCTGTAATTGTCATCATAGGTATACCTCAACTATGAGAGACAAAATGTGGAAACAAATCCAGACAGACAATCACATTGTCTGATTTTTTAAAGAATTTATTTGCAAATTATGGTGGAAAATAAGTATTTGGTCACCTACAAACAAGCAAGATTTCTGGCTCTCACAGACCTGTATCTTCTTCTTTAAGAGGCCCCTCTGTCCTCCACGCATTACCTGTATTAATGGCACCTGTTTGAACTTGTTATCAGTATAAAAGACACCTGTCCACAACCTCAAACAGTCACATTTCAAACTCCCCAATGGTGAAGACCAAAGAGCTGTCGAAGGACACCAGAAACAAAATTGTAGACCTGCACCAGGCTGGGAAGACTGAATCTGCAATAGGCAAGCAGCTTGGTGTGAAGAAATCAACTGTGGGAGCAATAATTAGAAAATGGAAGACATACAAGACCACTGATAATCTCCCTCGATCTGGGGCTCCACGCAAGATCTCACCCCATGGGGTCAAAATGATCACAAGAACGGTGAGCAAAAATCCCAGAACCACACAGGGGGACCTAGTGAATGACCTGCAGAGAGCTGGGACCAACGTAACAAAGGCTACCATCAGTAACACACTACGCTGCCAGGGACTCAGATCCTGCAGTGCCAGACTTGTCCCCCTGCTTAAGCCAGCACATGTCCGGGCCCACCTGAGGTTTGCTAGAGAGCTTTTGGATGATCCAGAGGGGATTGGGAGAATGGAATATGGTCAGATGAAACCAAAGTAGAACTGTTTGGTAGAAACACAACTCGTCGTGTTTGGAGGAGAGAGAATGCTGAGTTGCAACCAAAGAACACCATACCTACTGTGAAGCATGGGGGTGGCAACATCATGCTTTGGGGCTGTTTCTCTGCAAATGGGAACAGGACGACTGATCCGTGTACATGAAAGAATGAATGGGGCCATGTATCGTGAGATTTTGAGTGCAAACCTCCTGCCATCAGCAAGGGCATTGAAGATGAAACGTGGCTGGGTCTTTCAGCATGACAATGATCCCAAACACACTGCCCGGACAACGAAGGAGTGGCTTCATAAGAAGCATTTCAAGGTCCTGGAGTGGCCTAGCCAGTCTCCAGATCTTAACCCCATAGAAAACCTTTGGAGGGATTTGAAAGTCCGTGTTGCCCAGCGACAGCCCCAAAAGATCACTGCTCTAGAGGAGATCTGCATGGAGGAATAGGCCAACATACCAGCAACAGTGTGTGACAACCTTGTGAAGACTTACAGAAAATGTTTGACCTCTGTCATTGCCAACAAAGCATATATATAATATATATAAAGGATATATAAGTATTGAGATTAACTTTTGATATTGACAAAATACTTATTTTCCACCTTAATTTGCAAATAAATTCTTTCCAAATCAGACAATGTGATTGTCTGGATTTGTTTCCACATTTTGTCTCTCATAGTTGAGGTATACCTATGATGACAATTACAGGCCTCTTTCATAGTTACATAGTTACATAGTTAGTAAGGTTGAATAAAGACACCAGTCCATCCAGTTCAACCTGAGTGAGTGTGTGTCTACAACCCTGACCCTTGTCCCTAACCCTGTACATCGCACACTCACATCAGTCCCTACCCTCAATCCAAGGTCCCCATTCATATACTAGGGCCAATTTTGGACAGAAGCCAATTAACCTACCAGCATGTCTTTGGAGTGTGGGAGGAAACCGGAGCACCCGGAGGAAACCCACGCAGGCACAGGAAGAACATGCAAACTCCAGGCAGGTAGTGTCGTGGTTGGGATTCGAACCAGCGACCCTTGTTTACTGCTAGGTGAGAGTGATAACCACTGCACCACTGTGCCGCCTTTCATCTTTTTAAGTGGGAGAACTTGCACAATTGGTGGCTGACTAAATACTTTTTTACCCAACTGTACCTGGGCCTGTGTGGGTTTCCTGCCAAACTCCAAAAACACACTGGTCGGTTAATTGGCGCCTGTCTAAATGTGAGTTAGGGACCTTCATTTGTAAACTCCTGGAGGGCAGGGACTGATGTGAATGCACAATATATATATAAAGTGGTGCATAAACTGTTGGTACTAAAAAAATACTTGCGATAATAAACATATGAAGCCTGTAGAAAAACTTCAGAGTCTTTGTGGTAAAGACAAGCAAAGATGCATCCATCTGAAAAGGAATATGTTTAAGATGCATTTTAATGCTTTTTTTTCTGAAAGGCAAATGTTCTTTGTTGCATGTTTTTATACCATAGTTCATAGACAGGAAAATGTATAACTCCTTAATATAGTGATAGATAACTGTTTTTAAAGTTTTGGCACAAAGCCATGCTCTTTCACTGCACCGCACACTTTTTTGACCAAAATCCTGAGCCGTCCATCATTCATTACCACGGACATGAGAAGTAAGTCTTAAGAAGAGGTCTTCATAAGCACTCCTTTCATCTCCTTGAAAAGGTTAAAGCATTACCCATGCTAAACGCTTTTCAATACAGAGTTTGTTCACACCACTCACTTTGATGTACTGCTGATAAATTGATTTCAAGAAAAAAAAAAATCTTTTCAATGGGTTACTGAAAAACTAAGAACCCAAGTCCCTACGAACATTATTACTCTAGTCATGAACATAACCCCAAGGACAGGAATAGACTAGATTAAATGCCTTTTGTTAACAGCAAATTGCATATTCAGCATTTTACATTGATGTTATGTAAAAAATATATACTGTATATACACATATATTCTAAACTGATGGTCAACAAGTTCAACCCGCCCACACTTGAGGCGTGGCTGTACAGCAATCATCAATGTGTGATACGTTACGAAGCACCAGGAATTGGAAGCTGGGGTCTGAGGAGTGGGTGAGATTGTAACAGCTACCGTACACATTGGGTCCACCGTGAACGCAATACATCGCTTTAAACATGCATGGAAGTTTTCTTCTGTGGCATTTTTTGCTTGCTTTGAATTTTATTGATGTGAGTGTAATGGTGGAAGATTACGACGTGTTTATTAAACTGGTTTTACGTTATCACACTATTGGAGCACTTTTTATTATTTACTTGTGGAGAGATTCCTTACATACATGGCTGGAGTGCATTGATTTTCACTTGTCATAGGGTGATAATAATATTTATAGCACATTAATTATTTTTATTGAGACTTAGCATTTTGCACCACTATTTTTTCTCACTATTTCAGTTTTAATAGAGGGTTAAAATACTGTTCACATGTATATACACATACAATGTATATATTTGCAAATATAACTGAAAATAAAACAAGCACATTCAACGCATTAAAAAAAAAAAAAAGACAGAGGTACATGAAAAAGACATACATGCAAAATTCCATGACAAGATTACACATGTTCTGAGATGGGGCCTCACAACCTAAACGGTTTTTACATTCTGCTATCTCTTTATCTCTTGTAATGTCTCTGAAAATCATACATTTAGAAAAGCTTTAACCATAGCTAAAAAAAATTAAAAAAAATCTACAGTTAAATGAAATGGAACACAATATTGTATTGTTTTGGCTATATAACCTGCATCTCTCTTAGAACGTATTACCCACATAACTCCCGTACTGTAAATGATGAATGAAAATGATAAATACAGCTGCAGACATAATATACTGTCAGTGATATATCTCAAACTAAAAAGGGCTATTGTTTAACTGTAAAACTTTTTTTAAATGCAATATATAAAAATGCTATTTAACCCTTACGCTGGTCAAGCCATTTTTGCATTTTTTGCGCACATCTTAAAACACACATTTTAGTTAAAACCCCCCAAACATTATATTATAGTTTATGAAAGAGCCTCCTAAATAAAGCATATCAAACCCAAATTTTCAGTAAAAAATACACTAAAGTTAGCTGTAATGCACACAAACACAATATATAATCTATTTTTATGGTAAAATATAAAAAATGAGGTTGCTTTGAATAAAAGGATACCAAACATAGGAAGCCTCAAATTTGTATGTGCCTGTGAAATGGTGACAGACTTTAGTACCTACTGTTGTCTATAGGCAATGCTTTAAAAGCCATTACTGGTCATCAGTTTAGAGTTAACAGTGAACAGTTAACAGTTAACTCGAGTTATTGATTGCACTCTGGCTTGTTGTTTTTGTACATATGTGTGCGTATGTCTGTGTGGGGAGCTTTAATCTTTAATTGTATTGTGTGTCATTTTTAATTTTTTTCAAACTTTTTTAACTTAATTTTATTGCTATATAATAAGGGGCTAATAGTCCCCTATGTGATAGCATCATTTAAATAACAGGTCCTCTATGAGGAGACACTAGTAATCTATTAGACTCGTAAGGTCATCTCTGGACCCCACAGAAGCTAATCAAGCACAGATCGTGCTTGATCAGCTTCCTCCCTGGACAGTGCAAATCTGCAGGAGAACGACAGTACTTAAAGGAGAAGCCCAGCCTAAGCTTGTTTGGCTGGGCTTCTCCTACGGGTCACAGGAGTGCAATTCATTTTGCACTCCTGTGACCTGTTTTCAGCAGAGAGTTGTCCGAAGTCCGCTCTCTGCTGATGTCACTGGAATCAGTCCACCACGTCATCCTGACAAAATAAAGTCTGGATCCGCCAGATGCCTGGACTGATGCCTGTCTCAGCCTCTCAGCAAGCCGCTGAGACGGCTGTTCCCCACCCCTCCACAGCTCAGCACTCCAATAAGCGTGGAGGAGCAGAGAGGAGAGCTGCTGAGTGACAGGCAGCAGCTCTCTGCTGGGGGAGCAGTGAAAATCGAGCTTGGTTCTCAGTGCTGCATCCACCTAAGTATAAGTGAGTATAATGGGTAAATAAAATAAACAAAAATACTTCTCTTTTAACCTAAAAGCGAGTAAATGCTTCCGGATTCTTTCACCAGAGCAAAGATCAGTAAACGCTTGATAGCTGATCTCCCTCCACTCTATTTTTTAAAAGAAATTCAAACGAGTGAATCTCTAACTGTGAACGTAGCTTTCTTTTGGGAAAATGTATACATACTGTAATACTCATGTTCTAGGCTTTCTAGGCACAAAGTAAACCTGTTTATTACCTCTGGGATCCCATTCAAGTAGCGGTTCTGGACATTTTAAGGCCTTTCAAATTAACAGAATCAATGATGGCAAGATGGAATGCTCTGATACAGTGGGGATCGAAAGTTTGGGCACCCCAAGTAAAAATGTGTATTAATTTGCATAACAAAGCCAAGGAAAGATGGAAAAATCTCCAAATGGCATCAAATTACAGATTAGACATTCTTATAATATGTCAAAAAAAGCTAGATTTTATTTCCATCATTTACACTTTCAAAATTACGGAAAACAAAAAAATGGCGTCTGCAAAAGTTTGGACACCCTGCAGAATTTATAGCATGCACTGCCCCCTTTGCAAAGCTGAGACCTGCCAGTGTCATGGATTGTTCTCAATCATCGTCTGGGAAGACCAGGTGATGTCAATCTCAAAGGTTTTAAATGGCCAGACTCATCTGACCTTGCCCCAACAATCAGCACCATGGGTTCTTCTAAGCAGTTGTCTAGAAAGCTGAAACTGAAAATAGTTGACGCTCACAAAGCTGGAGAAGGCTATAAGAAGATAGCAAAGCGTTTTCAGATGTCAATATCCTCTGTTTGGAATGTAATTAAGAAATGGCAGTCATCAGGAACAGTGGAAGTTAAAGCAAGATCTGGAAGACCAAGAAAAATATCAGAGAGAACAGCTCACAGGATTGTGAGAAAAGCAATTCAAAACCCACGTTTGACTGCACGATCCCTCCAGAAAGATTTGGCAGACACTGGAGTTGTGGTACACTATTCCACTATAAAGAGATACTTGTACAAATATGGTCTTCATGGAAGAGTCATCAGAAGAAAACCTCTTCTACGTCCTCAACACAAAAATCAGCGTTTGAACTTGCAAATGAACATATAGACAAGCCTGAGGCATTTTGGAAGCAAGTTCTGTGGACCGATGAGGTTAAAATAGAACTTTTTGGCCGGAATGAGCAAAGGTACGTTTGGAGAAGAAAGGGCACAGAATTTAATGAAAAGAACCTCTGTCCAACTGTTAAGCATGGGGGTGGATCAATCATGCTTTGGGGTTGTATTGCAGCCAGTGGCACAGGGAACATTTCACGAGTAGAAGGAAAAATGGATTCAATAAAATTTCAGCAAATTTTGGATGGTAACTTGATGCCATCTGTGAAAAAGCTGAAGTTAAAGAGAGGATGGCTTCTACAAATGGATAATGATCCTAAACACACCTCAAAATCCACAGGGGAATACATCAAGAGGCGTAAACTGAAGGTTTTGCCATGGCCTTCACAATCTCCTGACCTCAACATTATTGAAAATCTATGGATAGACCTTAAAAGAGCAGTGTGTGACAGACAGCCCAGAAATCTCAAAGAACTGGAAGACTTTTGTAAGGAAGAATGGGCAAAGATACCTCAAACAAGAATTGAAAGACTCTTGGCTGGCTACAAAAAGCGTTTACAAGCTGTGATACTTGCCAAAGGGGGCAGTTCAAGATATTAACTCTGCAGGGTGCCCAAACTTTTGCAGACGCCATTTTTTTGTTTTCTGTCTTTTTGAAAGTGTAAATGATGGAAATAAAATCTAACTTTTTTTGACATATTATAAGAATGTCTAAACTGTAATTTGATGCCATTTGGAGATTTTTCCATCTTTCCTTGGCTTCGTTATGCACATTAACCACTTGACGACCGCCTCACGCCGATGTACGTCGGCAAGGTGGCACGGACAGGCAAAATCACGTACAGTGTACGTGATTTGCTTTCCGCGGGTGGGGGGTCCGATCGGTCCCCCCCCCGGTGCCCGAGGCGGTCGCCATTTCTTCCCGGGCGATGAAAGGTCAGGGGGAGGCCATCCATTGTTGGCCACCCCCTCCCGATCGCTCCCGGCGAATGAAAATGCTTCCTTTCCCTCTGTAATGTAAACAGAGGGAAAGGAAGTGATGTCATCTCTCCTCGAGCCGGTCTTTTCGTCGCCGCGCCGAGGAGAGAAGACATCAAGTAAGTCTGCACAACACTACACATTCAGTAGAACACGCCAGGCACACTTGTCACCCCCGATCACCCCCCGATCACCCCCTGATCACCCCCCTGTACCCCCTGTCACTCTGACACCAATAGCATTTTTTTTTTTTTTTGCATTGGTGTCAGTTTGTGTCAGTTAAAAGTTTTAGGGCAGTTAGGTTAGCCCCCTTTAGGTCTAGGGTACCCCCCCTTAGGTCCAGGGTACCCCCCTAACCCCCCCTAATAAAAGTTAACCCCTTGATTACCCCCCGTCACCAGTGTCGCTAAGCGATCGTTTTTCTGATCGCTGTATTAGTGACACAGGTGACGCTAGTTAGGGAGGTAAGTATATAGGTTCGCTGTCAGTGTTTTATAGCGACAGGGACCCCCATATACTACCTGCTAAAGGTTTTAACCCCCTGATTGCCCCCTAGTTAACCCTTTCACCAGCGATCACCGTATAAGTGTTACGGGTGACACTGGTTAGCTAGTTTGTTTTTTGTAGTTTATTACAGTTTATTACAGTTTATTATAGTTTTAGGGCACCCGCCGTTTATTACCCTATAAAGGTTTAACCCCCTAATTGCCCGGCGGTGATAGAAGTTAAGTTTTTAGGATCAGATAAGGTCTGCGTCGCCCTAGGCAGCGTCAGGCTAGCGCCAGTACAGCTAAAACCCGTGCACGCAGCATACACCTCCCTTAGTGCTATAGTATCTGAGCGGATCGATATCTGATCCGATCAGATCTATACTCCCCAGCAGTTTAGGGTTCCCTGAAACGCAGTGTTAGCGGGATCAGCCCAGATACCTGCTAGCACCTGCGTTTTGCTCCTCGGCCCAGCCCTGCCCAGCCCACCCAAGTGCAGTATCGATCGATAACTGTCACTTACAAAACACTAAGCACACATAACTGCAGCGGTCGCAGAGTCAGGCCTGATCCCTGCGATCGCTAACAGTTTTTTGGTAGCGTTTTGATACAGTCGCCAACAGTCAGGAGCTTTTTTGCCTGTGAGTCTCACTAGTGTACCCCTAAATTTAGAGCCCAAAATGGCAAATAGAAGGTACACTAGTGAAGAGGCCTACAGGATTCTGAGTATGACAGATAGTGAAGAGGAAGTCACTCATCTGTCAAGTTCAGGCTCAGAATACGAACCTGTAGAGGACAGCGGCTCCATGACAGATAGCTCTGACGACAGAGTTGTGGTCCCTGCTAGGGTCAGGCGTACCAGACCCCGAACCTATGCTGTCCTTGAAGTGCAAGAACCGCAGGACTCTCGTATGGAGCAGAGCAGTACTAGCGCCGCTATTCCTTCTGGTGAACTGGCAAGCACCAGCGGCCTAGTACACCCTGGTCGTACATCCAGCACTGCAGTATCACGTGGTGACGTGGCGAGTCCCATAAGTGCAGTTCAAGCTGGCGAGGTGGCAAGCAGTAGTAGTGTCCCGCTGCCACCAAGAAGACAAAGACAGGCCCGTCGTGCCCATAGTGCCCTTCCTGCTGCATTGGCCAATCCGAATTGGGAACCTTCCACTTCTGCAGCACCCGTACTTCCCCCTTTCACTGGCCAACCCGGAATTCAGGTGGAAACAGTTGACTTTATGCCACTGGATTTTTATTCACTGTTTTTCACCGAAGATCTCTATAGATCTATTGTGGACCAAAGCAATTTGTACGCTGGTCAACACATCGCCGCTAATCCCCAGTCCTCCCTTGCCAGAGATTGGAGACCAATTACGGTCTCCGAATTTAAGACCTTTCTGGGCCTTTCCCTCCTCATGGGGTTGAATAAAAAGAGTAAGTTGCGGTCATATTGGTCCACTGACCCAATTTACCATTCACCCTTGTTCTCTGCTTCCATGGCCAGGGCACGATACGAGCAGATTTTGCGGTTCATGCACTTCAACGACAATGAACTCTGTCGTCCTCGTGGAGACCCTGCATACGATCGGCTCTACAAAATTCGGCCCCTCGTAAACCACTTCAACCAACGTTTTGCAGACTTGTTTACCCCCCATCAAGTTGTCTGCGTTGATGAGTCCCTTATTAAGTTTTCTGGCCGCTTGTCATTCAAACAGTACCTTCCCAGCAAGCGTGCCAGATACGGGGTCAAGATGTATAAGCTCTGTGACAGGGCCACAGGCTATACATGTAGATTTATGGTTTACGAGGGAAGAGATAGTCACGTAGAGCCGACAAACTGCCCTGACTACATAGGAAGCGCTGGCAAGATAGTGTGGGACTTGGTGTCACCCTTATTCGGAAAGGGGTACCACTTGTACGTGGACAATTATTATACGAGCGTGCCACTTTTTAGTCACTTGTTTGATCAGCAGATTGGAGCATGTGGCACCGTGCGACCTAATCGCCGGGGCTTTCCCCAGCGGCTTGTAGATTCCCGTCTTAGGCTGGGGGAGAGAGCCTGCTTGAAGTATAATAATTTGCTCGCTATGAAGTGGAGGGATAAGAAGAATGTTTTCGTTCTCACCTCCCTTCATGCAGACACGACGACCCAAATTTCTACGGCGACTGGTGTTGTGGAGAAACCCCTCTGTGTCCACGAATACAACCTTAATATGGGAGGGGTGGACCTCAACGACCAGTTGTTGGCGCCGTACTTAGTTGCCCGTAAGGCCAGACGCTGGTACAAAAAAGTGTCTGTATACTTATTTCAATTGGCTTTGCTGAATGCTCATGTGCTATACAGAGCTTCAGGACAGACTGGATCCTTCCTTAAATTCCAGGAAGAGATCGTCAGAGCCCTTCTGTTTCCAGACGGTGCTCTACCTCACCTTCCCCAACCAAATGCAGTAAGCCGGCTGCATGAGCGGCATTTTCTTTATGCCATCCCGAGTACCCCTACCCAACGAGCCCCCCAAAAAAGATGTCGTGTCTGCAGCAAGCGCGGATTTAGGCGTGACACCCGGACTTATTGTCCCTTCTGTCCTGGCAATCCTGGTCTTTGCATGGGTGAATGCTTTGAACGCTACCATACATTAGTTGAGTATTAGCGTAGGGTTCAGCACTGCACAGACTAGGCACACTAACACAGGGTCTCCCAAGATGCCATTGCATTTTGAGAGACCCAAACCTGGAACAAAAGTTACAAAAGTTAAAAGTTACTAAAAAAAAGTGTAAAAAAATAAAATAAAAAAAAATTAAAAAAAATAAAAACACAAAAAAAAATATAAAATAAAAAAACCAAAAATAGTTGTTGTTTTATTGTTCTCTCTCTCTCTATTCTCTCTCTATTGTTCTTCTCTTTTTTACTCTATTCTATTCTGCAATGTTTTATTGTTATTATGTTTTACCATGTTTCCTTTTCAGATTTTGCATACTTTACCGTTTACTGTGTTTTGTTGGTAACCATTTTATTGTTTTCAGGTACGCCATTCAGTTGCAGCGCGGATTTATTTATCTTGACAGCAATAGCGTTTGCTCCCACGATATATAAAGCCGTGACTCCAACGCTGTCGGAGGTGATTTCACCACCACAGTTACATACTTCAGCATATATGCCGAAGCGTGGGGGCAGAAGTGGGTGGAGGAGCGATTTGCTCCTGCCTTTTGCGGGAGGATGCCCCCATGCTTCGGCATATATATATTTTAGGCACAGGTTGCGTTAAATGTTTTATTTTTTACTATTTTTTTTTTGTATTTGCTTTGCAGGTATGGTAAGTCTTACTGTTATACTGTAATGTTGCTTTGTTTTATTGTTAACCATCATTTGCTTAGCAGGTACGCCATTCAGTTGCAGCGCGGATTTATTTATCTTGACAGCAACAGCGTTTGCTCCCACGATATATAAAGCCGTGACTCCAACGCTGTCGGAGGTGATTTCACCACCACAGTTACATACTTCAGCATATATGCCGAAGCGTGGGGGCAGAAGTGGGTGGAGGAGCGATTTGCTCCTGCCTTTTGCGGGAGGATGCCCCCATGCTTCGGCATATATATATTTTAGGCACAGGTTGCGTTAAATTTTTTATTTTTTACTATTTTTTTTTTGTATTTGCTTTGCAGGTATGGTAAGTCTTACTGTTATACTGTAATGTTGCTTTGTTTTATTGTTAACCATCATTTGCTTAGCAGGTACGCCATTCAGTTGCAGCGCGGATTTATTTATCTTGACAGCAACAGCGTTTGCTCCCACGATATATAAAGCCGTGACTCCAACGCTGTCGGAGGTGATTTCACCACCACAGTTACATACTTCAGCATATATGCCGAAGCGTGGGGGCAGCAGTGGGTGGAGGAGCAATTTGCTCCTGCCTTTTGCGGGAGGATGCCCCCATGCTTCGGCATATATATATTTTAGGCACAGGTTGCGTTAAATGTTTTATTTTTTACTATGTTTTTTTTTTGTATTTGCTTTGCAGGTATGGTAAGTCTTACTGTTATACTGTAATATTACTTTGTTTTATTGTTAACCATCATTTGCTTAGCAGGTACGCCATTCAGTTGCAGCGCGGATTTATTTATCTTGACAGCAACAGCGTTTGCTCCCACGATATATAAAGCCGTGACTCCAGCGCTGTCGGAGGTGATTTCACCACCACAGTTACATACTTCAGCATATATGCCGAAGCGTGGGGGCAGCAGTGGGTGGAGGAGCAATTTGCTCCTGCCTTTTGCGGGAGGATGCCCCCATGCTTCGGCATATATAAATGGTGCATGTATGCCCATCATTAGAAGTGGGTGGATGAAGGGAGGTATTCTAATGGTGGGCATACCCACTGATCAATATCTTTTTTTCGTTCAGCCCACAGGCTGCATGAAAAAAAAGTTTACAATATATGCCTAACAAGGACCAGCAACGTACTGGTATGTTGCTGGACTTTGAGTGGTTATACCAGAATGATGCCTGCAGGTTTAGGTATCATCTTGGTATCATTCTTTTCAGCCAGCGGTCGGCTTTCATGTAAAAGCAATCCTAGCGGCTAATTAGCCTCTAGACTGCTTTTGCAAGCAGTGGGAGGGAATGCCCCCCCCTCCCCCACCGTCTTCCATGTTTTTCTCTGGCTTTCCTGTCCCAACAGGGAACCTGAAAATGCAGCCGGTGATTCAGCCAGCTGACCATAGAGCTGATCAGAGACCAGAATGGCTCCAAACATCTCTATGGCCTAAGAAACCGGAAGCTACGAGCATTTCATGACTTAGATTTCGCCGAATGTAAACAGCGCCAATGGGAAATTGGGAAAGCATTTTATCACACCGATCTTGGTGTGGTCAGATGCTTTGAGGGCAGAGGAGAGATCTAGGGTCTAATAGAGCCCAATTTTTAAAAAAAAGAGTACCTGTCACTACCTATTGCTATCATAGGGGATATTTACATTCCCTGAGATAACAATAAAATTAATTTAAAAAAAATAAAAATGAAAGGAACAGTTTAAAAATAAGATAAAAAAGCAAAAAAATAATAAAGAAAAAAAAAAAAAAAGCACCCCTGTCCCCCCCTGCTCTCGCGCAAAGGCGAACGCAAGCGTCGGTCTGGCGTCAAATGTAAACAGCAATTGCACCATGCATGTGAGGTATCACCGCGAAGGACAGAACGAGGGCAGTAATTTTAGCAGTAGACCTCCTCTGTAAATCTAAAGTGGTAACCTGTAAAGGCTTTTAAAGGCTTTTAAAAATGTATTTATTTTGTCGCCGCTGCGCGTTTGTGCGCAATTTTAAAGCATGTCATGTTTGGTATCCATGTACTCGGCCTAAGATCATCTTTTTTATTTCATCAAACATTTGGGCAATATAGTGTGTTTTAGTGCATTAAAATTTAAAAAAGTGTGTTTTTTCCCCAAAAAATGCGTTTGAAAAATCGCTGCGCAAATACTGTGTGAAAAAAAAAAATGAAACACCCACCATTTTAATCTGTAGGGCATTTGCTTTAAAAAAAATATATAATGTTTGGGGGTTCAAAGTAATTTTCTTGCAAAAAAAAATTATTTTTTTCATGTAATCAAAAAGTGTCAGAAAGGGCTTTGTCTTCAAGTGGTTAGAAGAGTGGGTGATGTGTGACATAAGCTTCTAAATGTTGTGCATAAAATGCCAGGACAGTTCAAACCCCCCCCCAAATGACCCCATTTTGGAAAGTAGACACCCCAAGCTATTTGCTGAGAGGCATGTCGAGTCCATGGAATATTTTATATTGTGACACAAGTTGCGGGAAAGAGACAAATCTTTTTTTTTTTTTTTTTTTTTTTGCACAAAGATGTCACTAAATGATATATTGCTCAAACATGCCATGGGAATATGTGAAATTATACCCCAAAATACATTCTGTTGCTTCTCCTGAGTATGGGGATACCACATGTGTGGGACTTTTTGGGAGCCTAGCCGCGCACGGGACCCCGAAAACCAAGCCCCGCCTTCAGGCTTTCTAAGGGCGTAAATTTTTGATTTCACTCTTCACTGCCTAGCACAGTTTCGGAGGCCATGGAATGCCCAGATGGCACAACCCCCCCCCAAATGACCCCATTTTGGAAAATAGACACCCCAAGCTATTTGCTGAGAGGTATAGTGAGTATTTTGCAGACCTCACTTTTTGTCACAAGCTTTCGAAAATTGAAAAAAGAAAAAAAAAATACATTTTTCTTGCCTTTCTTCATTTTCAAAAACAAATGAGAGCTGCAAAATACTCACCATGCCTCTCAGCAAATAGCTTGAGGTGTCTACTTTCCAAAATGGGGTCATTTGGGGGGGGGTTTTGCCATCTTGGCATTTTATGGCCTTCAAAACTGTGATAGGTAGTGAGGAGTGGAATCACAACTTAACGCCCTTAGAAATCCTGAAGCCGGTGCTTGGTTTTCGGGGCCCCGTATGCGGCTAGGCTCCCAAAAAGTCCCACACATGTGGTATCCCCATACTCAGGAGAAGCAGCAGAATATATTTTGGGGTGTAATTCCACATATGCCCATGGCATGTTTGAGCAATATATCATTTAGTGACAACTTTGTGCAAAAAAAAAAAAAAAAAAAAAAAAATTGTCACTTTCCCGCAACTTGTGTCAAAAAATAAAATATTCCATGGACTCAACATGCCTCTCAGCAATTACCTTGGGGTGTCTACTTTCCAAAATGGGGTCATTTGGGGGGGTTTTGTGCCATCTTGGCATTTTATGGCCTTCAAAACTGTGATAGGTAGTGAGGAGTCAAATCACAACATTATGCCCTTAGAAATCCTGAAGGCGGTGCTTGGTTTTCGGGGCCCCGTATGCGGCTAGGCTCCCAAAAAGTCCCACACATGTGGTATCCCCATACTCAGGAGAAGCAGCTAAATGTATTTTGGGGTGCAATTCCACATATGCCCATGGCCTGTGTGAGAAATATATCATTTAGTGACAACTTTGTGCAAAAAAAAAAAAAAATTGTCACTTTCCCGCAACTTGTGTCAAAAAAGAAAGTATTCCATGGACTCAACATGCCTCTCAGCAAATAGCTTGGAGTGTCTACTTTCCAAAATGGGGTCATTTGGGGGGGTTTTGTGCCATCTGGGCATTTTATGGCCTTCAAAACTGTGATAGGTAGTGAGGAATGAAATCAAAAATTTATGCCCTTAGAAATCCTGAAGGCGGTGATTGGTTTTCGGGGCCCCGTACGCGGCTAGGCTCCCAAAAAGTCCTAAACATGTGGTATCCCCATACTCAGGAGAAGCAGCAGAATGTATTTTGGGGTGTAATTCCACATATGCCCATGGCATGTTTGAGCAATATATCATTTAGTGACAACTTTGTGCAAAAAAAAAAAAAAAAAAAAAAAAGTGTTACTTTCCCGCAACTTGTGTCAAAATATAAAATATTCCATGGACTCAACATGCCTCTCAGCAAATAGTTTGGGGTGTCTACTTTCCAAAATGGGGTCATTTGGGGGGGTTTTGTGCCATCTTGGCATTTTATGGCCTTCAAAACTGTGATAGGTAGTGAGGAGTCAAATCACAACATTATGCCCTTAGAAATCCTGAAGGCGGTGCTTGGTTTTCGGGGCCCCGTATGCGGCTAGGCTCCCAAAAAGTCCCACACATGTGGTATCCCCATACTCAGGAGAAGCAGCTAAATGTATTTTGGGGTGCAATTCCACATATGCCCATGGCCTGTGTGAGAAATATATCATTTAGTGACAACTTTGTGCAAAAAAAAAAAAAATTGTCACTTTCCCGCAACTTGTGTCAAAAAAGAAAGTATTCCATGGACTCAACATGCCTCTCAGCAAATAGCTTGGAGTGTCTACTTTCCAAAATGGGGTCATTTGGGGGGGGTTTGTGCCATCTGGGCATTTTATGGCCTTCAAAACTGTGATAGGTAGTGAGGAATGAAATCAAAAATTTATGCCCTTAGAAATCCTGAAGGCGGTGATTGGTTTTCGGGGCCCCGTACGTGGCTAGGCTCCCAAAAAGTCCCACACATGTGGTATCCCCATACTCAGGAGAAGCAGCTGAATGTATTTTGGGGTGCAATTCCACATAGGCCCATGGCCTGTGTGAGCAATATATCATTTAGTGACAACTTTTTGTAAATATTTTTTTTTTTTTTTTTTTTGTCATTATTCAATCACTTGGGACAAAAAAAATAAATATTCAATGGGTTCAACATGCCTCTCAGCAATTTCCTTGGGGTGTCTACTTTCCAAAATGGGGTCATTTGGGGGGGTTTTGTACTGCCCTGCCATTTTAGCACCTCATGAAATGACATAGGCAGTCATAAACTAAAAGCTGTGTAAATTCCAGAAAATGTACCCTAGTTTGTAGACGCTATAACTTTTGCGCAAACCAATAAATATACGCTTATTAACTTTTTTTTTACCAAAGACATGTGGCCGAATACATTTTGGCCTAAATGTATGACTAAAATTGAGTTTATTGGATTTTTTTTTATAACAAAAAGTAGAAAATATCATTTTTTTTCAAAATTTTCGGTCTTTTTCCGTTTATAGCGCAAAAAATAAAAACGGCAGAGGTGATCAAATACCATCAAAAGAAAGCTCTATTTGTGGGAAGAAAAGGACGCAAATTTCGTTTGGGTACAGCATTGCATGACCGCGCAATTAGCAGTTAAAGCGACGCAGTGCCAAATTGGAAAAAGACCTCTGGTCCTTAGGCAGCATAAAGGTCCGGGGCTCAAGTGGTTAATACACATTTTTACCTGGGGTGCCCAAACTTTCGATCCCCACTGTAAATGATTTTTCCAAATTTGCAAATGATTGCTCAAACAAAATTCTGCTGATATATGGATAGTTGTAGCATGAAGCTCTTTTAATGTAAATAGATAGGTACAATAGATAACAGTCCAGAAATGGCCCTTATAGTATTAAATGTATGGTGATGGCTGTGGTGATTTATTGTAATATAAAAATGTAACGTGCAAAGTTAGTTTCAGATTCAGCAATGAAGTTCACCACCGGTACTTTGCCTAAAAGAAGCCTGAAGTGGGAGAAATGCTGGAGCTGCCACTGCTGACCCTCTTCTAATAGTGACTGACCTTCTAATAATAGTAGTCTTTGGCTTCAGTATTTTCTGAGTCACTTACCTGGATCAAAACATAAAGATTAGAAGTCAGAACTCCTGATCTGCATATTTGATCCAGGTCTGTAAAATTACTGGACTGACATGGGACAACTAACATTTTCAGAAGTAGTGGTCAGCAATTTCGGCCCCCTTATTCTTTGTGTTCAGCCTACTACGTTGAGTTTAGTTGCTTCTTAATTTAGACAGATTATTATAGAAGTGTTAGCAGATGCTGTTTTGTTTAAATCAGTTCCGGATGTAAAACTATGCGGTGTAGAATGTGGAATGTTTCCTGTCCTGGTTGGTAAAAGGATGTGGGAACAGGTGGATATATCTGTTATTTGCAATTTTATCTACTGTTGAATCCTTAGCCGAGTCAGACTAGACAGATATATAGATATGTAGGTAAATAAAGATGTCTTATCAAAGGAACTGTACCTTTTTCATGTTTTGCATGCATTATAGAGCACTTTATATTTAAGCAAACACTGTGGGGTTGATTTACTAAAACTGGAGCATGCTAAATCCGGTGCAGCTGTGCATGGTAGCCAATCAGCTTCAAATTCAACTTGTTCAATTAAAGTGATACTAAACTCTTGTTTTTTTTTGTTTTGTTTTTTTTTCTATAGAAATAACAAACATATTGTACTTACCTGCTCTGTGCAGTGGTTTTGCACAGAGCAGCTCAGATCCTTCTCTTCTCAGGTCCCTCTTTGGTGTTCCTGGCCCCTCCCTCCTGTTGAACACCCCCACAGCAAGCAACTTGCTATGGGGGCACCCAAGCCAAGCTGCAGCTCTGTGTATCAATTCAGACACTGAGCTGCAGTTTGACCCCGTCCCCTCTCTCTCCTCATTGGCTAACTGACTTTGATTGACAGCAGTGGGAGCCAATGGCGCCACTGCTGTGTCTCAGCCAAACAGGAGGGAGAGTCCCGGACACTCCAAGGCACTCATGGACAACGCTGGATCGAGAGGGGCTCAGGTAATTGGGGGACTGAGGGGGGCTGCTGCGCACAGAAGGCTTTTTATCTTAATGCATAGAATGTATTAAGCTAAAAAAACCTTCTGCCTTTACAACAGCTTTGACAAAAAAAAACTATAAGCTGATTGGTTTCTATGCAGAGCTGCGCCAGAGTTTGCACTCTCCAGTTTCAGCAAATCAACCCCACTGAATATAGAAGAGGCAGTGGACCGTAAAACAATATTTTTAGGGTGTCCGACACTGGACTTCAGAGAAGGTGCTTTGATATTATGAGCTTATGAGTAATATTACATTTTAAGTAGATGCATTAAAGTTTCTAAAAAGCAAAATAATTTTTTTTTTAATAGAAGGAAATTTCTTTTAGGGCCTTTCTTGTTCATTGCATGTCTATAGAACTATTGAATCAGGTCAAATGCTGATCAGCAGGAAGTCAACTACAGGCCAATGCACCTGACAGTGAATTCTAAATAATCTCAAACCGATGATATCAACACAAGCCCAAAACATTGACAAAAACCCTTAGATAGTTAACACTGCCACAAGTTTTGCCATTGGAATATTTTCACTCTATTGCTGTTCTGGTGACAATTAAAAATGTCTTTACTTTCAGACAAATAAAAAAAAAAAAAGGGCATCCCATTACTGAGACACAGACAGAAATAAAAACCTGACATGGCTCCTAACCCTTTTTCGAATTAATTCAAAATTTTAAAAAAAAAATTAAAAAAATGTTTTGGCTTTAGATACACTTTCAATTATTTCAACATCTTACCACTTTAAAACATCATTTTGCACCTCCATTAAACCCATAACCTATCATTATAGTGTTCAGATAAACGTTATCAAAAAATAGTTTTGAAATCAAGTTTTTGAGGATTGCTGCAATGAAAAAGAACCTTAGTGTAACTACAATATAAACAACCTGTTTATGTAATCAGAACACAATGTGCCCAGGGTGTCTCCTATTCTTTTAGTGTGGTATTGACTTTTATATAGGCAATGTGAAAAGTCAGGAAAACATATTAAAGATTAATTTGAAGTAAAGAAAAAATCAGCAAAAAAACTATTGATGTCTAGAAAAGTCACTTAGTCCCCAACTGTTTATAAAGGGCGAAGAGAAAAGTAATAGATATTATTAATAAGCATTGCCATTAATGATCCAGTCAGTCATATCAATTCTGAAAAATGAAATGGCTTCTACTTACATACAATGCTGGAAAATCATCTTGTTCAGAAGGAGCTATATACCTTTACTGCATGTTCCAAATCAATATTTCACGCATGATGATCCATTAGATACATTATTTTTAAATTGCTTCTATAGAAATCAAAATTTGTAGGTGAGCATCATAATGAATTTTAATGTGTAGAGTATACACAACTAAAGCAATACAGTTTGAATACAACTTTGGTGCATATATTGTTTTATAACCATACACAAAAAAACAAAAAAGCTGCAGAAATAGCTAGTTAAGTGAATCTGTATTTGTTTTTTGTTGATGCACTGCTGAGCTAAAAAAAAAAGGTTTCATACAAATCATATCAACCATAACACTATCAGTTGCCTGCCTCTTTCTACATTGTGCAGACTGTGTAATCAAATCAGTTACTGAATTGTTTAATTGTTTAATCTTCAGCGAAGGTACTCACAGAATTTAAAATGGGATAAAATATATATATCTATATATATATAGATCTATATATAGATCTATATATAGATCTATATACACAGCGGAGCGGAGACTGTGAGCCAGGACTTCTCGTCCAACATCAGTGCCTGACCTCACAATAGTGCTGCTGGAAAAATGGTTAAACATTCCCATAGACACACTCCTAAACCTTGTGGACAGCCTTTCCAGAAGAGTTGAAGCGGTTATAGCTGCAAATGATGGGCCAACTCAATATTGAACCCTACGGACTAAGACTAGGATGCCATTAAAGTTAATATAATAATTATATATAGTTATTTCAAGTGTTCCCCTGTGTTAAAAAGGATGAGAAAGGCAGCTTTAAATGAATAAGGGATATTGGCCTCATGAGCATTCCTGGCTGCCTTAGCAAGTAAAATGCTGTTTGAAATAGATTCTTTGGACTTTACTGGCACCCCAAAGAGCACAACATTATGTTAAAACAAAAAAAATGTTATTAGCAAAAAAAAAAAAATCATAAAAATGGTTCATAAAAATAATATCCTATGTGATACCTCTTGGATACCAAGTGTATTTGGACATCAATTTTATGAACTATTTTTTCACAAATCGCCCCTTTTGGTCTAATTTTGAAAAGATTTTGGATTGGAAAATATGTTTTCTATTTTTAATCAACAACAGTTTCACGGCAGTTTTTTTTCTGATTGAATTTTTACATTTTATTAAGTCTCTATTTCACGCCAGTTTTTATTGAAATTTAAACCTTGAAATATTACAGTATCTACCCGCAACTTCCACTGTACTACATTCTTATGTCATGAACTCAAAGAAGTAGAGAAAACATAAATGTTACTCCACAAAGTTGAACTTTCAAGGTACACCAATGACGCAGCCAAAGTTCTCATTATACGTGTTGTTTTATACTTATATGCCGAATAAATTCCTAAGCTGTTTAACCGCTTGCTGACCACCCGCCTAAGTTTTACTGCGGCAGAATCGCATGGCTTGGCCAAATGACGATATCTTACGTTGCTTCGCCTTTTGGCCACTAGGGGCGCACGCCCGCGGCGTGTGCCCAGAGCCGATGTGAGTGCCCGGCGCGTGCGATGACAGCCGGGCTACTGCAATCGCTCGTGACAGAGCGAGAACCGGGATCTGTGTGTGTAAACACATAGATCCCGGTTCTTTCAGGGGAGTAGAGAGATCGTGTGTTCATATTATTGTTCAAAAGTTCCTGCGTAAGTGATCAGTAAATATATCAATTTTTAATACCTTAAAATTGTCCTGTTCTTTTTTCAATGGTATACGTGTATATGCATGTCCTCAGGTTTTTGGATTTTGTGTTATGATCTGAACACAGTGCATGTTTACTCACCTGTGAATGTCTCCACTTAAAACAATGCATTTGCATTGAGATCCATAAATAAACAATACTTGTAACTGTTTTTTTTTTTTTACGGCCATGTAAATGAGGCCCTGATAATTATACCCCCATTGTGTGTGTGCATGTGAAACCTAACTACAAGCTCCTTGGAAATCAGGAATTAAAAGAGAAGTATGGCTTTCATAGAAAAAAAACAATCATACTCACCTAGATGGCTGCAGCACCAATCCCAGTTGCCACTTTCCGCTGCCACTTCTAAGACTGAGAACCGAGCAATTAAAGACTGCTGATCGCTAAGTTTTCGGTCTTCAGCCACCATCTCTCTGCTCTGCCCCTCCAGTGCTCACTGGACCACTGGGCTGTGGAGGGGCAGGAGTGGCTGGCTCAGTCTCTCAGTGGCTTGCTTTGTGGACTGCCTTTACAGTCGAGATCTTTCCCGAGCCCGGACCAGCTAAGTAACAGGAGTGCAGAACGAACTGCACTCCTGTAATTCATAGGAGAAGCATAGTCAAAATGGCTTTGGCTATACTTCTCCTTTAATGTAACTGAATTCCACATACTCTTTGGTTGCATTCTATACATTAATAAGATAAATAAATGCTCCATGTGAAGTGGACATTACCTGTGTTAATGATATACTGTATGTTGTATGCATTTAGGAATCCCTCTATAGTGTGCATTCATTTTTTAATTTTATGTGAGTTTTATTTTCACACTTTATAGAGTCATGTTCCCTAATTCACATTTCTTAATATAGAGCTCAGATAACATGATCTGGTGCAGTAATGTTAATCTGCAGCTGATGACTAGTGTCAAAGGTTTACCTGCACACTGTGACTTGATGTGCTCACAGCTCGGAGGAACCAGCAGCAATAACAATACATAGCCGTAGCTAATGTATCCAAGTCTTCATCATATGTGGGGGAATATCCCTGAGCCTTTAATCTCTTATTACATGAACTCTAGTTACCAGAAAAGAAACAGCTGCAATATTGACTGAAATAGTCATAAAAACGGTAAGCTGTAAAAACTATAAAATAATCTTCACAACTGGGAGGCTGGAAGTTTCCGAATAATTGTTCTTGTTTTTAAAAAGCATAAATTACAAAAGGTGTAATATTTACAGTGGTCAGTTAAGTTCAGATTTTATTTTTTAAAACTGACCTAAAAGGAAACGTTGACAGTTTCAGTTACATTTTTGAAATCATTTTATATGTTTTAAACGTTTATTTTAAAATAGGGTGCACACTTGTTCCAGTATGGTTTTAATTAAGTAAAAGAACAGAGAATGTTCACTTTGAAAGGTGAATGCTCACTAAGCTTAGTAAATAAGATGAGGCTTTGTTTGTCTTAATCAACCAATCATGTGCTAGCAAAAATAATATTTTCAGTATGTCTGTAATTTAATTTAAAGCTGTTTTAACAGAGAAGCTGGTGATCGGATTTGGGGGATGGAATATGGAAAATTAGTCACTACTCTGCCCAGTAGGTAAATTTAATCTACAGCTATTGAGCTCTGTAAACAACCTTTTTTTTCAGCAAAGCGGATAAAAATTGCTGGGGAAACGCGTTAAAGGATGCTTAGAGCACCCCATCAATAATTTTAATCTTATGCTTTCATCTCTTGGACAATAACTTTGTTTACAACACACTAAAAATTAGGTTAAATCAATTAGCAGTGTTAGAATAAAGTCGCCCACGTGGTTAGTCCAAACTGAACCTTAAAACTGACCCTATACTGTACCTAAATAGCAAGGTCTGCTTATTCAGCAACTGCTCTTTCCCTCACATAGATTTGCTTCACTAAACTGTTAAAACATGTTCTTTTTCTTACCCCTGATTCCACCCAAGGTGCCTAGGTGTGGATGGCATCACTATGCTTCCATTGAGATCTTGGGAAATGCTAAGTAGCCTAAATCACCTAAAAAAAGCACTACTGCACTGTGCTGTAGCTGTAGCATTCTGCTAAGATTTTGGGTACTCAGCATTCCCTGGGCTCTCTTCAGCAGGATGGCAATGTTGACCTCTGCTGTATGGAAGCTGGGGGAAAGCTAACTTTTTTTGACTAACTTTTCTCCCTTTCTCCCTCAGGCGTTTTTGAGATTATGATAGATGAGGATCCCTTACTGAATATGTGGACCTTGTATGAAGTGTAAGGTCCACTTTAAAGAGTATATATAGCCAACTTTTTCAGTTTTGAATAGAGTAGGGAAAGGATAAAACCCTTGCTATCTCTGTCCCAATAGGGAGATGTTTCTTCACTTCCTGTCCCAGAGATGCAACAAGATGAGAGGTACAAAATGAGGGGCATTCCCCAATTAAAAAGGAAATCTACCTACCGGGGCAAAGACAGAATTAAAATCATTCCAAAACCAAAAAAAAGTTTACCATGCAGTTCATTTGAAAAAAGGTACACTGCAATAGATCACACATATCCCACTGATTCCATTCACCCTCAACTACCTACTTAAAACTGTTGTCTCTTGGTGCAGGTTCTGTGTGTGATTAATATTGAGCAATACAAAATATATATATTTTTTCAGACATTGCTGAACAATGACTATTTTGATCCATAATACCAAAGACCACCAATACTAAGGGGTTACAAAACACCACCACTGACCACCAGTGGGGAGGGTGTTAGATAGCACTGCTACTGACCAATGATGGAGGGGGGATATTTGGACAGCCCAGTCATTTTAAATATATTACCTAACTTGATACAATAAACCCCAATGCACAAAAATGTGCTGTTATTGTGCAGCCCTCTTGAAGTGTAAAGGGGCCACGCTTGAGACCCTCTATTATTTTTAAGTTGACCACCACTGCATAGACACATACATACATCAACACGGTCTATATATACATAAAAATTGGATAAAACTGATAAAAAAAAAATTTAAAAAACACACACACACACACTATATAAAACATGTGAAAAGTGTGTTGCTCTAAATAAGAAAACATCATCAAATTAATTTGTTAAACCAAAAACATAAATACCATGTGAATGGTAAATAAATAAAATTAGACATCTGATTCAGAAAGTGTTAAGTCTATGTGAAAAGAAAAGTCCACAGTGTGTATCCAACTTAAATTCCAGAAAAATTATTTATTCCACCACTACCACTGCTTCCAGTAAACCGTGCAGTTGAACCACCACCTCAAAGGTACAAGTGCAGGCTTACCAGCATTAAAGGACTCTCTAACTAAAGAGAAGTCATAGAAAGCATATAAGATAGGAATTAATCAAGACCGTCCATTGCTGCTGCTTCACATTCAAAGTTATCTGCTGGTTGGCATCCATCCAATAAAATAAAGAAACTATCGGGCAATATAAAAAACAATTTGGCCAGTAAACAGAGCAATTCCAACATCACTTCCAGTGACGCGATAACATCACCACGAGGCTCCACCCTACGCTTTTTGGAAACTGTGACTTCAGGGACACAGGTGCAATGCTGCATCATCTCTTTATATACACTCACATTTATAACCAAGCCTCGCTTTGAACTACCTTTTATGAAAAAATAACTAATCAAGTCTCACTGCCAAATCACTACAAGTGCATTAAGTCTCGTTCTGAGCATCAATCCGGCTGCTTGGGATAGCAAAACAGTCCTATATACAATGATATGAAATTGCTTGAAAAAAAATGTAAAATAACTTTATTATTCTAAAGGGCACAAAGTAAGTATCATACCAGTACCAAGTAAATAGAATGTAATTTAGCAAGGGCAATTGCACAATCTTTACATATAGTAAACAATTCAATCATAACTTAAAACCTACAAGTTTATTAAAAATCCCAAAAAATTGGAATTCACATGTATAAAACTAAAAAAATATCCGAACACACACACACACTAGATAAACCTGTTGAGGTTTTTGTCAGACCACCTATGCTGTCTCTGTTGAATCCAATGTTTACATGTCTAGTGAAGCCTTGGATGTATTAGTCACAGGTATAGTTTTTCATTGTTGATCATTCTGAAATCTATTCTGTGACTCATGCTGTCTGCAGGTGAACTTTCACAGAAGCTGTATTTCTAAAGACTTAAAGGGACACCAATTTACAGAAATAAACCTTAGTATACAGCGCTAAATACCAAAATTCCTCTTTAATTAGTGATATGGTGCTGCTGTATTCAACTACATATACCTATGCCTCATGTCTGTGTTGCTCACAGGTTGTATAAATCACTCCCCTTTGCATATATGTATCCTACACATAGGCGTGCGCACGGGGTGTGCCGGGTGTGCCTGGGCACACCCTAATCACCCCGTGCTGTGTCCAGAGATTTGCCCCAAAATGCTGCATCCAAGAGAGTGTGTGGCCCGCGCTGCATGTGAAACAGTTTCACAGGCAGCAGAGCGTGAGAATTGCCAGAGCTGTTCAGTGTATGAAACTGTCAGATAATGACACTACATGCAGGGAGAGACACCAGCTGTCAAAATGTCGGGGTGATGTCGGGGGTGGGCGGGACAGAACGGCCATCAAACACCAGCCAATGGGATGGGGTCTGGGCGGGCCGCTACATTTATGTGGCCCCGCCCCCTCTCTGAAGCAGCTCAAACATTGGCTTGTGTTTATAGCGCTTGGTCCCGCCCACTCCCGACATCGCGGCTGAGTTGTAAGTCATCACAACTCAGCCGCGATGTCGGGGGTGGGCGGGATCAAGTGCCAACACCAGCCAATGATTGGGCTGCTTCAGAGAGGGGCGGAGCCAGAGAAATGTAGCGGCCCGCCCAGACCCATCCTATTGGCTGGTGTTTGGTAACTGTTCAGTCCCGCCTACCACCAGCATCACCGCTGACTTTTAACAGCTGGTGTCTCTCCCTGCATGCAGTGTCATTATCTGACAGTTTCATGCACTGAACAGCTCTGGCAATTCTCACGATCTCCTGAATGTGAAACTCCCCCTCTCTCCTATCTGTGCCACCCAATGCTGCCTATCAGTGCCAACCAATGCTGCCTATCAGCGCCAACCAATGCTGTAAATCAGTGCCAACCAATGCTGTCAATCAGTGCCAACCAATGCTGCCTATCAGTGCTGCCTATCAGTGCCCATAAGTGCTGCCCATCAGTGCTGCATATCAGTGCCCATCAGTGCTGCCTATCAGTGCCAATCAGTGCTGACAATTAGTGCCCATCAGTGCTGCCAGTCAGTGCCCATCAGTGCTGCCAATCAGTGCCAACCAATGCTGCCTATCCATGCCAGTGCTGCTTATCAGTGCCAACCAATTCTGCCTATCAGTGCCAACCATTGCAAACCAGTGCTGCCTATCAGTGCAAACCAGTGCTGCTTATCAGTGCCAACCAATGCTGCCTATCAGTGCCAACCAATGCTGCCTATCAGTGCCAACCAGTACTGCCTATCTGTGCCAGTGCTGCTTATCAGTGCCAACCAATTCTGCCTATCAGTGCCAACCAGTGCTGCCTATCATTGCAAACCAGTGCTGCCTATCAGTGCCAACCAATGCTGCCTATCAGTGCCAACCAATGCTGCCTATCAGTGCTGCATATCAGTGTCCATCGGTGCTGCCTATCAGTGCGAATCAGATGCCCATAAGTGCTGCCCATCAGTGCTGCCAATCAGTGCACATCAGTGCTGCATATCAGTGCCCATCAGTGCTGCATATCAGTGCCCATCAGTGCTGCCTATCAGTGCCAATCAGTGCTGACAATTAGTGCCCATCAGTGCTGCCTATCAGTGCCACCTACCAGTGCCCATCAGTGCTGCCAATCAGTGTCCATCAGTGCTGCCAATCAGTGCTGCGAATCAGAGCCTATCAGTGCCCATAAGTGCTACCAATAAGAGCCCATCAGTGATGCATATAAGTGCCCATCAGTGCCACCAATCAGTGCCAATCAGTGCCCATTAGTGCCAATCAGTGCTGCCTATCAGTGCCACCTATCAGTGCACATCAGTGCTACCAATTAGTGCCCATCAACGCTGCCAATCAGTGCAGCTTATTAGTGCCCATCAGTGCTGCCTATCAGTGCCCATCAGTGCTGCCTTTGCAGGGATGGTGGAAACCCCTCTACAGATAATTGCAATACAAATTACCTTCGAGTGCAACAACTTTTTAGTTGGGAGGTTCACACCATTATAGCACTTTGGATTTTTTATTTTTTAGAGTGTTACCCTTAATTTTATATGTTTTAGTTACAGTTATAATGTGAATTATTGCACTTGAAGTTAATTTCCCACCACCCCTGCTAAGTCCATGTCTTTATGGACCTTGCTTTGTGCACTGGTGCGCAGTCATGTTGGAAGGGGTCATCCCCAAACTGTTCCCTCAAAGTTGAGAGCATGAAATTGTCCAAAATGTCTTGGTATGCTGACGCCTTAAGAGTTCCCTTTACTGGAACTAAGGGGCAAAGCCCAACCCCTGAAAACCAACTCCACACCATAATCCCCCCTCCATCAAATGATTTGGAACAGTGCACAAAGCAAGGTCCATAAAGACATGGATGAGCGAGTTTGTGGTGGAGGAACTTGACTGACCTGCAAAGAGTCCTGACCTCAACCCGATAGAACACCTTTGGGATGAATTCGAGTGGAGACTGCGAGCCAGGCCGTCTTGTCCAACATCAGCGCCTGACCTCACAAATGCCCTTCTGGAAGAATGATCAAACATTCTCATAGACACACTCCTATACCTTGTGGACAGCCTTCCTAGAAGAGTTGAAGCTTTTATAGCTGCAAAGGGTGGGCCAACTCAATATTGAACCCTATGGACTAAGACGGCATTAAAGTTCATGTGCGTGTAAAGGCAGGCGTCCCAATACTTTTGAATATATATATATATATATATATATATATATATATATATATATATATATATATATATATATATATATATATATATATGTGTGTGTGCTTGAGCTTTCGGGTGCACACCCTAATGCAATAGGCTGCGCACGCCTATGATCCTGCAATAGAAGAAATCAGTGGCTATATAATTGCATAGCTCCCAATTGTCCTGGATTTCGAGGGACTGTACCTGATTTGGAACACTGTCCCTCTGTGCCTCTTTCCTCCTCATTTGTCCCTCATTTTGGTCTGATCTATATAGTTTTATATAAAATGCACTTTTTATCTTTCAAAAAGCGTTTCCCAGTGCTAAACCTTTCATCCAATGTCTTAATTGCTGCATTTTTAAATTTCAAAAGCCAATATAAAGGAATAGTAGTGGTAAAAAAAAGCACTTGAGGGTTTAACTAATATTTTTTTGGGTGTAAATCTCCTTTAAGGGGGCGTGGCAGGGAGTGTGCCGTATGTCTTCATACTTTTTCTAATAGGTGTACCTTGTTCCCATCCCAAAAAGTTAGGAAGTATGTAATTGCTGTTTGAATTGGTGGTTTTACTGATGCTCTAGATTAGGTCTAATTAGATGGTTGGATAATTAGGAAAGAATAGAATGCAATTAATTGAATGCATTTAAGCCGGGTTATGTCAATTGCTTCCTGTAACGCCTCCTGAGGACGTCATCACGACGAAATGTACATTGGGGCATACATGGAGCAAGCTACTCCATTTGGAAGCGGTGGGAGACTACACACGTCACATTCGGATCCTCCCTCCCCTCTCTGTACAGATATGTACAATGCGAGGGCAGAGGGGGAGAGATCGAGTGCTGCAGCGCTGTGGGCTGGATGTGTAGTGCCCACAGCGCTGATATGTGCCCACTCCAGCCATTCAGCCAGCCATACCCAGCCATTCATACCATCCATACCATCCATGCTCAGCCATCCATGCTCAGCCATCCACCCATACTCAGCCATACATACTCATCCATCCACCCATACTCAGTCATACATACTCATCCATCCATCCATACTCAGCCATACATACTCATCCATCCATACTTAGCCATACATACTCATCCATCCATCCATCCATACTCAGCCATACATACTCATCCATCCATCCATCCATACTCAGCCATACATACTCATCCATCCATCCATACTCAGCAATGCTCATCCATCCATCCATGCTCAGCAATACTCATCCATCCATCCATGCTCAGCCGTACCCAGCCGTACTCAGCCATACTCAGCCGTACCCAGCCGAACTCAGCCGTACCCAGCCGTACTCAGCCGTACTCAGTCGTACCCAGCTGTACTCAGCCGTACCCAGCCGTACCCAGCCGTACCCAGCTGTACCCAGCCACACCCAGCCGTACTCAGCTGTACCCAGCCATACTCAGCTGTACCCAGCCGTACCCAGCCGTACCCAGCTGTACTCAGCCGTACTCAGCCGTACCCAGCCGTACTCAGCCGTACTCAGCCGTACCCAGCCGTACTCTGCCGTACTCAGCCATACCCAGCTATACCCAGCCGTACTCAGCCGTACCCAGCCGTACTCAGCCGTACCCAGCCATACCCAGCAATACTTAGCCATAACCAGCCATACTCGGCCATACCCAGCAATACTCAGTCATACCCAGCCATGCTCAGCCGTACCCAACCGTACTCAGCAGTACCCATCCATCCCATCCATACCCAGCCATACTCAGCCGTACCCAGCCATCCCATCCATACTCAGCCATACTCAGCCGTACCCAGCCGTACTCAGTCGTACCCCACCGTACTCAGCCATACTCATTCATGCTCAGTCATCCAATCCATACTCAACCCTCCCCATCCACAGCTCATCCATCCCCATTCATACTCATCCATGCCACATCAGTTCTCATCCATGCCACTACAGTGCCTCACAAAAGTGTAATAGGTAGTCAAATTAGATTTGAAACTTATGCCCCTAGAACACCTGACGGTGCTCCCTGCATGTTGGGTCTCTCTATGTGGCCAGGCTGTGTAAAAGTCTCACACATGTGGTATCGTCATACTCAGGAGGAGTAGGAGAATGTATTTTGGTGTGTAATTTTTGGTATGTACATGCTGTGTGTTAGAAATATTGTATAAATTGACAACTTTGTGTAAAGAAAAAGTGTTTTAATTTTCTTTACACATTTTCCAAAAACTTGTAGAAAAATATGACTTGTTCAAAAGACTCATTATGCCTCATAGATTATACATTGGGTTGTTTTCTTTCCAAAATGGGGTCATTTTTGGGGCGTTTCCCTTGTCCTAGTGCTCCAGGGACTTCAAAGGTGTAAAAGGTAGTCAAGAAATTAGATGTGTAATATCTGCTCCAAGAACGCCTGGCGGTATTGCGCCTCTGTATGTGGCCATTCTGTATAAAAGTCTCACACATGTGGTATCGCCATACTCAGGAGGAGTAGTAGAATGTGTTTTGGGGTGTACTTTGTGCTATGTGTGTGTGTAAAATAACCTGCTAATATAACAATTTTGTGGAAAAAAAAATCTTGATTTTGCAAAGAATTGTGGAAAAAAATTACAACTTCAAAAAACTTACCATGCCTCTTACTAAATACCTTGGAATGTCTACTTTCCAAAAAGGGGTCATTTGGGGGGTATTTGTACTTTCCTGGCTTGTTAGGGTCTCAAGAAATGAGATAGGCCGTCAGTACATCAGGTGTGATCAATTTTCAGAGATTGGCACCATAGCTTGTGGACTCTATAACTTTCACAAAGACCAAATAATTTACACCAATTTGGGTTATTTTTACCAAAGATATGTAGTAGTATAAATTTTGCCCAAAATGTATGAAGAAAAATTACTAATTTGCAAAATTTTATAACAGAAACAAAGAAAAATTCATTTTTTTACAGAATTTTCTGTCTTTTTTCTTTTATAGCGCAAAAAATAAAAAACCCTGTGGTGATTAAATACCACCAAAAGAAAGCTCTATTTGTTTGAAAAAAGGACAAAAATGTAATATACGGTAAGTACAATGTTGCATGACTAATTGTCATTCAAAATGTGAGAGCACCGAAAGCTGAAAATTGGTCTGGTTAGGAAGGGGGTTTAAGTGCCCAGTGGTCAAGTGGTTAAGACATCCCATATGCATGAAAGGAATTATGCATTTTTAAGTTTTAATTTAAGCCTTTTTAAAAGAACTGTTTCCCTCTAAACTGTAATTGTAACATTTTTTGCATTGGTACATGTCCCCCCTGGCAGTGCCCAGTTCCCCATTCCCTTTGTTTGAATTTCCCTTATCTGTTATCCTTGAAAATGAAGAGAATTGATTTTTAAGATTCACCTTGCATTGACTTCACTGGCGTTTGCAATAAAGAACTGTAGATTGTAGATTTTTATCTGTATTTGATGAACATGCCCATAAATTGAAGCCAAGCAGAGTCACCCATCACTTTAAGTACAGCTCCCACTGATCTTCCTGCCTGCTCCAGCTGTAAACTCTGCAGGTCTCATAAACCCCACGGATGCCAGCCTGTCTCAACCCCCTTCTGCTCCTGAACAATCACAAAACACAAGGCTCCAGGTTTCCTTTTGTGATTACACAGGAGGGTAGCGGGGTAGACACATGTCTACAGTGCTGAAGTGTATAGGACCTACAGAGCTTACACCTGGAGTGGCTAGGAAATACAGAGGGAGGTGTACTATTCCCAGCGTGTAAACAAACGTATTTGCAGGATGAAGAAGTATGCATGCATGATGGGGAATGGCTTTTGAGAAAAAGAAATGTTTTCCTGCTGTAAACCTGTTAACCTAATAGTGCCTAATGGTGTATGATTAAAGAAGAAATAATGACCACAACTTTTTCTAGCTATATCTAGATTCATATCTTATTGTGATAATGTCTAATGGCAAGCAACACATTAGGTCAGTATGAAGACTATGCATGGAGGTTTGTTAAAAACCCACTAGACCAGATGCAAAACTATCATAAATGATTACAACTGATAATCAGTTTTACCAATTGGAAATTGGACCAAAAGTTGTTTAAAGTTGATAGGCAAAATCCTGATTCTATGCACAATGCAACCAACCAGGAGTTATTTTTCTTACTAAGCAAAGGATCCAGTTACTCTTGGTAACAGCTCAATTTTTATTCCACTTTTCACTTAAAAGCCAAACATGTTTCTTTTTATAGCCACACTATTCTGCAACCTGATGCGAGATGCTTGCCTGACATATGGCAAAAATACAATCTTTGTTGCCGTCACTTATATGATACATCACGACCAGTAAAACAGAGATGATTGGAGCTCAGTTTCTGCTTAAGGCTGGTATTACATTTAGCCTACATAATCCCAGGGTATATGCATTAAGTTCTCCTTTCTTAAAGTATGTATAGTGACATCACATATTTTTTAAAAGAATTTAGTACCTAATTCAAACAACAATAACATGAAAGACTGCTTTAAAATCAAACACATGTATGTAATAAAAAATGACACAATTTTTAAATTTTTAACAGGAGAGATCAGCAGACGTGTGCCTTATGGAAATTATAGCATGCACTTCAGCTATATTACTATATTACAGCCCAACCATGGAAATCTATACAATTATCTCTTGCAGTGAAGCTGTGCCTGCACTGGAAGGGTTATTGCTTGCTTAGGCCTAGGGAACACAGAAAAGCTAATTTATTTACCTAATCCTCTACTCCTCCCCACTGCTAGATTGGTCCCTACAATGTATTTTCCCCCCACACTCCACTGGTCTAAGGTCCTAATGTCATCAAGACTGGTGCAGAGACCATAGCAATGCACTGGACGAGAGGATGCCAGGGAACAGTCCACTGCTGGAGCACAGGGGAGTGCTATCTGCTGGAGGAGCAAATAATCTAATGGTCAAGTGGTTGTCAAACAAATGGCATGGGCACTGTTAGGGTGACATGTACAAATGGGCAAAAATATTTTAAGAAGTAATATTCAGAGGGGATATTTTATGTGATGAGCCCATTCTCGATCCAGCACTGTGCGTGAGAGCAGCCGCTCTCTCCCTCCTCAAAGGGCAGATTGATAGCAATGGGAGCCATTGGCCATTCTGTGATGAGGGAGCAGGGGGCGGGACAGAGCCACGCTGTCTGTGTCAATAGACACAGGCAGGGCGGTTTGTGAGTGAGCCCACATGAGTGCCCCCATAGAAAGGGGATTTTTATGGGGCAATCACCAAAGAGGAGGATCCAGGAGCACCAGCAGGTCAGAGATGATTCTGGGCTTCTCTGTGCAAAACCATTGCGCAGTGCAGGTACGTATGACATGTTTATTATTGAATTTAAAAAAATGTTTATTTTTGAATAAAAGAAAAAATCAAAGCTTTACAATCACCTTAAGCTTTATGCAAGAGGCATTTGTGTAAGCCTGAAAAAAATTTTTACATCTTCCAGAGACAATACCCAATCATATAGCACAGTGACTGGAGAGCTTCATTAGGCTGAAATTTAAAGGGAGAGGCAAGGCAGTTTTTATCACAAAATAAAATTTAGAGCACATTTTTGGAAGGACAGTGGCCAAAAATATTATACAGATCCGCTGCAAATTATCTAAGCAGTTTTACTAGACAACAATTGAAGAGGGAGAGACAAAGCAGGTTTATTTGTGAAATAAAAAGTAAAGTGTGTTATGTCAGAGACAACAACCAGAATTATTGTACAAACTCACTGCAGATTATGTAAGCAATTCTAATAGGCTGCAATTAATGAGACGAAGCAACTCAATGAGCTATGAGATCATCTCTGGCACCCCTTGCGCATGCACCTTTCTTGGCAGGAAGCTAGAAAGCATTCCAATGTTGCTGGCACTTTTACAGACAACTTGCTCCCATCATGGATGGTTGGCAACCCAGTCTGGGGGAGGGAGGTTTTAACTCTCTTATCCCCTACCTTATATAACCCCTAGATTGCTGCCTTTTAGGGATGAGCTTCGTGTTCGAGTCGAACCCATGTTCGACTCGAACATCGGCTGTTCGCCCGTTCGCCGAATTGCGAACGATATGGGCCGTTTGCGCCAAATTCGTGTGGCGCGTCACGGCCCATAATTCACTGCGGCATCGCAGTGCATTGCTTGCTGATGATTGGCCAAGCATGCACTATGACCCGCATGCTTGGCCAATCACAGCGCCGCCTGAACAGAGAGCCGTAATTGGCCAAAGCCAAGGAGGCTTTGGGCAATTATGGCTCAGGGGATTTAGTACACGCCCCACACTATATAAGGCCGCCTGCACGGCGGCCCTGTGTAGTGTGTGTTCCGGCGTTCATAGATAGAGAGAGAGAGAGAGAGACAGACAGTGTCATTTGATTTGAGTTAGATAGATTAGGCAGAACAGTCAGTCAGTTAGCTGCACTTACAGTGTATTGTGTATATATATGCATCCCAGGTGTTGCATATATATATATACACTGTATTCAGTTTAGCTAGATCCGTTCCTGTTATCTTCTAGACTTTTTACATTTAGTGCAGTGCGTCCTGCTCACAGTGTTCAGCTAGATCCGTTCCTGTTATCTTCTAGACTATTTACATTTAGTGCAGTGCGTCCTGCTCACAGTGTTCAGCTAGATCCGTTCCTGTTAAATTCTAGACTATTTACATTTAGTGCAGTGCGTCCTGCTCACAGTGTTCAGCTAGATCCGTTCCTGTTATCTTCTAGACTATTTACATTTAGTGCAGTGCGTCCTGCTCACAGTGTTCAGCTAGATCCGTTCCTGTTATCTTCTAGACTATTTACATTTAGTGCAGTGCGTCCTGCTCACAGTGTTCAGCTAGATCCGTTCCTGTTATCTTCCTACTGACAGGCAGGCTTGTCTGGTTACAGTATATAAAGCTACCTGAAGAAAATTACTGGTGTTCTTTTGATCCTATTAGTACCACGGTCAGGCAGCTAGACTATTTACATTTAGTACAGTGCGTCCTGCTCACAGTGTCCAGCTAGATCCGTTCCTGTTATCTTCCTACTGACAGGCAGGCTTGTCTGGTTACAGTATATAAAGCTACCTGAAGAAAATTACTGGTGTTCTATTTGATCCTATTAGTACCACGGTCAGGCAGCTAGACTATTTACATTTAGTACAGTGCATCCTGCTCACAGTGTTCAGCTAGATCCGTTCCTGTTATCTTCCTACTGACAGGCAGGCTTGTCTGGTTACAGTATATAAAGCTACCTGAAGAAAATTACTGGTGTTCTATTTGATCCTATTAGTACCACGGTCAGGCAGCTAGACTATTTACATTTAGTACAGTGCGTCCTGCTCACAGTGTTCAGCTAGATCCGTTCCTGTTAAATTCTAGACTATTTACATTTAGTGCAGTGCGTCCTGCTCACAGTGTTCAGCTAGATCCGTTCCTGTTATCTTCTAGACTATTTACATTTAGTGCAGTGCGTCCTGCTCACAGTGTTCAGCTAGATCCGTTCCTGTTATCTTCTAGACTATTTACATTTAGTGCAGTGCATCCTGCTCACAGTGTTCAGCTAGATCCGTTCCTGTTATCTTCCTACTGACAGGCAGGCTTGTCTGGTTACAGTATATAAAGCTACCTGAAGAAAATTACTGGTGTTCTTTTGATCCTATTAGTACCACGGTCAGGCAGCTAGACTATTTACATTTAGTACAGTGCATCCTGCTCACAGTGTTCAGCTAGATCCGTTCCTGTTATCTTCCTACTGACAGGCAGGCTTGTCTGGTTACAGTATATAAAGCTACCTGAAGAAAATTACTGGTGTTCTATTTGATCCTATTAGTACCACGGTCAGGCAGCTAGACTATTTACATTTAGTACAGTGCGTCCTGCTCACAGTGTTCAGCTAGATCCGTTCCTGTTATCTTCCTACTGACAGGCAGGCTTGTCTGGTTACAGTATATAAAGCTACCTGAAGAAAATTACTGGTGTTCTTTTGATCCTATTAGTACCACGGTCAGGCAGCTAGACTATTTACATTTAGTACAATGCGTCCTGCTCACAGTGTTCAGCTAGATCCGTTCCTGTTATCTTCTAGACTATTTACATTTAGTGCAGTGCGTCCTGCTCATAGTGTTCAGCTAGATCCGTTCCTGTTATCTTCTAGACTATTTACATTTAGTGCAGTGCGTCCTGCTCACAGTGTTCAGCTAGATCCGTTCCTGTTATCTTCTAGACTATTTACATTTAGTGCAGTGCGTCCTGCTCACAGTGTTCAGCTAGATCCGTTCCTGTTATCTTCCTACTGACAGGCAGGCTTGTCTGGTTACAGTATATAAAGCTACCTGAAGAAAATTACTGGTGTTCTTTTGATCCTATTAGTACCACGGTCAGGCAGCTAGACTATTTACATTTAGTACAGTGCGTCCTGCTCACAGTGTTCAGCTAGATCCGTTCCTGTTATCTTCCTACTGACAGGCAGGCTTGTCTGGTTACAGTATATAAAGCTACCTGAAGAAAATTACTGGTGTTCTATTTGATCCTATTAGTACCACGGTCAGGCAGCTAGACTATTTACATTTAGTACAGTGCATCCTGCTCACAGTGTTCAGCTAGATCCATTCCTGTTATCTTCCTACTGACAGGCAGGCTTGTCTGGTTACAGTATATAAAGCTACCTGAAGAAAATTACTGGTGTTCTATTTGATCCTATTAGTACCACGGTCAGGCAGCTAGACTATTTACATTTAATACAGTGCGTCCTGCTCACAGTGTTCAGCTAGATCCGTTCCTGTTAAATTCTAGACTATTTACATTTAGTGCAGTGCGTCCTGCTCACAGTGTTCAGCTAGATCCGTTCCTGTTATCTTCTAGACTATTTACATTTAGTGCAGTGCGTCCTGCTCACAGTGTTCAGCTAGATCCGTTCCTGTTATCTTCTAGACTATTTACATTTAGTGCAGTGCATCCTGCTCACAGTGTTCAGCTAGATCCGTTCCTGTTATCTTCCTACTGACAGGCAGGCTTGTCTGGTTACAGTATATAAAGCTACCTGAAGAAAATTACTGGTGTTCTTTTGATCCTATTAGTACCACGGTCAGGCAGCTAGACTATTTACATTTAGTACAGTGCATCCTGCTCACAGTGTTCAGCTAGATCCGTTCCTGTTATCTTCCTACTGACAGGCAGGCTTGTCTGGTTACAGTATATAAAGCTACCTGAAGAAAATTACTGGTGTTCTATTTGATCCTATTAGTACCACGGTCAGGCAGCTAGACTATTTACATTTAGTACAGTGCGTCCTGCTCACAGTGTTCAGCTAGATCCGTTCCTGTTAAATTCTAGACTATTTACATTTAGTGCAGTGCGTCCTGCTCACAGTGTTCAGCTAGATCCATTCCTGTTATCTTCTAGACTATTTACATTTAGTGCAGTGCGTCCTGCTCACAGTGTTCAGCTAGATCCGTTCCTGTTATCTTCTAGACTATTTACATTTAGTGCAGTGCATCCTGCTCACAGTGTTCAGCTAGATCCGTTCCTGTTATCTTCCTACTGACAGGCAGGCTTGTCTGGTTACAGTATATAAAGCTACCTGAAGAAAATTACTGGTGTTCTTTTGATCCTATTAGTACCACGGTCAGGCAGCTAGACTATTTACATTTAGTACAGTGCATCCTGCTCACAGTGTTCAGCTAGATCCGTTCCTGTTATCTTCCTACTGACAGGCAGGCTTGTCTGGTTACAGTATATAAAGCTACCTGAAGAAAATTACTGGTGTTCTATTTGATCCTATTAGTACCACGGTCAGGCAGCTAGACTATTTACATTTAGTACAGTGCGTCCTGCTCACAGTGTTCAGCTAGATCCGTTCCTGTTATCTTCCTACTGACAGGCAGGCTTGTCTGGTTACAGTATATAAAGCTACCTGAAGAAAATTACTGGTGTTCTTTTGATCCTATTAGTACCACGGTCAGGCAGCTAGACTATTTACATTTAGTACAATGCGTCCTGCTCACAGTGTTCAGCTAGATCCATTCCTGTTATCTTCCTACTGACAGGCAGGCTTGTCTGGTTACAGCATATAAAGCTACCTGAAGAAAATTACTGGTGTTCTTTTGATCCTATTAGTACCACGGTCAGGCAGCTAGACTATTTACAGTTAGTGCAGTGCGTCCTGCTCACAGTGTTCAGCTAAACCTACAAGTTAGTGGGGTGCGTCCACCTCACAGTGTTCAGCTAAAGCTACCTGTAGAAGGTTGGTGGTGTTCTCATACTACAGGCAAGCAATTGATTTTGCTAGCTGCAGTATCAGTACATATATATATCTATATATATATAGATATATATATCCCAGCTTAGTGCAGCTACAGGCCATTAGTATGTCTGGAAGGCCAAGAAGGAGAGGCAGACAGTCACAAGCCAATAAGAGAGGGCAAGCAGGCTCTGTGTCTAGTGCTGGTCGTGGAGACGGTGCATCCTCATCAGCACGTGGCCATGGGACACGCTTGGCCTTTTTTCGGCAGCTGGCCGCGTTGAGCCGCAACATGCGGAAGACTTGGTCGAGTGGATGACCACGCCGTCCTCATCCTCCTCATCCTCTCTCACCCATGCCCAGGGTGCTTTGTCTGGCAAAGCAGCGGCCTCTTCCCTCAGCTCAATGTCATCAGTGACTCCTTCCCTAGCTCCACCATGTCCTCCTGAGGAGTCCCTCGAACTGTTTGACCACAGTGTTGGGTACATGCTCCAGGAGGATGCCCAGCGTTTGGAAGGCTCTGATGATGATACTGAGCTCGATGAAGGCAGTAACATGAGCACGGACAGAGGGGGTGCCCAAGAAGGACAGCAATCTGGCAGTCATGCTCCCCCTGCTGCAGCATACTGCCAGGTTTGCTCCAGTGATGAGGAGGGAGGGGATGATGAGGTCACTGACTCAACGTGGGTGCCTGATAGGAGAGAGGAGGAGGAGGAGGAGGAGGCGGCACATCACCAACGAGGCAGGATGCCCTCCAGGGGCCAGCCTAAGGGCAGCACATTGACTGCATCACACCCCAAAGCTCCACATGTGCAGGGCGCTGCAGTCTCTGTGCGTTATTCAAAAAGTTCTTTGGTGTGGGCCTTTTTTGAGACGAGTGCATCAGATCGCACCGCTGCTATTTGCAACATATGTCTCAAGCGTATCTCACGTGGCCAAAACATCTCCCGCTTGGGTACCACATGCTTGACCAGACATATGTTGACCTGCCATGCAGTTCTTTGGCAAGCGTATCTAAAAGACCCACACCAAAGAACAAAGAGGATCTCTCCTTGCTCCTCATCAGCTGAGATTTCCAACCCCACTAGACCTCCAGTCCTCTCTGAGACCTGCAGTGAGAGGAATGAAGGTGTAGAATTAGGTGTGTCACAGCCAAGTACTTGTGGGCAATCTGCTTTTGGTACACCGACGTCAGATTGTACCAGGCAAATTTCCCTGCCCCAGCTGCTGCACCGCCGAAAAAACTTTGCTCCCAGCCATCCACATGCCCAGCGGTTGAATGCTAGCTTGGCAAAATTGCTAGCACTTCAACTGCTGCCTTTTCAGTTGGTAGACTATGCCCCCTTCCGTGAGTTTGTGGAATGTGCGGTTCCTCAGTGGCAGGTACCCAAACGCCACTTTTTCTCACGGAAGGCGATTCCGGCTCTCTACCGGCATGTGGAAGGCAATGTCCATGCCTCGCTGGACAGGGCGGTCAGCGGTAAGGTGCATATTACTGCTGACTCATGGTCCAGCAGGCATGGACAGGGACGTTACCTAAGTTTCACGGCGCATTGGGTGACTCTGCTGGCAGCTGGGAAGGATGCAGGACAAGGTGCAGTAGTGTTGGAGGTTGTTCCGCCACCACGCCTCCAAAATGCTAATGATTGTGACACACCTCTCTCCTCCACCCCCTCCTCTTCTTCTTCCTCCATGGCCTCTTCCTCGGAACCAGCGGTGCTCCGTAGTCGTTCAAGGGGCTACGCAAGTACACAGGCCAAAAGATGCCATGCGGTGCTTGAGCTGGTGTGCTTGGGGGACAGGAGCCACACTGGGGCAGAGGTTCTGTCAGCTCTGCAGGGGCAGGTTCAGAGGTGGTTGACGCCACGCCAACTTAAGGCAGGAATGGTGGTTTGCGACAATGGCACCAACCTCCTCTCTGCCCTCCGACAGGGACAAATGACCCATGTGCCCTGTTTGGCTCACGTCCTTAACTTGGTGGTGCAGCGGTTCTTGGGCAGGTACCCGGGCTTACAGGATGTCCTGAGGCAGGCCAGGAAAGTCTGTGTGCATTTCCGCCGGTCATATAATGCCAGTGCTCGGCTGACGGACCTCCAAAAGGAGTTTAACCTGCCCAAGAACCGCCTAATCTGTGACATGCCCACCAGGTGGAACTCAACGTTGGCCATGCTGCAGCGGCTGCACACGCAGCAGAGGGCCATCAATGAGTACCTGTGCGACTATGGCACCAGGACAGGGTCAGGGGAGCTTGTTTTTTTTCCCCACGCCAGTGGGCCATGATCAGGGATGCATGCACTGTCCTGTCACCATTCGAGGAGGCCACGAGGATGGTGAGCAGTGACAGTGCATGCATCAGTGACACTGTCCCCCTTGTCCACCTGTTGGAGCACACGCTGCGTGGAATAATGGACAGGGCACTTGAGGCAGAACAGAGGCAGGAAGAGGAGGACTTCCTTAGCTCTCAAGGCCCCCTTTATCCAGACAGTGTTCCTGCGTGCCCGCCGATCACACAGGAAGAGGACGAGGAGGAGGAGGAGGAGGAGGAGGAAGATTGTGTCAGTATAGAGGTGGAGCCTGGCACTCAGCATCAGCAGCAGTCTTTAAGGGATCAGTCCCAAGAAACACATGGACTTGTACGTGGCTGGGAGGAGGTGGCTGCGGACGTTGTTGTCCTTAGTGACCCAGAGGACTCCGGACCGAATGCCTCAGCAAACCTACGCTGCATGGCCTCCCTGATCCTGCAAAGCCTGCGTAAGGATCCTCGTATTCGTGGTATCAAGGAGAAGGACCAATACTGGCTGGCAACCCTCCTTGATCCACGTTACAAGGGTAAGGTTGCGGACCTTATCTTGCCATCGCAAAGGGAGCAGAGGATGAAACATCTTCGGGAGGCCTTGCAGAAAGGTCTGTGCAACGCGTTCCCAGAGACTGGGAGGTTACAAACTCCTGTTTCTGGACAACGTGTTGCTGAGGCTTCGGTCAGTCAAAGAAGGAGCGGTGGAGAAGGTGGCCGTCTGACCGATGCGTTCAGACAATTTTTTGGTCCGCAGCCCCAAGGTATGATCGGTTCCAGCAACCATCGCCAGCGTCTGTTTTACATGGTGCAGGAATACCTAGGGGCAAGATCAGACTTGGACACCTTTCCCACCGAAAATCCTCTGGGTTACTGGGTCTTGAGGATGGATCACTGGCCAGAGCTTTCACAGTATGCAATTGAGCTACTGGCCTGTCCTGCATCCAGCGTTCTTTCGGAACGCACATTCAGTGCTGCTGGAGGCGTGGTAACCGATCACAGGGTGCGTCTGTCCACCGACTCGGTCGATCGGCTGACCTTCATAAAAATGAATCAGTCTTGGATCACCACCAGCTACCAAGCACCTGATGCTGATGTAACCGAATAATTTTTTTTGAAATCTCATATCCCTTTAAAGACTGCCTATGCTGATGCTGAGTGACTATCCCTGAGTAATTATCCTCTTCCTCCTCAATCATCACGCTGATAGCTTGTAAGAACATTTTTGGTTCTGGGCGCCACCACCAGTGCCTAAGGCACAATTTTTCAGCCCCTGTTTAACAGGGGCGTGTAATTACAATTTTTGATGTAATACTTTGCAGCAGGGCTCGTTCCTGCATTCCAACTAGAGTGTCTGTGAGGGGTTGCAGTGTTGTGGCACCAGCACCAGTGCCTGAAGGCCCAATTTTTCTGCCCCTGTCTAACAGGGGCGTGTAATTACAATTTTTGATGCAATACTTTGCAGCAGGGCTCGTTCCTGCATTCCAACTAGAGTGTCTGTGAGGGGTTGCAGTGTTGTGGCACCAGCACCAGTGCCTAAGGCCCAATTTTTCTGCCCCTGTCTAACAGGGGCGTGTAATTACAATTTTTGATGCAATACTTTGCAGCAGGGCTCGTTCCTGCGTTCCAACTAGAGTGTCTGTGAGGGGTTGCAGTGTTGTGGCACCAGCACCAGTGCCTAAGGCCCAATTTTTCTGCCCCTGTCTAACAGGGGCGTGTAATTACAATTTTTGATGCAATACTTTGCAGCAGGGCTCGTTCCTGCATTCCAACTAGAGTGTCTGTGAGGGGTTGCAGTGTTGTGGCACCAGCACCAGTGCCTAAGGCCTAATTTTTCAGCTCCTGTTCAACAGGGGCATGTAATTACAATTCTTGATCTAATATTTCACAGCAGGGCCCTGTGAGGGCTTACAGTGTTGTGGCCACAGCAACACCTAAGGCCCAAATTTCTGCTGAGTATATAGGGCAGGACCCTACTTTCAAACATCTAACTTACAAACGACTCCTACTTGCAAACGGAAGGAGACAACAGGAAGTGAGATGAAATCTACCCCTAGGAAGTGAAATTCTCTCCTGTAAGAGTTAATATGGGAAAACAATTTCTCCTTTCCACTGATGCTTTCCAATCCTTGTTCCACAAAAAAACCCAAATTTTCAAAAAACATTTTTCATTGGGACAAAAAGTGAGGTGAAATCTTCTGAAGAGGAGAAAAGACAGCAAAACAAATGTCACAGGGGTGATAACCCTTCCCTATTTTTTCCAAAAAGCTTAAAAAAGAATTTTTGGCTGGAGCTAAACACGTTAAAAATATACCCGTTCAAAATTACAAAGAGATTCTACTTAACAACAAACCTACAGTCCCTGTCTTGTTTGCACCGCCTGTATACTGCTGTTCAGAGTGTATAGGGCCTGGTGGCCCCACACCTTTCCTTATTTTAATTTGGGTGCGGGGTTCCCCTTAATATCCATACAAGACCCAAAGGGCCTGGTAATGGACTGGGGGGTACCCATGCCGTTTGTCTCACTGATTTTCATCCATATTGCCATGACCCGACATGACATTAAACCCGCAAGCAGTTTTAAATGAGATTTTTTCCTTTAAAAATGACATTTGGTGCAGGGACTGTTCTAAACACGGGAAACACGCGTCACTTTACAGGCATACTATAGACACCCCCCAGGTACCATATTTAAAGGAATATTTCACTTTTTTTTTTTACTTTAAGCATCATTAAAATCACTGCTCCCGAAAAAACGTCTGTTTTTAAAAGTTTTTTTTGCATTGATACATGTCCCCTTGGGTAGGACCCGGGTCCCCAAACCCTTTTTAGGACAATACCATGCAAATTAGCCTTTAAAATGAGCACTTTTGATTTCGAACGTTCGAGTCCCATAGACGTCAATGGGGTTCTAACGTTCGTGCGAACTTTCGGTCCGTTCGCAGGTTCTGGTGCGAACCGAACCGGGGGGTGTTCGGCTCATCCCTACTGCCTTTGTACAAGACTCAATATGAATGCATTTAGGATGATTTAGAGAACATCACCAAATCACATTAATATTTTCAGAAAATTCTCATCTTTCAAGAAAAAAAAATGGTGTTTCCAAGCTTTTAACCTAGGTAGTCTAATATCACTTGGTCTGGCTACAAAATAATATTGTAGAGATCATATTTTCTCAGTCATCAGATAGCTGTCTCCATGTAAATAAATAATTATAAGTGATACGTAGAAAAACAAGGATTTCATTACTGAACACATTTAGACAATTTTCCTAGTATATTTTACTCCTTTATACGAATAATATATATATATATATATATATATATATATATATATATATATATATATATATATATATACACTATCTCACAAAGTGAGTGCACCCCATTACATTTTTGTAAATATTTTATTATATCTTTTCATATGACACTGAAGAAATGACACTTTGCTACAATGTAAAGTAGTGAGTGTACAGCTTGTATAACAGTGTAAATTTGTTGTCCCCTCAAAATAACTCAACATACAGCCATTAATGTCTAAACCGCTGGCAACAAAAGTGAGTACACCCCCTAAGTGAAAATGTCCAAACTGGGCCCAAAGTGTCAATATTTTGTGTGGCCACCAATATTTTCCAGCACTGCCTTAACCCTCTTGGGCATGGAGTTCCCCAGAGCTTCACAGGATGCCACTGGAGTCCTCTTCCACTCCTCCACGACGACATCACAGAGCTGGTGGATGTCAGAGACCTTGTGCTCCTCCACCTTCCGTTTGAGGATGCCCCACATATGCTCAATAAGGTTTAGGTCTGGAGACCTGCTTGGCCAGTCCATCACCTTTACCCTCAGCTTCTTTCTTCTTTCTTCCCAATAGAGCTGTATCATCCTTATTAAGGTGCAGCCTGTTCTTACTAAAGAGCCGGTAACCGACTGAGAAGTCAGCCCAGTTTTCCAGGAACCCGAACCCCTCTTTCCTACACCAGTTCTTCAGCCACTTGTTCCATTCCCTAATCTCCTGCTGCCTCCCTGGTGTGGCTCGAGGTACAGGTAGTATTTCAGAGTAAACCACCTTGGAGGTCCTTCTCAATCTATTCCCTAAGTCCCTGAAATGATTTTTTAGGACTCTCCACCTTCCTCTCACTTTGCCATTGGTGCCAACGTCTATTATAATAGCTGGGTCCTCCCCAGCCCCACCCAATAATCTGTCCACCCGATTCACGATGTGCCGAAGCCGGGCGCCCGGTAAACAACATACTGTTCGGCGACCACGGTCTTTATGACAGATTGCCCTCTCTGCCCTCCTAATAATTTGTTTGGGTGTACCAACTCAGGACTTAGCCTCCCTAGTGTTCTTCCCTCTCCTTCTAGCTGCCACCCAGCTACCTACCTCTGGCTTCTGTTCCTCCATGTCTCCAACCTCCTCTACACTGGCCCCTGACAGCAAACTTGTTTTCTAGATTCAGGATCTGGGCTTCCAGAGAAACAACTAGCTAAAACCTCGCATAGCAGTATTCGCCTTGATTGGTTCATCAAGGAACGCATACATGGAGCAGGATGTGCACTGAGTGGCATCCCCAATCCTGTTGGACATTTTACCCTCTATTCTAATGGGGATACCAAATAAGGACTTGCTATTGGTACTCTACTCTGCTCTCCCCTGGCACCACTGCTACTCCAATTACCTCACAGCCCCTCTCAGCATACCGCGTCACTCTCAGCACCCCGTGCCACTCTCAGCACCGTGCATCACTCTCAGCACCTTGCGTCACTCTCAGCACCTCGCGTCACTCTCAGCACCCTATGCCACTCTCAGCTCCTTGCCTCACTCTCGGCACCTCACCCCACTCTCAGCGCCCCGTGTCACTCTCAGCACCCTCCGTCACTTCACAGCACCCTGCGTCACTCTCCGCACTCCGCAACACCTCACAGCACCCTGCGACACTTCAGAGCACCCTGCGACACTCTAAGTTACTCTCAGTTACTAAGGGTACTCCTAGGTACCAATATCACTATCAGTTACTCCTAGGTAGTAGAGGGACTGAGGTACTCAGTTACTCTCAGATACTCAGCCACTTAGCAGTACTCAGATACTCTCAAGTACTATTGTTGCATTCGAGTGTGTTGGGATACATCGAGCCTTGGCACCTGTGAGTGGACCTGGTGTATGGATTGGGTTGTCCCTGCAAAGAACACTGTTACCTTTTTCTTTTACATATAAAATACCTATTGTGATTTTTTTAATGAACACATAATTGCTTTAGAATTCTGTCTTTTTTAAAAAGTAGAATAATGGGGTGATTAAACAAAACTCTGGAAACATAATATGTACGCAAGAATTGTGTTGCCATTCATGGCAACCAACTATAATGCATGTTGAACATGAAAGGTGAAACCCAATTGGCTTCCATGGGCAACAACTTCAGTTTAGTGCTTATCGCTTTTTGTTTTTTCAGTTTGAATTAGGCAACCCGACTTTTCTAAAAACTACTGAATTCACACTCATATTTATAAATCAGTGGTATGACATTACAATGGCCTTAATGCTTCTAAAAAGGGCACATCTATAAAGCTCACCACTGTGATTTACAAATATGCTTAGTGTTTTGCTTGCTTTGTGATCCTGAAGGAAAAGAAGCCCCATTCAAATTAATGAATGGGAAAAAAAAGGCAGGGGAAAGAATGTCATGTAACTGGCTTTCTTTCCCAAAACACAGAGTGCTTTCCGCAGCAATATGAAGAATATACCGTAGGATACTGCAAGCTTCATATTATAACCCATACTTTATGAATGAGTCAGGTGTACTATGTGGAATAAACATTGTGTTTTCCACAAAACAGCAAATATCTCTCCTTTATAATTTGAGCCTAGGTATTACCAATTACTACTTTTGGCCACTTAAATTTCAGGCCACTTGCAGATCAGGACTCAACTCAATAAATGTGTTTGTGCCCTGCCCTTCAGTACACCATGTTGACAATTCAGACTACATAGAGCAGAATGATATCTGGACATGGAACCTTTTGTCTGATTCACAACATACCAGAAAGAATAGGAACTGAAAGGTCCTAGAGGGAACTTGAGAGGAACATGGTGAAGGCCATTGCTGACCTCTCTATATGAAAATGTCAGTTTGATGGCTGTCTTCTTGGTTTGGAGCAACTGTGAAGAACAGGATTTTACACATTTACTTTCTTGATCTCTATGCCTGTTCTGGCTCAGTGAATTAGTATCAAAGCCAGAGTCAGCATGACAGCCAGGCAACTAACATTTTATAAATGAGGGCAGCAGTGGTAGCCCCCATATCACTGTTAGTACAGGTTCACTTTAATTTTGAGCAGTTCATCCACATGTGCCTCCGATTTTTTATTTTTTTAGCAGAAGTGTATGTATTAGGTTTAGGTGCTCACTGGTATTCTTTTGTGCTAGTAAAAAAGATTATTTTTCTTATATCTATATTTACTCTTACAACCAGTATCAGGTCATAATATTAGCAAACCCTATATTGGCAACATTAGGAGTGTAGTTTCCTAGACATAAATTGTATTGGCAAAAAATTCTACTTTGAGAAAAAAAATGTAAATGCAAACTAAATCTTTTATCAAATCTATAACTGCCTGCAGCTATCTGAAACAGAAGTGAGATATTGGTATTTCTGTAGTGGAAAGTTACACCATGAGTTTGACATGAGACATGTATCTTCTTCCACTGTCCCCTTATCGGTCATGTGGATGTACATGCTGTCACAAAAGGACGTTTCTGATAAAGCTGACTTGCTGATAATATGTTTATGCCACAACCATTCTCATTTTTCTCTTTTACATGTGACATACATTGCTTTTTAAATAACATGCATTGCTTTAATGTGCTTTAAAGTAATTACCTAAATGTAATTCTTCACAGTGGGGTGGACACTACCGCAGGAGTTTTCAGCTGTACCGTCACCATGGCTTTTACTATCTCATTCAGCTATAGATGAAATGTGACAATAAGCACCTCACCCCAATCCTACTGGGGGGAGCAGGTGAATGATCACTTGCCCTCTAGGCAACAGTAAAGCCATAATAATAGGGCTATAGTGGCAATATAGCAGGGGCAGACAACCTTTTGAGCACAGTGTGCCGAAAAAGGTTTTCAAAGAAATTGAGCGTGCCAATTTTATAATAAAATCATTTCACACTCTCAATCAGTGGCGTAACTAGAACCTTCAGGGCCCCGATGCAAGAAACCATGGAGGGGCCCCCTGACCCCAGACAGGGCCCTTTCCTCCGAGCCCGATGGCGGAACAACAGGACTGGTCACAAGTGGGTGGCTGCATATAAAGGAATCGATTTCTCCATTTCCACCCGCTTCTCCTCCTCTCCCTCCCACAGGCATTCAGCGGCTGCAGGAGGAAAATGGAGAGATGGGTTCCTCTAGGTCTGTGTTTTTCAATCTTTTTCCAGTCAGGGCACCCTTGAAGTACACGCCTGAGGTGAATGGGGCTGCACTGCAACCACCTCGCAACTGTGTGCACTGCATGCAGTTGCGGGATAGTGATGATGCATTTAAGGGGTTAAAACAGGCGGTCAGTAGGCAACATATTACCTCTTTACCGGCTGTCAAATGCCTCTGAAAAGCGAAACGAGCATGGATCAGTTTTCGGAGGAACAGCATTTTTTTGCTGGTACTATGAACAAGCAAAAAAAAAAAAAAAAATCGGTTCTGATTGTACACATATAGGGGGTCAGGATTAAAAGCGTATACCTAAAATGTGTATACATTCATGTAAACACACACACACACATGTATAAACACACACACACATATATAAAAACACACACACATCCAAATATATAAATGCACATATGCACGCACATATAAACCAGTGGCGGCTGGTGCTCAAAATTTTTAGGGAGGTGCAAGCAAACTGAGAAATTTAGAAAAAAAACATCAATTGCAGCCACTGTGCCCATCAATTGCAGCCACTGTGCCCATCAATTGCTGCCACTGTGCCATCAAACGCCACCACTGTGCCATCAAACACCACCACTGTGCCCATCAAATGCCGCCACTGTGCCATCAAACGCTGCCACTGTGCCCATCAAATGCCACCACTGTGCCCATCAAATGCCGCCACTGCGCCATCAAATGTTGCCACTGTGCCCATCAAATGCTGCCACTGTGCCTATCAAACTCTGCCGATGTGCCATCAAATGCCACCAGTGTGCCCATCAAATGCTGCCAGTGTGCCCATCAAACGCTGCCACTGTGCCCATTGAAGTCTGCCACTGTGCCCATCGAAGTCTGCCACTGTGCCATCAAATGCCGCCACTGTGCCCATCAAATGCTGCCAGTGTGCCATCAAATGCTGCAACTGTGCCATTGAATGCTGCCACTGTGCCCATTAAATGCTGCCAGTGTGCCCATTAAATGCTGCCAGTGTGCCATCAAATGCTGCAACTGTGCCATCAAATGCTGCCACTGTGAATCCCCCCGTCCGCTCGCTGTCTGCCCAGCACTTACCCTGTCTCGGTGGGGCAGCAGGTGACGGCCACAAGCGGGGTCCTCCATGCGTCTCCTTCCGTCCTCATCTCCCGGCCTCTCCTCCTGATAGGTGTCCAATAGCCGCGCCTATCGTTTCAGCCAATCAGGTGACGGGTAACAGACCCGCACACCCGATTGGCGGAAAGTCGTTTCAGTGTTAGGAAAGTGAATATTAATTTGCTTTTCTAACACACCTGGGTGGACTGTGAGCGCCAAGCATGGTACTCGCAGTTCACCTATTTTGAAGCCTATTAGAGCCTATGGCTCTAATCAGGTGCTTCAAAAACACCCCTCGCCGCTGTAATTCAGGCGCCCGGCACCCGAAAAGGGGCCGGACACCTAAATATGGGGGTGGCAGCGGTGGCTATGGATAGATTTGTACTATGCGTGAATCTATCCATTGGTCATAGAGGGAAGGGGTAGCTGGAGAGAGAGGGTGGCGCCTGTCCCCCCTATGGACGCACTGCCACTGATAAACACATGCACATACATGCACACTCACATACATACATACATGCACACACACACACACACATACATACATACATGCACACTCACATACATACATACATGCATACATACACACACACATGCATACATGCACACATATAAACACACATACAGTAGATAGATAGTCTTATAAAAAAAAACGGCAGACCTTCTTTACCTTAGCTTTTCCTGCCGGGTACTGCACTGCAGGGGGAGACAAAGAGCACGGCACACACTGTGCTTTCACTTTGACAAGCTCCCTGCACAGTCAGTGCAGATTACAATTTAGCTGACAAACGGGGAGCTCGGTCTCAGCCGCCCCTGCTGTTTCTCCTATCGAAGAGTACAGGGGGCCCTCAAGGGCCCCCTGCAGCAAGTGGCCCGGTCGCCATGGCGATCTCAGCGACCCCTATAATTCCACCACTGCTCTCAATCACAAAAAGGATTTTTTATAAAGTAAGTGAGAAATCAACATCCTGCATCCTTGCCCCAGATCAGCCCCAATTCCTGCAACTTTACACTTCAGATCAGCCCCAATTCATGCACCTTCACACCTCAGATCACTGTCCCCCCCTGCAAATCTGTTTCACCCCTGTACCCCCTGCTCATCTGTCCCACCACTGTACCCCCCTGCACATCTGCCCCCACCACTGTAACCCCCTGCACATCTGCCCCACCCCTGTACTACCCTGCCCATCTGCCCCACCTCTGTTCACCCCTGCTTATCTGTCCCACCACTGTACCACCCTGCTCTTCTGTCCCACCACTGTAACCCCCTGCTCATCTGTCCCACCACTGTAACCCCCTGTACATCTGCCCCACCACTGCACCACCCCGCTCTTCTGCCCCACCAATGTAACCCCTTTCTGATCTGCCCCACCACTGGACCTCCCTGCACATCTGCTCCACTACCGTACCCACAGGCTCTTCTGTCTCACCACTGAACCATCTTCACATCTGTCCTAACACTGAACTTATCTGCTCATCTGCCCCACCACTGATACCCCCTTTCTCATCTGCCCCACCACTCTATCTCCTGCACATCTGTCCCACCTCTGTTCCCCCTGCTCTTCTGTCCCACTACTGCAATCCCCTGCTCATCTGTCCCACCAATGTACCTCCTTTCTCCCCTGCCCTGCCACTGTACCCCCTGTACACCTGCCCCACCTCTGTACCCCCTGCGCTTCTGCCCAACCACTGAATCTCCCTGCTCATCTTTCCTGCCACTGTAACCCCCTTCTCATCTGTCCCAACACTGAACCCCCTGCTCATCTGCCCCATCACTGTACCCCCTGCTTTTCTTTCCCACCGCTGAACCGCCTTCTCACCCCTCCCACCACTGTACCCCCTGCACATCTGCACTGCAACTGTACCTCCTGCACATCTGCGCCACCACTGTACCCCCTTGCTCTTCTGTCCCACCACTGTAACCCTCCTGCTCATCTGCCCCATCAATGTACTCCTTTTCTCATCTGCCCCACCACTGTACCTCCCTGCATATCTGCTCCCCCGCCGTATCCCCATGCTCTTCTGTCTCACTACTGAATCACCTTCTCATTTGTCCTAACACTGAACTCATCTGCTCATCTGCCCCACCACTGTAACCCCCTGCTCATCTGTCCCACCAATACACCTTCCACATCTGCCCCACTGCTCTACCCCCCTGCTTTTCTGTCCCACCACTGAACCCCCTTCATCATCTGCCCCAACACTGAACCCCCCTTCTCATCTGTCCCACCTCTGTAACCCCCTTCTCATCTGGCCCAACACTGAACCCCCCAGCTCTTCTGTCTCATTGCTGAACCCCCTTCTCATCACTTCTGCCACTATACCTCCCTGCACATCTGCCCCAACGCTGTACCCTCCTGCTCTTCTATCGCACCTCTGAACCCCTCCTGCTCATTTTTCCCACCGCTGTACCCTCCTGCTCATCTATCTGTCCTGGCACACTCATCCTGCTGATCCACCTCTCGCATCCAGCCAACATGCTTGTATGTGATGTATGTGATGTATGTGATGTATGTAATGTCACATACAAGCATCTGGAATGAATGTGCAATGATGAGCTCAGGTCAGGGGCATTTTCTGAAAGCAGTGGCCCTGTGTGCAGGATCATAAGTTGGGCCCCGCAGCTGAAAAAAAGTGCACCGCAGCAAAAGTTGGGTGTGCTTTTATTGCACTGAATACTGGCTGTGGCCTAAAGGGACACAGAGTACAGGGGTTCAGTAGTAAGTGACGCAAAGGTTCAGGAATAATTTCAACAAAGTTCCCAGAAGCACAACAGTAATTCCACAAACTGCCACCTGATTGTGGTTTTCTCAATCACAGTGATATCTCTTCTTTCTGAGATTGGTAGTGACAACCAAGCGAGTCATCTTCCTCTAGATGGTAGGTGGGGCTAGCAGGACTGTGATTGGGTTTAGCAGTGGCCAATGACAGCCCTCCTCCTCCTGGAAACAGGGACCGCCCCCCTAGCAGAACTGCACCCAATCTTTTCCCCATCACAAAAGCTGAGGATCGTAGCTACAGCAAAGTTAGAGAACCAAGCAATGTTTCCCATCTTTTACAATGTGTGGGGGCACAGTGCCCCCCCCCCCCGGTGCAGGTGGGACATGGGGAATTCCGAAATTGGAATGCATTAGTGTCTCACTGACACTTCCATGTGCTGATCTGCTGATAGGGAGGGAGTCGAGTGTCGGCAAAAGAAGCTTTGCTTTTGCGTGCCGCTTGCGGTTGCCTACCACTGGAATATAGTATGCTAGTGAATGAGTTTCACAAAAGTTGGAATATTGTTACATTGCTTCCAACTAAGGATAACAATCAGCCAGTGTATTGTCAGTACCCAGTACACACATAACTGCAGAGAAAGGAACTGGAGCTCTCAACTTTGGATCTGTGTCTCTAATACCAGTGGCACCAATTTACAGAATTAACCCACCCAGCCCTCTCTGAACTGTACATTAATCAGAATAAACACTGAATGTTGTGAACACAGAAATAAATAACATTTCAGAACAGGCTGATAGACCAATTCCATACAGGTCAGGGGCGGACTGACAACTCATGGGGCCCCCGGGCAATAGAAGATCATGAGGCCCCCTGTGCCCCGCCCACACATAAGCCACACCTATACAAAGCCCCACCTACATAAATCATGGGGCACACAGTAAGGCACATCACATGGTACACAGCAGAGCACAGGGCACATCATGGGGCACACAGGAGGGCGCATCATGGGGCACACAGGAGGGCACCGAGCGCATCACAGGGCACGGGGCACACAGGAGGACACATAATGGGGCACACAGCAGGGCACTGAGCACATCACAGGGCATGGGGCACATCACAGGGCACACAGCAGGGTTTATTATGCTGTACACAGCAGGGCACATTATTGAGCACAGCATGGATCATCACAGGGGGTACAGGGCACATCAGGGGGTACACATCAGGGCACATCACAGGGCACATCAGGAGGTACACAGCAGGGCATGTAGCACATCACAGGGCATGTGGCACATAGTAGGGCACACAGCAGAGCACACAGTAGGGCACATCATTGGGAACAGGGCACATTAGACGGTACACAGCAGGGAACATCACAGGGCATGAGGCACACATCTCAGAACATGGGGCACACAGTAGAGCACATCACAGGGCACATAGTAGAGCACAACAGGTGGAACACAGCAGGGCATGGAGCACATAGCAGGGCACAGGACACATCACAGGGCAAGGGGCACACAGTAGTACACATCAGTGGGTACACAGCAGGGCACATCACAGGCCATGGGGCACACAGTAGGGCAAATACCAAAACACAGGGCACACAGTAGATCACCGGGATCCTCCAGACTCAGCACAGTGTCTCTCAGGGTGGCACAGGGAGAACACTGTGGGGGTGGGGGGGGGGGTGGGTGGCATAAGGGGACACTGGGTGGAGGGCACAAGGGGACACTGCGGGTGGGTGGAGAGCACAAGGGGACACTGGTGGGGGTGGAGTGCACAGGAGGACACTGGGAGGGTGGAGGGCACAGGGGGGCACTGTGGGGGGGTGGAGGGCACAGGGGGACCCCCAACGGCCTGGGCCCTTGGGCGGTGCCCGAGTGCCCGATGGATCAGTCCGCACCTGATACAGGCTTGAGGGTTGCAATAGTAAATGAAAAAATTCAGATGTCAACAAACAATTCTAGCAGCAAGGAGTTGAGGTTCCCAGTGGGGAAGTTCTCAGATTTAAATTTCAGTTTACTGCCCTCATGAACATGAATTCTGGTAGAGAAATGTCACTTTTGAAAGTTAACAACTGGCAAAAGCTTTAACCTATCAGCATCTTTATTAAAAAGTTACGTTGTTGGAAGACTTGGCTTTTAATGAATCTGCTGGATTATTTTACATATACAAGACAGCCATGTTTGCACATTCATTCATAACTTAACTGCATGAAGGCGACTGGGTTTTCTACAAAAATTATTTTATGATAAGCCACATCAGCTTAGAGATTTGGAAGACAAACTTTAGCCTTGTTGCCCATGTTTCATAACAAAAGACCTCTTGGTCCTGAATTGTCATGACCTGTCAGGTTTTATGTTAGATATAGTCTTGTTAAAAACTTATTTCAGTTGTTGCTTACATTTAAACATTTTCAAAGCCAGTGCTATGATCAATCTACTCAAAGTGCAAACTGAGGGGATGATAGAAAATGACTAATTTCCGTGGAACTGTTTTTGCTTGTCTTGAATTGCCTTTAGTTTGCTTGTCTCTACTGCTCCAGGTCACTTCAGCATTCTTAAACAGAACCAGATGGCTCAGTGATTGGCCCAGAAAATATGGTAGCGACTCTGACATTGACAAGCTCTGACAACCTGGTTGGATAAAAGCACACCAAATAATGGAAAGGTATGCACAGCCAAAACTTTTTTTTGGTTTATTCTTATATCGAGCATGAGCCCTGCCAGTTTTGTTTTTTTTTTTGTCTATGTACCATTGAGGGAATTTCGCTTACTGTTCCATAAATATAGTAAGAAGTAAGCAGAGATTTTGTGAATGTGAGGGATATCCCCTCCTAGACAGTTGTCACTAGAACAGGTGTATCCATTGGAAAATTTCTCCTCATCTTTTTATTCTGTAACAACTAATAGAGCTTGGATTTTTCATTACTTTCTGTACCTGACACAGTGGTCAGTTGGTCGGCTGGTACCATATTTTTTGTTTTGCAGTCACAGAGAGCAAAAAAAAATCGTAGGGTTTTAATCCTTCCACATTCTATTGTTGTCTGTAATGCTGCACATGTCCAAGTGTAAAAATGATTGGGGGGACAGCACCCCCAGGCAAAGAGGGTATATATTTGCGACCCCAGATGGTATGTATATATTAAAACCTTCATAGCACCTTGAATGATTTCTCATCATATACTGTATGCACCAAATGAATGCAGCCTCTAGTCTATACCAATGTGGTTGTTTATTTTCAAGGCTCAGTTGGGCCACTAATATTATAGAGGCATCTTTGGTGCAATATGTTTGAAGATGGTATATAAAATTATATTATTCTGTGGTGTCATGTTGAGTCTGGGCCCTGACTATATGTATGTGTGTTTTTAAGTAACAAAGTTGTTATTTTTGATGAAGGGTCCAGATACAAGTATTTTTGAAACTATGGTGAAATCATTTTGTAAGTCAAATAAAGGTTTTTGTACATACATACCGTCTGGGGTCGCATATGTATACCATCTTTGCCTGGGAGTGCTGTCCCCCCACCCCAATCATTTTTATGGTTTGAATATAGGATATTCTGACCCACACTGATTTATGGTGGAATGATGGATGCTTTGAGTGCCCTCCAGACTAGGTTTCCATTTCACAGTGGCACCGCCTATATCTGACATGTACAATTGGGGAGATTTACTCTTACTTTCGCTCTCAGGTGGCACTAATCATAGGAAGGAAGGAAGGAAGACACAATTTCCAGACATGTATACAGACAACAATACCAACCTGACAGTGTTTGACTGAGAAATGTAGAGGTGACTATACGTGTGTGTGTGTATGAGAATGAGGGTTGTGGTTAGGTGCAGATAAGAGGCTGGAAAAATTCGGGAATAAATGAGGTGGGCATATTAGCTGGAAGGAGAGTTATAGGTATTGGAGATATTAGGGTTGATTCACTAAAGGCAAATAGACTATTCACTTTGCAAGTGCAGTTGCACTTTGCAAGGGAATTATGCTCAGAGCTTAGTGGATGAGGTGAAGCTTTGCTGACTTCTATCATCCAATCATGTGCAAGCAAAAATAATTAAATTTTTCTTGCATATGATTGGATGTTCTTTGCAAAATGAAGCTTCACAGCATTCACTAAGTTCTGGGCAAAATTCCCTTGCAGAGTGCAACTTCACTTGCAAATTAAACAGTATATTTGCCTTTAATGAATCAATCCTTTACACCATGAGCACTGGGTATGGGGCTGACATGCCGGCTTTAATTTTGCACTGAGGTCTGGATGTGTCAAGCTTTGACACCTGCAAGGCTTCTAATCGAATTGGGTTCAACTTAAATTAACTCGTGACTGTGTGGAGTGTAGAAATAGAAGAGAACTCAGGCATGTTTGACTGAAAAACTGTGTATACCTTCTCAGCAACATATCATTGTCTATATTCCATATTCTAATCTGCCCTAGCAGCAGTAAACCAGCAAAGCTGATTTGTTTCTAGAACAGAAAATACAGGCAATTATACAATTCATACCTGCAGCCTATGACATTGCAATGTTGACACTGGCAGGAATAATTTAAATCATTTTATGATTTCTTTCAAGTGCTGCAGAATATCTTGGAATATGAATGTGCATATGCAATAAATAAAGAAGAATTATGGCATGCAAAATAACAATACTGACATATATGTTTTGAGTTGTTGGGAATATCAGAACAGCTCACTGCTCAAGAGTCCAGTGACAGTTTGGTGTACACAATTAAGCTAATTACAGATTAAATTAAAGCTAGTTTAATGATGGGAAAGCCAAATAATAGGGGGTGAGGTTCTAGTAAGTTCCTGCCAGTCTTTGCAAACTACAGTCATCATTCACACCACATGACTGGCTAATGAGGGGTTTGGTAGCTATTTCAGTTTTTTTGGTCAATAAGTTCACATTTATTCAGTGGAGCATATCAAGTTAAACTTTTGATATGTACATTTGAGGAATCAACACACACAGCTATTGTTTAGCTCTATAAAAATATGGAAGAAATTACTTTGGCAGATAATAGGTGTTAGGTATTTAGCCCATGGGTTGGGATTCAAGATGCAGTACCAAATAAATATATATTGTCTAAAGTTTGTTAAATTTATCTATTATGCCGCGTACACACGGTCCTACTTTTCGTCTACAAAAGTCCAACAGACGCTGATGGACTAAAGCTGGCTGGTAATCCGATCGTGTGTGGGCTTCTCCGGACTTTCAACCGACTTTTTTAGCCTCAAATACGACGTACTTTAGATTTGAAACATGCTTCAAAACTTTTACTTCGTACCTACGACGGACCCCGAAATCCGCTCGTCTGTGTGCTAGTCCGACGGACAAAAAGCCACGCTAGGGCACCTATTGGCTACTGGCTATGAACTTCCTTATTTTAGTCCGGTGTACGTCATCACGTACGAATCCGACCGACTTTTGTGTGGTCGTGTGTAGGCAAGTCCGGTCGTTAGAAAGTAGGCCGCAAGTCCGCGGCAAGTCCACCGAAAGTCTGCCGGAAGTCTGTCCGACAGGCTGTCCGACTTTTGTAGACGAAAAGTACGACCGTGTGTACGCGGCATTAGACCTTCTTTAGAAACCACATTTTTTGGGGGTAAAAAAAAAATACCAAACTGACTGGTGTTTCAATTAAATATTAATATTAAAAGCTGGCTGAAATCAATCCATGTAATAACAAGAGGGAGGGGGAAATAACAGCATGAAACGCACAAAAAAAAAGATTCCATATATCCATTGGGTCATTTGGGGGGGGGGGGGTTTGTACTGCCCTGCCATTTTAGCACCTCAAGAAATGAGATAGGCAGTCATAAACTAAAAGCTGTGTAAATTCCAGAAAATGTACCCTAGTTAGATGCTATAACTTTTGCGCAAACCAATAAATATACACTTATTGACATTTTTTTTTTACCAAAGACATGTGGCTGAATACATTTTGGCCTAAATGTATGTCTAAAATTGAGTTTATTGGATTTTTTTTATAACAAAAATTTGAAAATATCATTTTTTTTTTCAAATTTTTGGTCTTTTTCCATTTATATTGTAAAAAATAAAAATTCTAGAGACAATCAAATATCATCAAAAGAAAGCTCTATTTGTGGGAAAAAAGCATGCAAATTTTGTTTGGGTACATTGTTGCATGACCGGTTAAAGCAGCGCGGTGCCAATTTGTAAAAAGTGCTCTGGTCATGGAGGGGCCAATTCTTCCGGAGTGGAAGTGGTTGAAGAGCATTTGTCACCTAAAAATTGACAAATAGGGGACTTTTTGTTCCCTATGTGATGAAAAAAAAAGTTAAGCAAAAAAAAAAAAATATATATATATATATTTTTTTTTTTTTTAAATAAAGTTACACCCAAGCACATAAAATCCCCCCAAAAAATATTTTGGGGCTCCCTACCCCCATGAAAACATAGATTTTGATAAACATGTTACATATCACCGTTTACACCAGAGTGAGAGCAATAATTCTAGCACAAGACCTCCTCCGTAATGCTAAACTGATGACCTATAGGGGGCGTTTGAAGTGTCACCTATAGAAAATATAGGGTAATTTAAGGTTGACATGTTGGGCATCTATTTACTGGGTGCAACCTCATTTTTATATATTACCAAAAATGTGGGTAGTTTATTGTGCTTGTTTACCATATAATTCACTATAGTGTGTTTTTTACTGAAAGTTTGCGTTTCCTAGACCTTTGCGGTAATGTCAAGTGACATAAAAAAATTCGAACTACCACTATTTCATTCTCTGGGATGTCTGCTTTCAGAAAATATAGAATCTTTGGGGGTTTTGTGTACTCTTCGGGCCTAAACTGATTTTTTAAACTTGTGTGCAAAAAAAAAGGCAAAAACCGCTCTGGCAGCGAAAGGGTTAAAGAGATATTAAGCTGTGAGATTCCTAGAAAACAGAGCACTTCTGGGCACAGCATGAGAAAGGCCGAGTGCCTCTGGTTTAGATCACAATAAAAGTTTTGCTCTTTTACTGGAGTAGAACACAATAACTCATAATTACTGTGATGCACGGGGTATTTGAATATATATGCATATGCCACTCCTAACTAAACCTTTTATCTGTATTTGATCATTACAAGCTGGATGTTCACAGTGACATTATTAAAATCGAGAATTTTCTTTATGCATATTTTCCATCTTTCATATCCTGCTGATGTGTTGCTTTGATAGCCAACATCTCAAATATAAAAGGAGAAAGAGCCAGCTTTGTGGACCCAGATCATATAATATTTAGATCTAGATCATAGATATCCCAAAAAGGGACTCGAAATAGAAAGTATTGTATTTTGCTGCCTACAATATTGTAGCATGCATGCTTAAAGTAAACCTGTCACAAACCTTAAAGTGGTTGTACACCCTGTACTTTTACCTACATGTAAGCCTATATTAAGGCCTACCTGTAGGTGCTTGAAATATCTCCTAAACCTCCATGGTTTAGAAGATATTTACTAAAAAGCCGAGCACAGATGACTATGGCGCATGCGCACTTTAGAAAGGGCACATCGTGCCGTTTCTAATAGGAGTCATGCCGTGACTGGCGGCTCCTGCGCGCACGGCTAGTCACAGAGCCGGAGTTTGCAGCCCCGGAAGGAAGTGGGGCGAACATGGACGCTCCCTGCTAGTGGGGACAAAGGAGACATTGCGGGCTTCGGTTTCAGGTACGTGACACATAATGGGCTACTATGCAATGCATAGTAGCCCATTATGCTTTACTTTTGCAGGGAAATAAAAAGGAAGTAAAACCCACCAGGGTTTACTTCCTCTTTAACATTTAAACTAAGCATGTAATAAATGCATAAACTAACCAAGACAATAACAAAATTAAATTAAATAAAACTTTAGGAAACAAAAGAGTGGAAAAATATGGACACTGCTCTTTATTGTGGTTTAAAACAGAGATATTAAAAAGAAAACTATGGCCAAAGCTTTTTTGGTCACACTTTTCTTATGGGTCACAGGAGTGAACCTATTTCTGCACTCCTGAGACCCAGATTCACCTGCTATCACGGTCCAGGTTCTGGATGCATCCTGACTTTAATGTTAGGATCCACCCAGATATATGGACTGACAGCTGGCTCAGCCTCCCAGTGTGCCATAGACCCAGCTGCTTCTATTACTTCCACAGCCCTGCATTCCAGTGAGCGCTAGGGAGAGGGGTGGGGGCGGGCAGAAAAGAGGGCATGTGACTGACAGTCACCGCTTTCTGTTCAGTGAAGACCGATCATGTGATCACTCGATTCTCAGTCTTAGAACTGGCGGAGGACAGCTGCAGCATTGAATCTACGCTGCAGCCATATAGGTAAGTATATATATGTTTGTTTGTTTTGTTTTTTTATTTCCTGCAATTCTCATTTAACCACTTCAGCCCCGGAAGGATTTAGCCCCTTCCTGACCAGAGCACTTTTTACAATTTGGCACTGTGTCGTTTTAACTGCTAATTGTGGGGTCTTGCAATGCTGTACCCAAACGAAATTTGCGTCCTTTTCTTCCCACAAATAGAGCTTTCTTTTGATGGTATTTGATCACCTCTGCCGTTTTTATTTTTTGCGCTATAAATGGAAAAAGACCGAAAATTTTGAAAAAAATGATATTTTCTACTTTTTGCTATAAAAAAAATCCAATAAACTAAATTTTAGTCATACATTTAGGCCAAAATGTATTCGGCCACATGTCTTTGGTAAAAAAATGTCAATAAGCGTATATTTATTGGTTTGCGCAAAAGTTATAGTGCCTACAAACTAGGGTACATTTTCTGGAATTTACACAGCCTTTAATTTATGACTGCCTATGTCATTTCTTGAGGTGCTAAAATGGCAGGGCAGTACAAACCCCCCCAAATGACCCCATTTTGGAAAGTAGACACCCCAAGGAAATTGCTGAGAGGCATGTTGAGTCCATTGAATATTATTTTTTTTTTGTCCCAAGTGATTGAATAATGACAAAAAAAAAAATTACAAAAAGTTGTCAAATGATATATGATATAAATGATATATTGCTCACACAGGCCATGGGCATATGTGGAATTGCAGCCCAAAATACATTCAGCTGCTTTTCCTGAGTATGGGGATACCACATGTGTGGGACTCTTTGGGAGCTTAGCCGCGTACGGGGCCCCGAAAACCAATCACTGCCTTCAGGATTTCTAAGGACGTGAATTTTTGATTTCACTCCTCACTACCTATCACAGTTTTGAAGGCCATAAAATTCCCACATGGCACAAACCCCCCCAAATGACCCCATTTTGGAAAGTAGACACCCCAAGCTATTTGCTGAGAGGGATGTTGAGTCCATGGAATATTTTATATTTTGACACAAGTTGCGGGAAAGTGACAATTTTTTTTTTGCACAAAGTTGTCGCTAAATGATATATTGTGGGATATGTGTGGGACTTTTTGGGAGCCTAGCCGCGTACGGGGCTCCGAAAACCAATCACCGCCTTCAGGATTTCTAAGGGCGTAAATTTTTGATTTCACTCTTCACTGCCTATCACAGTTTCGGAGGCCATGGAATGCCCAGATGGCACAACCCCCCCCCCCCCCAAATGACCCCATTTTGGAAAGTAGACACCCCAAGCTATTTGCTGAGAGGCATGGTAAGTATTTTGCAGCTCTCATTTGTTTTTAAAAATGAAGACAAGAAAAGAATATTTTTTTTTTCTTTTTTCAATTTTCTAAACTTTGTGACAAAAAGTGAGGTCTGCAAAATACTCACTATACCTCTCAGCAAATAGCTTGGGGTGTCTACTTTCCAAAATAGGGTCATTTGAGGGGGGGGGGTTTGTGCCACCTGGACATTCCATGGCCTCCGAAACTGTGATAGGCAGTGAAGAGTGAAATCAAAAATTTACGCCCTTAGAAAGTCTGAAGGCGGTGCTTGGTTTTCGGGGTCCCGTACGCGGCTAGGCTCCCAAAAAGTCTCACACATGTGGTATCCCCATACTCAGGAGAAGCAACAGAATGTATTTTGGGGTGTAATTTCACATATTCCCATGGCATGTTTGAGCAATATATCATTTAGTGACAACTTTGTGCAAAAAAAAAAAATTGTCTTTTCCTGCAACTTGTGTCACAATATAAAATATTCCATGGACTCGACATGCCTCTCAGCAAATAGCTTGGGGTGTCTACTTTGCAAAATGGGGTCATTTGGGGGGGTTTTGAACTGTCCTGGCATTTTATGCACAACATTTAGAAGCTTATGTCACACATCACCCACTCTTCTAACCACTTGAAGACAAAGCCCTTTCTGACACTTTTTGTTTACATAAAAACATTTTTTTTTTTTGCAAGAAAATGACTTTTAACCTCAAAACATTATATATTTTTTTATAAAGCAAATGCCCTACAGATTAAAATTGTGAGTGTTTAATTTTTTTTTTCACACAGTATTTGCGCAGCGATTTTTCAAACGCATTTTTTGGGGAAAAAACACACTTTTTTCAATTTTAATGCACTAAAACACACTATATTGCCCAAATGTTTGATGAAATAAAAAAGATGATCTTAGGCCGAGTACATGGATACCAAACATGACATGCTTTAAAATTGCGCACAAACGTGCAGTGGCGACAAACTAAATACATTTTTAAGAGCCTTTAAAAGCCTTTACAGGTTACCACTTTGGATTTACAGAGGAGGTCTACTGCTAAAATTACTGCCCTCGATCTGACCTTCGTGGTGATACCTCACATGCATGGTGCAATTGCTGTTTACATTTGACGCCAGACCGATGCTTGTGTTCGCCTTTGCGCAAGAGCAGGGGGGGACAGGGGTGCTTTTTTTTATTCTTTATTATTTTTTTGCTTTTTTTATCTTATTTTTAAACTGTTCCTTTCATTTTTTTTTTTAAATCATTTTTATTGTTATATCAGGGAATGTAAATATCCCCTATGATAGCAATAGGTAGTGACAGGTACTCTTTTTTGAAAAAATTGGGGTCTATTAGACCCTAGATCTCTCTTCTGCCCTCAAAGCATCTGACTACACCAAGATCGGTGTGATAAAATGCTTTCCCAATTTCCCAATGGCGCTGTTTACATCAGGCGAAATCTAAGTCGTGAAATGCTCGTAGCTTCCGGTTTCTTAGTCCATAGAGATGTTTGGAGCCACTATGGTCTCTGATCAGCTCTATGGTCAGCTGGCTGAATCACCGGCTGCATTCTCAGGTTCCCTTTTGGGACAGGAGAGCCAGAGAAAAACATGGAAGACGGTGGGGGGGCATTCCCTCCCACTGATTTTAAAAGCAGTCTAGAGGCTAATTAGCCGCTAGGATTGCTTTTTCATGAAAGACGACCGCTGGCTGAAAAGAATGATACCAAGATGATACCTAAACCTGCAGGCATCATTCTGGTATAACCACTCAAAGTCCAGCAACATACCAGTACGTTGCTGGTCCTTGTTGGGCATGTATTGTAATCTTTTTTTTTTCATGCAGCCTGTGGGCTGAAGGAAAAAAAGAGATTGATCAGTGGGGATGCCCACCATTAGAATACCTCCCTTCATCCACCCACTTCTAATGATGGGCATACATGCACCATTTATATATTCCGAAGCATGGGGTCATCCTCCCGCAAAAGGTAGGAGCAAATCGCTCCTCCGCCCCTGCTGCCCCCATGCTTCGGCATATATCACCTCCGCTGGAGTCACGGCTTTATATATCGTGGGAGCAAATGCTGTTGCTGTCAAGATAAATAAATCCACGCTGCAGCTGAATGGCGTACCTGAAGACAAAAAAATGCTTAACAATAAAACACAGTAAACCGTAAAGTATAAAAAATTGCATACCTGAAAAGCAAACATGAAAAATCATAATAACAATAAAACATTGCAGAATAGAATACAGTAAAAAAGAGCAGAACAATAGAGAGAGAATAGAGAGAGAGAGAACAATAAAACGACAACTATTATTTTTTTTTTAATATATTTTTTGTGGTTTTTTTTTACACTTTTTTTGTAACTGTAACTTTTATAACTGTAACTGGTTCCAGGTTCGGGTCTCTCAAAATGCGATGGCATCTTGGGAGACCCTGTGAAAGTGTGCCTAGTCTGTGCAATGCTGTACGCTATGCTAATACTCAACTAGTGAATGGTAGCATTCAAAACATTCACCAATGCAAAGACCAGGATTGTCAGGACAGGAGGGACAATAATAGCGGGTGTCACGCCTATATCTGTGCTTGCTGCAGACACAACATCTTTTTTGGGGGGGTTCGTTGGGTAGGGGTACTCGGGAGGACATAAAGAAAATGCCTCTCATGCAGCCAACTGCATTTGGTTGGGGATGTGAATGGGGGAAGTACGGGCGCTGCAGAAGTGGTGGGTTCCCAATTAGGATTGGCGAATGCAGCAGGAAGTGCATTATGGGCACAACGGGCCTGTGTTTGTCTTCTTCTGGGACACTACTTGTGCTTGCCACCTCGCCAGCTTGAACTGCACTTATGGGACTCGCCACGTCACCAAGTGTTACTGCAGTGCTGGTTTGACTACGGGTGTACTAGGCCGCTGGTGCTTGCCAGTTCACCAAAATGCTACCAAAAAAAGGGTTAGCGACCGCAGGGATCAGGCCTGACTCTGCAAACGCTGCAGTTATGCGTTTAGTGTTTTGTAAGTGACAGTGATTGATCGATACTGCACTTGGGTGGGCTGGGCTGGGCCGGGCGGAGAGGCTAAACGCAGGTGCTAGTAGGTATCTGAGCTGATCCCGCTAACACTGCGTTTTTGGGAACCCTAAACTGCTGGGTACGCTAGTATAGATCTGATCGGATCAGATATTGATCCGTTCAGATACTATACCACTAAGAGAGGTGTATGCTGCGTGGGGCGACGCAGACCCTATCTGACCCTAAAACCTAAGTTATATCACCGCCGGGCGATCAGGGGGCTAAACCTTTATTCGGTAATAAAAGGCGGGTGCCCTGACACTATAAAAAATAAACTAACTAACCAGCATCACCCGTAACAGTTATACGATGATCACTGGTGAAATGGTTAACTAGGGGGCAATCAGGGGGTTAAAACCTTTATTAGGTAGTATATGGGGGTCCCTGACGCTATAAAACGCTGACGGCGAACCTAAATATTTATCTCCCCAACTATCGTCACCAGTGACACTAATACAGCGATCAGAAAAACGATCGCTTAGTGACACTGGTGACGGGGGGGGTGATCAAGGGTTTAAAACTTTATTAGGGGGGTACCCTAGACCTAAAGGGGGCTAACACTAACCGCCCTACCACACTAACTGTCACAAACTGACACCAATGCAGTAATCAGAAAAAAAAACTGCTTGGTGTCACTGTGACGGGGGGGGGGGTGATTAGGTGGTGATCAGGGGGTGATGGGGGGTGTACAGTATGCCTGGCGTGTTCTACTGTGTGTGTAGTGTTTGTGCACTCACATCAATGTCTTCTCTCCTCGGCGCCGGAACGGAAAATACCGAGCCGAGGAGCGATGACATCACTTCCTCCGCTTCTGTTTACTATACAGAAGCCGAGGAAGCATTTCATTCGCCAGGAGCGATCGCGAGGGGGGAGACACGAATAAGTGGCCTCCCCCTCGCCTTTGATCGCCCCTGACGAGAATCCGACCGCCACAGGCACCGGGGGGGGTCCGATCGGACCCCCCGCAGGCAGGCAAGGACGTACAGGGAAGTCCTTATGCCTGCCCGTGCCATTCTGCCGACGTACATCGTCATGTGGCGGTCGGCAACTGGTTAATAGTAAAACTTTATTATAACAGACATGTAACTTTAAGAGACCAAACAAACCAGAACCACTTTTAAGATCAACCCACCTACAGGACTCAAGCAACAATCAACTATACAGTGCCTTGAAAAAGTATTTATACCCCTTGAAATTTTCCACATTTTTTCATGTTACAATCAAAAACATAAATGTAGTTTATTGGGATTTTATGTGATAGACCAACACAAAGTGGCACATACTCGTGAAGTGGAAGGAAAATGATAAATGGTTTTCAACATTTTAAAAAAAAAAAATATCTGAAATATCTGATATCCCTAACTAAAATCTAGTGGGACCAATTGCCTTCAGAAGTCACCTAATTAGTAAATAGAGTCCACCTGTGTGTAATTTAATCTCAGTATAAATACAGCTGTTCTGTGAAGCTCTCAGAGGTTTGTTAGAGAACCTTAAGCAGGCCATACACGGTCGAATTTCGAACGAATTTTCTTTCAAAATCAGAAAGTTCGTTTTTTTTTGTGACCCGATGATGCCACCATTGATTTTCGAAATTCGGCCGACCAAGCATTCAATTTCACCGCATGTTGCTACAGAAAAGAATTTTCTTGGCCGGGAATCTTCTTTTCTCTCCGTAAATTTTCTTTTCTTATTACATTTCTCGCACGATTCGCCCATCATTGATTAGAAAATCGTTCGTTTTTCTAAAAATTTCCAACATGTCCGATTCCTCAAATTCGATTGCCGCACGAAAATCGGCCGTTGTTGCAGCCCACTAATGATGCGAAATTCATACGAAAATTCTTTCATACGATTTTCGAAAGAAAATTCTTACGAAATTCGAACCGTGTATGGCCGGCATAAGTGAACAAACAGCATCATGAGAATTGCTGTCATCTACTGGCCCCCTGGACCAGTATCAGCCTTCCTTGATGACTTCCCTGCCTGGCTACCCTACTTTCTCTCTTCTGAAATCCCCACAATTATTCTCGGTGACTTCAAGATCCCTGTTAACACTAACACTACTATTACTTCTAAACTTCTCAGTCTAACCTCATCAATTGACCTGAAGCAATGGATACAGGCTCCTACTCCAAACGGCAACACCCTTGACCTTGTCTTCTCCTATCTGTGCACTCCGTGCAACCTTTCCAACAATCCTTTCCCGCTCTCTGATCACCACCTTTTTAGTTTTGCTCTCTCCCTGTCTTCCACCTCCTCTCCCTCCAACTGCCTAACAGTTACACGTAGAAACCTTCGCCACCTCAACCCTTCTCTTCTCTACTCTGCTACTGATCACCTCTATGACGAAATCTCACCCCTGTCCTGCCCCAACCTAGCCACTTTCATCTACAACAGCTCACTGTCTTCCTCCCTAGACAAGCTTGCCCCCCTCACTACACACAGAATTAGGCCCCGACTGCTACAACCCTGGCAAACAGATGACACCAGAAGTCTTAGAAAAGGTAGCCACGCTCTAGAGAGCCTGTGGCATAAGACTAAGTTCCAGGAAGACTTCACACAATATAAATCTGCCCTCCTAAAATACTATTCCTGCCTTCACACTGCCAAACAGACCTACTTTATTAGACTCATTAACACCTTCTCATCCAGTCCACATCAACTCTTCTCTACCTTCAACACTCTACTCTGTTCTCCACTCCCTCCACCCATCAACTCACTCACTGCCCAGGAGATCGCCAATCACTTCAAAACTAAGATTGATACAATTCATGAGGAGATCTCCAATGCGCAAAAACCTCCTCCATGCAACACCCCATTTCCACAGATACAATCATTACTTCCCTCATTCAACCCTGCTACTATTAATGGGGTTGCTAAACTTTTATCTAACACTCATCTAACCACCTGCCCTCACCCTCTGACTCGATTCTACACTCTCTAACTAATATTTTCAACCTCTTACTCTCTTGTGGCATCTTCCCAAACTCTCTAAAACATGCGCTAGTCACCTCATACTTAAAAAGCCCTCACTGTACCTCACCAATAACAACCTACGTCACATCTCCTTACTCGCATTCTCCTCCAAACTTCTTGAAAGACTGGTCTACAACCAACTAAGCGACCATCTGACCATGAATAAACTTCTTGATCCACTTCAGTCCAGATTTCGCCCTCAACACTCCACGGAAACTGCTCTCCTTAAACTCTCAAATGACCTACTAATGGCTAAAACCAGTGGACACTTTTCTGTACTACTTCTCCTGGGTCTCTCTGCTGCCTTTGACACAGTGGACCACCCCCTCCTCCTCAATAGACTCCACTCCTTTGGTCTCCGTGACTATACTCTTCACTGGTTCTCATCCTACCTATCCCACAGCTCCTTCAGTGTCACTTACAACTCTACTTCCTCCTCTTCTCTTCCTTTCTCCGTTGGGGTCCCCCAAGGTTCTGTTCTTGGACCTCTCCTTTTCTCAATCTACACCACCTCCCTGGGTCAGTTGATTGCCTCCCACGGCTTTAAATTTCATCTCTATGCTGACACCCAAATCTATCTCTCCACCCCCCAGCTCTCTCCATCTGTCTCCTCACACATTACCAACTTACTAGCAGACATATCTGACTGGATGTCACGTCACTTCCTCAAACTAAACCTATCCAAACCCGAGCTCATGATATTTCCTCCCTCGGGTGCCACTTCCCCTGATTTCTCTGTCAATATCAACGGCTCAACTATCAACCCATCTCCCCACGCCAAAGTCCTAGGTGTAATCCTGGACTCTGAACTAACCCTTCGGCCCCACATTCTATCACTATCCAAAGTTTGCAGTCTCAACCTCCCCAACATCTCCAAGATACGCCCCTTCCTAACCAATGTCACCACAAAGCTTCTAATCCACTCCCTGGTCATCTCCCGCCTCGACTACTGCAACTCCCTCCTCATTGGCTTACCTCTAAATAGGCTATCTCAACTTCAGTCCATCATGAACGCTGCTGCCAGGCTCATCCACCTCACAAACCGCTCAGCGTCTGCTATAGCCCTCTGCCAATCCCTCCATTGGCTGCCACTCAGTCACGGAATTAAATTCAAGATACTAACTATAACTTACAAAGCCATCCACAACCTGGCCCCCAGCTACATCTCTAACCTAGTCTCAAAATACCAACCTAATCGTTCTCTTCGCTCCTCCCAAGACCTCCTTCTCTCAAACTCCCTTGTCACCTCATCCCATGCTCGCCTTCAGGACTTCTCCAGAGCCTCTCCCATTCTCTGGAATGCTCTACCCCAATCCGTCCAATTTTCTCCTACTTTATCCACTTTCAGACGATCCCTGAAAACTCATCTCCTCAGAGAAGCCTATCTAGACCCCACCTAACAACTGTACATTTATCTTCTCAATCAGCACATCACCCACAGTTATTACCTCTTGTATCTCTTGACCTTCCCTCTTAGATTGTAAGCTCTAAGGAGCAGGGCCCACTGATTCCTACTGTATTAAAGTGTATTGCGTTTGTACTGTCTACCCTCAAGTTGTAAAGCGCTACGTAAACTGTTGGCACTATATAAATCTTGTATGATAATAATAATAATAATGAAGGCCAAGGAACACACCAGACAGGTCAGGGTTAAAGATATGGAGAAGTTTAAAGCATGGTTAGGTTATAACAAAAATATCCCAAGCTTTGATCATCTCACGAAGCATTGTTCAATCCATGATCTGAAAATAGAAAGAGTATGGCACAACTGCAAACCTACCAAGACATGGCCGTCCACCTAAATTGACAGGCTGGGCAAGGAGAATGTTAATCAGAGAAGCAGCCAAGAGGCCCATGATAACTCCGGAGGAGCTGCAGAGATCCACAGCTCAGATGGGAGAATCTGTCCGCAGGACAAATATTAGTTGTGCACTCCACAAATCTGACCTTCATGGAAGAGTGGCAAGAAGAAAGCCATTGTTGAAAGAAAGCCATAAGAAGTCCCATTTGTAGTTTGTGAGAAGCCATGTAGGGGACACAGCAAACATGTGAAAGAAGGTGCTGCAAAAGACTTGAGACTGGGGCAGAGGTTCACCTTCCAGCTGGACATCGACACTAAACATACAGCCAGAGCTACAATGGAATGGTTTAGATCAAAGCATATCCATGTGTTAGAATGGCCCAGTCAAGTCAAAGTCCAGACCTAAATCCAATTGAGAATCTTGAGCTATTTTGCAAAGAAGAATGAGCAAAAATGTCACTCCCTAAATGTGCAAAGCTGGTAGAGACATATCCAAAAAGACTTGCAGCTGTAATTGCAGTGAAAGGTGGTTCTACAAAGTATTAACTCAGGGGGGCTGAATACAAATGCACGCCACACGTTTCACATATTTATTTGTAAAAAAAATTGAAAAACATTTATCATTTTCCTTCCACTTCACAATTATGTGCCACTTTGAGTTAGTCTATCACATACAATCCCAATAAAATACATTTATATTTTTGGTTGTAACATGACAAAATGTGGAAAATTTCAAGGGGTGTGAATACTTTTTCAAGGCACTGTATCATAACCAGATTACCACCAGAAAACCTGAGCACCCACAAAGGTGGGGAACAATACCCCTAATAAAGTCAAAGCTGTGACAAAGGGAGGGAGGGGGTTGGCTGAATTGCTCTGGTTTGGCTTTTCCTGATAGTGACAATGATGGACCATAATGTACATCATATGTTGGCAGTGCCATTTCTAGCCTTCACTGGAAGTGCATGCGACTGGGTGACAACACAGGAGAGCAGTTGGGATACAGGGACAGGGAGTTGTCATCTCTTAACAGTAAGTGAATGAACAGGAACCTTCTTGGCAAGATCACCAGTTATTATTTTCATGAAATCTGCAGATTTAAAAAGATGCCTTTGAATTTTAACTGCATTTGTACAACATATCCTGTACATTTTTACATAGGTTTGGGCTTTCCATATGCCCTAGGCTCCAATTCCACTTTGCACAAAAAGAAGAAACTGTATGAACTATTAAGCTTTTACTCTTACCTGCAGGTAGAAACAATAGTTCTATATACAGCAGAGGTTTTGAGCATTCCTCCTATTTCACAGGATAGCACTCATGATGCCATTGGATGAGAAATTGTAACATAGATCAATCAAGGTTATAAAAGACCAAATGGAGTATTTGTTGTATATTACAGCAATCAATCAACTACTTTGAGGTTTTAGTACTGGCTGTTTTTATTTATATCTCAGAACATCATTGAAAAATAAAGGCTCTCCTCATTTGAGTTATTTTTATTTCTCTTCTATTCATATCTGCTTTAGGCCTCGTTCACACCATGGTGCAAAGATGTCTGCACACGTTCTGCAAGGGCACAAAAAAACAATTGCTTTCTATGTGCCCTGTTCACACCACAATACTGGTATTTCGTGCAGATTTTTTCTGAATAGAAAAAAACTGACATGACATCAACATTGGTGTGAATAGGGCACATAACTGACGTGCATGAAAACTGATGTCAGTGTGCAAGAAAAATGATGTAACCTGATGTAAAACTGATGTGAAATCTGAACAGTTTTCCCATCAGTTTTCATGCACATATGGTGTGAACGAGCCCTAAAAGAAAATCTGTACTGGAAGAACAGTGGAGGTTGCATTGCTGACCTATCCATCTGAAAGTGATCATAGACCATATTTCATAATAATTCAATTACAGTAAAACCTTATATTGCGAGCATAATTTGTTCCAGAAACATGCGTGTAATCCAAAGCACTTGTATATCAAAGCGAATTTCCCCATAAGAAATAATGGAAACTCAAATGATTTGTTCCACAACCATTTATTCATAGGTCCTTCAGTTTATAGTCCATATAAAAAGATTATAGCAATCTGACCAGGTTGTGTAACCACAAAATGTCCAACCACAAATGGAAGCCTCCACAAGGGGATTAGAAGCAAAATCCAGCAGGAGCTAACGAGTATAAAAAAAAGAGAGGCGCCTCTAAGTGTAGCAATATGTTGCTAAATGTTGTACCTTTATTAAATGTAATCATATTGCTACACTTAGAGGTGCCTCTCTTCTCTTTTATACCCAGTTGTGACATGATGCTACTTGTATATCAAGATATCGCTTGTATATCAAGTCAAAATGTATTTAAAAATGTTGCTTTTCTTACAAAACGCTCTCAAACCAAGTTACTCTCAAACCAAGCCTTCAACACTGGCACATACTAGATCCCCAGTGCTGGGAGGGATTGTGGGAGAAAGACTGCTACTTACAGCTCACTGGACTAAAAACTTAAAGGACCATCTTGCCCACTCTGTGTACCGTAGAACACCTGGTAGTGATTGGCTAACTGACTTGCCACCTTTGTGAGATATGCACCCCTGTGGGGGGGGTGCATGATTTGCAAACATGGAAAAACTGACTCCTTTTTGAGTTTAAGATCCATCACTTTATTAATTGCTCTACTAAACGTGTTATTTATATGCTTACTTGCCCATGTGGCAAAGCATATGTGGCAAAGCATATGTGGGTAAAACTAAAAGGCAACTTAAGATTCAAATTAGTGAACACATCAAAAGTATAAATAAAAAAGATGGTGAACGACCCTTTACCCTGCACTTTATTCAACATCATGGAGGGGATCCTAGAGGGTTAAAAGTTATGGGTATCTACACCCTGAATTTACCCACTAGGCTTTTGATAGGGTTTTAGTTCAAAAAGAAAAGATGTGGATCTACTGTTTAGATACGTTACATCCAAAAGGGTTAAATACTGAGTGTAACCTATCATCATTCCTAGAATAATAGTGAGTGATCTAGTGTTTATAATTTCAGGATTTTTCCTGTTATCTATACCTCAGGAAACTGGCTTGTTTTTTAGTTGATTTTCCCCAAAAATAAACTGTGTTTGGATTTTGATACATTTAAATAATAAGCTACAGTGTAGAGAACTCTCTGTGAATTAGGACATTCAGGTTATGATGTCCTTTCCATGTTCTGCTGTGATTTATTTCACCTTCTCTTATTATATTTCTTTCCCCCCTATTTTGTTTTGTTTCTGTATTTTTGTATTTTCCTAGATATTTAGATGGGATACTTTGTTTTTCTTTTTACTATGCAGCACTCAAGATTTTTGGTGAAAGTCCGTTGAGGCTGTGTTGTTTGGGAGTGATTGTGGTGCTAATTGATAGATTCCACAGGTGTATGAAGCGCTTATAAGACACCTCTTCCCCGAAAAACCTCCAGCCTCGCTCTGAAGAAACTAGCTTGACTAGTGATGATAATAGTTACATAGTTACATAGTAGGTGAGGTTGAAAAAAGACACAAGTCCATCAAGTCCAACCTATGTGTGTGATTATGTGTCAGTATTGCATTGTATATCCCTGTATGTTGTGGTCATTCAGGTGCTTATCTAATAGTTTCTTGAAGCTATCAATGCTCCCCGCTGAGACCACCGCCTGTGGAAGGGAATTCCACATCCTTGCCGCTCTTACAGTAAAGAACCCTCTACGTAGGTCAGCGTGACATTATCATCACAGAGGATATGATGCTTTGGTCCAGACTACGGCCACTTGACTTGCCTTATATGCTTCAACTACCAAGCAGGGACTTCAGCTGTCATGACAGGAGGAGTGTGGATGCGGTGACTGACGTGCTGTGGAGACAGATCACGGAATTAATCGATGGATCTTTGGGTGCTATCATGGACTGGTGAGATTTATTGGACTATCTACCTGCACCTGCTTAAACCCAACACCACCCCATCTCCCTGTGACACATTACTTCTATCCCCGGGAAATCCACTGCCTGTCTGCTTTGATATGTACCAGCTCGACTTTCAATCTATTTTGCACTGAGTTTGCTGCCTTCAATGTGATCTTCATTGAAATCTGGTCGAGGATCTAACCCAGTATCCTTTACGTGCTTCAGTATAGAGCGATGTCCTTCCTTTTTCACACACACTTAGACCCAAGATGCTAAATAACATCATTTTCGATTCCTGGATTGTGTTATCACTATACTGACAGGTTCAATGTCCTAGTGCCAAACTGAACCTGGCACTGGCTGTTTTTTTACATAATTTTTTTATCTACCAGGGATATTTCCTTTATTGGATACCTGATGTGTGATAGTGTGTGTGTGAGGATGAAGGCTTGAGCAGGGTGGTTATAAGTCTGTTACTGACAACGTTGTCAATTTTTACTATGATGTATTTGTGGTTTTATGTATGTTTATGTAATAAAGCAATTTGTACTTTTTCTTAAACCCGCTTACTCCTCATTGATAAATCTCTTGAGGAGTTTTTCCTCCTTTTATTATATGCTGCTTATAGTCTAGATGAGTCAATAGCTCTGAACGTAGACGGGTGTCCCAGCTGTGGGTTTAACTGGAAGTAATTTCCCCCCACACATTTGTACGGAGGTATAGCTCATGAAGCTCCCCTTCTTTTTATTTACTCTCAAACCAAGGTTTTACTATACTTTAATTCTTTCAAAAGAAACATGCAGATCCAGAGTTATAACTTCACTTGTTGCATGGCTTTTCTAGTAATTTAATTCAAAAACAACCAGGTAACTAGAATTGTCAGAAGGAGGTCATCATTCGCAGCTTTTCCTCAGTAAATGTTTTCTTTAACGTGAAATTAAAACCAAAACTTTTTTTTTTTTTTTTTGAGTAGAGTGAGGAAGAGTTAGGCTCCATACAGAGGGGCCATATATCGGCTGAAATCAGTCAGTACAGTAGAAGCCGCCTGGCATTTCGGCCCATGTGTCCAGCTCCTTGTCCGACGCGACCTGCTTCTGTCAAACAAGCATGCTGGAAATCCAGAAGCCAATCAGCAGCTGATCAACTCTTGCAGCCAATGGTGGTCCCCCAGCCAGAACACAATAGCGCCTCGCATAGTTAGTGCAGCAACCTTCTCATTTTTATTCGTTCAGCCTACTGGGTTGAATGAAAAAAAAGCTTAACGTGTGTACCGGGCATTAGGCCTTTCTGGAAATTTACTCTCACTTCCTATCCTGGTGATTGTTGACACTGGAACAACAGACAGATAGGGGAAATCTTCCAATGTGATACCTGTTCTGGCAATAGCTACAAAGGCAGGATTTTTCTTCTCTTGGAGTGATTCACTTTACTTTTTGTTGTTTCTCTGAAACTCAGTTTCTGCTGCTTCACCATTCTATCCAAAATTTTGACCAAAGTTAAATATATCTAAAGCAAATTTTTTTTTTGCTTTGGATAGGATGGTGAGGTTTAAAAACTGCTGTCATGTTTTTCTGTGTCCCCACTGGGTAGATTCACGTCTTTTATTTGTCCTGGTGACCACTTTCACTGTAACTGAAAGTGAGGGAAATCGAAAAATTTAGACTTGTTATGCCGCGTGCACACGAGCAGACTATTCGACTGGACTGGTTTGACGGACCGAGTCCGGCGGACAATTCGACCGTGTGTGGGCTTCATCGGACCTGCAACTGACTTTTTCGGTCGAAAATCTGACAGACTTTAGATTTGGAACATGTTTCAAATCTTTACGCCGTAACTCCGCCGGACCCAGTTCCTATCGAAAAGTCAGCTCGCCTGTATGCTAGTCCGACGGACAAAAAAACGACGCTAGGGCAGCTATTGGCTACTGGCTATCAACTTCCTTATTTTAGTCCAGTCGTACGTCATCACTTACGAATCCGTCGGACTTTGGTGTGATCGTGTGTAGCCAAGTCCGTTTGTTCGGAAAGTCCGTCAGATAGACATCGGACCAGTCCGGTCGAAAAGTCCGCTCGTGTGTACGCGGCATTACTTAAATTGGAATAGAGGAGACACTTGTTCCTGTGATAGCTGTCTAAGAGGGAATTTATCTCAATTTGGAAAGATATACTCTCGCTTCCTGTTGTGCCTCAAGGACAGGAAGTTAGGGAGAATTCTCCCAAATGGGAATACAGATGGCAAAAAAAAACTGACAGGGTTTTAGCTATCCCCACTTAACCAGTTTTGGCTTTAAGTATTCTATAATTTAAAAAAAAAAAAACTGTGATTTTCTAAAAGCAACAACCTAGGCTTTACAATTACTACTTACAAAACAAAGCCACGTGTAAAAAATCCTAAAAAAATCAGTGAATTCAAATAATAGGATTTTTATTTGATAACTGGCACAATAGAAAAACAACATACTAATGCTTTCATATTCATTTTGGAACCAACACATGTCCTTGTATATCTTGGGAGATGTAGTTTAACAGCAGTTGTTCACAAAAGCTATAAGGATTAACTAGCAAATACTTTTAAATTAGCTGTACTGGTTTATAGACTTTCAAAATGTCCTATTTTTAATGGCCACCAAACTCTCATTTCCTGTGACAGGCAAAACTAAAACCTCTGTATATATGTCTTCCAGAACAGGCAGAGTGCAGGATACAATACGTAGAATACCTAGAAGACGTCTGACCTTACTCCAATCCTAGAATACACTTTCATTCTTATTTTTTAGACTTACTTCTGTGTCACATATGTCTAATATGCATTGTCTGTCTGTTTGTTTAATCCTTGCAATAATTAGAAGGTTTAATATCCGATTGTCTGCACTGTGTACATTATAAAAGTGTATCCTTGATCTGTACCAGACCTTCCACTTCCTTTCTGGATGTGCAGAAGATTCTGGCAAAGTGAGCACAGTGTGGGAAATATAAGTTATGTTAAGGAATTTCTTTCATGATGTGATTATATGACATATTTATCATCATGATAATATATTAACAAAATCAAATAAAACTGTTATCTAAACAGCAGAATACCTGTTGCTAGATTTCGTTTAGTGAGGGTTTTAAAGTCTATAAAGCCCCACTCCGGGCTACGGTTCAACTGCATGGGTTAAATGCTTATTTAGACTGGGATGGAAAGGAATACTTTGAAATACTTATCAAATTCCTCATTTCCCTGCAACCAGTCCTTCTAAGTCGATTCACTTTGCTACCCAGAAGTCCTGCATGCAAAGGCAGCAAGGGTCCGCCCACATCCCAGGAGCGCTGGGCACCAGAGAGAGTACTGTCTGTTGGGAGAGCGAAGAATAAGGTAAGTATTTGTACTTACCGTACTCCTTTACCCCATTATCAAACAAGCATTTACTTCCTGTAGTATATGGGTAAATTTAACAACAGGCCAAAGTTGGGCTTTAAAACTACAGTGAAAATCAGATTTTACTTGTCATATTTTAGAAAGCAAAGAAAAATGTAATTAGTAATACAGTACAAGACAGAAATTAATTTCAGTTCTTTTTCATTCTAATATACTATATTACCAAAAGTATTGGGACACCTGTTTTTACACGTACATGAACTTTAATGGCATCTTAGCCTTAGTCCGTAGCATTCAATATTGAGTTGGCCCACCCTTTGCAGCTATAACAGCTTCAACTGTTCTGGGAAGGCTGTCCACAAGGGAATGTTTGACCATTCTTTTAGAAGCGCATTTGTGAGGTCAGCAGCTGTGGACGAGAAGGCCTGGCTCGCTGTCTCCGCTCTAGTTCATCCCAAAGGTGTTCTATTGGGTTGAGGTCTGGACTTTGTGCAGCTCACTCAAGTTCCTCCACCCCAAACTCACTCATCTATGTCTTTTTTGGACCTTGCTTTGTGCGCTTCTGTAATAATGGTCAAACGTTCCCATAGACACACTCCTAAACCTTGTGGACAGCCTTCCCAGAATACTGATTGATTAATACCCAGTTATTTTTCTGTGTCCTGCTAGAGAGATTTTCTTTTTACTTCCTGTCCCTGAGACTCAACAGGAAGTGAGAGGAAAACTTTCATAGTCATCACCAGAACAGGTGTACCCATTGGAACATATCATCTCAGTCTTGTTCCATTAATAAATGTAAAATTAGAAATTTACCATTATTTTTCTTGTCACCAGGACAAATATAGCAGATGAAAAAAATTCTTCCCTTCTCTTTCCAAAACTAAAAGAAAAAAAACAATTTTAGCTTGAAATACGCTTTAGGAAAGAGAAACAAGTTAGTTCTACAATGAAAGACTTGTATGTCCGTCTTTACAAGTCTGCAGTAATTTTGTCAGCTACTAGTACTATCTACAATCCATCAAGTAAATAGAAGTCCAGCGCAAGCTGCATATGCTGCACCAAATCCTAAAGTCCATGAAATACAATTTACTTTAGACATTTTCAGTGAAAATAATATAATTTTTTCATATACACAAAATAGATACATATCTCACAAAAGTAAGTACACCCTCACATTTTTGTATATATTTTATTATATCTTTTCATATGACAGCACTGAAGAAATTACACTTTGCTACAATGTAAAGTAGTGAGTGTACAGCTTGTATAACAGTGTAAATTTGCTGTCCCCTCAAAATAACGCAACACACAGCCATTAATGTCTAAACCGCAGGCAACAAAAGTGAGTACACCCCTAAGTGAAAATGTCCAAATTTGGCCCAAAAGTGTCAATATTTTTTGTGGCCACCGTTATTTTCCAGCACTGTGCTATGTAATCTGCCCCCCTCTAAACTGTAAAAAAAAAACCTAAACCTATAAATATGATAGGCTGCCTGCTCCGCTCTCCTCTCTCTCCCTCCTTCCTCCAAAAATGTTTATACTGCGCTATCCCAAAAGTGATCTTGTGTATAAGATTCAACTTAAAAACTGTGAAAAAAGCTGCAACTAACAAATGCAAGACACACGCATTCAAAATAACATACCAAATAAAAAGCTGCGCTATGAATTGATATAAAATCATCAAAACCCTTACAGGTTGTGTGGATACACATATGTGCATATATACAGTATCACATTGACATTCCCTATCACCAGTGATATGTGCAAAAAAAGTGAAAAAAACAAGCAGTGACGAATATGTATGACTAAATGCCAAGAAATAAAACAAAAATATGATATGAAGAATAATATAAAAATTGAAGTCCACTCAAATAGACAAAAATAAAAGTAAAAAAGTTCACTAATATAGACAGTCCTCCAGGGGGTGACTTAATGTTCTTCTATAAACGGTGAAATGCAATTCCGACACTGGAGGTGGTATGTGTTGGGGTACAATACAGAAAGTGCCTTCACCACGAGAATTTCTGCCGCTTACCAGCTCCCTAGATCTCTTTTTACGGAGATCTAACGTGCCTTTGGCTTCTATCCCAGCCTCGGGTCTTTCGGCGGCTGTCAGCGCTAAGAGGATTCCCCACGGTCTCAGCATGAAATGTCACCTTGTATGGCAAGCAACCGTTCACAGGCCATGAAATGACATAAAGCTTCCATAGTGTATTACGCTTTTAAAAAGGTTTATTATAATAAAAAATATTGCACTTACAATTATGCAGATAATTTTCAGCGATGGATTCAGCCGTGCCCCTGGAAGACGTCATCTGTGACGAAACTACGTAGGGAGGAGCGGCGTGCTGAGGTCACCCCATACCGCGCTAGACCCGGAAGCTACGGGCAGCATACGAGAGCCGGCCGGCTCGTGTCTTTGATTTTATCCATCACTGAAAATTATCTGCATATTTGTAAGTGCAATATTTTTTATTATAATAAACCTTTTTAAAAACGTAATACACTATGGAAGCTTTATGTCATTTCACAGCCTATGAACGCTTGCTTGCCATACAAGGTGACATTTCATGCTGAGACCATGGGGAATCCTCTTAGTGCTGACAGCCGCCGAAAGACCCGAGGCTGGGGTAGAAGCCAAAGGCACGTTAGATCTCCGTAAAAAGAGATCTAGGGAGCTGGTAAGCGGCAGCATTTCTCGTTGGGAAGGCCCCTCCTTCCTGCCTGTTATCCCCATCTGTGTCTGTCTCCGGCCTGGCCATGTCCCCTCGCCGCTATTCTTGTAAACTAAATTTCCAAAATTTTCACTGCCAGCCTCTCTCTTAGAGGCTGGCATAGCACACTATGTCATTTGTTTTAAAAAACGAGCGCTGTAAATACCTAGTTTGAGCTGTCTTCAGGCCAGGCACATGACTTACGGCTGCTTTACAGCTACGATACACGGCTTCTGCAGAGGAGAGGAGCGGCCCACGTGATCTCCCCGGCTGATATAACGGTAATTAATATATTTACAAAATTGTGAGGGGTGTACTCACTTTTGTGAGATGCTGTATATAAAACATAGCAGCTCTATGAAAACACACACTCTTCATGCATAAATGTGCTCCTGTGCACATATTCATATGGACTTGTGAACCTTGAATAGGTATATATTAATGAAAATCTTCTAATGGGACCTTCATAGTTAGCCAGTAGTTGTTAAAAAAGGAATGCATGTTTTTTTTTATGATGCGTATTTGTCATCCAGATAAGCATAAAAAACATACAATCCTAAAAAAAACTGTTTCTACAACCAGACAACAACACTAACTGAAAGCAAAACTATGCATCAATAGATGCTAAAAGGTACATTGGTAAACAACTGCTGCGGGGTGCTCTGTGAGCCCAGGAAACCTGCATCCATAGTATACAACTTTTAAAATAAATTTCTTAATTTAAGAAATGATGGTGCCAAGGTCCATCTGGAAGAGGAGGATGTAAGGTGGCACTCTGGAAGAGAAGGACATAAGTGGGCAGTAAGAGGTTACTCTGAAAGAGGTGGATGTAAGGGGGCAATAAGTGGATACTTGGGTACAGGATGCAAGCGGGGATTACCTTAGAGGGCATTCTGGTGAAGGCTGTAAGGGGGCACTCTGGAGGTACTAACTTAGTACCTCCAGAGTGCCCCCTTAGTGTCTACAGAGTGTCCCCTTTACATTCTCCAAAGTGCAGCTTTAGTGCCCCAGAGTGCCCTCTTACATCCTACAGAGTGCTCCCTTAGTACTAAGGGGGCACATTTGATGATGTAAGAGGGCATTCTGGAGGATGTAAGGGAGCATATCTCTGGAGGTACTAAGGGGGCACTTTAGAAGAGGATGTAAGGTGGTACTCTGGAGGATGTAAGGGGGCATCTGGAGGTATTAAGTATGTCCAAAGTGCCCCTTTACATCCTCCAGAGTGCCCCCTCAGTACTAATGTACTGAGGGGGCACTCTGGGAGGTGCAAGGGGGAAAATTGGAGGCACTAAGGGGGAACTCCAGAATCACTGATGTAAGGCAGCACTCTGGAGGCACTAAGGGGTCACTCTGGAGACATTGATGTAAGGGGGCACTCTGAAGGGACTAAGGAGGCACTCTGGAGGATGTAAGGGGCACTCTGGAAGCACTGATGTAAGGAGGCACTCTGGGAGCAGTTATGTAAGGAGGCACTCTGGAGGATGTAAGGGGGGTTTAAAGTAAAGTGGGACCCTGGGAGCTCTGATGTAAGGTAGCTCTCTGTGGACACGGATGTAAGGGGTGGCTTTGCGGACTCTGATTTGAATGTACCACCCATCCTGACTGCTGTGCTCCATATGTTGTTTTGTTTGTTACTTACTCCTGAACCCTGAACTCTATATATTATGCTGTACATAGACCTGACCAAGGTGCTCATTATCTCACCAGTTTTATTTTAACCACTTCAGCCCCGGACCATTTGGCTGGCAAAAGACCAGAGCACTTTTTGCGATTTGGCACTGCGTCGGTTTAACTGACAATTGTGCGGTCGTGCGACGTGGCTCCCAAACAAAATTGACATCCTTTTTTTTCCCACAAATAGAGCTTTCTTTTGGTGGTATTTGATCACCTCTGCGTTTTTTATTTTTTGTGCTATAAACAAAAAAAAGAGCGACAATTTTGAAAAAAAAGGCATTATTTTTTTACTTTTTGCTATAGTAAATATCCCCAAAAAATATATAAAAAAAAAACTTTTTTTTTTTCCTCAGTTTAGGCCGATACGTATTCTTCTACATATTTTTGGTAAAAAAAATTGCAAATACTTGTTTTGACCTTTTTGAAACCTTTTTTTGCATCTTGGTGCTGCTCATCTCCTCTACATGTATGCACCCCAGTAATAGCTGGATGCCTTTTCTTGAGGCAGGTTTCCTGATGATGACAACAATGGATTGCATCGATGTAATGTGTTGAAACAGCCACATTGCCTCATGTGACTGGATGTTAACACAGTAACACAACTGGAAGAGAGGGCCAGAGCGTTGTCACCCTATAGCGGGAAGTGCCAAGGACCTTCATGCCAGCAACAAAAGTAAGTATTTTAAATACCTGTATAAGTTGCAGATTAAAAAATATTGGCAACTACTTTTGAAAAATGATGTAGCTTCATAAACGGGCAAAACGGATCTAAAGCATGAAGGGAGGACAACTTGTAAATAACATTTGCAGGGTAATAAAATATATTTTTTAGCCAGGTGCTGGGCTACAACATGAAAAAGGAGACATTATCCTCTGTTATTTCACTTTCTACTGTGATGCTGGATGTCATGTCACACTATCTCCTCCAGCCAGCAGGGGGAGAACTATAACCAGGAAGCATATGGACTCCTATGTAGGGTGAAGAAAATTATGGGAGTTGTAGTTTGAGACATCAGCCATAGAATAGGGCCAATGGACCCTTTATACTACAGTTTCCAAAGGACACTAATGAAAAGGGGGAGTGGTGAGAGGGTTTTTACCATTCTCCATAAGAAACCCCTGCCTCTTGGCACCACGGAATCTGGTAAGAGTACATCTATCTGCAAGCTGACCAGACTGGTGGGATACTAGACCAGCGAGGACTGAGACATCAAGCGCAGAACTGCACAGCATCGCATCTGTACCGTTGCCGCAAGGGAGTGTTCTCCCACCCTCTTCTTCCTACCGCTGATCACCAGGGGCATGCTGTGGAGAGACAGTGGTGGCCCCCTTTCACGGCGTGAGTTCATAGCCACACTGCAGGAACTGGTGAGAGGGCTCACTGCCCATCTATACCACACTTATACCACCTTTATATTGCCCTTATACTGCATCTATACTGCACCTTTAATGCATCTATCCACCAGTATCTATACTGCATCTATACTGCATCTATACTGCACCTATTCTGCATCCTTACTGCATACTGCTCTATTAAAGAGGAACTGCAGTCTGCTCACAAAATTTGTAATAAAAACATCTTTGCCATTCTGAATCTTCCCTCCAACCACTTTGCATATTATTTTATATATAATGTGATTCTGTACTTGCCAAATATGCTGCAGAAATCTCCCTCCACTAAGTCTGGCTGCAGCCATTTTAACTGTGGGCAGCTAAAGCTGCTACCTGTTCACTTCCTGGATTTACACAGACACACAGAGGCACACCTCCAGCTCTGCAGCCCTGCAGCTCTCATTTGCCCTCTTATGACTCACCCCCCTCCCTTCTTGGCAAACTCTCACCAGAGAAACAGAGCTGTGCATGATCTCATGAGCCTAGGCTTATTACCAGACAAGAAACAAGAAGTGGGCTGTATAAGGTATTTACTGACAGAAAAAAAAATTTACTATCCAAAGTTAAAACAACAAGGGCAGGAGTTTTAATAGATGGAATGTTGAAAAAAAGGTCCACTTTAAGATTGTCAAAAAATGCACCAACATTTCTTAAAGGGCCCCAACAATAGCCAGCAGAAGAACAACCTAAAGGGCTGCCTCCTCTACCATACCATTCTTCTAGCCTCTAATCATTATTCATTTAACGGGTACCCCCTCCCAGTGGGCCTAGGCTAGCATAGTCACCAGTAAGGCACCTTGGCAGTATAGCGTCCTGAATGCAGTTGACTAAGCTACATCACTGTCCATTGTTGCCCTTCTGTGACTTTGTTACTGTTTGTCTATACTGATGGATTCAGTGCCTGCTTCTTTGACGTGGTGCTATTACTGGGGACCAAGTGTCCCTTTAGTAATTTTCTGTGATATTTCATGTTTATACAGTTAATCTGTTGTGCCAGAGTGATTAAAGTTCTTAAGGAGGTCCAGGAGGAGAACAGAGGATCGATAATGATCAGCGGCTTCTATGGGAGTAGTGCTACAATTTTATAGAAACAAAATATGTTATTTTGACAAATAAAAGATCCCTGTATTACTTTATTATATTTTTCACCTTTACTGCTTAAATCACACATTCATGTTTATTAGTCCAGATGAATAAACTTTTTAGCTATGTCTCTGTGCTATACATATAAACAAGTTAGCAAAATAAAATCAGCATGACTAGAAATTTTGTATATTAAAAATACATTTCAAATACTTATAATTATACCTATTTTACATATAGATGAACAGATAGGACTACTGTGTAAACAGCAAGACATATCGAATTGTCATAAGGTTCTTTAAAGAATATACGGTACTTCTAGTTTACTAAGAGCAGTACAATATTGCCACCTAGTGGCCCTTTATGAGAATGACACTATATAGGTAATTTATGCAATTGTAGTGGAAAAAACTATATTGAGGCTAAAAGTCACATATACACAAAGCATTAACTTAAAAAGGATTTGAATATATATTCTCCAACTGACCTATGCAGTACATATTCATCACCATTCATTTTACATTCCAACTTACAGTTGCTTTATTTTAGCTCCCAACCGTCCCTGAATTCAAGAGACTGTCCCTGATTTACAACAATGTGCCTCTTTCCTACTCATATATCTCTCATTTCGGTCTGATCTATATAGTTGTATATAAAATGCACTATTTATCTTTCAAAAAGTGTTTCCCACTGCTAAAGCTTTCATACAATTTCTAAATTGCTACATTTGCAAATTTCAAAAGCCAATATAAAGGAATAGTAGTGGTAAAAAAAAAGCACTTGTGAATTTAACTAATCTTTATTTTGTATAATTCTCCTTTAAGGGGGCGTGGTAGGGGGTGTGTCCTATGCCTACATATGTTTGCTAATAGGTGTCCCTCGTTCCTAGTGACAACTGTGCGACCAAAAAATATTAAAGCTGCCAAATGTTACACAATAGTTTAAAGTATCTGCTTTTCAGTATCTATTTTGGGGCCAGGAAAGGGAGGGGGAATGGGGCTCTTCTGTTAGGAAATGTCCTCCAGTGAACTGTACTGGATTATTGTCACATCAGCATCAGCTTCAACATCAAGTATAAGAGGAGGAGGAAAGAATGGGGAGCACTTGCAGCAGCACTTCAGATAGAGGAAGCAAAACTGGGGTCAACTAAAGTAAAAAAACAGAAGGCGCTTCTTAGTGCAGTTTTAAGGATTATTTATTCATAAAAAGCGGTTAAAAAAACCTTACAATGTAGTAGATCAAATGAGCATCTCAGTCAGCATAATAGGCATCCTGTAGAGTCCTTCGCCTCTAGGGAGAGGGAGAGCTGGAGGTCTGATGAAGGAGCAAATTGCTCATGCTCTGAAACGCGTTACTGCCCCCTTGAAGTCAGCTCCGGCCTATACGTTCCAGCGTGGTTCCGGAAGTCCATCGACTATCTTGCTTCCTCGCTTCTCCCTCTCCTGTCACAGCTGCAGGCCAGCTCTCCCTCCCCCTAGAGGCGCAGGACTCTACAGGATGCCTATTATGCTGACTGAGATGCTCATTTGATCTACTACATTGTAAGTGTTTTTAACTGCTTTTTATGAATAAATACTCCTTAATACTGCACTTAGAAGCGCCTTCTGTTTTTTTTTTTTTTTTACTTTATTGTGTGGCTAGGGAATATTCTGGTTATAGCTTTAGAGATTTTTACAGTTTTTGCATGAGAGGTTCATTTTTTTTATTTGAATACTAAAATAAGCACTTCAAGTCTGCAACACCAGGCCAAAGTGCTGGCTTCCACATGGCAAGATGACTGCCATGTTGTTACTATCCTTTGGAATTTTGGGGGTGCTTTAAGAGTGGTCTGAAAAATGAAGGGCATCCCTCAGAAAGCACAAATGCCCACTGTTAAGGGAGATAGACTGCCTGGTAACCCTGTGTTCAGGAGTAGGTGTTGGTGTGAGGGGGGGTTGGGTTGTTGTACATATTTTCTTTTTTTTACTACTAATAAAACATTTGAAAATATTTCTTTATTTATAGTCAGATTACGATGACATATTGCACATGAATGATATGTAGTATTTATCCAGCCAGCAGGTAGAACTCTGGGTTATTTCTTCCTCTTTCTCTCAACCATGTTGATTAAAGATTGAGTTCAAACCCATGTTCAGACTAAATTTAATTTTTTTGCCGGGTGTTTTGCCGAGCTGAACCTCCAACTGCAGCTGGAAGTGAAACATTTAACAGCGTATAACTGCTGCTACTGAATGTGGCAGCTTCCTCCTTAGGGCTCCTGGTTGTTAGGGAGCCAGCAACCACTGGTGGGCTAACAAGCAGTGAAGTATCCTGGCCCAGCCCATTGACAACTGACAGGTGACTGTAAAAAAAATGTAAAAAAAGTCCCCCCAAAAATACATACCACACGCTTCAGTTCTGGAATAAGCTCCACGTACATTTACTGCAGCAGGGCGGCCATTCTGTGCCAGATTACATACCTAGTACATGACCTGACACTTCCGGGTCTTTGACACATGCGCATGCTGTTGATTGGACACAGCGGGAGCCAATCAGTGGGTCTGGCGGACATCAACTCAGATCACGCCGATCATTCAGGAAAGAAGCAGAACAGCAGTCTGTCCATATTAAACACAGCAGATTGTCGTTCTGTCAGTAGGAAAGACATGGATCCTGTGTTTCTGCAAAGCAGGAAAATAGATCTCTGCCTTCCCTTGGTACAAGCACCTCTCCCACAGTAACCAAGCACATTTTAGGCACACAGTTAACCCTTTGCTCGCCCCTGATGGTAACCCCTTCCCAGCCAGTGCCATCAGAGGCGGCTCTAGGCTTTGTGAGGCCTTAGGCAAAATTTAGACACGAGGCCCCACTCACACCCATAATGGATAAAAAAAATGCAAGCAAGTAAAAATGGCTGCAGAAAGATGCGTCGATCTAGCACCACTTTCAGGCACCCTCCTCACCCATCAGACATATGCGGCCAATACAACATCTGGGACCCAGCAAGGTGACAACCCCTCTAGGATTTTCCCCTGTGCCTTGGGAGAATGGGAAGGGGGTGTCACTGAATCATTCCATATCCACAGGGGAAGGAGAGTGGGGGTATCCCAGAGCAGCTAGAGAGAGAGAGGGGGGTGAGGGAGGTTGAGAGGGAGGGAGAGAAAGAGGAAGAGAGAATGAGGGAGAGAGAGGGAAGGAGAGAGAGGGAGGGGGAGAGAGAGTGGGAGGGTGAAAGAGGGAGAGAGAGAGTGAGGGAGAGAGAGGGGGGAGGGAGATACAGAGAGGGATGGAGAGAGAGGGGGGAGAGGGAGAGAGAGGGAGAGAGAGAGAGAGAGGGATTGGGGAGAGAGGGAGGGGGAGAGAGGGATTGGGGAGAGAGGGAGGGGGAGAGAGGGAGAGGAGAGAGAAGGAGAGAGAGAGGGAGGGAGGGGGAGAGAGGGAGGGGGAGAGAGAGGGAGGTGGAGAGGGAGGGAGGGGGAGTGAGAGAGAGAGGGGGGTGAGGGAGGGAGAGGGGAAAAGAGTGAGGGAGAGACAGGGAGAGAGGGAGGGAGAGAGGGAGAGCGAGAGGGAGGGTGAGAGAGAGGAAGAGAGAGTGAGGGGGAGAGAGGGAGGGGGAGGGAGGATGAGAGGGAGGGGGAGAGAGAGGAAGAGAGAGTGAGGGAGGGGGAGAGAGAAGGAGGGTGAGAGGGGGAGGGAGAGAGAGAGAGGAGGGAGAGGAAGAGAGTGAGGGAGAGAGGGAGGGAGAGGGGGAGAGAGGGAGGGTGAGAGGGAGGGAGAGAGAGAGGAAGAGAGAGTGAGGGGGGAGAGAGGGAGGGTGAGGGAGGAAGAGAGGGAGGGAGAGAGAGAGGAAGAGAGGGGGAGGGAGAGAGAGGAGAGAGAGGGAGAGGAAGAGAGTGAGGGAGAGGCAGGGAGAGAGGGAGGGTGAGAGGGAGGGAGAGAACAAGAGGGAGGGGTAGAGAGAGAGAGAGGGGAGAGAGAGTGGGGGTATCCCAGCGCAGACAGAGAGAGAGAGAGAGAGGGGGGGTGAGGGAGGTTGAGAGGGAGGTAGAGAGAGAGGAAGAGAGAATGAGGAAGAGGGAGAGAGAGGGAGGGAGAGAGAGGGAGGGGGGAGAGAGAGTGGGAGGGTGAAAGAGAGAGAGAGAGTGAGGGAGAGTGAGAGAGAGAGGGAGAGGGAGAGACAGAGAGGGAGAGAGGGAGGGAGAGGGGGAGAGAGGGAGGGAGAGAGAGAGAGGAAGAGAGAGTGAGGGGGAGAGAGGGAGGGAGAGAGAGGGAGAGGAAGAGAGTGAGGGAGAGGCAGGGAGAGAGGGAGGGGGAGAGAGGGAGGGTGAGAGGGAGGGAGAGAAAAAGAGGGAGGGGTAGAGAGAGAGGGAGGGGAGAGAGAGTGAGGGAGGGTGAGTGAGGAAGAGAGAGTGAGCGAGAGAGAGAGGGGGAAGAGGGAGAGAGGGATGGAGGGGGGAGAGGGATGGAGGGGGAGAGGGGGGTGGAGGGAGGGTGAGAGGGGAGGGAGAGGAGGGGGAGGGAGGGCGAGAGAGGGAGGAAGAGGGAGAGAGAGATCTCTAGCCCCGTATACACCTATATTATGTTGTTATATATATTGGTTTATTAGTGGTTTCCTATATGCTTTTTTATATTTTTTGATTGTGTTTTTCTATTCTCAGCAGCACAATATATATAGATGGTATACAGTATCTCACAAAAGTGAGTACACCCCTCACATTTTTTTGAATATTTTATTATATCTTTTCATGTGACAACACTGAAGAAATGACACTTTGCTACAATGTAAAGTAGTATAACACTGTAAATTTGCTGTCCCTTCATAACAACGCAACACACAGCCATTAATGTCTTAACTGCTGGCAACAAAAGTGAGTACATCCCTAAGTGAAAATGTCCAAATTGGGCATAATTAGCCATTTTCCCTCCCCGGTGTCATGTGACTCGTTAGTGTTACAAGGTCTCAAGTGTAAATGGGGAGCAGGTGTGTTAAATTTGGTGTTATCGCTCTCACTCTCTCATACTGGTCACTGGTTAAAGTTCAATATGGCGCCTCATGGCAAAGAACTCTCTGAGGATCTAAAAAAATAATTGTTAGTCTACGAAAAGATGGCCTAAGCTATAAGAAGATTTATAGCAAAAAAGTATAGTGCTATAAATTGATAAATATGTGTATGCCACAGCTAAATATTAAAGTGCAAAAGTGCAAATAATATCCGTGATTTTGAACCATAAATCATGAAACTCAGTAAAATCAATACAGTGCACAACAAAAATTGATTAAGCAAGTGTCCAATGCTTCAATAATGCACAAAAGTACAAATGTCCACATTCTATTAAAGTTGATAAGTGACTTGAGTTTATAAGATAGGACCCTGGTGCACTGTGAAGTGAATCATTCATAAATAGTGGGACCTAATATAGACTTGACCACGTGAGACCACCTCCACAGAGAGACAGGAGGCTTACCAGAAAGCCAGTGGCCGTCCTTACTCAGGGGGGTCATACAAGGCTTGTTGGATCTGAGAATCTGCTGGAGAAGTATCCTGGTAATTGGAGCCTAGAGAGATGTCCCAATGAGCCGGGCTTTCACCACCCGATGGTTTCCACAGGCGCTGGGCGGTAGTCCAATCCAGTCCCACAACCAAAAGTGCAAGTGAGTGAATATATAAAAAAGAAAAAGGAAAAACTCCAATAGCGCAATATTGCTAAAAAAAAGTTTTTATTGAAGGGTAATGCACTGCTGCATGTAGCGAGATGACCCACAGACGAAGTCACTCGATCAATCAAGTAAAAAGTTGGTATTCCAAACAGAAAAAAAACACATCAGTGTGTGAGAGCGATCTCCCATTTGCAGAGCGTGTGTGCGTAGCGTCCCGACGATCATTTCGTCATGCGTGACGTCATCAGGGGTACGCCCACACGCCTGTGCCAGTGCTCTAAATAGTCCATTGGCAGTACAAAGACGCGATGCAATTGGTCAGATCCAATGGTCCACAGGTGCTAATTAAAATATATATAATGAGGAAGGCAAAGCGCAACTCCCATAAAATTCAGCAGACGGGAAGGTCCCTTGATCAGTAAGAGCGTACACTGGTTAAACTTGCCATGCTCACAAAAATATATGGCTACCAAACTACAAATTTAAAAAGTAAAAGGGAAAGGAAAAAAACAGCCTGCTTCCATATATTGCCAGTGTGAATGTTGTTCTTACATACAATAGGAAACACATGTGTATACATATCTCACCGTTGCCCCCAACATAGAAACATGTCAGACCAATGTTCCCTATTTAGATGTAGTAAGTAAAAACAATACATTAACCCATTTATAGTCAAACAAGATGCGTAATCAAGAGAAGTAAAATTAAAATTTATGGATAAAATAAAAAGTATGAATGAAAAATAATAAAAGTATCTCAACTTAAGATGAATAAGGGGACATGAACTGTTATTAATAAAACAGTTGATGCCCCACTCTACATTGAGACCCCCAGGTATATGGGACCCCAATCTGAATATCCATTTGGTCTCAGCCCTAGAGATATTCCACTTGCCGTTGCTACCATGCCAAGGTACATACTTTTAAAGAGCCACAAAAGTAGTACCACTGGGGTCACAATTATGTTTCAGAGCATAATGTTTTGACACGTTATGCTTGTAAAAACCCTTGTGAATATTTGCTATATGTTCCCCTTATCTAACATGCAACATACGAATGGTGCGCCCCACATACTCAAGGCCACAAGGCCACCTGAGGAGGTAGACAACACACTTCGTCGTGCATGTGATAAATGTTTTTATGGGAAAGGTGACACCTGTGCCAACTGAAGTGAACTCAGTGATCCTTCTACCTTGATGGGTGTTAATTCTACAAGCATGACATTTGCCACGCAAGTAGTACCCCTTCAAGTCAACAAAAAAAGTTGGTCTGATGGAGGGATCCGGGACATTGGGTGCTACTGAGTTCCTCAGGTTAGATGCCCCCCTAAAAATGACACGTGGTCGGTCAGACAAAAGAGGACCTAACACCCGGTCATTCTTAATGATCGGCCAGTGCTTTTTTAATGATCCTTTTAATCGCCCAATGTTGACTGGAAAAAGTAGTGAAAAAGGCTAAACCATAATCCTCTGCATTGGCACCTGAAATTACTTGTCCCCCAAAAGTTCCTGGCGATCTTTATTATCTCCATTATAAGGGAGTCTAAAGCCTTACCTTCATAACCCTTAGCCAAGAATCTTGTTTTCAAGACTAAAGCTTGCCTAAAATAGTCGGCAGAGTTGGTACAGTTCCTTTTTAGATGTAGGAACTGCCCCTTAGTTATGGCAGTCAACCATGAGGAATGATGGCAATTGACAAGAATCCAAAGGGATGTACCCATTCCTATCAGTTTGCTTAAACTAGGTTGAAATAACTATCCTACCATCTTGTACTGAGATCCTGAGATCCACAAAATAGCTCTCTGTGGAACTCAACTCATAGGTAAGAGAAATCCCTCTATCATTGTCATTCAGAAGATTGCCAATACCCTGAAACTGATGTGCAGCACAGTGGCCAAGACCATACAGCAGTTTAACAGGACAGGTTCCACTCAGAACAGGCTTTGCCATGGTCGACCAAAGAAGTTCAGTGTACATGTTCAGCGTCCTATCCAGAGGTTGTCTTTGGGAAATAGACATATGAGTGCTGCCAGCATTGCTGTAGCGGTTGAAGAGGTGGGAGGTCTGCATGGCTGTTGTCCAAGAAGGAAGCCTCTTCTAAAGATGATACACAAGAAAGCCCGCAGTTTGCTGAAGACAAGCAGACTAAGGACATGGATTACTGAAATCATGTCCTGTGGTCTGATGAGACCAAAATAAACTTATTTGATTCAGATGGTGTCAAGCATGTGTGACGGCAACCAGGTGAGGAGTACAAAGACAAGTGTGTCTTGCCTACAGTCAAGCATGGTGGTGGGAGTGTCATGGTCTGGGGCTGCATGAGTGCTGCTGGCACTGGGGAGCTACAGTTCATTGAGGGAACCATCAATTGCAACATGTACTGTGACATATTGAAGCAGAGCATGATCCCCTCTCTTCAGAGACAGGGCCGCAGGGCAGTATTCCAACATGATAATGACTCCAAACACACCTCCAAGACGACCACTGCCTTGCTAAAGAAGCTGAGGTGATGGACTGGCCAAGCATGTCTCCAGACCTAAACCCTATTGAGCATCTGTGGAGCATCCTCAAACTGAAGGTGGAGGAGCGCTAAGGTCTCTAACATTCACCAGCTCCGGGATGTCATCATGGAGGAGTGGAACAGAACTCCAGTGGCAACCTATGAAGCTCTGGTGACCTGCATGCCCAAAGGGGTTGAGGCAGTGCTGGAAAATAATGGTGGTCACACAAAATATTGACACTTTGGGCCCAATTTGGACATTTTCACTTAGGAGTGTACTCACTTTTGTTGCCAGCGGTTTAGACATTAATGGCTGTGTGTTGAGTTATTTTAAGGGGACAGCAAATTTACACTGTTATACAAGCTGTACACTCACTACTTTACATTGTAGACAATTGTAATTTCTTCAGTGTTGTCACATGAAAAGATATAATAAAATATTTACAAAAATGTGAGGGGTGTACTCACTTTTGTGAGATACTGTATATAGAGCCCCTTTGGGATGAATTAGAGCAGAGACTGCGAGCCAGGTCTTCTCGTCCACATCAGTGCCCGACCTCACAAATGCGCTTCTGGAAGAATGGTCAAACATTCCCATAGACACACTAAACCTTGTTAACAGCCTTCCCAGAGGAGTTGAAGCTGTTATAGGTGCAAAGAGTGGGCCAACTCAATATTGAACCCACGGACTAAGGTCGTGTGTGTGTGTAAAGTCAGGGGTGCATTTCTTACTGGATGAATGACCTCTTTTTTATTTAACTCTACATGGGGACTGAAGCCCATCAATGCAGACACTTTGTGACAGTCAACATTCATAGTTGCCAACAATCACGGATTTCCCGGGACATTTGTGGGAAACTGACTGATGTCCTGGGGAGAATCCCAAAAAATTAACAATGTCACAGACAGCAGCCAGCTTAGACAGATTAGGCTCTCTCTGGAGCTCAGTCTCTGTGGAAAGTCACAATAGCTGGGCTTTTTGTCTCTGTTATTTTTGGAAGGGGGGGGTCAAGCAGCAGCTATTCAGGAACAGACTCTCCTTATTTCTGTGTATGTACTGAGCAAACTGCACTGACCTGTGTAGTGTACCAAACTCACTGACATCCCTCCCCCATAAACAGAACATCTATCATGTCCACAATCTCTGAACCCATCTCTTGTAGTAGGTCTTCAGTCTCTGACCATCTCCTGTACCATGCCCGCAGTCTCTGACTGTCTCCTGTACCATGCCCGCAGTCTCTGATCATCTCCTGTACCATGTCTGCAGTCTCTGACCGTCTCCTGTCCCATGCCCGCAGTCTCTGACCGTCTCCTGTACTATGTCCGCAGTCTCTGACCATCTCTTGTATTATGTCTGCAGTCTCTAAACATCTCTTGTATCATGTCTGCAGTCTCTGACCATCTCGTTTCATGTCCGCGCTCTCTGACTATCTATTGTACTATGTCTACAGTCTCTGACCATCTCTTGTATCATGTCCGCACACTCTCTGACCATCTCTTGTATCATGTCTGCAGTCTCTGACCATCTCTTGTATCATGTCTGCAGTCTCTGACCATCTCTTTTTTCATGTCCGCACTCTCTGACCATCTCATGTATCATGTCCGCAGTCTCTGACCATTTCTTGTATCATGTCCGCACTCTCTGACCATCTCTTGTATCATGTCCACAGTCTCTGACCATCACTTGTATCATTTCTTGCAGTCTCTGACCATCTCTTGTATCATATCTGCACTCTCTGATCATCTTTTGTATTGTGTCTGCACTCTGTGACCATCTCTATTATCATGTCCGCACACTCTCTGACCATCTCTTGTACCATGTCCGCACACTCTCTGACCATCTCTTGTATCATGTCTGCAGACTCTGACCATCTCTTTTTTCATGTCTGCACTCTCTGACCATCTCATGTATCATATCTGCACTCTCTGACCATCTATTGTATCGATCGTGCACACCCTGACCATCTCTTGTATCATGTTCGCACTCTCTGACCATCTCTGATCTCTGACCACTCTCTTGTATCACATCCGCACACTCTCTGATCATCCCTTGTACCATGTCTGCACTCTCTGACCATCTCTTGTATCATATCCGTACACTCTCTGACCATCTCTTGTATCATGTCTGCAGTCTCTGACCATCTTTTGTATCATGTCCGCAGTTGCTAAACATCTCTTGTATCATGTCCACAGTCTCTGACTATCTCCTGTACTATGTCCGCAGTCTCTGACCATCTCTTGTATCATTTCTGCAGTCTCTGACCATTTCTTGTATCATGTCTGCAGTCTCTGACTATTTCTGTATCATGTCTGCACTCTCTGACCATCTCTTGTATCATGTCTGCAGTCTCTGACCGTCTCCTGTACTATGTCCGCAGTCTCTGACTATCTCTTGTATCATGTCTGCACTCTCTGACCATCTTTTGTATTGTGTCTGCACTCTCTGACCATCTCTTGTATCATGTTCGGACACTCTCTGACCATCTCTTGTACCATGTCCGCACACTCTCTGACCATCTCTTGTATCATGTCCACAATCTCTGTCTATCTCTTGTATCACATCCGCACACTATCTGACCACCTCTTTTATTATTTTCGCAGTCTTTCACCATCTCTTTTATCATGTCCGCAGTCTGTGGCTATCTCTTGTATCATGTCTGCAGTCTCTGACCGTCTCCTGTACTATGTCTGCAGTCTCTGACAACTCTTGTATCATGTCTGCAATCTCTGACCGTCTCCTGTACTACGTCTGCAGTATCTGACCATCTCTTGTATCATGTCTGCACTCTCTGACATCTCCTGTAGCATGTCCGCACACTCTCTGACCATCTCTTGTAGCATGTCTGCACACTGTCTGACCATCTCCTGTATCATGTCTACACTCTCTGACCATATCCTGTAGCATGTCTGCACACTCTCTGACCATCCCCTGTATCATGTCTGCACTCTCTGACCATCTCTTGTAGCATGTCCGCACACTCTCTGACCATCTCCTATATCATGTCCGCACACCTCACTGACCATCTCTTGTATCTGTTTGATGGTATCTGCCAGGGGGATGGTGTTTGGAGTATCTTTATCTGCTGATTGTTAATCTTTCTGGCATACACATATTGCTGTCATCATATAGGATCTGGGCCTGTTGTCCCTCCATCCCTCTTTCTTTCCTTCTTTCTTTCCTTCCTTCTCTCCCTATCTCTTTTTTGTCCCTCTCTTTTTTTCTCTTTCTTTCTTTTTCTCTCTCCCTCTCTTCCTTCTCTTTCATCTCATATTCTATTCATCTCAGGCTCTATTTACCACACCCCTTTAAGCCTTGCCCAATATTTAGCATGGTTTTAACAACGCCCATTGTCCACACCATCTAGACCAGGGATCCTCAAACTACGGCCCTCCAGCTGTTGCAGAACTACACATCCCATGAGGCATTGTAAAACTCTGACATTCACAGACATGACTAGGCATGATGGGAATTGTAGTTCCTGAACACCTGGAGGGCCACAGTTTGAAGACCCCTGATCTAGACCATGCCTACAAATGAATGCCCCGCCCCTAATTAAAATGATACTCTGCCTAAAGACAAAAAAGTGTCCCTAGCAATTTTTTGAGAATGTTGGCAAGCATTGTGACAGGCCACTGCTGTGGGATGTAGTTTAGTACATATTGTATTTGTGGTGGGAGGCTGGGTTACTTTAGGTCAGAGTGAAAAAAAGCACAATTTTGTGAAAGTGCCTTGAAAAATGCTGCCATTGATACTATCCATACATGCTCCTGGGTCACTTTTTGCCCCGTGAATACATCTGCATTGCTGGATGAAGAGGTTCCACACATTCATATTCAGCAGCTTCCTTAGACAATATGAGAACCCCCAAAATCTCCATTTCTGTGCCACTCAACCTGCTGCCTTCCACTGATTCTCACTATACAGATGTTTATAATTAGTACTAATGCACTGTAGCTTAGACCTTACCATAGTTTAGCCACTTTTTAACCAAATTGTTTGTCACAGAACCCAACATGTCATTTTACGATGTAGAAGAGAATCACCACTTTTCTAAGGCTGAGTTCACATGGGTGGTGAAAAGGTAGTAATAACGGACAGCTGATATGTATTTGATCACTCACCTACATGGTGATATGGCAGCCACTCAAGTCTACTTATATTGCTGCGCCCATACGGCTTTGTTTTGCAGTGCAGCAATTTTATGTCAGCATGTTGAGTCGACGATGGATAGAAAACTGGCTAAAAGACAGAATTCAGAAAGTAGTGGTTAATGATTCTTACTCTGAATGGTTACTCTGAAGGTTATCAGTGGTGTACCCCAAGGTTCAGTGTTGGGAGTGGGACCCTTACTTTTTAATATCTTTATAAATGATATTGGATCTGGGATTAAAAGTACCACTTCAGTCTTTGCAGATGACACCAAACTATACAGTGGAATAAGGTCCTTACAGGATGTCTCCAATTTACAAGCCAACCTCAATGCACTGTCTAATTGGGCAACTAAGTGGCAAATGAGGTTTAATGTTGATAAATGAAAAATTATGCAATTGGGGGCTAAGGATATGCATGCATCATACATACTAGGGGGAGTACAACTGGGGGACTCCATAGTGGAGAAGGGTCTGGGGGTTTTGGTAGATCATAAGCTCAATAATAACATGCAATGCCAAGCTGCGGTTTCCAAAGCGAGCAAAGTCCTTTCTTGTATTAGGAGAGGTCTGGACCCCAGAGAGAGATATCATTTTACCCCTGTACAAATCATTAGTAAGACCCCATCTGGAATATACAGTTCAGTTTTGGGCACCAGTTCTAAAAAAAGGATATCGGGGAACTGGAGAAAGTGTAGAGAAGGGCAACTAAACTGATAAGAGGCATGGAGGAAAGATGAAAGATGAGGAATTGAATTTATTCTCTCTTGAGAAGAGGAGATTAACCACTTACAGACCGCCCGCCGTCCTTATACGTTGGCTGTTTGAAGAGGGATATCGTTGTTATGGCAGCAGCTAGCTACCATGACCCCGGTATCCTCTTCTAATTTTAACTTGTAAACAACAAGTTTGAAAAATAGGCCCGGTCCTTAAGTGGCTAAGAGGGGATATGATCAACATGTACAAATACATAAGTGGTCCAAATAGTGAACTTGGTGTTGAGTTATTCACTTTAAGGTCATCACAGAGGACAAGGGGGGACTCTTTACACCTAGAGGAAAAAAGATTTCATGTCCAAATACGGAAAGGTTTCTTCATAGTAAGAGCTGTGAAAATGTGAAATACAAGTAGGACAACAATGTTTGTCATACTAAAGCACTTCCAGGCTGGAGCAGGGACACTGGTGGAAGGCAATCAACATTTAGTTATAGCGCAATTGCAAAATATTTATTAGCATTAAAAATCATTATAAAAAGAATATATGGCATAGGTGATAAATGGGGGGAATGCTGGGGGTATGTGGGCTGGTATAAGAGTATAAATAATTGGGTAGTCCAAAGGGGAACAGTCCATATATCCTGGGTTGTACCTCAGTGATATGTGACAGTCTGGAGGTCAACATTGGAAGGCAGCATGCTGGAGAGCAGAAGCAACTCTAGTAGTAAAGACATAAAAAACAGAAAGAGCAGCGCCAATCTGAGTGCAGAGATTTTTTAAGGCAAGGTTTAATGACAAGTATTACACTCAATAGATAGTGCTGGTTATAAGGCACATCTGTGATGGCGACCGAGAACATCTCAGGAGTCCAGGGCGGCTTTACACCAGCGCAGAGGTATCGTATTCGGTGGCGCCAGTGGCTTCTGGTGTCCCGGGCAGGATGCGGAGTGCACAGCAGGACATCACAGGCGCTGGGTGGTCGGCTCCAGGATGATGCAGAATGATTAGCATCATCCTGGAGCCGACCGTCCAGTGCCTGTGGCCTGTGGAGTGCTAAGAATACATGGGGCTAAAAAGCCTTCAGCTTTTACAATCACTTTCACTCTCAGCCTCCTTATACTGGATCCATCCCATGACATAACTTGTTGCTGGAGACCATATCAGGGAGCAAATAATGATCAATGGGCTTCTACCAGCCTGAAGAAACTGTACAGTCTATATCTGCCTACACCCTAATACCTTATGCCCCAGTTCTCAGATACTAACAGCAGCCAGATGATGACATGGCCAGCAGTCCTGCAGTGATTACAGTGTAGGTGTGATGAAGCTAATGACAGTGACAGGAAAAATACTGGTCTAAGACCAGCAAGAAGAGTGTCTTTGGCAGACTTGTCATGGCAGCTGGAACTGGCAAAGAGGAGGATGACAGAACCATGGATCACTTTTTAAGTATTACACTTTGTTACCCATCTCCTAGACTAAATTAGAGTAGGCTCCTTCTTCAGCAGGGGGAGGATGTAGAGACCTTTTTTATTATTACTTTACTGCCAAAAGTGGGCAATAAGCCTCCTCATTTATTCTCTTCTTTTTAAGTTTTATTATATTTAGTCTTTTCTTAATAAATACCTGTCCCCCCAACCATAATGTTTTCATTGTTTGTGTGACTATTTTTACTAATTACTTATGAATATACTAGCAAATGCGCGTCTGTCTGTTGAAGGGGGTCATTTCAGAAGTCCCAGCGGCAGACAGTAGCTAGCTTCTTTTTATTATTAGGATGATACTGTGATATTTAGCAAACTACAGTATGTAACGTGGAGCATGGTGTTTAGCGTGGAACAGTGGAACTTGCCCTGATGTTTCTGACACAGTACCGTGAAGTCAATTACATTCTATCCTATGCAAAATGGCAATAAACAAAAGGCATGCACAGCGGGTGCATTTTTTCCCATTTCCAAAGTTGCTTGCTGCCATTTTATGAAAGACTGAATGAATTGTGCACAGTTTTATGATGCTTTAAATATCCTCATCATTCACCACAATACCCTCAGCATACCCCAGCATACAACATCCACTACATGCTGAACACACACCCCCATCACATCTCATAACCATCTCAGAGCTCCCATCAGTGGATCAGCAGGCTGTCATTTGTTAGACTGGAGGCAGGCCTGTACCTTCTGGCCTTGAACTCCCCCAAGTTTCTTTATGATATGGGCCTCTGCCCATTTCCTGGGTTTCTCCCTTTCTTACAGTGGCTTGCGAAAGTATTCGGCCCCCTTGAACTTTTCAACCTTTTGCCACATTTCAGGCTTCAAACATAAAGATATAAAATTTTTATTTTTTGTGAAGAATCACCTACAAGTGGGACACAATTGTGAAGTGAAACGAAATCTTTTGGATTTTTGAAACTTTTTTAACTAATAAAAAATGAAAAGTGGGGCATGCAAAATTATTCGGCCCCCTTGCGTTAATACTTTGTAGAGCCACCTTTTGCTGCGATTACAGCTGCAAGTCGCTTGGGGTATGTCTCTATCAGTTTTGCACATCGAGAGACTGAAATTCTTGCCCATTCTTCCTTGCAAAACAGCTCGAGCTCAGTGAGGTTGGATGGAGAGCGTTTGTGAACAGCAGTTTTCAGCTCTTTCCACAGATTCTCGATAGGATTCAGGTCTGGACTTTGACTTGGCCATTCTAACACCTGGATACGTTTATTTGTGAACCATTCCTTTGTAGATTTTGCTGTATGTTTGGGATCATTGTCTTGTTGGAAGATAAATCTCCGTCCCAGTTTCAGGTCTTTTGCAGACTCCAACAGGTTTTCATCCAGAATGGTCCTGTATTTGGCTGCATCCATCTTCCCCTCAATTTTAACCATCTTCCCTGTCCCTGCTGAAGAAAAGCAGGCCCAAACCATGATGCTGCCACCACCATGTTTGACAGTGGGGATGGTGTGTTGAGTGTGATGAGCTGTGTTGCTTTTACGCCAAACATATCGTTTTGCATTGTGGCCAAAAAGTTCGATTTTGGTTTCATCGGACCAGAGCACCTTCTTCCACATGTTTGGTGTGTCTCCCAGGTGGCTTGTGGCAAACTTTAGACGAGACTTTTTATGGATATCTTTGAGAAATGGCTTTCTTCTTGCCACTCTTCCATAAAGGCCAGATTTGTGCAGTGTACGACTGATTGTTGTCCTATGGACAGACTCTCCCACCCCAGCTGTAGTTCTCTGCAGTTCATCCAGAGTGATCATGGGCCTCTTGGCTGCATCTCTGATCAGTCTTCTCCTTGTCTGAGCTGAAAGTTTAGAGGGACAGCCAGGTCTTGGTAGATTTGCAGTGGTCTGATACTCCTTCCATTTCAAAATGATCGCTTGCACAGTGCTCCTTGGGATGTTTAAAGCTTGGGAAATCTTTTTGTATCCAAATCGGGCTTTAAACTTCTCCACAACAGTATTACGGACCTGCCTGGTGTGTTCCTTGGTCTTCATGATGCTCTCTGCGCTTTCAACAGAACCCTGAGACTATCACAGAGCAGGTGCATTTATACAGAGACTTGATTACACACAGGTGGATTCTATTTATCACCATCAGTCATTTAGGACAACATTGGATCATTCAGAGATCCTCGCTGAACTTCTGGAGTGAGTTTGCTGCACTGAAAGTAAAGGGGCCGAATAATTTTGCACGCACCACTTTTCAGTTTTTTAATTGCTAAAAAAGTTTAAAATATCCGATAGATTTCGTTCCACTTCACAATTGTGTCCCACTTGTTGGTGATTCTTCACAAAAAATTAAAATTTTATATCTTTATGTTTGAAGCCTGAAATGTGGCAAAAGGTTGAAAAGTTCAAGGGGGCCCAATACTTTCGCCAGCCACTGTATATGTGTGAGCAGGGCTTTTTTTTCTCGGAGAATAGGTGCAGAAACTACCCCCATCTGAGTCACCCCTTGTCTCTGCCCCTACCCACCTCTGACCACCGTGCCTTGATTCCACCCTTACCCACCTATCAGTACTGCCCCTTTTAGAAAATACAGAATTAAGTATCAATTTGTGGCGCTAAATCATTTGTATGGAACATGTTAATGATAAAAAGAAAAGAAGTAAAATAGATCCACTGCAGTCAGCAACAACAGAATCCCAGCAATAGATCCCCACACAACAATGGACTTCCCCAGCAACAATGGACTCCACCTCAACAACAATAGATTCCCTGCAGCAACAGTGAACCACCCACAACAAAATATCACACCCAGTAACAAAATATCCACCCAAGCAACATTATACCCCCCAGCAGCAACAACAGATCTCCCAGCAGCCAGCATCAATAGATCCTCCAGCAGCCAGTAAAAATAGACCTCTCCCTCAAGAGTAGATCCCTCCAGCAACATAAGACCCCCCCAGCAACAATATATTCCCCATCAGCAACAATAGACCCTCACACAAAATCAGATCCCCACCAGTGACAATAGATCCCCTAGCAGCCAACATCAATAGACCCTCCAGCACACCCCACACCCCATGCTATTACATACATTCAGTGCTGGAGGTGCCGGAACTGCGTTCCCCCGCGTTCCCGCTGAAAAAAAGCCCTGTGTGTGAGACTAAGGGGGTTATTTACAAACGACAAATCCACTTTGCAGTACAAGTGCAAACTACAAGTGCAAAGTACAATTGAAATTGCACTGAAAGTGTACTTGGAAGTGCAGTCGCTGTAGATCCGAGGGGAACATGCAAGGAAAATAAAAAACAGCATTTTAGCTTGCACATGATTGGATGATAAAATCAGCAGAGCTTCCCCTCATTTCAGATTTATCCCTCAGATTTACAGCAACTGCACTTCCAAGTGCAATTTCAGTGCAATTTCAAGTGTAGTTTGCATATGTACTGCAAAGTGGATTTGCCTTTCGTAAATAACCCCCTATATATTTATAATTGATAGTTTTATAGTTTATAGAAGGTGATACTTGTTATTGGTTGTCCATATATGTATACACTACATAATTATGTTTTTACTATGCTGCAAGTGTTGGCGGACACAAAGGTGTGTATAAACCAAGATTCTATAGAAATTCACCTAGCAAAAGTGCATGCACAATTCGGTCTGGCAAGTGGGGCAAAAACGGAACTGTAATAGGCTGTTATTAGCTTGTGTTGATCAAAGATTTTGAATGATTTAAAATGGAAAAATACTGCTTTTGGCCACTAGATGGATATAAGTAGAAGTATAATAGCAAATTATTATTATTATACAGGATTTATATAGCGCCAACAGTTTGCGCAGCGCTTTTCAACTTGAGGGTAGACAGTACAATACACTTTAATACAGTAGGAGTCAAGAGGGCCCTGCTCGTTAGAGCTTACAATCTAAGAGATCTAAGATACTTAGCACCATCAAGTGGCCAAATAGCTAATGGGACTAAGTTATTTTAACCGCTTGCTGACCAGCCACTGTCATTATACTGCGGCAGGTTGGCTCGGCTGCGCGAATCACCGTAGGTGTACGTCGGCCGCTTTAAGAGAAATAGCAGGCCCGCGTCACGTCACCAGAGACGATGCGCGTGGCCGGTGACCGTGATGTTAGCCGGCCACCTGCGATCGCTCCACAGAGAGCCAGAATGGGGATCTGTCAATGTAAACAAACAGATCCTGGTTCTGACAGGGGAGTAGAGAGAGATCATCAAGAACAGCAATCTTTCTTTACTCCCAGTGAGTACACTGCCCCCACATTTAGAAACACCTCCCTAGGGAACACTTAACCCCATGATTGCCCCCTAGTGTTAACCCCTTCCCTGCCAGTTTCATTTATACAGTAATCAGTGGCTATTTTTTGCACTGATCGCTGTATAAATGTCAATGGTCCCAAAAACTGTCAAAAGTGTCAGATCTGTCCACCTCAATATCGCAGTCCCACTAAAAATCACTGATCACCCCCATTACTAGTAAAAAAAAAAATGTATAATAAAAATGCCATAAATCTATCCCCTATTTTGTAGACGCTATAACTTTTGCACAAACCAATCAATATACACTTATTGCGAATTTTTTTTTACCACAAATATGTAGAAGAATACATATTGGTCTAAACTGATGAAGAAATTTTTTTTAAATGTTTTTTTGGATATTTATTATAGCAAAAAGTAAAAAAATATTGTTTTTTTTTTCAAAATTGATGGTCTTTATTTGTTTATAGCGCAAAAAAATAAAAACCACAGAGGTGATCAAATACCACCAAAAGAAAGCTCTATTTGTGGGGGAAAAAAAGGACATAAATTTTGTTTGGGTACAGCGTCGCATTACCGCACAATTGTCAGTTAAAGTGATGCAGTGCCGTATTGCAAAAAATGGCCTGGTCATTAAGGGGGTAAATCTTGAAGTGGTTAAAGGGTAACTCCACTTTTGTGTGGAAAAAAATAGCAAATACAGAAAAAACAATATAGCGTATACAATTGTGACACAAATCATATTGTAATTGAATGTTATTAAAAATTACCTTTCCATTTCAATCTGCAGACGCTGTAATTTTCTGAAAATGCAATGCAATATGGCTACCTGGAGTTGTTCTATACACAGAATGTGTACTGACCGCCCCCCAGAAACATCATTTCCTGCTTGTGTGATTGGCTCACCAATTTTCCCAGAAGGCTGCACTAAAATGTCATTTTTGGTGAGATATGTCCAATAGGAACACATCTAAAGGGATGCAGGCCCAGCAGCTTTCCTCATTATTGCTCAGCAGCTGCACAGCTGAGTGATAATTATGAAACCACTCCCATTAGACCCACTTCGCACAGAGGTACAGAGGAACAAACAGTAATTTCTTCAGAATAACAAAAGGTAGGAATCTGCAACAAAGGTTGTTATAATCCCTGCAATGTACATTGATCAAATAAAAAGGTATTTTAAATGAAAAAATAGTGGTGCTGTGTTCACATCAATAAAGTGACAACAAATCTAAGTGATCAATAATAGCTCATAATAATAAACTACACATTGCTACATAAATTGAGTGTCCAAAATATTAAATCCTAGTGTACTACCAACAAGGAAATAAAAAGTGAAATAAAAAAGGTGAAATAAAAAATCTAAATCAAAAATAAAGTCCATTCAAAGTGATGTATTTCACAATAATCTTGAATAATCTTTTTTTACACTTTTAAGCTTCCTTCCACCACACTGGAGTTATGATTGAATGTTTTAAAATGAATGAGGCCCCAGTTGTTCTCCTGTTTAAAAAAAAAGGCTACACATCTATACATCATTTTGCATCTAAATGCTTTATAATCCCTTTTTCTGGGATGAAATGTGGTAAATTGCAATCATTAAAACATTACTATGTTTATTACTTAAATGTATTATTTTTCGGAAAACAAAATGTAAATGTGGCTGTCGGTAGACATGATTTATTCCAATCAGTTTGGCCAACTTGTAAGCATCCCTGATTGGCCACTAACTCATGCCAAGCCAACCAGTTGCTCCTCCCATTTCTTTCTTGCTCACAGATGAATACACATCTATATATAGAGAAATTCCACCATTTTTTGCTACTCACATTCTCCTGGCTTGAGGCCCATCACCGAACATAAAGGAATTACCACACAAACAACCTAGCAACTTTTTTTTTTTTAAAGGTAAACCTAGCAACTTTACTGTGGTAGCCACATATCTTGGATCTTTACACCATAGTCATCAACTCCTTGGAGTGGATTTATTAAAGACATATAGACTGTGCTCTTTGCAAGGTCATTTGCACTCATTTTACTTAGTAAATGCAGTAAAGCTTCAGTTTGTAAAGAATACCGACTCAGGTGCAAGGAAAATAAATAAACAGCATTTTTGCTTGCACATGATTGCACCATGGAAATCAGCAGAACTTTTACTAAGCTCTGGGGAAAAGGAATGCAACTGCACTTGCAAAGTTCACATTCTATTTGTCTTTAGTAAATCCACCTATACAGCTCCATATACAGAACACAGTTCAACATCACATAAAAGTATCTGAACACAAAGGAGGAGATTTACTTAATGTAAACAGACTGAGCACTTTGCAAGTGCAGTTGCTCAAGAGCTTAGTAAGAGCTTATTATGGTAGTGCTTTGGGTATATCATATGGCTGGTGCTAGAGGATATAACATACACAGAGCTTAGTAAATGGGGTAAATGAGGTAAAAACATGTACCCAATCACATGCGAATAAATTAAATAACAAGATTTTTGCTTGCAGATGATTGGATGATGGAAGTCAGCAGAGTTCCACCTCATTTACTAAGCTGTGGAGCTTGCAGAGTGCACAGTCTATTTGTCTTTAGTAAATCAACCCCAAAATGTCTGGACAATTCTCCCTCACTCCTTAATGTAGGTCCTGTCCTAGTGTGTTCTCCCTCAGAGTCTCTACAATCTATCTCAAAGGGTACTCTCATTTCCAGGCTATAGACTTACGTAGCATATATTAGTGGAAGCCTAGTCTCATTAGGCCTCTGCATGAGACTCCTTTCATGACAGGCTATAATGAGGGTACAGCACTCCACTCACTGTCTCAATCCAAGGAAGGAACCTTACTAAAAGGGGTATTACCCCTGATTACCCCCATTTATTTTGAGGTTGACATGACTGTAATAGAATGTAAAAGAATTAGATCCCTTGGCAGGTTTTTTTAGTGTCTGTGTCGTTATTCCTATTGTTCTGACCGGTATAGAAATTGATGGGAAATGTAAAATCTAACAATTGTCTCCAGAGCAAGAAGTATGGGCAAATAGTTTAGTAAGAAAAACTGTTCCTGTGACAACTGTCTTGCACCTTGCATTGTACAGATTTCCTCTCACTTACTGCTACCGACTTAGGACAGGAAATGAAGAGAAATCTCTCCTTCCCCACTCTATCCAAAACTAAAAGGAAATGTTCTGGCTATACACTTTAAGGTGGAAGGAAATATTATGATAGTGCTTTGGGTATATCATATGGCTGGTGCTAGAGGATATAACATACTTTTAGAAAGCATTTCACCATCTAACCACTGAGTTGCACCCTAAATCCTTTAGGATGTTACCCATGTTCCCAGTGAAAAAAATATGTGCACCCTGTAAAATGGTAAATTACATTAGCATTTTACAGTATCACTAGAATTAAGCATTGTGGTCGTAGGCTTTTCTAGACCCAGGTACAAAGAGCTGGTATCTCAGGTTTCCTCTGATAAGACCCAGGCCAATGGCTTGCACCAGCTCAACTGCCTATGATGGTGCTATCATATTAGAGGATTACCATTATGCCTTACAGCTCCCTTATGCTGTTATATTTATTGTCAAATCATACAGAACACAGAAGAAAACAGATTCTGCTTTCCAGCTGTGCACAGAGGTGGTTGCTTTGAGAAGTAGATCTGTATGGGGGAAATTGTAATGGTATCCCTTGTCAAGACATTGGGATAATCATTAAATGCTAACTTAGAAGAGCCTGGGGGTTAAAGCTGTTGTAGGGAAGGAATGGGGAAATTGTATACATGGAAGAGAACTGTATATATTGCTGTTACCAGCTAAGAGAGCATATATGGTTGGAGGAAGGGGCAGGCAAGTATTGGGGAGAGCATTGGATGGTTAGGGGTGCTGCTTCTGTTGAAAAGGACTTTTCAGTGTCCTCCCTCTGCCTCCTGGCCTCATGTAGGCTTCTGAGGCAGTTGTTATGCAACTGACAAAAAAGACACCAACTTCTTTCAATAAAATCTTCCCCCGTCCACATTGAATAATGGTTAATATATACCTCCTTTCCCCTTCTCACTGTGTACAGTATATGACTTTCGCTTTGATAAATCTCTCCAGAGGGGACAAAGTAAGTTGGAACTTCCACCAGATTGCCATTAATGTCTGCTTCACTGGTAAATAAATTTCCTCCACTTCCTCTATGACAGTGGTTCTCAACTCCTGTCCTCAGGGCCCACTAATAGGCCAGGTTTGCAAGATAACTGAAATACATCACAGGAGATATCATTTGCTGTTCAGTGATTGCAGTATTCTAGTCTGCATCTCCCCAAGGTAATACTTAAAACCTGGCCTGTTAGTGGGAGGCGTTAGGAACCACTGCTCTATGATCTTTGGACAGAGAACTGGGTTAAATACAGCATTTCCTACAGGGACATAGCCAGCGACAAGAAAAGCACTTCTAGTTGTGTCAGGAAGAATTAAAACGTTTGTTGGGTGTTTATTGTTGTCTTTGCCCCTGCTAGTTTCTCAGTTCTACTACTCATCTTTTTCCATTTTTAAGATCCTTCAGCCAAACCATGGGAAAACCTTAAAATACCTTAAAACCTTAAAAAGCGTTTTCCCCGACTTGCTCATTCCCCGACTTAGTTGGGGTAGGCGGAACACTTTGGTAGGGGTGGGTCAGCCACGCCTTATGACCCTTGACCCCTGGTGAACCGCCTTCTGACCTTTGACCTTTGGAGCAGGTCCCTATTCCAATCCCTGAGTCCTAACCTTGTTCTTCAAGGGAAAACCCTAACCCCCTAGCCCTAACCCCCAACCCCCTAACCCTAACCATATATATATATATATATATATATATATATATATATATATATATATATATATATATATATATATATAAAACTTCCGACATAATTGGAGTATATTTATAACGTATTGAATCTAACATTCACTAAACATTTACTGCAGGTGAAACTTCCAGGTTTATGTTTTTTAAATGACAGTGATTGGTTCACAGCTTTGTTTTTTGTTTTTTAAATCACTTTAGTCACAATTCAACATTCCATTCATTCTGTTTATAAAACACATAGGGTTTTTTTTTATTATTCTAAAATATAATTTTGGACATTTAAAAGTGCAACAGTTAACACATCTGTGGAGTACATCACAGTCAAAACAAACAAAAAAAACAAAAAAATAAAAATAAAACAAAGGCAGTGATACAGCTTAACATAATTGTTTTGGCAGTATTTAAGGACTATATAGTAATAAAATATACAAATTGATGTATAACATCATCATATCTTACGTCCTTCATTGCAAAGTAGGACTTTTAACACAAAACACATTTCGTAGAAGTATCTCCTGATAGCAGTGTTCATTGGAAAATAAAAAAAAATATTGCATTTAAAGTTGAATTAGTTCAACTTTCTTTCTATTGAACTAAAAAGAAACTACCAATACGGTAAATAAAAGGAATGTATCATGGAACCATCACCCCTAACACTGCATAATATATTAAACAATCTTGTAGATTTGGTCCACTTGGTTGGTTCTTTGAACCAGTTTCCAGTTTATATTGCATGTCATTTGGATTGTTATCAGTATTTAGCAGTGGCTAATTAATGCTAATAGCTAGTCAATAAAATTGAATTATTTCATAATTATATAATAAGACATTTTAGATGTTTCATAGCAAACAACCTTTCCTGCATGACCATTTTAGATCATGTCAAAAACAACATAGGCATCAACACTCTACAGTTTTTAAAAGTCCAATGCCACATGCTGTTTAGGAACCTTACTTAAAAATTTGAGAATTTATAAAAAATTGTATATTTTAAATATCAGGGAAATGATTCATATTTTTGTATTTCATAACATGTGTGTTATAACCTAAAGAAGCATAGATGTTCACATTTGTCTATTATTAGAGGATTAGCTCAAGCTCATAAAATGTCCTGAAGTCAACTTTTGTGATATCATGCCATACATTCTATACAGTTGCCCTCCCCATCAAATTCTAGGCTTCTGATATCCATTACAGGTCAACGAAGTGCATAGGCTTACTCTTTCAGTGGAAGAACCCCACTCAGTAAAGTCATTTAAGGCTATTATTACTCTGGGCCCCCTTCTAGACTTTTTTAACTAACAATAGTCATGACATCACTGTCACTAATATATTTTTACCCAATGAATGCTTGTTTAGCTCATTTAAAGGACACCATCTGTACCATTAACACATAAATCTAGACCTATACAATCTGATTATCAGTTTAGTGTATCATAATACAGTTAGAAATACTTAGTATTAGTTTGGTTTACTTTGTAACACTGTAGGAAATGCTAAGCCAGAGCTAGCTCTATTCACTATGCTTAATCAATGTAAACTCTAGTGGTCAACACTATTCTGCCAAACCTAAAGTCACTTCTACCACATGTTAGCAGAATCTTGCTTTAAGCACTATTTCATAATCTGTATTAATCCACAGACACAACACCACATGACTTTATGTTAGTTTGTGTAATACCTAAAGTCCCCTGTAAAAAAAAATATTAATTTCAATTTATTACAATGGGTTACCAAAAATACTTCTAATATTAATGTAAATACTTGCGTTACTTGCAGAGAACAATAGTTATGAGAACGCTGATGGTTACTGAGGCCCAAGCCTCATAATTTTTACAACAACTTTTGTTAAAGTTCATTAAAGAAATGTATACTTTATAAGTCTTCATCGGTCCTTTAAAGTGGTTTAAAAGGTGTTTGTCAGTTGTTTAACAGCAGCCAACGTAAAGGAACAGCATGCAGAAGTCTTGAGTGGTCTGTTCGCATTAGTTCATATAATAAGTTTATATTTTCATTATTTACATAATTACACAGATGAAATCCAGCTGCTGATTGATGCCTGCTTTGTATAGGCCAGAATGCCCTTGAAACACATAGCTACTGTTTAAAGGTCTTTCCAATGTAAAAAAATATAGGAAGGATATACTGAGATGCTACGATGTACCGCATGATAAAAAAAAATGTAACTTGGAAGAGCTCAGGAAGTTGACCTTTGTTATGGCCATTGATTCCAGTTCCTACTTGTGTTCTAGGTGTATAAAAATAAAGTAGAAAGTACCATGTGGCTGGCAAGGCTAACAGTTCCTTGTCATATTGTCCATTGCAATAAAGTGGTCTTCTGAGTAAAAAAATAGAAATCCCTGGATGTCATGTCTTTTGCTCCTGTTATTTCTATGGAATGGTTAGGGGAAAGGATGCTGTACGTATTCTAGAGGAAACTGTCCTCAACTAGATCTGAAGAATCTATTCCAATGTCGTCCATCATTTCAATGTCTTCAATGGTCTCATCCTCTCTCTTGACAATTGTCGAGCTGCTGGATCCAGTCTCAATTGCACTTTCTTCAGATGTTTGAGAACTGAAATTAAAAGTATAATATATAAATATACAAAGAGCTTCATAAACAAGGCAATTGTGCATGACTTTTTTTTTTTTTTGCAGGATTGCTTTTATATAGGGGCTAACATGAGCCTTGAATTTAGAACTGGAGTTTCCCAACAGTCTGAACTTGATGCAGAGGTAGAGCGGTAATATCTTGTTTTATTGCAGTGAATAGGGAAGGGTTAGGACATCTGTCAGGTGACAAGGGGGTAGAAAAGTAAAGACATTTCCCAAAGAGTAAATTAGTCATGAATAAACACCTGACAGGTGTTTTAACCTTTCCCTAAAAAAATTGGTTGAGAGGTGATAGGAATGTTCATAAAATTACCCATGTGCTCATGCTTTGCACTTGACTGGTTTAGATTAGGTGTACATGGGCATTGGAGGCCAGTATAAGAACAGATAGAGATATGTTTTAGTGGATAATGCTCTATAATTTCTGGTTCAAATACTACCTTCTGCATTTATGAAAAGTACTTTATAAGCTGATGTAAGAAGCAAAATGCCCGTGTAACCTAGCCCTTTAGCTTTCCTGTCCAGCCACTTTTCCAGTATGCCAGACTCCTTCCATTAGGTGGTAGGCACACAAAAGTCTATTATTGCTCTACAACAACCAATGGAGATGAATATGTTGAGTAATGGATCCTGGAAGTAGACTGAATCAAGATTTAAAGCAGCCACATGGAATAAAAAGGGCTTTTATAATGAAGGTAATTTACCAGTTACACTCACTAGTTCAAGTCTGATCTCCTTTTAATTAACTTCTTCTCATTCAAACACTTAAAGTAGAACTATAGGCAAAACTTGTTTTTTCTTTTGGATAGAGTAAGGAAGGGTTTATAACCCTTGTTGGTTTATTTTTTGCCATCTGTGTTCCATTGGGGAGATTTACCTTGACTTCCTGTCCCATAGACCAAAACAATAAAGCATAGTGCACACGAGCCGAATGCCAGGAGTCGTCGGCCGGTTCAATGTAAACCAGCCATCATTCGACCCGTGTGTATGGCAGCCAGTCTGACAGAAGCCGGACGTTCAGCTGGCTTCTGTCAGACAAGCATGCTGGAAAACCAGCAGCCTACCGGCTCCCAATCAGTGCTCTAAAGCCCTTTTGCTGAGAGCACTGACCAGAGTGTTCAGGCAGGGAGGACGTCCCCCTTTCAGAACACAATAGCTCAGCGGGGGAGATCGCTGTACTAACATCAGATTGTCAGTTTTTTTCCGTTCAACCCACTGGGTTAAACAAAAAAATCTGATAGTGTGTACTAGGCTTTAGTGAAAGGAAATCCCTGAAAATTAAGGGAATCCCTTGGGGACCTCCAGGCCACCAGAACTAGTGTCCCCATTGGAATATTTCCCCTCTATTACTTTTCTGGGGACAACCCAAAATTTAGGATTTTCTTTTATTTTAACTTTCAATGCTAATGGTAAATAGGACAAATGAAGAGGGTGAATGGGGGCACAGACAGCAAGAAAAACTGACAGGTGTTCTAATCCCTCTCTGCTCTGTCCAAAATAAAAGAAAAAGTTTTGCCTTTAGTTATACTTTAAGTCAACGTCAAGCCCAATCTGGGTTAGGTGTGTCCACTATTTAAATTAAGCACATTTTAAGACATTTAAATAAAATAAAAGTTTCTGTACTTACCTGTGTCTGTTTCTTTTGCCTGACTCATCCTCTGATACAGGATCAATATCTGGAAGAGGGATGATGTAACCACTATCAGCACTGAGTCTTTGTTCATCAAATACATTCTCTCTGTCCTTCATTTTGTTCTCATTCTTGTAAGTCACCCCAATGTAGGAATTGTCAGTTTCACAACCCATACGAGTTACAGCTGGATGGTCACTTTTCAGGAAGTCATGGAGAATCTTCTCATAGCACTGTAAAAAAAGAGATGCTCATAAGTTGGGGAGAACTTTTATATCATTCAAGATAAAACCACAATCAAACAACAGACCCCACCATTAGGGGAGTTTGAGTAAGGCATGTTAAGTTAACTATCCATTTGCTTACAACTCTATTGATGGTTAAAAACTGATAAGCTGCTTACAATTTCCTCTTTTCGTAGTCTATTTTACACAGATGTGAGAGGTTCTTCTGCTGCCCTCTGCAATTCTGGGATCTTTTCAGGTTGTACTTTTAGGTAGGTCTACTTTTACCTCTATGTAAGCTTTCTTTAAAGAAGAAGTAAACTTCCCTGGATTGTTTGTACCTATAGGTAAGCCTATAATAAGGCTTATCTATAGGTACTGTAAATATCTCCTAAACTTGTACTGTTTAGGAGATATTTACTGTATACGCTGCCTATGATGTCATCGGCGCATGCGTTCTGAAGGAACAGCCACCCATGCCGTTTTATCAGAGCCCTTTGCCGTGACCAGCAGCTCTTGTGCGCACGAGCGGGAGTGACGTCATGCGGCTCTGGCCAGTCACATTGCAGGAGTCCGCGGACCCTGAAGGAATACGGGCGAAGATGGATGTGGCCTCCAGCGGTGACATCGAGGGCTTCATTTGCAGGTGTGTTTCACATTATGTGCTAGTATGTGATACATACTAGTACTTTATGACTTTACTTTGCAGGTCAGCAAAAAAAAAAAAAAGAGGCAATGTTTACTTCCTCTTTAAATGTAGTCATTGCTACAGATGCCCCTATATTGGCACTTCATAAATGACTGTATAAACCACTGTTAAAATAATTTTTTTTACAGCGTTTGATTTCCCTCTATGTTTACAAGTGTATTAAACTGGGACCTTAATTTTTTTTATATTGTTAGATGGAGGTTTTAATTATATCCCCTTAGCTGGACATCAGAGAATATGTTTTTTATGGCTAGTACCGCTATCTGCCCATATGTTTAATTCACACCTGCAACGGTTCGCAGAGTGCCGTGTGAACTGCCTGTGAGTAACATGTGATGCGGGAACCCACACAGGAATCATGCTGGTTCCAGCAACACAGCCTTATTCAAGCTGTGCAACTGGTACTGCCTTTGGAAATGGAGGGGTTATCTCAAAGTCTCTCTAAAGGTATTTCTGAGACCGAAAGACTGAATGATAAAAGTGAAGCTTATTGCAAAAATGTAATTAACTTAAATGTATGTCAAATGAAGTAATGAGGAAAGATTTATTTGTTAAATAATTGTTTCTTTTCTTCTATAGTACTGTAAAGCCGGCCATACATGGATCAAAAATTTGGCTGGTTTAGCAGGGACCAGGCAATTTTCGATCCATATACTGAATAAATTGTAGCGCTAAAAACACACATACACTGAAAATAAATAAAAAATTCTAAGTGCATGTAAACATAATGTCCCAAAAGTAATATACTGCCATAAGCATAGAATCAATGGAGCTTGATGCCACCTAGGGCAAAGTGGTGAAGTGTCTTACTAGCTGGTCTGTCTGTATACTAAGGAGTTTCTGAAGTAATCTGCGAAATGTAGCCATGGATGAGCATTCCTTCTTCTTTCCACATATCCTGGGGAACTGAGAAACCACTTTGTTTTCGGAATCCATTTTGGCTCTGCTTCGGTGGATAAAGAGGGCACAGCCCGGCCTTGCAGAGGCTCTACCCTTGCCTCCAACACTTCACCACTTTGCCCTGGGTGGCATCAAGCTCCATTGATTCTTTGCTTATGGCAGTAGAATCCAACCTCTCTGGTAAGCGTATTCGATCTATTCACTAAAGTTGATGATATACAAGTTGACGGTTGGGAAGCAGACAGGATTGATACACGGATTATTCACTTTCACTGTAGACTATCGTCCTTTTGGATTATATATTACTTTTGGGACATTACGTTTACATGCACTTAGAATTTTTTATTTATTTTCAGTGTATGTGTGTTTTTAGCGCTACAATTTATTCAGTATTTGTTTTCCTTTTTGTCATATGGTTTTCTAGCAGCTGGTTTTGTTCCTTTTGGGTAGCGCATTAATCATCTCCTTTTCACTGAAATTTCAATCCATGTATGGGTAGGGAGATTGTATAGAAGTCGATTTAGAGATGGAATTCAGTAAAACCACCCTGTCGTATTTTCCCTGCTCGATCAGCACTGCAGGCTTTAGCATGCAATGCTGATCAGTATAGTCTCCCCGCTGTCATAATAAAATAGCTCAGTGGGTCAATCAAGTCAAATTTTTTTTTTTGTTCAACTCATCTATGGACTGCCTAAGGTTTGTCATTGCACTAGAGCATTTGAAAATTTGTTAACATATTACATGCAGCAGACACTAATGCTACAAAAAGTCTTTGTACCGTTTTATACTCTGCAGGTAGAAGACTTTCAACTATTTCACTCAGATGGTAGAAGGAAGGTCTCTTCTCTGGCTCGCTGTTCCAGCATTTCACCATAATGTCATACCTGGAATTTAAAGAAAATTAAAAGAAAAATAAAGATGTCTTCATAATTACCAGCAGCACAACATACAAATACTTTGTAGGGCAATTTTATTACACGTATATACTTACACTTCATGTGTGGCATACTCTGGTTTTGCCATTCTGTAGCCACTTTTGATCTTGTTATAAAATGAAGAATCCACTACCATCCCAGGATATGGTGTTCCACCTTAACACAAAAGAAAAATGAATAAGGGTGCTGTTTCATGCACAATAGGCATCTCTGATCAATGTTAACGCAACATTTCTAGTAGGAATCTGTCGGGGGGGGGGGGGGGGACATAACAAAGCAGCACTCAAGACCACATACCACACCGCTTACCCTAACATTCATCACTCTAGCATTATCTACTGCCCTACCAAATTGGATATGCATTGAGCAGCTTTCTGATGGTTACACATTGCAGTGTGAGATGGAAGCAAACAGGTGCAGTTTATAGGTTTTTGTCCTTTTTTTTACACCTTTAGTTAAAAATGTAGCTTACAAATAAACATTTAATACACAAATGTGACAACGCATCATGGATTTTCTAATGATAGCACACAGTAAAAGTATATTCCTTCTAGACCTCTAATAAAAAGTCTGGTGGGAGCCCTACCAGAAAAAAGCATACACTTGTTATGGGTTAAATGTTGTGGTTGTGTGCTGATAAGACAATGCTCTCAGTTCACTATTCCTATTGTTAGTTTAGTATGTATTGGTCCCCACCAATTTGCTTTAAAGCTATAAAGCGTATAGACCTCCAAAGCTGAAAAAATAATGTGAGTGGCTGAGGTTGTCACATACCATAGTATTTACTCTGCCACTGAACGATGGGTCAAACAAGGCTCATGGTTTTTCACGGCGCTGCTGATGCCCAAAAAAATCTTTGCCTTGCACATTTTAGGTACTTTTCTCTAAGTATAATCACAATGCAGTATACCATTTCTCAGTGTAATGGGGTACACACAATGCTGTTACTTATACTTCCCTCCACTAATGTAACATTATAATTATAAACACCTACCAAGAGAAAATATTTCCCAAAGAAGAATGCCAAATGACCACACGTCACTCAGGGTTGTGTAGAGGTTATCAAAGATGCTTTCTGGTGCCATCCATTTTACGGGAAGAAAAGTCTGCAGAGCAGAGAAATAGAAATGCAACAGTGAAGCCCAAGTCATTACCTTTATACAAATAACCAGACAGGCCAACAAGATGTGTCTATAAGGAACATTTAGGGATGTTTTTAGCATGTGGCATCACTTGAAGTCTCCTTGTAACTAGCCCTGAGATGCGGACAGCTTAGTATAGACCATAACATAGCAAAGGATATAATCTCAACAAATATTTACAGGACTAGCTCTTGTTTGTGTATAGAGTAAAACATTTATCCTAGGCAGTCTTTGGGTGTGCCTGGCTAAACTGAGCTAGTGATTTAGGGTTTGCATATGTTAGAGAAATGACATGTAATTTACTCTGACCTACACTTCCACCAAGCATCAGTGCTCTAAGATCAAGCATGGCCATGAAAATTATAATCTTCTATCTGTGTTAAACGGTAAAGCAAGGGTAGAATTGATACGTACGCTGCCCTTTGAAACATAATTAGAGTCATGCATGATGTCTCTGGCCAGACCAAAGTCACAGATCTTGACTATTTTTCCTTGTGCCAGCAGAACATTTCGAGCTGCCAAGTCACGGTGCACACACTGTAAGAGGACAAACAACACAGAGAAATTAGGGGCTTTGCAGGGCGTGGATTAGAAAACAACTCTGGAATAAGTATGTTAAATTGACTTACATTTTTCGAAGCTAGGAACTCCATGCCTCGGGCAACCTGGTAGGTAAAACTTAGCAAATCCAGCATCGTCAAACCCTCAAAGCCCTCATCTGAGAAAAGGTTTTTCACCTCTGTTTAAAGTAAAATTAGAAACATTATATGGTCAGCTGTTAGATTTGAGGAATTGTTAAAAAATGAAAAAGCAATTCTAGTTATACACTAAAAACACAACTATGTCTTGGTACTTTGACATATTATATATTATAAACTTGATATATTGTTCAATACATTAGGAATGGCTGTGTTGTCCATTTTAGGATGGGAAGAGGCTGACCTAGTGAGTAGATACAATAATATACAGTATGTACTGTATATGCGGCAACAATAATACACATAACAGCCATTTCTCAAAAATCTTCAGTCATGAGAAGTGTTTAATGAAATGTCCTTAATTTATATGACTTCATTATAAAATTAAATTATAATTTAAAATATAAATTATAAGTGAAGATGGTGTCTACTGTAAAGAACCAGACCATAGCACTGAAACCAATAAGGATAATAATTTTCCTGTTGTAATACTCATTTGTAATATTAGAATTATGAAAAGCTGAATGCTGGTGATGGTGCCTATTTACTTAAAGCTGACCTATAGGCTCATTTACCTGACATAGGTCTCTTTTTGTAGGATGCTGGACGATCATACCAGGACCTCTGAATATCAGAATACTTAGACACCTCGTTCATCTCATGCATTGGAACATACTGGGTATTGTCAGCTTGCTTCATGTCCATATAGTCACCATTATTTTCAAAAGATAAAATTACATAGCTGCAATAGAAAAAGAAATGGCATTTGAACCTGTTTACCTGTTTATTGGTGCCTTATAATTTGGTCAGATACATACATGCATCTACAAACTTGTAATTCATAAATTATGAACAGCATTTTAATCCAAGTAACATGCTATTATTTAAACATGTGCACACTGAAATATTTTGTTTCAGAATTTCGTTTTCGTCCAAAAAATAATTTTATTTAGTTGCTCCGGAAATTCGTTCTTATTTATTTTATTTTGTTAAAAAAATGCATTCGTCTGAAAATCCGAAATAATTAAGGTCAAATCTGTCATTGAAGGCTTATGGTGTCTGTCGAATGTTCTAAGAAGATTCAACGGAGCAGCTAAACTGTACGACGCCGCAATCGTACATTTACGGTTGAATGTTCCGCCTACAAGCTATAGTAGAATTCTAATGTTGTATGACACTAGTAATAATTATATTTATTAATTATTATTACTAGTCAACCAACATTAGAATTCTTCTATAGCCTATGCGCGGAGCATTTGACCATAAATGTCTGCTCGCAGAGACTGCTTCGTCGAATCTTTTCTCTCTATGTCGAATAATCTTGGACTAATAGAGTTTAGTTTGGCACATTCAACCTTTTTTGCTATTGTCTCTATAATGTGGAATCTTTTCTCTCTATGTCGAATCTTTTCTCTCTATGTAGAATAATCTTGGACTAATAAAGCTAAGGTTAGGCACATTCGACCACAGGTTCGATAGACACAGATCGATATTGTCAGCGTCATGTCGAATCTCCTATCCGTATCGAACTGTTGTCGCAACGAAAATGAAAATAAAGCATTTGTTTATGTCGGATCTTTCGGTTTTTGGATTCTGCACGTTCGTTATCGTTTGTTAAAAAGATAACGAAAATACCCGAAATTCGGACGAAAATGCATTCGGACGAAAACGAATGCACACGTCTACTATTATTTGCATGCAGAAAAAACACAACATATCCGTGAATATTTCCATATATGGTCAGTTTGGTTGGCTATTTTGTTAACCAAATGACCTAGCAGAGCATATAATGGCTAGAAGTTTTTAACATTAGTAGTCATCCTAGGTCTATGTAATCCAGTGGTTCTCAACTCCTGTGCTTAAGACCCACTAACAGGCCAGATTTTAAGTATTACCTTAGGGAGATACAGACTAGAATACTGCAATCACAGAGCAGCAAATTTTATCACCTGTGATGTATTTCAGTTATCTTGCAAAACTGGCCTGTTAGTGGGTCCTGAGAACAGGAGTTGAGAGCCACTGATGTAATGTTTAAACTGTAAAAAGATAGAATGTGCTTTTATAGAAATAATAGCATATTGAAAGGGTAAAGCTCATATTATGGTTCATCAATGAATGGACAGTAGTCAAAATTGTAGCTGATTTCAGACACTGACCAGAGGGGGTGACATTGTATCTTTAATGGGTGGGCACCCTTATATAGGAAAACACATAATTCATTTTGATGGGACATTACCACACTATACTGGTCTGTTATTGTACGTAGGCAGTTGTGTTTGTATGTATGTTTGTGTATTTTGTGGAGCGGAGTTTCTAGTGCTGACGTCACACCACTGCACGATCCCGGGTCAGCAGCGGATTTCTATGTGAGTGTTTTTTCATTTGCACTTGTCTATTTATGATTTTATACTATTTTAATAAAACTACTGCACTATTAGCACATCATTTCTGGCTTGTGGTGAGCTTTCATCAGAAGGTGCCATGAAATGTGGATCGCTGCACTTGCTCCAAGGATACTCTTATGAGTCACAGGAGGTTTTGCTGTTGTAATGACAGCCTTATGTTCCGGTGAGTGTTGAATTCACAAAGAGTTGGTGGTCGGTTTCTCGAGCAAGCATATCTCTGGTGATATTGTTTTTTTACTGGAACCTCAAGATGGCAGTACCTAAGAGGTAACAGCAATAATAATGAAACCAACTGACCTTTATTCTACCCAGTACAAGTGATGCGTTTGTTTTTTCAAGACATGAGACCAAAAAAACCTCCTGTACGTGATAGAATAATAGTAACCTGACAGTTTTGGTGTTTTTTTTGCTTCTGCAGTACTTATACCAGTAATTGACAGAAAAGGCTTCCGCATACTGTGGCATCTTTCTTAGTATAGCAACCAATCTGGAAGGCTGTGGACTTTATGATAACATGAAAAATATATGAAATGTATGAGTACAAATGCTAGATTAAAGATCATCTCTAGCTGGCATGCTTTTGGTGAGGGTAATAAATATATTTCCATCAAATTAGTTAGCATGAAAAGTCACAACAACCATATTAGTATAATAGTATAAAGATAGAAAGTAAAAAGGTGCCATACTTTTCATACCTTCTGGTGCTCTCATCAACTGGGTTCAGTCCAAAGATGTCGAGATCTTTCTTTAGCTTCTCTGGATGTCGACTCTGAAAGCTATCCCGGTTTTTATGCAGATGATTCACCAGGTCCCCATAAAAGCAGTATTCAGTAATTATATAAATAGGTCCTGAAAGAGAGTAATTAGCAAGCTAAGCTACTGCTTTTAACTGTTTTATGTAAAGTGGTCTAACTGCACCTCTGTGGTGTTTTGGACAAATCTAACAAATCTAATTAAGCATTTCTAAAATCGAATTTCTAAGTTAGACGATTATTAAAGTGACTGCAAGCAGTTGAAAATTCCAGTTTCAAATATTGGAGAAGCATTCCATCTGAAATGCTGCCAGAGGTTTCATAAAGATGAAGAAGATAAGATAAAAAATATTAGATACCTGACTTGGTACATGCTGCTAACAAGTTGACTATGTTTAGATGAGGTCCAAGATGAGTCATGATTTTCAGTTCAGACATTAGAGCTTGTTTCTCACTGGATCTGGCAGTGGCTGTTGAGGGAGAAATATATTAATATATTTACATTTGTTCAAAAAGTATCATATGTATCATTAAATGATTTTATCATGATAGATAGATAGATAGATAGATAGATAGATAGATAGATAGATAGATAGATAGATAGATAGATAGATAGATAGTTGTATAAATAGATTATAAATAGCAAGACACCTACGTTTAAGCATTTTCACAGCGACTTTCATCACAGGCTGTGATCGGCTAAGTCCATATGCAGCTCCTTCTACTACCTTTCCAAAGGCACCAGATCCAAGGATTCGACCTGAATAATATAAATTAAGATACTAATTGTTTGTTCTATAAAATTATAATAAATTATATTTATAATACATTTATTATAATAAATTGTAATAAATGAGCAGTTTTCAACTGCAACGATGAGCACGATAACATGCCCATTATTGCATTGTCACACTAATAACAGATGTGTCAGTTTTTTGGGTAGGTGCGTTAACCACTTCCAGACAGGCTCACGCCGATATACGTCGGCATTTTGAAGGGGGATAGCGTTGTTATGGCAGCAGCTAGCTACCATAACCCCTGTATCCTCTTCTTCAGTGAGCGGTCCAGTTTCAGATAAAATAGGTCTCTGCAGCGAATCCGCCGCAAGATCATTTTTATCGGTGGTGGGAGAGGGGCCCTCCCGCCGCTCTGCGGTGACCTCAATTTTGAAGCGTGACATGTTGGGTATCAATTTACTCTGTGTAACATTATCTTTCACAATATAAAAAAATTGGCTAACTTTACTGTTGTCTTGTTTTTAAATTCAAAAAAGTGTATTTTTTCCAAAAAATTTGCGCTTGTAAGACCGCTGCGCAGACAGTGTGACAGAAAGTATTGCAACAACCGCCATTTTATTCTCTACGGTGTTAGAAAAAAAAGTAAATTAAAAGTAAATTAAGTAAATTTCTAGCAAAAAAAAATGTTTTTAACTTGTAAACAACAAATCTCAGAAAGAGGCTCGGTCCTTAAGTGGTTAAAAAAAATAATAATAAGGCTTTCAGTAGTTGAATGGCCATTTCATGCAATAAAATCATGATTCCACACCTAAAACATAATTTTGTTCATGAATTTACCATTTATAGGAAAAAATTATTATGAGAAAATATTGAACCAACGTAAAAGGTAAGCCAACAAAAAAGTGATATTTTAGTTGTAGGTCAGCTATTGCCTTTTTAGATATCTTGGATATTCCAACACTGAGCTTCTCTTGCCTTAGTTTCTGATCACATCATAATGGTCAAATCAGATGTGCAAACCCAAGAACTCAAGTGCAGAGATTTCACCATTATGCCCCATGCATACGGTCGGATTTTCAGACGGAAAATGTTCAATGGGAGCTTGTTGTCGGAAATTCCGACCGTGTGTAGGCTCCATCAGACATTTTACATCAGAATTTCCGTCACACAAAAATTTGAGATCTGGATCTCAAATTTTCCGACAACAAAATCCGTTGTCGTAAATTTAGTTCGTGTATACACAATTCCGACAAACAAAGATCCACGCATGCTCGGAATCAAGTAGAAGAGTCGCACTGGCTATTGAACTTCATTTTTCTTGGCTCGTCATACGTGTTGTACGTCACCACGTTCTTGTCATTCAGAATTTCCAACAAGATTTGTGTGACCATGTGTATGCAAGACAAGTTTGAGCCAACATCCGTCGGAAAAAATACATGGATTTTGTTGTCGGAATGTCCGATCGTGTGTACGCGGCATGAGGGTTCCTGAGAGATACAACAAGCTGTCAAGTTGTTTAGAAATTGCTGAATATAATGGTTTTTGGTGGACTGATACTTTAAAATAACTCCATCTTAATAAATTGAGCCTACTCTGTGACTAAAACGGCATATTTGAATGTACCTAGATTTTGGGGGCGATATCAAATCTATAAATTAACTATGCTTTTCTTACCAAGAACAAGGCCATCTCTTGGAAATTCCCATCGTGAGTCATAGGGCAACTGCATTGGGTCTACGTATATATACTCATGGCCATCTGGGCTGATTGACTCAATCACTCGCCATCTAATCTCATATCTTGGTTTCTGAAAGATTAAAAAAAGTGGTGTCAGAATGCTAATGAACAAATAAGATGTTGACCGTTGTCTTACGGTATGTGCCAGCCATGTCCTACCTGCTTCCATATGATGACTAGGACTATGAGTGATATGATAACAATCACAAGGAGGACGAGCACCGCAGCTGCCACTGTCAGTTCTGAGCGTAGAGCTGTGAAGAGAAATTCAATTATTACATTGGAAAAAATATATATAAAAGACAAAGCGCTGTGATGCAAATAGCTGATAATTACACATAAAACCAAGTGAGGCTGCTATCAAAAGAGAGTGTTTTCAGAGTCACTTAAAAAGAATATCATTATTTATTCAATTATTACATTACTATATCTTAAAACACTGTACTAAAGGGATATATTGACAAGTAAAGTTAGGTCCTCTCCACCAACAAATAATTTATTTTTATTTATTTTTTTGTTTTTTGTTTTTTTTTGCTCTTTAGGTATTTTAAATGTTAATGCTAGAAAAATATGCGCTGAAGTTTGCAAAGCAATATCAAGAAGAAATTGGGGTACAGGAATGAGTGTGTTTACTGGAGTCTCAGTAACTATGATAAACAACCAACTCTTCATAATAATTTTTTAGGAAAATGCATCGTCTTAGTACTTACCAGGAGCAACCAACTTCAGCTCCCTTGCAACAACCCCAAGATCATTCTTTGCTATACATCGGACTGCTACAGTCTCCTCCACCTTCTTGAAAATAACTTGACTCTCCACTGTGTTCTCATTGTCTTGATGAGTCTCCATGCTGATTTCTGTACCATTGGTTACTAAAACAGACCAGGAGCTGTCATTATTACACCTGCAAAAAAAAGCACATTGTCAGGAATTGGTTTTGCAATGCCTTTGAACAAATATTGCCACACTGCACAAAATGTTAGCTCTTTACCTTTTTATATCCCTGCAAACCAACCATTCCACATCTGGAATGGGCATTCCTTTAGCTAGACACTCCACGGTTTGCTGACCAGATGAGCCATGGTGATCATCCACGAGTTGTAATATCAAAGCAGGGACTGTGAGAAATTTGAGAAAAACAAAATGTAATACTCTCCAGGGTGTCTATTTATACATTTTTTCACAAAAGATTCACACAGGTTTCACACACAATTTACACATTATCCTATTTGGATTCAACTGGAAAAATGCATGAGATATGGATATGGAAGTTGTGCATCCTGTATGAAAACAATTATAAATGTAAGTAACTTCAATTATGCAAGATAAAAAAATGAAAAAATTGTGTACATTTTTTACATTAATACCATTATAAAATTAATGATAGGATATCTAAAGCATATGTGTAGTACATTCAGATCAAATGTTTAAGGTGTAAGTGGGTCTTGCGGTGTTATCATTACCATTAGTAGGTTCAAGAACCTTCAGAAATTAGGATGACCTGTTGTCAACCAATCAGTTCCATAGGTAAAGAAAAGGTAGCTATTTAAGAGTCTATGATGCAGATTTACTAAAACTGGTTCACTCAGAATCTAGTGCAGCTGTGCATGGTAGCCAATCAGCTTCTAACTTCAGCTTGTTCAATTAAGCTTTGGCAATAAAACCTGGAAGCTGATTGGTTTATGTGCAGATTTACACCAGATTTTGGACTATCCAGCCTCAGTAAATAACCCCTATGTTTTTCAGTAGGACAAGTTGGTGGCTGTTAGGGATGAGCTTCGAATTTGAGTCAAATGTAAGTTTGACTCGAACATCGGGTTTTCGCCCGTTTGCCAAACAGCGAATTTTATGGGGCGTTCACGGCAAATTTAAGCGCCCCATAATGCACTGCAAGACCGCAGTGCATTGCTGTATGATGATTGGCCAAAGCATACACCTGACCTGCATGCTTTGGCCAATCACAGCACACTCCTCAGCGAGAGCCATAATTGGCCAAAGGCAGGGTGCCTTTGGCCAAACATGGCTCAGGGGGACTAAGTCCACGCCCCACACTATATAAGGCTGCTTACACAGTATGTGTGTTATAGTGAACGGAGATAGAGAGATTGAGCTAGATTAGGCAGCCAAGTTAGTTAGTCAGTGGCAGTGTATTTGATATATATACAGCCAGACTAATATATATATATATATATATATATATATATATATATATATATATATATACAGACTAGTATAAATTTATATATATATATATACTCTGCATTCAGAGTAGCCTATATATACAGTGCATTCGACAGTGTACATTAGATAATACAGTGCAGGCGGTGTACACGGTATATAATATAGTGTGTACAGTTTCAAATACACTTCAGGCGGTGTACACAGTATATAATACAGTGTGTACAGTTTCAAATGCACTTCAGGTGGTGCACACAGTATATAATACAGTGTAGTGTGGTGTTAAAAAAAAATACCCATCATGTCCAGAAGGCCTCCAAGGAGAGGCAGACACTCACAGGCCACTAAAAGAGGGCAGGCAGCCTCTGAAATAATATTTAACAGCAGGGACCGTTCCTGCACCCAACAAGAGTAACTGTGAGGGGTTATAGTGTTGTTGCACCACCAACACCTAAGGACCAATGTTTCTGCCCCTGTTTAACATGTAATTACCAGTACAATTTTTGTTATTGCGCCCAACAAGAGTTATGTCCCATACACACGGTCGGACATTGATCGGACATTCCGACAACAAAATCCTAGGATTTTTCCCGATGGATGTTGGCTCAAACTTGTCTTGCATACACACGGTCACACAAAGTAGTCGGAAAATCCGATCATTCTGAACGCGGTGACGTAAGACACGTGCGTCGGGACTATAAACGGGGCAGTAGCCAATAGCTTTCATCTCTTTATTTATTCTGAGCATGCGTGGCACTTTGTGTGTCAGATTTGTGTACACACGATCGGAATTTCCGACAACGGATTTTGTTGTCGGAAATTTTTATAGCCTGCTCTCAAACTTTGTGCGTCGGAAAATCCGATGGAAAATGTGTGATGGAGCCCACACACGGTCGGAATTTCCGACAACAAGGTCCTATCACACATTTTCCGTTGGAAAATCCGACCGTGTGTACAGGGCATAACTGTGAGGGGTTACCGTGTTCTGTCACCACCAACACCTAAGGCCCAATTTTTCAGCAGAGTATATAGTACACTCTGTAAAGTATATATATTGCAGTTCAGAGTATATAGTGCCCTCAGTGTAGTATATATAATACAGTTCAGGGTATATAGTGCAGTGTACAATATACAATATAGTGTATTGAAGTGGTTAAGGGGAGCCCTATGACAAAATGAAGAAAAAAGCTGCACGGGATCCCCCCCCCCCCCCCGTCCATACCAGGCCCTTTGGGTCTGGTATGGATTTTGGGGGGGACCCCCTCTCCATTTAAAAAAAAAATGTTGTGGAGTTCACCTTAATATCTATACCATACCCGAAGGGCCTGGTATGGACTGGGGGGGGGGGGACCCACGCTGTTTTTTAAATTATGTTTTATGTATATTGCTGGGATCTGGCAGTACATTACAGCCGTGAGCAATTTTAAATTACATTTTTTTTCTTTAGATATGACATTTTGTTGCAGTAGTTTTCTAAACAAGGGAAAAATGCTACTTTACAGGCAGGCCAAGGGGACCCCCCCCCCCCCCCCCCCCAGGCACGATATTTAAAGGAATATTTAATTTGTATTGTTTCACTTTAAGCATTCTTAAAATCACTGCTCCTGAAAAAAACAACCATTTTAAAAACTTTTTTTTGCATTGATACATGTCCCCTGGAGCAGTACCCAGGTCACCAAAGTTTTTTTATGGCAATAACATGCATATAAGCCTTTAAAATGAGCACTTTTGATTATTCACGTTTGTGTCCCACGTGTCCAGGCTGTGACTGACACCTGTTAGGAGATGTCCAAGCAACTGTCACTTAGGAAACTGGCATAATCATTCATATTAGTTGGGAAGTGAATTTTGTGAATTCTAAGATTGTATACATGGTACATTTTTTTTTATAGCACTTGTAAGCTCTGCTGTTAAAAAGATTACCAGCAAATTACTGAGGACCTGGAAACTGAAGTGCCATGGTAGTTGAGTGAGCAGACAGATCCAGGACTCTGGGAGGTAGGTCAGATGTGAGAGAGTCTTCCGCTACAGAAAGGGTAGGTTTGGAATAACCCATGGGTTCTGATCATATGATACATCCTCAGTATGGGTGGGCTAAAGTAGAACTCCAGAAGCTAGATTTTGGAGTGCAACTGGTAATAAACCAGGGCTCTTGGAACAAATAGACTCCCAAGCTATAGCAGCCTATGTGCCTAGAATACGAATTCATACTGTGACAAAGAAAAATTGTGTTATTTGCACTACAAACATAATCACCTTAAAAAATTGTATATTTACCTTTAATTTGCAGCTCAAATGAAGACGTTTTAGTTTCTGCATCATTCTGAACTACAAGCGTGTACATTCCGCCATCCTCCTCTTTGACACGGATGAGGTTCAATCTACTTGAATATCTGGTAAAAAAAAAACAAAATGCATGCACTATATAAAAATAAGGTATTTTTTATGGTATCTAAAAGTAAAAACATAGCTACATACTGTGACATCTAGAGTGTTTCATAGCATACTATATATTACTGGAGCAGGCCTCTTTACATATTAGATAAATTGTTGGTAACCATTGGTATGAGGATCATATCAGGAGAATCAAATCACCAAATGGTGTGAAACAAAGTTTTATAGCTATTCTTACTTAATATTTTTCTTTATTAAAAAAAAAAAAAGGCATGCGGGGCTCAGATATAGTAAAGCCTTATACACCCGGTACGATTGTTGGACAACGGAGCGTATGATTTTTGTCAAAAGGGCGTGTGCCAGGATCTTGCCTTGCATAGTAACGTTACACAAATTGTTGTGCCACACGACCATAGTAGTGACATACTACCTGGAATTTCAGCTCTTGAGCGCCACCCTTTGGACCCCTTCTGCTAATTTTGTGTTTGGTGAGCATTGATTCCGAGCATGCGTGTTTGTACTTTCGACTTTTGTGTGACGGATTTGTGTACTGACCATCCAAACCCTCACGTGGAGCTGTCGTTTGACAAAAATTTACTAGCCTGTCATCCAACATTTGTTGGCCGAAAAATTAGAAAACAATTGTTGAAAGGAGCGTACTAACGGTAAGAACTTCGGACAGCAGCCTGTCAAACCCCTTCTGATTTTCGTACCATGTGTACGAGGCTATAGGCTCAGCATCTGTGTACTAGACTAAAGCTGGGTAAACACTATGAGGTTTTTATTGAAATGTTTTTGCCCAGCCAGCAGACTGAATGAAAAAAATACTAGCAGATTCCTGCATCCGCACAAGCAAGATGGATCCAGAAATCCTCTCTGGCCCTGCTGTGCTATTGTATTCTGACAATCAGCTTCTGTTGAACAGAGAGGGTTACACACAGGTCAAAATTTGGCCCATGCCTGTTGAAGCTGCCAAATATTAATTTTGTAACCAGCTTAAGTAAGCGATAAAATCTATTCAGATTTATGCTTCTTATTGTGTTACTGCAACTACATGTACTCCGGTGCAGTGCAATTGATTCTGAATGGCACCAAAATACTCTAATGCAAAGTACCTTCACCACAATGCATGGTAACACACTACCCTGCATGGTGTGCTGCCTCTGTAAAAATGGTACAAAGACTGATTTAATCTCTGTTGTGGTGTGTTGGCAGCCCAATCTGACGAATGGGCTGTCTTAATGCACCCCATCAGACAGATTAAGTCGAAATGGGTGCTAAAAAAATATAAATGTAAAACATTGATTTACTCCAAGACATGACATTTTTTACATATTATCAGGATCTTACTTAGCTTCCTCGCTCCTGATGGTGCTCATAGTGATCTCTGTCATGCTGTCATTGAGTGTGGCATTGTCCTTTAACCATAAGATCTTTGGTGCTGGGTAAGCCTCCACCTCCACAGAAAAAGCTTTTACTTCATGAAGATTTGCAAATTCCAGCTGTTTAAACTTAGGGTTTAGTGCTACAAATCCTTTATCTGCAATTCAAAATGTTTTACAGAAATTATAGGAACTGTTACAGAAATTTTGAAATGTAATAAATTTCTCAAAATTACAAATGTAAAAATTTCCTTGAAAAAATACATTTAGAAGATCACAGCTACAGTGTTTCCAGCTTCAACATGTCAAAAATCCAGCAAATTTTAGAAAATATGGAACAACCCCCACCAGTGCAATTTTCTTACACTCACCATGAACTGTAACATTAACTTGCTGTACTTCTTTGTTTTGTCCTGTAGCAGGAATGACTGCACATTCATATTCCCCAGAATCCTTTTCTGTGACATTTGGAACGGTCAGTGTATATTCCAGTCTCATCAAAGGCTTCTTGCTTTCTTCAACTTTTATAGTGCCAGCTTTTCTCTGCAATTACAATATGTACTCTTTAGGGCACAAAAGAAATAACATTTTAACACGTAATGCTTTGGAGAGTAAGTTCATTTTACAAATCAATTTTACAAATGTAGTATGTAGAAACAATTATGGTGCAGGTGAAAAAAAAGAAGATATGCAAATATAAATAACAAAAAAAGCTGCTGGCAATAACACAACAGAACAAATTGCGTGAAAACATATAAAACACGAATTGCCACGCTCACATAGCGCGGAAATTCATGTTTTATAATTTTACAAATGTACAGCAATGTTTTCATCATGTAGAATATAGATGTATTTAATATAACCCTTCCATCTTGCTATTTGTGTTTGTATCTATTATTGTAGCAATAGTATCCATCAATGTCATTTTTTCATTATAAATATAAAAAACATCTGCCAAAAATTCCAATGACAGGCTTAACTTTATCCAAAAGCCTATTTTCTATCACAACTGTTTGAAGACGTGCTGTGTACAAGTGAAACAGCTGTAAGCATTGGTGTTATTTTGCTGTTATCTGATCTAGATTAAATAAAAATGGTCTTAAAGAGGAGTGAATGAAGAATCATTATTCTCTACTGGTTTTAAATGGATTATCCATGGTTTATGTACCATCAAGGAAAAGAAAGCATACAAGAATAGAATTTTTTCTCCACATTTGATTATGGCAAAGACCTAAATATAAACATGGCATACCATGTGGCTTCTATGGTGCCTTATGGCACAAGGCTCCCAGCAATTTCTTAATACACAGTTATTTAATGCGGTAGCAATAGCATTTTACAAATGCATTTGTGTAAAATTAATGTATATCGTTTTTTGGAAATGAATTCAAGTAGTATTCTGTAGCACTGAAAATATGGCAATTAGAGAGGGAGGGGGACCCTTAACCATTGCGCTATGGAGTCCCATCATAAATACTTACAGCCCTGGATCAATACTGCTACGTCTTCTATATGTGGGACACTAGTGATTGCAGCTTTAGCTGTGTTTTGCAAACTTTGGAGAGGATTAGCATGTATGGGATATAAAACCAAATAGATGCAGCACATTTCTTTTGAGTGCATGTTTTATAATGTTACATTTATGGTAATCGATGCTATTGACAAGCAAAATCAACAGCTGAATACAGAAGGTGCTAGAGTTACTTTTTTATTGTAATGTGTTGTTATCCTTTAAATAATATAGAGGAGCAACTAACATAATACAGATAGGCAGAACAATCTGCAGTTTAATGTGGGCATGATTCCTCATTGGCTGCCCTGGGTTATTGCTCTGTACCCTTTGCCTTGTTAAAAGCTATCTTGCTATTTTTACCTGCTTTCCTGGGTAATTCCACTGCAGATCAACCACCTCATTCTCTAGAACGATGCAAGAAATAATGATGGTTTCACCCGTTCTGAAAACAGTTTTTGGGGCTTGCATTTCCACGGCAATGTTATTACTGGCTGTAAGACATAAGAAGGTCAATTTAACAAATATTACTAAATTAAAACTCTCTGCAACCGCACACGATGAGCACTTTTCACTCTGCACTAATCTGTAAAAATATTTTAGTATTTCCATTTTAAATTGATAAAAGTTGACAACTAGTATCAACAAATAAGTGAAAGACCTTTAGGTTGGTGGCCTATTTTATAGAAGAAATCTTAAAGTCCACTGTGATTTAGACATAATCAGTGTTACAACAACTGTTTAGCTAATCTCTAATCCTTTGTTATGAGAAAAGGGCACTGTGTTTAGCTAATAGCTATATGTATTTCTGTTAATTGCAACTTTTAATTTCTATTTGTATCCCATTATTTGAGTAAAAAAGTAATCTTTAAGAGCAGCTAAAAAAAAAGGAAAAAAATGCTTTCCATGGGAGTATTTTTCAGAAGACTATTACAACAATAATGGCATTTGTGTCTCAAAAGATTGATTGGGTATAATGAGTTCATTCAAAGCTCTCAGAGATCAAGACCTGTGAAATAATCACACACTGAATACATTCTGAAATCTGTGCTGGAAACACAATCCTCATAATTAGTTACTGACTAGTTTTGAGTTCGATTCTGTTATGAACCCTGTACAGCTATAAAAACTAGAAGGGTCGGGCAGAGGTGCTGTCCAGTGACACTAGTCAGATGCCTCCTTTCCAGCAAAAAATAGCAAGTAAAAGCTGATTGGTCACTTTAGGTATTGATCCCGCTTATCTTTCCTTCCATCATTTTATAAGAGGTTTAGTAAAGCAAAGAAAATCACAATACACTACAAACAGCATGCAGCATTATTAAAGGTGACCTTCAGGATGCAACAATACTAAATAATGCCAATAAAGTATAATTTAGGAAATCAACAGACATCAAATGAATGCAAAATGTAGCCAAAAAGGTTAGGTTTAGAAGCGATTTGTCTGTTGGTATTTTCCACATATACCCTCTGGATGACATGGGAAAGGATCAATTGTCTGAAATAGATTTTCCCAATTAGGCCTCATGTACACTGCTGCTGGTAAACGGGTGTTTAGGAGCAGTTGGGCATTTTTTTTTTCAACTGCTCCTGAACTCTCCTCTGTTATCTTATCTGTCCATGTACACAGGGTCATTTATAGTCGTTTCTAGGTAGTTGAGTTTAGAGGTTTTTTTGGAACGCAAAAAATGGGTTCAGAAGCTGAGTTCAGAGGCATTTCAACCACCAAACGCTTCTAAACGCTGCTAAACGCGGTAACTCGCGTTTAGCCACGATTCGTTTACAAGCGTTTTTCATTTTTGGCTATTTGAAAAAATAAATATATATTTTTCTTAAAAACGCTTCTTAACGCAAGTTAAATCATTCAGGAGAGGTTGTAAAGGCGTCTACCGTACATGAAGCCTTACTATTGTTTTCGTAACATACAGCCAACACCAGAGGGTTTCTGTAAAATTCATATACCCGTCTCTTCATCTAAATAGATTGTGCATGTTTATGAAATAGTAATTCTATGACATAAACATATTCTAATTCTCAGATCTGACAACCACCATTTATGGATAGTCTGAGAGAACACATTGTGGTCCTTTTAGCTGCAAGCCATCGTATTAAGTCTTGTACACACTACTAGTTTTTGTTCGTTCAACTCAGTGGGTGTAATGAAAAAAACTGACAGCTCAGGTCAGAGCTGCTGTACTAACAATACTAACAAAGTTAGTACAGCGATCTCCCCTGCTATGGCTATGTTAATATGTTCTGATGGGGGGGGCGCGACCCCCCACAAATGGCAGGTACAATATTTGTATCTTAACTGCTTCTGCAGGAAGGAAATTAGAATGTTGTCTGAGCAGAGGAAAAGGAGGGAGTGAGACCTAACCTGACTTTGCGCCCCTAGTTCTTGTTCGGGCAAAGTGGCAACTTTTTTACTCAGTATGGGTATTTTTTTCTCTGGAAACCAGATTTAAGCCTGTCCCATATCCTAGTAATAGTTAGAAGTATGTGGCATAGTGCCACCAAATGAATGACAAACCCATAGAACTGGTAAATAGGTAGACAAAGAGACATATCTATATATAAATAACAGCCAATACTGCATAGATAATTTTCTGACATTAATAGTACCTTTCCATGTCTGTAAGTTGTAATCATCGGTTTTGAAGAGCACCCCATTTACCATGGTTTCACAAATGTAGACACCTGATCCGAAATTGCCAACAAAACCTTGCTTGCTGTCATAGAAGGCATTGACATTCTTTTCCATATCTTTGTTTCTCAGTGTCACTTGGCTGTTGGGATCAGTTGTCCGACAAGGAACGATAGCAGATTCATCTTCTTCCACTACAATAATGTGGTCAAACGTAGCAGATGGAACAAAGGGAACTGTGGGATCTAAACAAACAGCCTGTGTATGAGTAATATTGCTATTAAACCATACTTTTATATAGGTAAAAACCTTTACAATGCATGTTGGAGGTTAATGAAGACTAAAGCCATGTACACACAGGCAGACTTTTCAGCATCAAACGTCCGACGGTCTTTCCGACGGACTTTCGACGGAGTTACGACAGACTTTCAGACGACCGGACTTGCCCACACAGGAACGGACTAAAAGTCTGTTGGTATGAACGTGATGACGTACGAAGGGACTAGAATAAGGAAGTTTATAGCCAGTAGCCAATAGCTGCCCTTGCGTCCTTTTTTGTCAGTCGGACTAGCATACAGACAAACGGATTTTTCGCCCGGACTCAAGTCTGTCGGAAAGATTTGAAACATGTTCCAAATCTAAAGTCCATCTGATTTTCGACAGAAAGAGTCAGCTGAAGGTCCGATGAAGCCCACACGCAGGCGGATTGTCCGACGGGTTCATTCCGTTGGACCAGACCGGTCGAAAAATCTGCCCATGTGTACACAGCATAAGTAAAGACTGATTATCTTTGTACGTATAATTAAAAGATATACAGTATGAGTTTGATAGCTTCATTGTAGACAACATCATTTATGTAAATGTAAAAACACTCATATTCTGGTAATAATTATATATAGAGTATACAATATATATATACTATAGTAGTTTTGAGTCACTGCTCCTATCTCACGGGAGGTGGAATGACAATAGAGTTAATTTTATGTATGACTCAAAGAAGATTTGCCGTTTTGGAATAAAGCATTAGCACATCCTAAACAAAAACATTGATCACAGAGTGTACTGTCCGTGATACTTTTTTTGATTTCCACCAACATCCAAATTTCCAGGACAAGCTTTCAGGGTGTATCCCTTTCTTTAAAGTGATATTAAAGTCTCTCTGTTTTTTTTTTAGATAAAAATAACAAATATGTCATACTTACCTGCTTTGTGCAGTTGGTTTTGCACAGCGCAGCCTGGATCCTTTTCTTCTTGGGTCCCTCTTTGGTGCTCCTGGCCCCTCCCTCCTGTTGAGTGCCCCCACAGCAAGCAGCTTGCTATGGGGACACCCGAGTCGAGCCACAGCTCCATGTATCCATTCATACACGGAGCCGTGACCTGGCCCCGCCCCTTTCTCTCCTCATTGGCTGACTGATTTTGATTGACAGCAGCAGGAGCCAATGGCGGCATGCTGCTGTCTCAGCCAATGAGGAGGGGAATCCCGGGGAGCCGAGATATTACTGCAACATCACTGGATCTAGATGGACCTCAGGTAAGTATTAGGGGGGCTGAGGGGAGCTGCTGCACACAGAAGACTTTTTATTTTAATGCATAGAATGCATTAAGATAAAAAAACCTTCTGCCTTTACAATCACTTTAATGTCTACTAACTTTCCAAGTTTATTTTCCATTGCTGTGTATGGTTGTGTGATTTGTTCTTCCCTTAAAGAACGTCTTATTAAAATTCTGCTAAATCTTTGTGTATTAGTACTGCTTGGATCATGAAGAAGGGGGTACACCCTGAAAGCTTGTCCTGAAAATTTTAATGTTAGTGAACTAAAAAAGATATCCCAGACAGTACTCCATTGTTTTTGTTGCAAGTGCAGTAAATACGGCTACAATCGTCTCAGAAATTAACAATACAACATTTTAAAAACAAACATCTGTAGTTGGAAGTTGGTGGTTAGTGGACAAACCTGGAACATAAATGTACTTGTCCATGCCTTCAAGCTCAAAGTCATCTGTCTGGGTTTGATTGTAATAGCAGGTGTAAACTCCTGTGTGATAGGATGACGCGTTCTTCACTTCTAGCACTGACACAAAGAGTCCACTGTTGTTTTCTTCATGTCGGATGTCTAGATTGTCATCACCATCATCCTTAGTGGGATAATGCCAGTTCAGCTCACTCTCACCACTGCAGCGTATTGAAAAGGAATTGTGTAACTGTACTACCATCTCTTCACTTTCTGGAAAGACCATCGGCAAGGGGCTTGTACCATAAGTATACAATGGGGCTGTAAAGCAAACACAACAATTTCCAATCAGCCTACAGTACATGCCATTTTTGTTCAAATATATCCTTCTTGATAATTAACTATGAAGAAGAAAGGTTGAATTTTGTGGACAGATGTCTTTATTTCAAGTTAAGCCTAGAGGTCTTTTGTTTAAGCAATAAAATGGAAAGATTTCATGTTTCTTATAGAAACTAGTCAGGCTGCCAATTGCCAAGAAGCCAGCTGAATGCTTGGGTACTAGAGGTACTTGAGATCCATGGGTCTAATGTACTGACAATTCTAGAAGCATAGTGGTTCCACCAAACCCAGTCCTTAATGTACACAAAATTAATGTTTGAGCCATATATAGAGGAGAGGCCATTGATTTGCATTTGGCTGGTGAAACAGAAACCTTTTCAGGAAAATGCTAATTCTGTGATTCTGAATTGTGCAACTTTCTTTGTGGAGAATCATGGAATATATAAAACTAGGAATCGGGATTCATTAACTGTGCAAGTGAATCAGTATTTAACTAAGTAAAAGGATCAGAGCTCTGCCATTCCCTGGGAAAAAATGTACCTTCCTGATATGAATTGAGAATCAAATCATCCATCTATCATTAATTACATTTTTTTTTTTGTTACTAAAAGATCTGAAATATTATCACCTATTGTCTTCAATGCATTATTTATTGCTATCAACACATCTTTTTTTGGTTACTGTTAATGTCCTTTGCGATACTATAAGCACTTCAATAAATATACTATTCCTCCGAGGATTCAGTAGTTGCCGAGAGCAATAACAATGATAGGGGCTGATTTCAAGGCTGAATTCCAGGCACACAGTAAGTGTGGACACAGAATGATTTATGATCACATTCAGTCAGTCCTGTGGCCAAAGTGATGTCATTTATCCCAGGAGTCTTCATGGGCATTTTTTCTTGTTTCTGATGGAGGGGAGAAGGGGTTGTCTCAGCTAAGCATACCCTCCTGCCTGCATGCCTGAGCCAAGGTAAGATGGATTCCAGGAAGTAAATGCTACATGAATCATCTGACCTTACTCAAGATAGCCATGGCTAGAAAGGGGGGGGGGGGGTCAAAGTAGAGCATGCAACAAAATAAATCATGGAGACATGGATGGATGGGTGAGTTTGCGTTGAATATTAAAGATGAATTAAATAGCATTTTCAGTTTGTGGTGCTCAGGTAAAGTTTAGTTTCGCTTTAAGAAATACAGTCATCACTGACCCAACCCCAATATGTTGATTGGAAAATGATAGTAATACACCACACTAAAGTGATCATCGCTGTACTCTCTCTGCTCTCTACTAATGCAAAAAAGCTCTCAGTGTAAGGCTAGGTTCACACCTATGCATTTTAGTGCATTTGCTGAACCAAAAAAACACATGACAAATCCATTTAGCATTATTTCCTATTGGTCCCATTCATGTCTATGCAGTTTCCTGCAGTGTGTTTTTTGGAAAGGTGCAGGAACTTTTTTACATGCAGGACCATGCATTTTTGAGTCTATAGACTTCAATGGAAGTGCATGAAAAACACATGCACATGCATTTTCGGTAGGGTTTTGTGTTTAGCAATCAGTCTCCTCCTGAAAAAAAATGCATGAAGCATGAAAATGCATCAAGTGTGCAATTTAAAAATGTGCTGCAAGAACGCACTAAAAAACGCATCAACCGCACATGCACAGTCAACCTAGCCTAACAGCACTGTGGGAATCAATACAGCTCACAGTGCACTCTCTTCCTCTTCCAGTCTGAATTTATTAGTTCAGGGGCTTACAGCATACTAATATAGAAATATATATATAGAAATATATATAGAAATATATATATAGAAATATATATAGAAATATATATATATATATATATATATATATATATATATATATATATATATATATATATATTTAGATTTATATATTACACAAAAAATATATATTTCATCTCTACATAATGAATACATTTCATTTTGGGATTTAATTGTGATATTTACTTTTGCCTGAAAGCACGTTTTAATCCATACTATGCAGATGCATTTATTCTACTTATACATGTATTACAAAATGTTCATACTTACCAATAAGCAGGAAGCATCCCAAAATTAGGGATGTCCTTGGGGTACGCGCCATTTTTCCTGAAACTGCAATGAAAGAAAACATGATTAGCACATATCACACTGAAAAACAGCAGGAAATAAAAGTTATTGGCTGTAGTAATATTTTTTTATTGTCTTGCATGGCTTTTATATACATATTCTGGTGTGCAGTAAATGTATTCAAATCTCTTAGTACATTCATCTATGGAGCTTAAGGGGAATAACTGGTGAAATGCCACAAAAAGCCACTACCACAGTTACATAAATATAAAGAGTGCAATACGATACATATGAAAGGATAAAATGCACATGGAAGGGTACAGAAATAAATATTAATGTGACCCCCCCCCCAAGAAATTTCCATGGAATGAAGAATAAAAACGCAGACTTCGTGAAACAGGTGTCAGAATAGCCCTCCTCTACACTGCCCTCTACTGGTCTTTAGCTCTGCTTCTTATGTGCTGCCACATGGCTGGGAGTGAGCCATTCCCAGTCTACCAGATGTCATGTAAGACACTACCGGAAAACACTATTCATAATCTGATAGGGGGACAACACAGTTCAACCTTCAGGATCTGTTCATCAGATCTACTGTATACATTGCATATCTCATGAAAGTGTAATTGTCAACTTTCATATGATTGGATATGATATGTTAACCAAGAGCAGAACATTAATTCTAGACAAAATAAAAGATCAATAGAATCTCATAGAGAAAGAAGAAAATGTAATGCAATGATATCATTCAATCAAAATGTACGTTATCTATACGTCTAAAGTGCTCTCTGTCAGTATGTCAGCAGTAAGACAGTAATTATATCACTTTTTAGGAATCACGATTACATATTCAAAAATATATGTAACAAAGATCCACTAGAAGCCAAGATTTGTAAATCTGTTTCTTGCATTCGACATGCCTTAGTGTTCTTATACATATTAAATAAACATCCAAAACGAATTGGCTAGATATACTGTATATGGCCATTGCATCCAAGAAGCTAGATCGATATCGTATGGGTATGGAAAACTTCAAAGGGTCTCAGAGCTGAGCCTGTCTGTCTTTTATCAGGGTAGCCTTTGTAATTTCTATCTTTTGTCTAAAGCAAACAAAATCCTTTATCTATAAAGAGGCTGTATGCTACAAGCCTGATTAAGAAAGACCAATTTGTCTTAGAAATGTAATAAAAACATGTTAATTTCAAAACACTCTTTATCAAAATGCTTTGGGTAAAGGGACTGTTGAATAGAAATATATAAAACATTCTGCATATGCAGTATAATAAAATTGAATATTCCTGTTGTATTGAAATGAATACCTTTAGTTCAATGCAGATATGATTTGGGGGCATAAAATGCAGATCATTCTAAGCGATCAATGCCAACTAAAAGTGATACTTCAGTTTGCATTGTTGTTGTCACACCAAGTCACATGTGGGATTCTTATGAATTTCCAGTAACTAATACCCCCCAGATTCACCTGGTTGACACAGTCATTACAAAGCATGTTCCCCATTGCTCAATTCACCTTTATGTAGTCGTATCTCCCAACTGTCCTTCATTTAGAGCAGGGGTCTCAAAACTTTATCTGGCCCTTGGGGTACTATTTCTCCCAATGATATGAGACACTATTCCGCCCATTGACACCTACTATTGGGCAATATTTGTTCCACTGATACCAATGTTGGTGTACTATTCCTCCCACTAATACCAATTATGGGGTACTACTCCTCCTACTTTTGACCACTAACACTACGGCCATGTTTATTATTATTATTATTATACAGTATTTATATAGTGCCAACAGTTTACGTAGCGCTTTACAACTTGAGGGTAGACAGTACAAATACAATACAATTTGATACAGTAGGAATCAGAGGGCCCTGCTCCTTAGAGCTTACAATCTAAGTTTATTCATACTGATGCTGGGTGCGGGACATTGTCTACCCCCACTGGCCACAATCTGGCCCCCCTAGAGTCTAAAGGATAGTAAACTGGCCCTTTGTTTGACCCCTGATTTAGAGGGAGAGTTCCTCTTTTGAAACCAAATCCCTCTGCCTTCTTTTCTCCTCAGTTGTCTCTCTTTTTGGACAGATGTACAGACCTGTATAATAAATGCAATAATTAACTGCCACACTACACTAAAAATTTCAGTCAGATCTTTTTATTATCACATTATTATTTTAATTTTAATATTTTCAGTATAAGGGAAACATTGTGATGGAAAAGGCACTTGTGGGTTTAATCGATCATTTGTGCTCATCCATTTTTCATGCTCTACATAACTGGAAGCATAGCATGAGGTGTGTATTTTGCTCACACACTTTGTGCCAATGGATGGCCCTCATTTCCATCTCATGAAGTTGGGAGGTGTGTGGAGAGTACATAAATAAGAAAGAGATGCAGCCATGAGAGGATGCTGCCTTCATTATGACCTTGTAAGTGGGGCAGAGATATCAGTTAGGTGAAAGTACAAAGGCCAGAGAATCATGCCAAGCCCCCCAACAAGCCCGCCATCAAGTGTAGAACTGCCTCTTTTTTGTTACAGTATAGCTCTTTAGACAAACACAGTTCTACAATTCTGCAACATTTTGGAGCTTAATTGCTCTTTCCCAAATACACTCAATCAACTTTGAAAACAAAGGTTTGTGCCTTTTTATATCACAAACCTAACACATTAAATCAATCAGAAACCAAAATTGTTACCGACAGGAAGACCCCATTTTGGCCTCCCCTTTAATAATTTTCCATGGTGTAGAATTGTTAAAGGATTGAGGAATCCAGCTGCAAATGCATGATGTCTTCATAACAGCCTTTTGAATCTTACCACTGGATCCTCCAACAGATTTAACCCAAAACTATTCAATAATTATTTATTTTTGCATGTAATGGATATTTTGGCTATATGGGCTACCTGGAGCTATGGGATATCACTATCTTTATATCCGCAATACACAAGTCAGATATGATCCCCCAGGTTATGTAAAGTGCCCCCCAGTAAGATCACAGCTATCCTTCCAGAACACATTTCACAAAGGAACAAAAATTTGATAAGTTCCTGGTATGTTAGGTAATGTTTGTGTGCCACATTAAGTATCATATTGGGTGAAGCATAACAGGGAGCTGATGTACTAAAAAAAAAATATATATATATATATATATATATATATATATATATATATATATATATATATATATAATATATATATATAAAAATGCACTTGCCCTTCTTTTCATACACCCAAGCTAAAAATATAAATTTCTACACACCATGTTTGGTGTTAAGTTTAATGTCAGCCATATAATAGTGAGAAGAATTGACAGATAGCTAGTATATTGCTGCCCATAACTATGGTCATAAAAATAAAGCTGTGTATGAGCAAGATATTCTCTGTGAGACCAAGAATCATTAAAGGGAAACTATAATGATGTTGAGTCAATTGTATAAGTATTTCAATGTTTGTATTTAATCTGCTATACAGTAAGTATAGCATATACACTATATATAGTTTATATAAACATTGAATACATGACAAAGAATTCCTGCAGCACCATGGATAGCTTAAGTGACAAGCACAGCACATTCTGCTTTATTTGACACTGAAAACTGTCTAAATGCAATGTTAGACTGAGCCTAATTCATTTGTGTGTGTAAATTTCAGCCTAAGCATTTAAGTTCTGCAAATAGCAGGCTTTTCAGATAGAAATGAAAAGCCTGGAACGTTTTAAAGAGAATCTAAAACTTTACCTACTAGTTTAAATGCAGAGGGAAATAATAATATTCAGTATTTTATAGTAAAATAAAATAAAAATAAAGATTTGCTTTTTAGATCTGACCATAATAAATAAAGAAATAGTGTACATAAACACAATGAGGGAGATATACTAAAACGGGTGCCCACAAAATTTGGTGCAGCTGTATATAGTAAGAAATCAGCTTCTAGGTTTTATTATCAAAGCTTAATTGAACAAGCTGATGTTAGAAGCTGATTGGCTTCTATGCACAGCTGCACCAAATTCTGTGTGCTCCAGCCCTCTTAAATCTCTCCCTATAACTTCCAAAATCACTATCTATATAAGTGAGTTTTAATAGCGGAGCCTGTAGTTGTTTTGGTAAGATGAAATGTGATTGGTTGCTATGGTTTACTGCATTTTACCTTGTTACTTCACTATACACTACCTTCCTGAATGACTTGTCATTTTGTGACTTAAAAAAAAAAAAACAAGCCGTGAAAACTCTTATCTTTCAGAATACTAGCAGATTCAGTTTTATTACAAAAAGTTCTCCATGTGCCAGTGTGGAATCACACCAGAATGGGACCAATTTAGAGAAAAGGGAAAGGAAATGTATTTTTATTATTGCTGCTTGTTATTTTTTTCATAGGACAATAAATGGAAACTAGGATAACTGAAATTTAAGGAAAGCTTTTTGGAAAGTGAACATTTTAGTAAAGCATATTGTTTGTTATCAAATCATTAAAATATTGCATAAGAAAGCACATGAGTTTGTAATTGTTCGTACATAAAACTAGAACTTTTCCAATTGGACATATGCAATAAGAAAATATTGTAATTAGAAAAAAACAATGCAAAATAAAAAAGTAATTATCTCAGAAATATCTAGAAACTTTACTGACACATGAGTGAGTGTGCATGACAACAATTTCTCTGTGTTATGTTGCATTCAGATTTTACTTCTACATAGCATTTCAATGTCTTCACTGTTAAATAGATTACAAACACCCCTGCTGAGATCACTCTGTATAATGTATGCTGAAAAGCTTTTAGGATTTTGGATAGAAAATCTAATTGGGAAAAAATGTCATGAGCAGTGAAAAAAAACACACTGACAAGAGCCATCTACTGCTGAAATAACCCACCTTTCGTTTTACATTGCTAGTGTGCAATATATATATTTACCACTAGAGGGCAGTGGTACACTATACATACACATGAGTGGACAATCTGGATCCAGATGCTCTTAACCATCTGCAAGACCCCTTGTATCATCTCTTTATTCTGTAGTCATTTCATTCATGCAGATAGGCTTAATCGTGACTATAATTTCAATTACAAACTGTTATTACAGCCTGCATTTAATGTAAATCCATGTACTGAGGATCCTTTACTATATACATCAAATAATACCAATACAGAACACTTGCATGGCTTTTTTAATAAGCACATCACTGGGGTTGATAAAGAATGCTTATTGAAAATAATAGTGATAATAATAATAATAATAATTAAAAGAAGAAGCAGAAGAAGAAGAAAATAAGATTGTATTATTATTATTGTTATTATTATACACAATTTATATCATTAACAGTTTGTACAGTGTTTTACAAATAAAGGGGTATATTCACTTAAAATAATTATGTGGTAGCATGATTGGGTATTCGAAGCGAACACACTTTCACCCATTTCACTGACATTCCCTTTGTTAAGTGAACATCCTCTATTCCTTTAGTAAAACAGAAACCAATGTGTATAGGTTACCTGTTATCCAAAATGTAGGAATACAGCAAAAACTGGTGTTACTTTTAAATGTTTTTTAAAGGCTGTGTAGTTAAATAATGCAGATCAGGGGTCATTTACTAAAGGAAGAGGTAGCTCCTTTGGTCTATGTCCACTCCAAATACTCATTCAGATCTGGTGGAGCTCACAGAGGATTCTCCGAAATATGTCTGGCTATTTGATGTGAGCACCAACCTATATGAACTGTTTATAGGCTTCCACTGTCATCAATGTGTCTACCAAACTGCCTTTTCTTCCATTGTAACATCTTATAAGTAAAACAGACAATACAGAAGCAAATCATCAATCAAAGGTAAAACATGGGAACATTATGAAAACAGAAGTTCTATGTACAATGGCTACATATGGATACCACAGTGTGTCTAGTTGACCCCATATAAGAACTTTAAACAGTCAGCAGGGACCAGCCAGGTTTGAAGATGTAGTAAATGGATTGAACAGAAGGTAAGAAGTTAAGATTTGCTTGAAGTCTCTCCCAGCTGACAAAACACCGGAATTTATTTTCCAGAGTCAGAAGCCGGGGTCACCAAGGTTTGCCACTGGTCCAGGCAGGGGACAAAGTGACATAACAGACACCTTCTACACCAATGAGACACAGTGCCTGGGATCAGTCCTGATAAAGCCTTCATTATATTCATTTGGTTATGAATATAAGAGGAGACTCCTAATAACAGATAAAAAGTATAGGAAAAGGGGAGCATTGTCTCAATAGATAAGGAAGCAGCCCAGGTTCAAAATAATAATGATAATATGAATTATTATTATTGTTGTTATTGTTATTATTATTATTACTATTTTAGTTTTATTTTTTTCGTTAACAAACAAAAAGCTACAGTTCTTACATGAAAGATTTCAGAAGTCCTTTAAAACAGATTTGATGTAATAATAATAATAATAATAGATTATCCACTGTTTTACCAGACAAACGTATCAAGATCAGCAAGGATATTGTTGTTAAAGTGAAAACATAACTGTGAATAAATGGTGTAATAAATATCGGATGTTTAACCATGATGAGGCAGTTCTCATCTTGAGATATACATATTCTGATATATATATATAAATATATATATCACAAGCTAAGAAAGTTTACCTTTAAATATATATATATATATATATATATATATATATATATATATATATATATATATATATATATATATATATATATATATATATATATATATATATATAGATATAAAATTTGTATATACATCTTCAATTTGTACGCAACAAACAAGTTTCCTTGACAGAGTAAACAATTGTTCCCTGCTAATCTGATATAAAAGCCTGATTTCCTAAATAATTATCTTAAATGTTGGCTGTTTTTTCAGTTTTCTCCAAATATATATAGTTTGGTGGCATATATTTATTTTGGATCAAAACTGTAGGCATCAGCTAAGTAAATACATAATAAAAAAGTTAAAATATATATATTATTATTATACGCGTAATTATATACTAATTTCACGAAATAGGTATTTGAAAAAAATGTTTATTGCAAAGCCATCCATCCTGTTTGCAAAAGTTTCTACAAGGACATTACAATCCGATAAAAACGAACTGCGTTTTTATAGATAAATCCGGCTCCAAAATTGTGCGTTCATTGCAGTTCGGCTATTAGGGTGACAGCAATGGCCACTAGAGGGCAGCAGAGACTTAAGAGAGAGCCATGGGGCTTCATAGTCCACCCAAGTCCTCTCCAGGGACCCTTTGGACTGTGGCTCCAGCCTTATCCTGCACATCCGTCAGGCACCACCCAAACCAACTCTGCCTCCCTTTATCATCATGTCAAGCTGCCCACGCCAATGTTGGCTCATTTGTTTTTCTTCTTTTTTGTGTACAAGTCCTACTGTATATCTGAACTGGTGCCAAAATGTCTATCTTCATTTATCTGCTGCTGAATTATTCTTACAATTCTTCACTCAAAGTTATTTATCTCAGAGCAAAGTATAACAAGGGAAAGAATACAACACAGCTGAAAACATCGTACACTATGAGATCAATGGGCTACAATAAGAATTTCTTCCAGCTTATTTTAACAAATTATTGAGCTAGCATGAAGAAGATGCGTTTATATTGCGTTATTTTCACATACATGTTCAGATTTGCACAAAAGAGGAATCTGCAGAACAGCCAGAGCACCCTGAGCAAGTCTACATCCCCCATTACCAGCATTGCCAGAGTGGGAATAGTGCACCCCCCCCCCCCCCCCTCTCTCCTAGGGCACATCTGGAAGAAGGGAGGAGTAATTGTAGCCTGCCTATAATGTCTTCCATACCAGTCATCTGGCGTCTCCTTCCCTATCAGACTTTGGCAATCTCCAGAGCCAACCTTGATACCATCAATTTGTTTACACAATATTTCCATCTGCATCTACACAGAGCCCAGTAAGTGTCCCCTACATTCTGACCTGCCCCTAGATGCCAGAACACACCACTTCAATTGGAGCAGAGGTTACTGCAGGCAATATTACTAAGATATAATAAACAATCATCTGCATTCAATAAATATCCGTTAATACATCAGTATCATCAACATGATCATTACATCTTGGAAGAAGTAGATCTGGACACATGTATTGAAAGTCTTCAAGGCAACCATCTCTACAGAGACAGCAGCTAGATGGAGAGAATCAGAAATGTTCCTCTGTATGCATCTATGTCCCTGCATTGTCTGTACATATGAATGGTGTTCAACAAATGATGATGCATTATATATATTTTTTGTTTTTTGTTTTCTTTTTTCTTTTGCTGCTCCATTTACCTATAAAAAGCCTATGGTTAGCAAAGGAAAATGTCTGCGCAATGGGGCTGATTTACCAAAGAGAATGTTCACTGAGTTTATCAAACAAGCTTAATCATCCAAATATGTGCAAGGCAAAATCCTGTTTCATGAAAATCTCCTGATTGGGTAAGGGTTAAAACAGCTTCACTTTATTAACTAATCTAAGTGAATAATCATAACCTGTTTAGTAGATCAAATCTATAGCATTACATGTTATGCTACTATTAAAATAAAAATCTGAGGATGGTTTATCAAAAAACTTGAGAATCTTCACTCAATAAATTGTTTAATCATCTGAAATACTTTTTAGTCACTTTAAGTGTGCTTTTCACATGATTGAATAACTAAAGTAAATATGCACACGATATTTAGTGAATATTCTCAATTCCTTTAGTAAATCAGTCTCATATTATTATTTTGATTGTGACATAAAACGCAATTTGTTTAGTAAATCAGCCTGTCTCATGTATAATTAAATATTCAAATATCATAGATTGTAAGCTCTAGGGAGCAGGGCCCTCTGATTCCTTTTGTATTGAATTGTATTTTAACTGTACTGTCTGCCTTAATTTTGTAAAGCGCTGTACAAACTGTTGGTGCTAAATAAGTCCTGTATAATAATAATAATAATATCTTCTATTCTCTAGTGATGCAGCTACCTCCCCAGCAACTTCTGCTTTTCCAGCTTCACAACGTTTATTTCTACCATAACTACTCCAATGTCATTCCTTTAGGATTTTATGGTCATCCCAGGTCCCCAGATGCATTTATACTAATCCCTATGACATCTATATATTACAACAATTACACAATATCTTATGTATAAGCCTATAACTCCACCATGGTGTAATGGCTCTACCAATGTCTCAAGAACTCCCATTTGACTTTTTTTTTTTAATGCAAATACATCCAATGAGGTTGATTTACTAAAGGAGTAGAAAGTGAAAGTTCACGGATCTTAGTAAATAACGTGAAACAGTGAGTACTTCAGTCACCCACACACCTGAAAAAAAATCAGCTTTTTTAAATGTTCTTTGCACTTGATTGGGTAATAAGTTATTTAATAAGCTCATGTTGCTAAGTAAACCCTCCTTTAGCAAATCAACTTCAATGGCTGGAGATTATTCCTGCTGGTGCCAAGCCATCTTCCAAGACTTGTGCCTATGACAACTTACTATACTCTCATTCTATTTCAATATATTTAATTAACACATCAGGGGTTTATCCTGCCTCCCTAATTATCTTGTCTAAATAATTAGTGTTAATCCTATCCTCTCAATATCTCTTGCTGTCACATCCCTGATGGTGACTGCTAATCCAATCTCCCCTAATACCTTGCATAGACTATCACCCCTATGCCCGTTCTCCTTCCAAGTTGGGCTTATTATGTGTCTTTCTGCAAAAATCAATGTATAGTACAGTGCCTATCTGATCACTTCAGCTGTATGTACATAACACTGTGGATGAGCTCTAGACAGGAAAAGCAGGCTGGAGTGAGAGGTGTGAATGGATAGCAAGTCAAGTCTGAGGAATGATTTCACAAACAGATGTTCTGTGTCTTGCCCAAACCTTTATATAGACCTCAATGAGATCAGTCTTATCTTATCTCTCCCCAGCTCAGTTGTTATAAGCAGGATCGTTCCAGTTGAGCCTGGGAATGGGTTCAGGTAATGACAGCCACCAAAGCAATGACAACTGAACATCTAAAGACTTGTTTTCCAGGGAAAGTTTGGGGACAAACCTGACCTCCTTGGAGTAGCCACACAATCTATGTACTATTTATACACTCAACAAGATATAACCCTTACATATAGACAATGCTTATTTACACTGCTTTAGTCCAGCTTTCCAAAGCATTTTTTTTCCAGATCTTCTCAATCTGTTCAGGAGGAAGATATATTTGTAAACTTAATTAAAAAAAACAAGCTGACCTTAAAATAGAATTTTGTTTAGCAATGTAACTTGGATGATAACCTATAGAAAGGCTGTCCAAAATGTTCAATACAGAGCAGGAGAGCCAAATATACTGGACCATGACTAGACGGTTCCTGCCAAGCTGAGCACAATAAATCTGGGCTTCATCTGATGCTAGAACCTCACCAGAACACTAGCCCATAGTATGTGCCTTACTGTGAACAGTCACCCTTATCATTTCCGACCAGTGATGGACTCCAGAGCCACAGAGAATGCCAACCAAGGTCTCCCTATCAGAGTAGAGGGGGCAGCTAGGGTGAAAGGAGGAATGGGGGCTCTCAGGAGATTTAACAGCTCTGGAGCCCAGCAGGGGACTGGAAATGACATCTAAAGCTCTTTTCACTCCTTTGACTCCACTAACTGTTAAAAAACAATTGACATGGCAAGAGGATGCAAACAAGTGGCAGTGAAAGATGCTGAATGGCACAACTGCACATAAAGCAATGCTATAAGCACTAGACATGCAGAACATTGTGGGAAAGGTTATAGGAGATCAGGGGGAAAACTCAAATTATCTTACATTATAAGAAGAGAAAAAATAAGTCAGATTACTGATGGTCAAGGGAAAACCTCACACTTGAAGAATTTATAGTTAAGTGCTCAGGAGATAAAACTCATTATAGCAGTCCTGGAGGAAAAATCACAAGTCAGAAGCACAGGGGAATTCACAGTGAAGTAATACTGGTCCAGTAGGGCAACTGGAAAAGAAAACCTATAGTAGCCTAGGAGAGATCTCTCTAAGAACTAAGGCTATAGCAGCCCAGAAGGGAAAGTCACAGAAATAAGGTTATAAGAGCAAAGTAGAGAAAGTCACAAAGTAAGGTTATAGTAGCACAGGAGGGAAAGTCCTATAGACACTTTACAGAAATAAAAGTCACAAAGTGGAGCTACTAGCCAAGATAAAAGGCTGAGAGTATAGTAGCCAAGGAAGGAGGGAAAGTCACAAAGTGAGGGTATAGTAGCTAAGGATGGTAAGTTACAAAGTGGAGTTATACTGGCTATGGAGGGAAAATTACAATGTGAGTGTATGGTAGCCAAGGAAGGAATGAAGGTTACCTAGTAAGGTTATAGTAGCCACAGAGGGAAAGTCACAAAGTAAGGTAATAGTAGCCAAAGAAGGAAAGTTGCAATGTGAGGTTATATCAGCCAAGGAGGGGAAGTTACAAAGTGAAGTTATAGTAGCTTTGGATGATAAGTTACAAAGTGAAGATATAGTAAGGAGGGAAATTGAGGTTATAGTAGCCAAGGAGGGAACATCATATAGGTTATAATAACTTAGGAGGGAAAGTAACAAAGTAAGGTTATGGTAACACTGAAATAAAAACCAGGTCACTGTAGCTCAAAAAGCGATAAGTATATTTACAAAGTATCAATTGCATGACACAAACGTATTACATCAGTCAAATGTTAACAAGCTTACCTTCCTTTATAGCTCAGCACATAACCTCTATATACAACAATACACCAATAACTGTTGCTACTTACCACTCTTCCGTTATATTTTTCAAGGTATACCCAAGAATTCCAAATATTATTAAGTAATCCGTGTTATCTGAGTGTTTTCCGCAATATAATTTAAATGAGATCATACAATTTGAACATTGATGTCGGTGCACTTGGATAACAATTCCCAAATCCTGAGCGAGCCCCCGAATCCAGCTCTCAATTCAAGAAATCCACGTTCCAAAACTGTGGAGGAGCCTTCCCCCTTCTCAATGTGGTTGTCATTAGCTGTGAATTGCTGGTGCCCCAAAGGAAAAATACAAGAAATCCTTAAAGAAGAACCATCCAAAGGAGCCCCAGGCGGACAAATGTAGTCCTTCCTCAGACCTTCACCAGCATGAAATCATCTCCAGTAAGGCAATCCTTCTTTGTACATCCATGGTGCAGGAGACCATCATGATGGCAACAGCTTGCTTGCTCTACATCCTTATGAAGTTCCCAGAGTAGACTTGAAGGAGAAATGTCCACCAACATCAATTCACATCCATCCCAAACAACTAGGAGCGCTCATACAAGTCCAAGAGCAGCTGCCAAACTATTCCTGGACTCTGGAAACCTGACTTCTGAGAGCTATCTGCATACCCAATGGCACTTCACAGCATAATCAGTATTATGGGTTTTACGCAGTGCCCTACCCGAAGCCACCATAAACTTTAGAACTGCCTAATACAACCCAGATGCCAATTATATCGCCTCATTGGTCTAATAAGATGGAGGATGTCAACACCTCCAAAAAAAAAGTTGTCTACCACTTGCAGTTATGGGTTCTGACATATTTAAGGAGCTATCATGATGTCATCAAGCAAAATTATGATTGCAGGGAATATTTATATGCAAGCAGATAACCTCTTACCTTTTCAGTATATAATAGCAATATGTAACCTATGCTGCATAAAATAAAAAGGTGGATGTGTTAGAGAGTTGGTGATCAACCTTCTTCTAGATGGAGCTGTAATAGAATGGTGCCCCGAGACTTGGAATTGATTTAGTGCGATAGCCCATCCTTCCAAAAAAACTAATCACCCTCATAGATGTCAGACCTCCTCCCCTCCTTCACAATAGGAGACAGCATCTGGAATAAAGCCCTCCCCCTAGTCTAGCTGACTTTTTCATACACAAACACTTCCAGCTATACAGCCTGGCTACAAACAAGTCTTTCACTGCTGTAATGTGGAATGGAAAGCTTTACCATAAACATTGCTGGCTGGACAACATTTCACATAAAGAACTAAACTCATTACTTGCCTTTTGTTCTATGTGGTCCTTGTCTGTCCATTCAGCCCAGAATAAAATCCATGAGATACAGCTTTGTGAATATCACCAGGCTATCCTGGTCAAAAACAGGCAGAAAAAGTTAGATTACATACAGTATTTCAGAACCAGGATTATAAAACATAATTTATAAAAAACACAGTTAGTTTCAACAGAACTCTCAAAGTTTCCAGACTGTTTCCTTGTTTTGGTTGGCAGGGGGCGCTGTTGTTCCAAAATTAAACAGCAAGGCACTAGAGATTTGCAGTAATCATAACCATATGTTTAAATAAATACACTTCAACTTGGACAATGGGCTTTTCAATATATATTATTTGACTATATTCTGTAACAAATGCTCTTAATAAATAAGTTAATAATGCAGTTGGACTGGGTGTGTTAATAGTTATTAAATGTTTTTATGTTAATTATAACATCATGTTTTTCTTTTGCGTGTGGGTGTTGTTTTTTTTTTTTTGTTTGTTTTTTTTGTTTTATTTCATTGTACTTATATTTTTGTTCATGTGTTTGTAAAGCAAAACTAGGAGCAGGGAATGTGCTAGCAGCACATATCAGTTAATGTACATGGGGTCCTGGTTGGTTTGCACATAGCCAGCAGCAGCTCTTTGCTTACTTTTCACTAATATATCTTCAGCTGGGGTGACTGCAGAGCCCTACTATTGCTTCCATATGTTTTTTCAGGAAATCATTGGAGGCTAATGTATGAGCAGATTTTACTCAGGAATGCTAACAGGATACCGATCTGCTTCTAAACAATGTGCAGGACACATGGCAATATGCCACTTTTGTTGCTGCTAGGGTGACCATTACACATGCATATATGTTACATGCTCATGTATGATACTTACCTAATCAATCATCCCTTTTCCATATGTATTTGATTTCAAACACTGCTCAGTGAATCGATTTACCATTGTTAAATATTCAATGTGAACATTTTTAAAAAATAAATTAATGTTCCAATAACTGACATTTTCAAAGCTGGTTTTGTTGTCAGTGCTGTGCAGTATAGTATCATGTGTGTAGTATAGTATCATGTATATTTTAATTAAAATAAGTAAATTAAACCATTTGAACCTTTAGTTTAACTCAGCTAATGCAATTCTAGGTAAAACAAAACAAAACGTGTGTAAAGCCACGGAGCGGGTTAAAACCAGCCCATCGCAGGAACGCGCAGTAAAACGTGCAAATTACTGCAACACGTGGTAATGCAATGTTTGCTCCTTGGAGCAATATGGCGTTTTTTTTTTTTTAAAATGGCATCCCAATGTACCTCTGCAACACAGCTGCACTGCAGTACACCAAAATACATGATGCAGTGTACTGTAGACAAACAAAAAAAAGTACCACTTATTACTCCTATCACTGATATTAGCCAACATGACATGTAATGAACTGGTGAAGATCATATAAAACAGCTTGTCAGGCTACAATATGCTACAGAAAAGTGGCAACCAATCACACACAGGATGCTGACTCACTGTGACCAAAACTAAACCAGGTAATGTAGGATGGCTTCAGCTTTGCTCTCCTCCTGCAGGAGAGGTCCCCCAGATGCATTTCGCCTTCTAGTTGAGGCCTCAACGATTAAGCTCACTAGGGGGCGAAACGTGTATGAGGGACCTCTCCTGTGGGTGGAGAGCAAAGCTGAAACCCTCTTACATTACCTGGTTTAGTTTTGGTCACAGTGAGTCAACATCTTGTGCACGATTGGTTGCCGTTTTTCTGTTGCAGTGCACTGTGCTTCAAAAAAAATGCAGCAAGCCCTTTTTTCCATGCATTGTGGCCCTTTCAGTTTGAATGGGCTGCCTAATGTAGTGCATGAAAACGTGTGTTGCAATACAATACGATGACGTGGCAACAGGCCCTTACAGTTAATTTCCTATGGAAAGCTGCCACTGCCTGAGTACTAAAGCATATCCATTGCCAACATTCCATGGAGAAGGACCCTTTGCTCTTTCTGTGGAAGCTATGTTTTTTTTTTTTGCAGAGGCCCAGCACACCCCTTGCTAAATCAGCCCTTTAGCCCTGCAATCAGCAAGGCTAATGCTTCCATTAGCACAGGAGGTATGTCGGACCTGCACAGAGAGACCAAGGGTCCCTCTCTGCAGCATACTGGCGGGACACAGGTTTCCATATTCATGCTGTGGCTACTTTTGTATCCACTTATTCATATACCATCTATGCACATGATTTTTTAAGATGTTCATGCATTGAAGCATTGCAGTGTCATTTATTTTAAATGGCATCCCAATATACCTCCACAACACACAATGCATGACTTGTATTGTGGTGTGCTGTGTTGCAGAAAAAAATGCAGTAAGACCTATTTTTGCTGTGCTTTGCAGCCCTTTCAGTTGTAATGCGTTGTCCAATGCAGTGCGCTGTTATGCACCTCAATGCATGAAAACGTGTATGTTGCTGTGCAGTGCGATGAGGTATAACCATTCTCTTACAGTTCATTCCCTATGGAAAGCAGACACAGAAAGAGTATAATAGTATGCCCACTGCAAAACAGCTATAGAGAAGGACCCTTGCTCTTGTGTGGAAGCAATTGTCTCTTTGCAGAGGTCCAACACACCTCCTGAGCTAATCATACTTTTAGTCCCGCAATCAGCAGCGCAGGGGGTATGTTGGATATCTACAGAGAGACCACTGCTTCCACATAGAGAGCAAGGGCCCTTCTTTGCAGCATGCTACACAGGTATACACAGGTTTTTCTGCTCAGGCTGTGGCTGCTTCCTGCTTTACTTTTGATGCACATGGCTGATTTAGCTGTCATGTAAACAGCTACATTGGTGCTTTGTACAGTAGCTGCACACTGTTGTATGGCCCGAGTATGTACATTGATGTTGGTGCCGGTTCTATTGAACAGGGCACATTTGCCCCCTCAGTCCTCTGGTTCCAGAGCAGCAGACATGCTGACCATAGCAAATAATACTCAAGATACTGTAAATGACATAGCAATAAAACAAGTGAGAAAACCTTATCCAATCATTATTGCATTCTCCTAATATAAATGGTAGCAGATATACCTGGCACCTGCTTTTACCTTTCTGACACAACATGCCCACTTGGGCAGGAGTCTATTGGAGGACATTCAGACTGTGCCAGCATGTGATCAATGACCATCCTCTGATGTCCTTACCAATTTAATTAATACAAATAGGGTAACTGTCTCTGGTGACTTGCTGCTGGACTGCCATTCTTATCTACAGACTAATATACTGACCTTACACATGATTTTTTCCAAATCAGTGACTACCATATAGTGAAGAAAGTAATAAGAATGATAGCCCGCCTGTGCATCTCTGTCCTGAGAAGTTCCTTTTCAGGGCTTTTGCTCTGTATGGAAATGGAGCCTTCTGGTGATAATGTAGAAGGTCCATACTCTTATGATTACATCCTTGAAGGCTTTTTGATGACACTAAATCCATGTAGCTAGGGTAATGTTTTTGCTGTCCTGGTACCAAGAGGAGAAAAGGAGTATTAAGATATCAGCCATATGTAAGTGAGTATTGTTTTCAGAGGGTTGCCAACTCAAGGTACAATGAAGTATGACCATGTGTAGCGCTGCAAAGCATGAAGCAGATCTTGCAGATGTAATGAACATATATGGCTGCCTCCACATTCATATATACCAGTAATTACAAACTACACAAGGGTTTTAAATCCTTTACATTCATGGATAAGATTTTCATTGAGATTACATCTTTTATATCCACAAAACTATTAATTGACTGTACATTTTCTTTAGGGTGACTATTCATATGTTGGCTATTTGCACAGAAACATGTTAGATCCTATGTATTAAAAACAGCATGTGTATACAATTCTTTCTGCTTTGCTTTCTTATTATCCACTCAGATATTACTTGTAGAAGATAGAAAACCCAGTCTTTTAATAGCCAGCATTTGATTAAGATGCAAATTTTCTAGTCTCCCCTAACCAATCCTAAAGATTAGTTGGGGTGTTGATGGACTGGATTGCACAGATTTGCTTATACACATGCATGTCCAAATCTGGCAAATGTAGACCTTCCAAAATAAAGGTTAATTTCCCCTCATACATTTCTGTGTGGTTAAGGCTGTGTAATACTGGGATGTGAGCTGTCATTGTAGCACATATCTGATACAAATCAAGAAAAACACAAGGCATTATGAAACTGTGACAAGAGAGTTTTATTTTCATGTCAGTTGCTTGTGACCCTGGATATGCTTAGAAATCTTCCAGTTGGCCAGCCAGGCTAAAGAAACAGAAACTTTTCCATCTTCAGCACTTCGCATTCCTGTGGAATTTTGTTGTCTCAGATTTTTCCTGTTTTATGGGAAAGCTAAATATAAAGACACACGGTCTCTAGAACAAAATGGAAAATTGCTACAGGTATAAATTTCAGGCACCTAAAGGTTTGCCATACAGCAGCCTCCAGACAAGGCCAAATAGCAGGCCAATCTGACAGTCAAAAGTTTGGCAGTTCCTGAGAGTGCCAAAGTATGCCTGCCCCTTCCTGCCTCCTGCACATTTCCATTGGCCAAAGAGGCAAAACATCAAATGATGGGCCAAAAGCAACATAGGGTAATAAACAGGCAATCATGACAGGTGGTGAACGAAAACGACAATTATCACAATACATGGACAATTAAATGCAGGGTCAATTTCTGTAACCCAGTCTGCTCCGTTCTCACCTCTCATACCTCTGCTCTAGTTGCATGAAGCGGTTGCATGCAGGCAGATGTGGCAATGCATAAAAGACAACCATCTTTTATTGTGACAATGCACAATAAAAGATGACAATCACAACATACAGACAACAAATTGTCAATCACAGCAACACACAGTAAATAAATAACCAATGACAATACATACACAGGCAATAAAATGATTGAACAACCATTAGAGTCCAGTCCTTTTTCTCCAATTAAACCTTATGTTTGTTTCAGCACTGCCAGCAGCTTTTAATCTTGGGCCCCACACACACAAGGGTTGACTTTCTAAAACCGGAGAGTGCAAAATCTGGTGCAGCTCTGCACAGAAACCAACCGGCTTCCATTTTTTTCCATCAAAGCTGAATTGAACAAGCTGCACCAGATTTTGCACTCTCCAGTTTTAGTAAATCAACCCATACTGTCAATGTCCAGAGAGAGGTACTACAAGTGGAGGTTAGACAAGACTGCACCTTCTTCCATTTCTTTCCTTTGCCATAGGGAGAATTCTCTACTTCAGTTACAATGGGACTGGGAAGAGTGATGTTGTACTATTATTAACTATTAAAGTCAGCCAACCAATGTAAAGGCCAAAGCGAATACCTGACTCTCTAGAGACCCAGCATATACACTGATTAGTAGCCTGATGCCGCGTACACACGAGCGGACTTTACGGCAGACTTTGCTCAGGGGACTTTACGCCGGACTTTATGACGGACTTTCCGAATGAACGGACTTGCCTACACACAATCCACCAAAGTCCGTCGAATTCGTACGTGATGACGTACAACCGGACTAAAACAAGGAAGTTCATAGCCAGTAGCCAATAGCTGCCCTAGCGTGGCTTTTTGTCCATCGAACTAGCATACAGACGAGCGGACTTTTCGACCGGACTCGAGTTCGACGGATAGATTTAAAACATGTTTCAAATCTAAGTCCGTCCAACTTTTGAGCAAACAAAGTCCGCTGGAGCCTATACACGATCGAATTGTACGACGAAATCCCGTCTGCCATAATGTCCGCTCGTGTGTACGCGGCATAAGGCTGACCATAGTTGGTTCAAATCTTGGCTGGTTCAGCAGAGACCAGACGATATTCGAACCATATATGTACGGCTCCCCATATTAGCCCCCCCCCCCCACTGGGAGAACACAATAGCTTTGCTATTAGCTAGATAGCCCCATCAACACTGACTGTGTTGATGGGGAAATAGAGAGGTTTTCTTTCCTGCAACTCGTGGTTGCAGGAAGAAAAATCAAATCATCTATGGCCTGATTCTCCAGGACAGTTCAATAACGTCTATAGATATGCACATGGCGATTTAGGACAAGTGTAGTTTTTATTAAGACCTACCCTTACTGGCACTAAGCCAAGACTCATCTTAATCAACTGTAAATTGCCAGAAGTATTGTATTTAACTGTTTATAAAGATACATTTTTGTTCTTGTTTTGGATAGATCAGAAAAAGGTTAGGATGTCTGTTGGGTGTACATTGCTGTTTGTGTTTCTGTTAGGGAGATCCACCTTCTCTATTTGTCATCATGACTGTTGCCATCAGTATAGATGGTGAGGGAAAACTAAGCAATACACACCAAACTGAGCATGTGCAGATTGCCTACAATGCTCTCTACTATCAACAGATGGATTGGGGACAGTAAAAAAATGGTTAGGATCAGAGAATACAGGATCAAGCAGCCTTTTACAAAATTCAGAGGATTAACCCCTTAGGTCCCACAGTGAGTATAACAAGCATGCTGTACTGCATATACAGACTGATTTTACTGTTGTGGGTTTAGTAACACTTTAAATATATATAGCACTGACACTTTTTCCACAGTGATTCACATATGCATACCCAATCTAGGGACAGTTTAGAGGAAGGCCAATCAATGTATTTGTGGGTTGATAGCCAGGAAAGCACATGGATTAATGTCCAATTCAAGTGCCCTTGAAAACACAAAAGTCACATAGTAAAGTTGAAAAAAAAACACAAATCCATCTAGTTCAACCAATAGAAAAAATAAATAAACAGGAAAAATAAACTCTATACAGAGAATTCTATTACCTCACTTGATCCAGAGGAAGGCAAAAATCCCAATAAAGCATGGTCAAATATGCTCCAACAGGGAAAAAATAAATTCCTTCCTGATCCCCCAGTTGGATTTTCTTTGGATGAACAATTCTTGGTGTTATTACCTATATATGGTAGTATTTTGTTTATTCAGGAATGCATCCATCTCTTTTTTAAAACAATCTACCGAACTGTCCAGAACTAGTTCTTGAACCTATTCCACATATTCACAGCTCTTGTTCTGAAACAGCATTTACATATGAGGAGGTTAAATATATTTTCCTCCAGATGTAAAGAGTGCACCTTTGTCTTTAGTGATGACCTTTAAGTGAATAACCCTGCATTCACTCTATGGACTTCTTGTATATTTATACATGGTGATCATATCCCCTTAATCTCCTCTTCTCAAGAGAGAATAAATTCAGTTCCTCTAATTTTTCCTCATAGCTGAGCCCCTCCATGCCTCTTATCAGTTTGTTACAAGACAAACATGCTAACCACATAACCACCATACACCTTCTAAAGAACTATTTGTTTTTGCAAGCCCATTTTTTCCATTAAAGGTCCAGTCCACATATACAGCCATGGCCAAAAGTTTTGAGCATGACACAAATATTCATTTTCTACTGCTTTAGTGTTTTTAGATCTTTTTGGCAGATGTTACTATGGTATACTGAAGTATACTTACAAGCATTTCATGAGTTTCAAAGGCTTTTATTGACAATTACATTAAGTTTATGCAAAAAGACAATATTTGCAGTGTTGAGCCTTCTTTTTCAAGACCTCTGCAATTCGCCCTGGCATGCTGTCAATCAACTTCTGGGCCACATCCTGACTGATGGCAGCCCATTCTTGCATAATCAATGCTTGGAGTTTGTCAACATTTGTGAGGATTTTTTTGTTCATCTGCCTCTTGAGGATTGACCACCAGTTCTCAATGGGATTAGGATCTGGGGAGTTTCCTGGCCATGGACCCAAAATGTTGATGTTTTGTTCCCCAAGCCACTTAGTTTTTTTTTCACTTTTGCCTTATGACAGGCATGTCCAAAGTCCAGTCCACAGGCCAATTGCGGCATGCAATCCGGTTTCGAACGGATCACCTGGTAATTTGGACATATATATCTTTTGTGGCCTCCAACGAATCTCCGAGCACCGGGGCCACAAAAGAAATATATGCTTGCTGCCTTGGAGGGGACAGGGAGGTAGCGGAATTCAAAGAATGTCAGGCAAAATGATTGGCCCTCACGTATGTTCAATTCATCAAATCTTGCCCTCTTTAAAAAAAGTTTGGACACCCCTGCCTCATGGCAAGGTGCTCCATCATGCTGTTCTTGGATGGTTAGGATAAGTTGCTCTAGGAGGATGTTTTGGTACCATTCTTTATTCATGGCTGTGTTCTTAGGCAAAATTGTGAGTGAACCAACTCCCTTGGCTGAGAGGTAACCACACACATGAATGGTCTCAGGATGCTATACTGTTGGCATGACATAGGACTATGGTAGCGCTCACCTTTTCTTCTCCAGACAAGTTTTTTTTCTGGACGCCCCAAACAATCGGAAAGGGAATTCAGAGAAAAATGAATCCCTGTGCCTTTTTCAGAATATCAGTCTGTCCCTAATGTTTTTCTTGGACAGAAGTGGCTTCTTTGCTGCCCTTCTTGACACATGGCCATGCTCCAAAAGTCTCTGCCTCACTGTGTGTGCAGTTGCACTGCACGTGTTTCCTTGCAGGTAACCGTGGTTAACAGAGATAGAACAATGATTTCAAGCACCACCCTCCTTTTAAAGCTTCCAGTCTGTTATTCTAACTTAATTATTCATTACAGAGTGATTTCCAGCCTTGTCCTCATCAACACTGACACCTGTGGTAATGAGAGAATCACTAACATGATGGCAGCTGGTCCTTTTGTGGCAGGTCTGAAATGCAGTGAACATATTTTTTTGGGGATTAAGTTTATTTTCATGGCAAAGAGGGAACTAATTGCAATTGATCTGATCACTCTTCATAACATTCTGGAGTATGTGCAAATTACCATCAGAAAACCTGAGGCAGCAGACTTTGTGAAAATTTATTGTAATTCTCAAAACTTTTGGTCAGGGCTGGAAATTATATTTTAGTAATAGGTGGAGTTTGGTCAGTTTAGTCAACCACTGGCTTTTCATATGTCTGCATGGTCCAGCTAGTATTCCCTGGCATAGTTCCGGACTCTGCTCCTGTCCATCAGGGAGTTTCAGGTGTTTCAGCACTTCTGTTGCATTTATTTTATTTAAAATAGATTTTAAAATCCAACAGGGGGGCTGGGACCCCTTTGTAATGGTCAAAGAGGTTTGAAAATGCAGGAACTCTAACTCAGAAATCTCAGCAACAAAGTTTAGAAAGAAGTAAGAAATGTTTAGGTAGTTTACCTCTCCAGAAACTAACAAACACTGAAATAACAGTTAAGTTAGTCTTTTAAAGACACAGACTCTTATGCCCCGTACACACGGTCGGACTTTGTTCGGACATTCCGACAACAAAATCCTAGGATTTTTTCCGACGGATGTTGGCTCAAACTTGTCTTGCATACACACGGTCACACAAAGTTGTCGGATAATTCGATCATTCTGAACGCGGTGACGTAAAACACGTACGTCGGGACTATAAACGGGGCAGTAGCCAATAGCTTTCATCTCTTTATTTATTCTGAGCATGCGTGGCACTTTGTGCGTCGAATTTGTCTACACACTATCGGAAATTCCGACAACGGATTTTGTTGTCGGAAAATTTTATCTCCTGCTGTCCAACTTTGTGTGTCGGAAAATCCGATGGAAAATGTCCGATGGCGCCCACACACGGTCGGAATTTCCGACAACACGCTCCGGTCGGACATTGTCCATCGGAAAATCCGACCGTGTGTAGGGGGCATTACAATGTTGAACCCTCTTTCCCTTCAAAGTGGATGAAAACTGTAAGAATTACATTTTCTTGGCTAAAGCACCATAAACAATTGCCATTTTTAAATAAAATACATTTTACATTTTGGAATCCCAATTGACCTCCTGCAGACACTTTGAAGCCACTTCCTATCCACATGCACTCACTCTAGCGATGAATGTGTGGAATTTCTCTTATAGGCTGGATTCACACCTATGCATTTTTAGTGCTTTTTGCATTTTGCAGATTTGCACTACAGAACGTGTTCCATAGGAAACCATGCTAAATGGACTGTAGAGCAAATCTGCAAAATGCAAAAAGCACTAAAAATGCATAGGTTTGAATCCAGCCTGAGGGTTTCTTAATCATGACAACAGCAGACAAGACTGTGTAATGCGTGCGTATTAAGACTTTTAGGCCTGATTCACACCTATGCTGGTTGCAGTTTGCATATTCCAGGTGCATTTTGCATTTTTCAATACACATTTTTGATCCATTAAAGTCTATGGAACCAAAAACCAGAAAAAAAGTCCCTGGCCCTTTCCATAAAATTCACAGATGTGATCTACATCCATAGGAAACCATGTTAAATGGACTGAAGTGTGTTTCTGCAAAACTGAAAACGCACTTAAAAATGCATAGGTGTGAACCAGGCCTTAGTCTCCATTAAAAGCCTATATTACAGTTGGGAGACACAGACAGAGCTTTGTAATTCAATAACAAACAATTACCTTTATGGAAAGCTCACCTAGTATTATTTTGAATAAAAGCTGTAGAAATAAACATATTGAAAATGACATTTGAAATATTTGCACAACTGCATCTTTTATTCAAAATAATTAATGATAATTGTTAATACTTAAAAAGGTATTAAACCGAAAAATTAATTAATTTTAGGATGTGGTGGCTGCATTCATTTTCTTTTCTTTTTTCAGCTTGTTTTCATTTATTTTTACCTGATAATTCCTTCCCTTACCAGACCAAGCTGTCCAGCAAAAGTAGTACTTGAAGGGTTATTAGTATTATTATCATACAGGATTTATATATTGCCAACAGTTTGCACAGCACTTTACAACATAAAGGAAGACAGTACAGTTACAATACAATAAAACACAAGAGGGTTAAGAGGGCCCTGCTCATAAGAGCTTACAATCTAATAGGGTTGGGCAAATGGTACAAAAGGTAATAATGGAAGAGTTAAAATTTCAGTTGCTAGATGGAGGCAGAATAGGCTTCCCTGAAGAGGTAAGTTTTCAGGGATTGTTTAAAGGTGGCCAGAACAGGAGATAATAAATACAAAAGTGTAGCGCTGAATGTACCAAAAGGTGTGGTGGGGCAAAGTATATCAAAACAAATGATAAGTGAAAGTGCTATAACACAAAATAATGATGTTCAAAACCTTGTGAGGATGTGAAAAGCAACAATGATGTATAGTGACTAAAGTATAATAAAGTCCAAACACTGAAAAAAAGGAATATGAATAAACTTCATAGAGATTGTGTCCAATCAGATGACTGTAATGCGATCCTCTGTGGCAAATGATCGGATGATGTGGGCAAAGAGAGGGCTGTGTGGCACATACAAAATGGGATGGACATTCATCTAATGGAAGGTTGTAGATAAATACTTCTTACCAGACAAGGTGGACCCACCTGTCATACGACAGTGGGTCAATCGGGTTTATGTTGGCCGAAAGCCAGATGCTCATCGGTGGTACCAACTCAGAGGTAGACGTAGCCTGTAGAGGGATCACTCCAGAAGCAAACGTTGGATCAATTGGCAAGTATGGATCCAGATATGGCAACCAAATATCCAAAACTCAAACAGGTCCTCCAAGCAGGTAAAGATGGGACCTCGATAGAGGGTCCAAGTAGGGGACCAGTGACAAAATGGAACGTTGTCACATTTTCTTTTTCCTTTTGGCAATATGGTTTTAATGTGACAACATTCCATTTTGTCACTGGTCCCATCCTTGGACCCTCTATCGAGGTCCCATCTTTACCTGCTTGGAGGACCTGTTTGAGTTCTGATTGGACACAATCTCTATGAAGTTTATTCATATTCCTTTTTTTCAGTGTTTGGACTTTCTTATATTTTAGCCACTATACATCATTGTTGCTTTTCACATTCTCACAAGGTTTTGAATAGCATTATTTTGTGTTATAGCACTTTCACTTATCATTTGTTTTGATATACTTTGGCCCACCACACCCCTGGTGTTCCATTTATGGTACATTCAGCTCTACACTTTTATATATATATTATTTATTTGGACTTTGTTTGTTTTAGTGTTAGCAGCTTTTCGTAGTTTATTCATTCTTTTTAGTGGTTCAGTGCCGCAATTTTCCACATTTTTCAGAGTAGGAGATAGCCAGACAGACTGAGGTAGAGAATTCCAGAGGATGGGAGAGGCTCTGAAGTCCTGGAGACGAGCATGGGAGAAAGAGACAAGGGAGCTAGACAGCAGGAGGTCTTGGGAAGAGCAGAGAGAACGGTTTGGATGATATTTTGAGACAAGATTGGTGATGTAGCTTTGGGTCAAGTTGTGAATGGCTTTGTATGTTGCTAGTATTTTGAATTGAATTCACTGGACAATCAGAAGCCAGTGGAGGTATAGCCTGTGTAGAGGTAGGCCTATAAGAAGGGAGTTGCAATAGTCAAAGTGAGAGATAACAAGGGAGTGAAAAAGTAGCTTAATTAGTAGATTAGTTAAAAATGGTCGAGTTTTAGAGTTATTACGGAAGTAAAGTCTACAAGCGTTTGACAGCAATTGGATTTGGGGCCAAAAGGACACGTCAGAATCCATGATTACACCTAGCAATCTTGGTATGAGGAGAGGGATATGTATTATTTATCTTGATGGATAAGTCAGATAGGAGAGCATGGGTGGGGGGATACTACTAGCTCAATTTTAGAAAGATTTAGTTTAAGGAAGTGGTTCAGTTGGGAAGTTAGTAATGGAAGAGGACACTAAAGGAGTGAGATGAGGAGCAGGGGCGGACAGACCATTCGGGCATTCGGACGTCGACCAAAGGCCCGCGGCCAGTAGGGGGTCCGTGAGAAGCTCCTAAGAGATGCTCGTCGGATCTAGGGGTATGCTGCTGGCAGTGCTGGGTTACCACTTGCATGGTAAACTGCACTGCGTACACACAGAGGAACCGTAGTTGTAAAAAACGACAATTTTGAAAAAAAACCTATATTTTTTACTTTCTGCTATAAAACATATCCGATAAAAAATTGTAAAAAATCTAATTTCTTCATCAGTTTAGGCCAATATGTATTTTGCTACATGTTTTTGGTAAAAATCCCAATATGCTATGGGATATTTTAATAGAATTTTTTTTTTTTTTTTACTAGTAATGGTTACTGTACTAATGACACTGGCAGGGGAGGGGTTAACACCAGGGGCAATCAAAGGGTTAAATGTGTTCCTAGGAAGTGCTTTCTAACTGTGTGGGGGAGGTGCTTTAAATGTGGGAAGACAGATCTGTGTTCCTGTTTAGCAGAAACACAGGATCTCTGTCTTCCCTACTAACAGAATGGCGATCTGACTTGTTTACATCAGCAGACCACTGTTCTGCCTCTGTTGGAAACGATCGCCGGGGCCCGGCGGACATCGGGTCCGCCGGACCCGCTGATTAGCTCTCGGTATGTCCAATCACAGCAGTAGCGGGTCAAACAGCGCGCAGACCCGCAAGTGCAGAATCAAGTACCTGTACGTGATTCTGCTCACAGGAGACGCAGCCCAGCAGTAAATGTACGTGGTTAATGTGAGTTTATTTTTCTTTATTTTCTTAACTCTTTAAACATTAATTTTGAACATACAGTAGAGAAATTCTGTGACCAATGCATGTAATGTAGCAGTGCAATATATACGTGGGGCTTTGTGAGGGTGTGGCTTGTGTGTAGGTGGGTGGGGACAAAGGGGGTCCCATGATCCCCTAATGTCCCAGGGACCCCAAGAGTTGTCAGGCCGCCCCTGGTGAGGAGTACGTAGGCAGGAGCAGTCTATTTTCCCCACTGCTGGTGGTGCTCATCTGCAGCAACATAGCAGATGGAGGAGGAAGTCGAGAGGAATCTAGTTACTCTATGGTTTCCTCGGTCACAGGGAAGAAGCTATCAGATTGAATTCTGGCACCCCATTTGATTTCGGCAACCATATTGGGTCTGGCAGAGTCTAATTAAGACCCTGGCTCCTGGGTTTAGCATACATTTTGCAAGTGGCTAGAGTAGGTGGGTGGAGGTCATCCATCTGTCAAGGACAGTGGTTAGCATCAGGGAAAGGTTCTGGAGAAGAAGGAAAAGAAAAGGGACACACTATCCTTCCTGGAAGCCTCCCTAATTTGGTAGAGACTTGCAAGGCCACATTCCGCTCCTCGAGACAGACTATCATCAGCTCTGAGTCTTCAATCTACTGTCTTATCGCTGTTATAACTTGTGAGTGTTCCCGGTCAGGTTCCTCCCCACGCCAGGTCTGTTGTGTATTGCAGGACCTCTGTTACAATATATGTTTGTTCCTGCACTTGGAACATGTGTTTTCTGTCTGCCGCATCACACTGCACTTACCCACAAGTAGATAGATAGAGTTGTGTGTCATCAACATAGAGATGGCATTGGAAGTTGTGGGAGGTTATCAAGTGACCAAGAGAGGAGGTGTAGATAGAGAAGAGGAGGGGTCCAAGAACAGAGCTTTGAGCGACCACTACAGAAAGAAAAAGCAGAGAGGAGGAAACAGAGTTGTCAGTAACACTGAAGGGTCACTGTGATAGGTAGGAGTTGAGCCAGAAAAGAGCAGAATCTTGAAGGCCAATGAAGTGGAGTTAGTTGAGGAGGAGCGGGTGGTCAACAGTATCAAAGGTGGCAAAAAGGTCTAGTAGTAAGAATATGGAATAGTGGCCATTGATTTTAGCATTTAGTAGATTGTAGAGTTTTAATAGGGTAGTTTCTGTGGAGCACTGTGAATGAAAGCCAGACCATAAGGGGTCAAGAAGGTTGTTTTTAGTGAAGTATTAGCTTAGACAGTTAGATAAACTTAACATTGACAGGGATGCTTACAATGGTTAGCTTTTATCAGTGGCGTCGCTATGGGGGGTGTGGACCACACCCAGGTGACACCCGCCAGAGCTGGGAAGTGTGATGGTGTCACTCCTATCTGTGACAGCACACTGGCACCAACCGCATCATTTACAGGGGCGGATGCCAGCCCACTGCCAGCCTGAAACTAGCCTGCCCAGTACCATGCGGGGAACTGTGGCAGGCTAGACAGGACAGAGCCAAATTATCTATTAGATAAAATTTAGTGTTCTTTATACTAATACTCCAGTATTGTGGGTTCATACCGTACCACTAAAGTCCAGGTTTGCTCCTCTCAACTTTGTCTATTTAATTCCAATGGGGGTCACCTAGTGTTTTACTGCAGAAGGTGACACCAACCCTAGTGACACCACTGGCTTTTTTCATTTATGTAAAACCTTTATCCCAAAAGGAAAAAAATAACTGTTGCTGTAACTGCTTTAAAGCGGAGTTCCACCCAGAAATGGAACTTCCGCTGTCCGGATTCCTCCCCCCCTCCCGTGTCACATTTGGTGCCTTTCAGGGGGGAGAGGGAAGCAGACACCTGTCAAATCCAGGTATCTGCTTCCACTTCTGGAAATAATCGCAGCAGCGATCTACCCAATGTCCGGCAAATCCCCCCCCCCCTGCTGTCTACTGGGAGACACACAGGTCCCAGAAGACAGCAGGGACCAATCAGAATCAGAACCAGGGCTGAAGCACTGCCTGGTTCCCTTACCAGGAATGGCAGCGGTAGGACCCGGGAGTCGATGGACGGGCTTACTGGACAGGTAAGTGTCCTAATATTATAAGTCTGCAGCTGCAGTGTTTGTTTTTTATTTATTTTTTTTACGCCGGTGGAACTCCGCTTTAAAAAGAATTAGCCGGGATGACAATGCTGCTGTCCAAAGGTTTCTCCATTGCTCCTCTATGTTGCGCCACCCTAAAACAGAAAGTGTGTTACTGGCCAGATTATTATTATAATACAGGAGGGCCTTGCTTGTTAGAGCTTGCAAAAGTGAAAATAACGGGAAAAAACCCTGAATAAAGAAAAAAAACAATACAGCCACCACATTTAAGGATTGATAATCTGCGATATATTAATCTTTTGTTTTTGGATTTAATACTGCATTAAATTCGATTTTAATGATTGGATTTACATCTTCTTAAATTCTTTTTGTCCTTTTTCCGAGGTGAGAACAAAGAACATTCCAAACTATGTTTAGTTCTAAGCAGCTCCCCATGCACCTAGCAATGCCAAAATCACTCCCAGTACCTGTAATCTGATTTAAAAAATAATATGTAATAATCCCTTTCATTATCTGCATGGACTATGCACTGATACCGACACCCGCAAATGTTTACAGCCAAAGTTGATTTGATTCATTAGAGGTTTGGTAAAAAGATAGTGAAAAAGGAGATTAGAATAACTGTGATCATTAAAGAACTAATTTAGCAGATAGATGATCTGTTACATACACATCAGCCAAGTGCGAGACACCGTTATTCCAGGAACTCCAACAAAAGGTCTTGCAGACCCTCCTGGCAGGAAATGACTGAATGGTCTAATGGAATGTCCTGTCACTGCTGGCTAATTGTGTATAATAGATGTGACCTAGAAGGATTAATACCTTGGCCAGATTAAATTAGCATATCTAGACTTGAAATCAGGTCTTAATGTGATATTAGCACCCCTGCTTGCATCTCCCACCAGGAGGGAAGAGGCCTATGGCAAAAGATTTAGGAGTACACTTCTTTTTTGGAGGAGCACATACTAAGGTCCCGTCCTGTTAGCAATTACCTACTTGCTATAAAGACCTTTTTCACATATTCTAGCAAGTATTTACTGGGAAATAAAGTACAAATCTCTGTGTCTTGTCTGCTTGCTTTTTTCTTTACTCAATAATATCTTACAGATTGGATGGAGATGATGAGCTGCAAATAAGCTTTGCCTGTAAAAAGTCACATTTTAGGTCCATGTGCTGTGTATGGAGTAGTGCAAGTGGTGCATGACCCAATATACTTAAGCAAACAAGCTGGACGCTGATGGCAAGGGGCACACAGCTATACAACCAGCTTTGTTTGTTAGCACAAGGCAAAGAGGGCCAAGGTGACAGAATGCATATCATATATAACATTTAATGTGACCAGATGGAAGTAGCTATGAAGGACACTTGTAAAAAATAAAGCTCCAGATTATTTAGCCATACAAACCATGATTTGCACACATGCAGTTGTCTATGGTTTAAATAACACCTCCAAAAACAATATACTTTTTTTTTTTATACTCCCATCTTTAATTTGTCAACAACTGACATGTAAAGGGCCTCAGCAGAGGTTTAGCCCTTAGGTAACACATATGCTTATAATCATCTAGAGATGCAGAAAAAGGAAAAAATGTAGAGTGCTCCTGTAGTACTGCAGTACTTCCACTAGAGGCAGTCCTGTGTAAGTGCAAATATATTTTTGTTTGAATTATTTTTTCTCGTTAGCTTTAGATCCCTTTCACACCGCCAGCATTTTTCAGGCGCTACAGCGCTAAAAATAGCGCCTGTATACCGCCTGAAAAAAGCGGCTCCATTCACTCCAGTGTGAAAGCCCGAAAATCTTTTACAAAAAAAAAACACATTTCTTCATCAGTTTAGGCCAATATGTATTCTGCTACATATTTTTGGTAAAAAAAAATCGCAATAAGCGTATATTGATTGGTATGCACAAAAGTTATAGCGTCTACAAAATATTATATAATGGCAGTGATCTGCGATTTTTAGCGGGATTGCGACATTGCGGGGCGGACAGATCAGACACTTTTGACACTTTTTTGGGATCACTGACTTCCTCCTCGCTGGGAGAAGACAGTGATTATTGCTAGTGGCTATAGCAGCTGCTAGCGATAATCACAGGGAAAATCCAGCATGCTGGTTGTACCCAAGTTGATCGATCGCTCAACTTGATAATTCAGCCTGCCCATACACGGTTCGAATTTTGGCCATTTCTGCAAGATTAAATTACTTATATGGCCTGCCTAACACTACCCTCCCCCCAGGCTGACAATGCTACTGTCCAAAGATGTCTGTTTTACTGCCTCCTCCAGAGTGCAGACATTCTCAAATAGAAAGTGTGTTACTTGCCGGATTACCAGGGGAAAGAAAAAAAAAACGCATGCAGCCATCACATTTAAGAATGGGTAAGCTGCAATATATTACATTTCAGTTTTTTTGGCTTAATCGCATAAAAAATCCAAATTGCTGGTTGTACCCAAGTTAAACGATCGATCAACTTGCGTACAAACAGTCTACCCATACATGGTTCGAATCTTGGTTGGTCCCTGCTGAACCGGTTGAGATTTGAACCATCTTTGGACGGCTTAAGAGAGTGTATCGGTATGCCCGTAGGGGCTGCTGAGTGTTGTGGTCCGTTTGTCACCCTGCCCAGCCAGGCACACAGTTCTCATTCAGCCTCAGGCAGAAAACCTTGTATTTTTTTATTGATGGGAATAAACTTGGATGGGGATGGGATATTCATGAGATGCCCAACTGATTGCAGAAAAGGTATATGGGACCAAACTATATACACTTCCTGTATATACAACTCCAGACTTCAACTCCGGCACATCACTTGCTTGCAGACCATCTCTCCTTGACACCTCCAGCACATCACTTGCTTGCACTTCCCGGACCACCTAGCACTGATAGATAGGCCTGACATTGGCTCAACCAGGCCTAAAGCAGATGCCCTTTGCAGGGAGGTACTGTGGGCCCCTTTAGTGTAGCAAAATGGTAGGTAGTCCCAGTGCTAACTGCCCATGTGGCTACTGCTCCCAGCACCACCTCTTCAGGCACCGCCAGCCCTCCCGCTGCAGCTGCCCCTTTCCACTGCCCGTGCCACCACAATCCTCCTGACTGGCTCTGCACCCATCCCAGACTGCTCATCCCAGTCCTCTCAGGCATGCCTCCCAGTCCTCCTGACTGTGTGAACACTCACCAGCCCTCTTGGCTACCTCTGTGGAACTCCTGGAGACTTGCCAGCAGTTTTCTTCTTCTGTCCTCTCTTGCTCTACCTGGTCAGAACACCTCTGTGGGTTTTAAGAGGGTCCCGTCCGCACCCGAGACCAGGCCCAAGGTCACCCTCCCCCCCCCCCCTCAGACTGGAAAAGCTCCCTCAAAGGCCCCGACAGCCTAACACTCCATCTCCATCTTCCACCCGACCAACTCCTCACCAGCTGGGCTGACCCTAGGTATTTAAGAAGGCCTGCCCCCTGCCAATCCAGGTTGGGGATTGGTCAGGACTCCCCAGAACACCCCAGACAGCTCCACCCCACCTTTCCTCCTTCCTTTCCAGAAAACACTAGAACATTCTGGAAAGAAGTGGGAGGTCTTGGTGATGCTGCCTGTGAGTCACCCAGCTCTGCCCTGAGTTACTCCCAACTCAGATCAAAACACCAGCCAAGCCAAGCCTGGAAATGTACCTACTCTTACCAAAAACATAGTGCTATACTTCAAGCACACTAGAGGGTGCTACAAGGGGATCTCCCACTTTGGAGATTTTTCCTCTCATTCTCATGTTGTGTCCACAAGAGCAAGTGGGGGCAGATGACAGATCCTTGTCTGCTCAGTTTATGCACAGCGGACACAGACAGACTCCACTCTGCTCTTTGGGTGGTAAATGGACTCCGCTGTCTGTTTACATCTGGCTGCCTCTGATCCCGAGCACCCAAACAGCCTGAGGTGTAAATGGTGTAGGTGGGTGTAAATAGACACAAGTTCGTTTACACCCAACGGTCCATAGGAATGCATGGACTTTTCAATCAGTTCCACCTGAAAATCTGATAAACGGACCTGATTGGATCGCCCTTGTGAAAGGGCCCTTACCTTTGATGCTGCTTTAACTCTGGGCTCCCAATTTCTGATCTGCCATTGGATGCATGGCCCTAAAATGTCTTGTACCAAGTGCTTGTTCGTGATTTTGTGGCTGCTCATCCAACGGTCGTTCTGTCCAGCCATCCAGTCAAGATGGAGAAAGGAGCCCACAGTAGAAGCAGTGTCAAAAGTAACAAGAATTTTTTCTGCGTACAGACAGAGCTTTACTGCATATGGATTTTTCTTTAAAAGTCATAAAATGTAAACGAACCCTTTCAGACATTACATGCAACAGTGTAAAACAGTTCTTTTTTAATAAATAAACCAGTTTCCTATTATTTTTGTAACCCGTTTCAAAAGAATAACACATCTCTAGAGCTAAGAATTACTCAGCCAAATCTTATACAGTACAATAACAGAGTTTTTGTTTCTCATGGAATTTATCTACATTTAAAGGTGTTAAAAAAAACAGTTTATGCAAAGTAAAAAAAAAAAAAATCTGATTAAATATGGAACCAAATCCGGATAAGAATTTATCTGCATAATAAGGTGCAAGCGATATAATTATAAGATTAGGTGATGAATAAAATTCTAAATACCAGAAATCCTCTTTTGCCATGGAGATGTCAACAAATAAATGTATTGTTCCAGTGTAATGTACAGAAGGTCATTCCCTAGCCAGAAATTTAACATGGAATGTTTTTCTTCAAGCACTATCTATAAACCACACAAAAAGGTGGTTGTGAGTCTGTAGCCTTAAAGTGGTATTAAAGGTTTGGCTTTAAAAAAAACAAAAAACAAACATGTCATACTTACCTGCTCTGTGCAGTGATTTTGCACAGAGCAGCCCTGATCCTCTTCTTCTTGGGTCCCTCGCTCCTAGCTCCTCCCTCTTGACCAGTGCCCCCAATAGAAATCCATTTGCTATGGGGGCACTGGTGCATGCTCGTTCACAAGCCCCGCTGTATGCACTCATAAGACACATAGAGCCGCAGCTTGGCCTTGCCCCCCTGCTCTCTCCTAATTGGCTCACTGGTTGTCTCAGCCAATGAGGAGGGGGAGTCCCAGGTCCACCGAGGCTCTGGTGCACATCGCTGGGTGGATAGGGAGCTCAGGTGAGTATTTGGGGTGGGGGGGGGGGCTGTGGGAGGAGCAGCACACAGAAGGTTTTTTACCTTTATGCATAGAATGCATGAAGGTAAAAAAACCTTTAGCCCCTAAAACCACTTTAGAACCGTATTACACCCAAAACCAAAAATGTAACGTATTGCAGTTTACCAATCATTAGATGTAGTGACTGTATTAGTATTCTTTTTTAGGCATTTTTCCTTCTGTTTCACCTGGTGATCTGGCTAGTAACACACCTCCTGTATTATTATGCTCACACTCTGGATGAATGAGCATAGGGCACCTTTGGACATCAGCATTGTCAGTCTGGGGAGGGAAGTGTTTAAAGTACTAGAAGATTTTGATACAATAACAAACAGAAGCCAAACTCCAACTAATAATTTATAAGCATGTAGCACCCTCTAGCAGTGTGCTAGAGAGGTTGGGTAAATTTAAGCAAGCCTGGCTGGTTGCTAGGCCTGTTTGTTTTCATTCTGGGTTGGGAGTGGCTCAGAGGACCTCCTACTTCTTTCTAGAAGTTTCTAGTGCTTTCTGGAAAGAGAGGCTGGAGGAGAGGTGGAGCCACCTGGGGTGTTTTGGGGAGCCCTGAATCAATCCCCACAAAAATTTTTTTTATCGCTGTAATTACCTTTATATTGTATTTTATTGTGGCACTTCCTGTCTCTCCTCCCATGGGAGTAGGCGTGTTTATTGCCTTTCCACGGCGCCGCACTGTCTCCTGGGAGCTTAGTGTCAGGCTTCCCAAGATTCAGTGCGGTAACAATGATCATGCGTGTGAACAAGCTGTGAATGAACAGCATTCACCACATCCAGGAAATCAATGCTTGTGGGCTTCACATGCCCACAAGCAAGATGGAAACAGCCAGCATCACATTTTTTAAGTTATTCTTCAGTAGGAAAACAGACAGAGGCGAAAATATTACACCCAAACTGTGAGTATTATTTTGGGGTTAGCAAAGTGTCTCAATGACCTAAAAAAAAAAAAAAAAAAAGATTGGTCGCTGGACTCACGCTTTAAGTTCTGATTTCTAATAGAAAAACCCTCTGGAATGGATAAAAAGATAACATCAGAAAAAAAAATTGCTAATGAGGGTGATGGCTGAAGCAATGAAGCATTATTGTCAAACAGATCCTATTAACTGTGTGGTCTCCTCTCTGAGTCTTCGAGGTGTTGACCAATGTAGCTCTTATCTATACATCAGAGCAGTAAATATGTGCACCATATGTGCCCTCGGGTGTATGGGTAGACTCTGCCCTGTGTAACACGTGTGCCTCTGGCCATTTGCAGTGATAGGTTTCCTACTGAGCGTAATCTCCCAGCCCCCTTCACTAGGAGCATCCCATGAATGGCTCCATTCTACTACAGTGACACAGGTCTCTGATTAACATAAGTCCTAGGTAGATCGAATGAATGGCTGATTGACGTGTGTTTTCATGTCATCCAATAACCATGAATGGTCAGTGATGGATTTAACTCTAATACATTTTCCTAATATGTGAGCTATTTAAAACTGATGCAGATGCATTGGCTCAATAATCCAAAAATATATGACATCATTCTTGTGCCAGAAAGTATTCTAGAAAGATTTTTTCACACTCCAACTATCATTATTGCATTGTATGCATACAAAATACATTTTTAATCTGTCCCAAGTAATCTCCTGTACATGGAAGATCACTTGCATGTCTTCCCGAAGTTCAGCCACAAGCATCCTCTCTTGCTGTACGATTTCCTGCATCATTTATCATGTGGCTATTCCCAAGTTATTTTTCAGCAAAGCCAAAGCCACTATTCACTGCGCATAGCTCAGCTCTCTTTCCTTGACTCTTATGATTATGATCACTGGGAAATAGCAAAAATAATGGACAGGCAACACATGCAACACAATTTAAATTTTGACTTTTTTTTTTTGTTTTGTTTTCTTTTTTGTCACCAAGGGAGGACGGAAATATGAATTCTTCCAATGAAGCTCCAGATATTGATAAAAGCCAGACAGAGGTTCTAACTTTTCCTTACCCCATCCAAATGTAAAAAATTTTTTTGCAGAATTACCAAATGATGTGTTTTTGAGGGAAGTCATCTTGCTAGACAATTTCCAAAGAGGTTTAATTAGCTAATGTATCCATAAACATTATGGTTGGACTCAGGGAAATTATATGACCATTGAATGGCCTGTGGCATACAACACATATTTATTAGCACATACAGTATTCTTTAATGATCATATCTAAGAGAATTTAACATGGACTTCCTAACAAAACTTGTTTTTGTAGCTGTCAAGAGAGTTGGTAGGGGCTAGAATGTCTGTCGACATGTACTGCTGTCTGTGTCCCCATTTAGAAGATTTCTCCTTACTTTCTGGGTGGTCACTGGGACCCAATGGTTTGGCTGGAGCTCCACTTTCACTTTGCTGAAGCTGCTTAAGGAACAAAATAAGTACAGTCTGGCATTTTCACTAAGCACTGACTGTCAGAGAAATCTGTTATTAGCTGTAACAGTAAGCAGAGCTAACATTCTAACTGAGGAACAAACATCTCCTCCCCTCGCACTGACCTCAATAATATTTTAAAATGTTGTCCTCCACGCACAGCAGGTGTCTGTCTTCTAATCATCCCACTTCAATGTTCAGTGTTCTGCTAGATTTCCCTGCAACTGATATGATTATCCAATGTGAACATTTGATTGGTTGCTGATACGGGCCACATTCACATTGCCTGCAGGGAAAGCAATGCAGTGCACTAAAGTCCAGAGCTGAAGGGATTATAAGAGAACTGTTTGCTAGATCAGAACCCATTCTAGATGATGGACAACAAAAATGGGGGTGCTGTTCCAATGCTGGATGTATGCATGCAGTGGTGAAGTATAGGCAACTTTTTCATTCTTCAAAAAGGACCCCTGCTGGCTTGCTTGCCCTCGCAAAGCTTTATTTCAAATGCTAAGGAATGAAGAGGAATAAGGTGAACATTTTCTATTTTTTTTTTATTTTATTTTAAATTATATTATTATGGCTTTAATTTGTTAAAGTTATCATTTGAGATTGTTGGTACCCCATAATTGTTGCAAATAATTGTTCAACAGAATCAGACAACAATTATCTAATGTATTTCTGTGCATTTATTTATTATACAATCCAATGTTAGTACATCAGTCTCCCCTACTAAGATATTGTGTTCTGACAGGGGGACAGCCCCCCGCCAGAACACTCTGGTCAGTGCCATCAGCCATTGGCTAAGAGCGCAGAAAGGGAGCCGGTCGGCTGACCTTTTTTGATCGTGCCCCTTCAGCTGTCCTACACATGGGCCGAATGTCGTCAACTTTCTATTGAATCAGCCAATGCCGTCCGACATTCAGCCCATGTGTACTAGGCTTAAGAGGCAGGGATCGCCCAAGAGGATAAACCAGAGCATAATCAGATCAAGCAGGCCCAATAGCAAGCCTACGCATTCAGATAAAAAGGGGAGTGAAGCTGGTATAACATCAGAAATGTCTTGAGGCCCGTAAGTTGGAGGAGGGGGCCACAAGGGCCTCAGGAATGGCCCCGTCCAAGGAGAGGCCTTCCTAAGGGCCTTAAATGATTATTTGAAAGTGCAGATAGGAAACACTGTCTTGTGCATAAACTGTTGACCACTACAAGGTAAAGTGTAAACAGATATTACCTTCAGAGGGAGAAACCCTATATGATCATGTATTATATAATATTTAAAAATTATTCAAACGGTATGCCAGTCTAATGCACAAATAAAAACCCAAAAACAAAACACACAATAACTAAAAAAAACAGTACAAACAGAAAAAAAAAAGTAAGGAAAAGGACATGTACCTGAACACTGGCCATTCCTTCAGAGCTCTGTGCCGTAATCGGCGGCTCCCGTGCGCATGTGTCGGCGTGACGTCACCGCAACTTCAGCCACTCACACTGCCAGAGTCCGCAAACGCAGAAGGAAGACCAGGTGAAGATGGAAGCCCTCTCAGCGGTGATAGCTCAGCTCTGGAGTGCTTCGGGTTGTGGTGTGCAATGCATACTCGCGCATTATGGCTCTACCTATCAGGTTGCAAAAAAAAAGCCAAAAAACACCCCCAAGCGGTTTACTACTGCTTTAAGATGCTCTTCTCCAGGGAGAATAATCTTCATTTTTGTAGTCATTCCTCATAACCGAGGTCCTCCAGCCCCCTTATTATTAGCTTTGTTGCCCTTCTCTGGACTCTCTCCAGTTCAATCCTTCCAGAGGATTGGTGATTAGAATTGGATAGAATTGGATATACAAGATGTAGCTAAACCAGAGTTTTATAAACTGGTAGAAATATAGTCTTTGCTCTTAAATAAATACCTTTTTAATGCATGCCAATAGTCTGAGAGCATGAGTGGTTCTTTTAAGATGAGCTGTTAGCAAAGGCTTTACATAACAGTTGTGGCCATCTACAAAGGGGAGCCTTTAATTTCTTTATCTATTTTTGTTTATCTAATGCAATAACTTTTGGATAAAGAAAGTGTAGCAACCTCTAGTGTTCTACTAGTGTAATGCCCCGTACACACGGTCGGACATTGATCGGGCATTCCGACAACAAAATCCATAGATTTTTTCCGACTGATGTTGGCTCAAACTTGTCTTGCATACACACGGTCACACAAAGTGTGATTTGCATACTTGATGGAATCTGGCCAATCTCCAGGCAGAGGGCCTGACAGGGTGGTTGGGTCAGCCCTTAAATATGGTGGAGCCTGGCCAGCAGGGGACTCAGGTGGAAGATGCTGTCAGTGGCCTAGGAGGGGACCCCCGGGTCTAGGGGGGCTCTTCCTCCAGGCTGGGGCTCGGGCTGGCTTGGAAGAATCCTATTAGCATCCACTTTGAGAAGGAATCTTATCTAAGAACAGCAGGGAGTAAGGAAGACAGAGTGAGTACATTAGCACACCCAGGGATTCACAAGGGGAGAGACTGTCACATGTAGCAAGCTTTCAAAGTACAGAGCTGTGCTTAACCCTTTAATCCCTTGTCCTGGGAGATCTTTGGAGCCACCGGGTGGGCTGGTAGACAAGCAGCCAGGAGAGCTGGTAGAATCTGCAGGCAGTGGAGCTGGGAGCAGTTCTACAAGAGGAGAGGAGATACTCCTGCATGCAGTTTTGCAACATTTTGTGCTTTTTTTCCATAGGGGGCTGAGCGCTCCTGGCCTGTAAGGGACTTTACTACTGATCCAAGAGAATGGGTGTTTCTAGAAAGGAGAGTAGTCCGGGATCTTTTCTCTGTACATAGAAAGGAAGTTGTCCTCATCTTTGCTCTTCAGGTCAAGTTGGGCATCCCATAATCCCTACACCCTATCCAAGTTTTCCCCAATAAAACAACAAAAACAAGCCCATGGACTGATTTCTTGTGTCTGGATGCAAGTTAGAAATTAGTGTTGCCTGACTGTTCAGAAATAGGGGGAACCAGTAACCAGCGGCTCCTGCTGAAAAATGCCAGGCTTCCATTGATGTCTGTTTCCCCCTCAGGGAGCGTCACCCTTCCTATTTGTCCTGTTAACTATTGTCACTGGAACAGAATTTGAGGGGGAAATCTTGCAAAGGATTGCCCATTCTGGTGACAATAGTCCTTCACTTCATAGTTTTCCTCTCAGTTCCTGATCATTGGAAAAGCAGCCCATCCACATATTTTGTTGTGTATTATTGTGTATTGTTGTGTATTATTATTTTTGATTACTTATACCTAGTTTTGGGTGGAGGCACTGCCAACTTTATTATGAAATCTCTTCTTCTACTTAGCAATGACTCTGGTTCTCTTATTTACCTACAGGGTTAGCACAATATCCTGCTTGGGGGGGGGGGGGGGGGGGGGGCATTTCTAATACCCCCACCTACCCCAAAGAAAGGGTACAAGAGTATCATCTAAACTTCAAACTTTTTGCATTTATTCCATGGCTAACACATTACAATACTGTACTGTATAAGCAGGTTAAAAGGGTTTGAGAATTTTTTTTTTTTAATATAGAAGCACAACATTTTACCCTGACTGGGCCGATGCCAGACATCAGAGCATGGACAGCAATATTATCATAGCTTATTCTATAGAGAAATGAGAACAATTGCATAGTAAAAGGGATTTCCCTGCATGTTGGAAAGTCTCTAAAATAACAAGAACCGCAGACACTCATGCAAACTCATCATTACACAAACATATAGCCACTGCGAGTTCCCTATTAACCCTGTAATTGCAAAAAGGCCTTACCATGTAATGACTATTAGGGCTAGTATTCACAGCAGAACGTCACCTTAGACAAAAGGCTTGATGTGTTTATATGGTTGTAACATACATCAGAAACAATAGGAAGGAAACAGGGTTGTTATACAATCTTTGAACTCTTTTTACTTTGTGGTTGTTCTCTTATTTTTCCTAGCATTTACGCAATACGAAGAACTTAGCATTAAAACATTCTTTTTAACGTAAGGTTAATCTATATTCTTCAAATTCATTTATGTAAAGTGCGTGAATGTATTCAGTGCAAGTAATCATATCCACAAATGTATTTTATTTTTACAAATCATGCTTCTATTTATAATTTATTTCACAATTGATGGTTTCAAAATGAATTTCATTTCCAGGCTGTTTTGCAAATGCAGAAAATGTTATCCAAATCATTAAAATTCTGGCTATTTGTCTAAATGATAAACTCAAAAGTAGAACAGGACATTAAACAGTTGCTTGATATATACAAGAGAGAGAGAGAGAGCTGAATTTTGTATCCCCCTTTATAAAAAAAAATGTAAAAAGAAAATGTAAAAAAAAAAATTGTTGCCCATGATGACCATTGACCAATCACATTTTATCTTATACAGTACAATGTACATAACATGTAATCCACATGATCCAACAATGAAGGTAATAAGGACATTCTTTGCCTGTCCGTTTTAACCCATCCTTCTGCCAGCCCACTTCATTAGTGATCTGGATCATCTGACCTCATTATATACATACTCCAATTGCAGCAAGCAATCAAGAACGATGCACTTTTTTTCCCATGAAGATAGCAATTAGGGGCAGAGCCTTTAGATCTTTACATATAATTTGACCATGACAATATAACATCTCAAAAATGTAAAAATCTCATTAAACATTGCTGTCACATAAAACTTACAACAATAACATAAAACCTAGAACAAAAACCGAATTATAGAAGTCATTATAGTTATGTTTACTTAATATGAATCAAGCACATACAACACAAGGAGCAGAAAATATTTTTCTAGGAAAAAATGTTATTAAATGCCAAATAAAACATGCACAAAGAAAACATTTCTGTATCATTTATCAGACTGTTTGCCAGAGAAACTCATAACACGAGTGTATATAACAAGATGCTGACTATTTCAGTGTCCCAATTTTTGCTGGTTTGGTCTGCAAATATAGCTGTATTCCACAGGATATCTTACAACATCATTGTTGATATTCCAGTGAAACAGTTGTGAAATTGTGGATAGTATTTGTTTAGAATAGTATATTGTCATCATCTAAACTAAATTGTGGCGAAGAAAAGTAAACACACATACAGTGCCTTGAAAAAGTATACACCCCTTGAAATTTTCCACATTTTGTTATGTTACAACCAAAAACATCAATGCATTTTATTGGAATTTTATGTGATAGACCAACACAAAGTGGCACATAATTGTGAAGTGAAAGGAAAATGGTTTTCAAATGTTTTTACAAGGGGTATGAATACTTTTTCAAGGCACTGTATGCAACACATCCCTGCCAGCAACTTAAGCAGGGGTGGATGCCATGACTGTGGTTGTGCAATTGTGACCATAAGAATGTCACTTCTTTAAAAGCTACTTTGGGTAGGCCCCAAACAACGTTCTACTGATGCATCATTAAACTAAAAGTACCTGATGATATTTTTTGCTGTTATCTACATGCTAACCTTGTGTTATCACACAAAGTTGATTTTACCAGTCTCTCAGTTATATATGTAGAACATATACAAGCATTTGGGCTTATTTACTAAAACTGGAGAGTGCAAAACCTGGCGCAGCTCTGCAGAGAAACCAATCAGCTTTCAGGTTTTTTGTTAAAGCTTAATGTGTTTCTTAAGTCTAAACATTTTTTACCCTAATGCATTCCTTTCAGTAGGGTAAAAAATGTTTAGACATCAATTTTGGCTCCTCCCCCCCCCCCCCCACACAAACACCTTATATCTGAACCCTCGTTCGATACAGCGCTGGCTTTGCTGAACCATTGGCTCCCAGTGCTGTCAATCAAAGCCAGTGACGAGGGCCAAGTCCCGCTGTCTCTGTCAATGGACGTAGCAGCAGGGCTCACGAGCGAGCATGCATGAGAGCCCCCATGGGAAGCGTCTTCCCCTGGACAGAGAGGAGGAGCCAGGTGGGCCAGCGGGGGACCCGAGAAGAGGAGGTTCGGAGCCACTTTGTGCAATTCCATTGCACAGAGCAGGTAAGTATAGAGATGCTATTTAAAAAAAAAAAATCCTTTACAATCATTTTAACCACTTCAGTTCCAGAAGGTTTTACCCCCCTTCATGACTAGGCCATTTTTTGCTATTCAGCACTGTGCTACTTTATCTGACAATTGCACAGTAATGCAACACTGTACGCAAACTAAATTGATATAATTTTTTCACACATATAGAACATTCTTTTGGAGGTATTTGATCACCACTGGGTTTTGTATTTTTTATTATTTAAAGGAAAAAAAAGACCTAAAATTTTCTGCTATAAAACATAAAAAAAGAAAAAAGAAATATTTCTTCCAAAATATAAGCCAAAATGTATTCTGCTACATGCCTTTGGTAAAAAAAAAATCCCAATAAGCATATATTGATTGGTTTGTGTGAAAGTTATAGCGTCTACAAACTATGGTATATATATATATATATATATATATATATATATAATATATATATATATATATACTGGAATGTATTTATTTTTTTATACTAGTAATGATTTCATTTATAGAAAACTTTGTGAGAATGCCATATACAGTATATAATCTGGGTCTAGTTTTTGAAGTCTGTGCTTATGCCCTGTATACACGATCGGAATTTGGATGGTTTTTCCGACAGAATTCCGCTCAAGCTTGGCTTGCATACACACGGTCACACAAAAGTTCTCTGAACTTTCGACCGTGAAGAACGCGGTGACGTACAGCACGTACAACGGCACTAGAAAAGGGAAGTTCCATACGAAGCGATGATTCTGAGCATGCGTTTTTTTTGCGTGTCGGAATTGCATACAGACGAACGGAATTTCCGATAGGAACTTTTTCTGACGGAAAAATAGAGAACCTGCTCTCAATCTTATGCTGGCGGAAATTCCACCAGCAAAAGTCCGGTGGAGCATACACACGGTCGGAATTTCCGACCACAGGCTCACATCGGACTTTTGCTGGCGGAATTTCCGATCGTGTGTACAGGGGCATAAGTGTTATTTTCTGACAGCAGAAAGATCTCCAGGGTGCAACCAGCCTTTACTGAGTCCAGGGCAACATTGTAAGCCATTATATCTGTGGCTTTATTTTCACTTCTTTTAATCTTTCATGACATTTAGTCATAGCATACAGTACTGCAAACAGAACATTCAGTTTGGCCTGGTCTGCTTCAATGTACTGCAACCATGGACACTGGCTTCCCAATTCTTTTCTTCCTTGTATATTATTGATTTATGAGCATTTGTTATGTGCAATTGTGAATCAATTCTTAAATGCAACACAAAATGTTTTAATTAGCAGGATGTAGAATGTAAAAAGGTCTACTCATTTATTTTTATTTTTACTAATAAATTCCTTTACGTTTTATGGCAAGCTGTATACAATATAAAATGTTTCACAGAATACAGAAGCATAAAGAAGAAAAGCAATACACAGCATTGTTGTTTATTAGCACTGTCAAGTGATGTGTTTGTGTTCTTACCCAACTGTCTGTACACTGTACAGTATATACAGTACCATTGGCATAGCTATGCTTACCACACAACCACAAGAACAAGAGTACCACCGCTTGCTTTCAACACATACTTTCCATGGCATCCAACTCCTGGCAGAAACCTTAATCTAGGGCCTGATAAAACAACCAAAGCCCTGAAGAAGGTGGAAAATCCTAAAACGTGTTGGCTATATAGTCACACACACTTTTAAATCATGATGCCCTCATAACTGAAAGTTTAAGTCTTTTCATTTAGAGCACTAGCCCAGAGTAACTGTACCTTTGAAACCGCAATCACTCCAACAACTTGTCAGGTGTCAAGAAGCCACAGGAAGCCCTCTCTGTGTTGAATCCACATCAGCATGAAATCCCAGTTACTTTTCTACTTGAACAATCCAGCGCTGCTTCCCACTCCCTCTTTACAGTAAAGCATTGATAAACCAGTGCCCAGGGCAGCAAGCAAAAATAAGGCAGCACAAAGGAGCTGTATTTAAATATCTTATTTCCTTTTAGTTTTGCTTATCATTAATTTTTGGGCCTCCTGTAGTTGGAACCATTAAGAGTATTCGTGTTTTCTATAGTTCAAAAATAATGTAGCTAGCTTCTTGTTTGTTCATAGGACTTGTCTGTAAATGCTGCCTCCAATAGCTCCTTTTTTTTTGTGGCCAAAATAATTACACAACCAGGAGAGCGCCAGAGGGGGTAAAGCATGCTGGAATGAGGAGTTATCATTCATGGGTTTCTAGAGCAGCATGGGTCTAAACAGGGATCTGACCTGATTTGAACTGCAGATGTAATGAATTGTACTGCCAATGTAGCGCTACCCTGGCAGGAGCTGCTTGGTAGATTGGGTACTCTGTTCTTTTGCCTTGAATCGGTGAAGGACCTCAGCTCCTCTAACACACCAAATTACTCAAAGAGGATATTGCACTACTAGTAAGAGCACAAATATAAATATCCTGCATACACTATGGTTCAGTACCAGGACACAAACAGCAGATGATGAAGTAATGCAATATACTGTAACGAGTTAAAGTAGATGGCAGTATATACTGTACATAAATGAACAAGTACAGAGTAGGTCTAACACAATTTTCTAAACAACAAAGTCACCTTATTGTAGCAGTTTAGAATAAAGATCTAGATGGTTGGATTGATCTGTACCTGGTAATCTACAAATTAGAATTAACAGGGATCTTAAGGCAAAAGGTTTTTTACCTTAATGCATTCTCTGCATTAAAGTGATTCTAAAGGTATTTTTTTTTAAATAAAAACATGTTATACTTACCTGCTCTGTGCAATGGTTTTGCACAGAGCAGCCCCGATCCACCTCTTCTTAGATCCCCGACAGTGCTCCTGGCTCCTTCCCCCACCAAATGCCGCCATAGCAAGCCGCTTGCTATGGGGGAACTTGTGTGGGCTCGCTCCTAAGCCTCACTGTCTGCATCTATTGACAAAGATACCGGAACTTGGCCCCCACTCCCTCGTCAGTGCTGTATCTAAGTCAATGAGGAGGGAAATAGCAGAGAGAGCCTCTATTCTAGTGCACATTGCTGGAATGAGATTAGGCTCAAGTATGTATAAGGGGGATTAAGGTTTAAAACCTTCTGCCTTTATAACCACTTTAAGGTAAAAAAAAAACCCTTCAACAGCATCTCTCCCAGCACCTTTTCCTAAACACTTACCAGTCCATCCTTGGTCCAGTGCTGTGCCTGACTGCAGCAGCTCTTCATTTATGACAATAGCGTTCAATGCTGCAAACGTTCTGCAACCAGTGGGCTATAACTGCTTAGAGCACACTCTGTATGAATGGATAGGATTCAAGACTCCCTACAGAGGTACCTCCTACTATGGACAGCAAGCAAGTAAATTTGTTGTAGAGCAGGAGGAGACAGTCCTTAGCCCTAGTTCAGTTGGTTGGTGTCGGGGCCCAGTCTTTATGGTGGTAGCTGCACTGTATTTCTTACCCCCATTTTTACTGTACAGACTGTCATTTGCATTTATAGATTAATAAAAGTGATTAATTGGAGTGCGACCAACCGGACTTTTTCCACTATATTTCTTCTCATGCGTACAGGGCCGGTGTTCTGCCGGGAAAGTTCCGCTCGGCGGATAAGTTCCCCCCTCTACTGCACCTGCGCAGTAGGATTCGGCGGAAATAGCCGAAGTGGAACAGCTGAAAATCAGCTGTACACGGCGCCTGTAAGAGGGCCCCTTGCGGGCTCGCTTCGCTCGCCACGCTTCGCTCGCCACGCTTCGCTCGCCACGCTTCGGGCACGGCCTCGCTTTGCTCGCCTCTTTTAGATTCCCCCTCTAGGTCCACTTGGATGGTGGGGAAGGAACCTGGACCCAGGGTGCAGGCGCCGTGTACAGCTGATTGAAGCGTTTTAGCTTCAGCTATCTCCGGCGGCTGACAGTAGTTCGTACTGCGCCGAGGGAACTTTCTCGGCAAGACACCGGCACCCTTCCTATGTGCAGTGGCCGTGTGGCAGAGAGGTTTGTTTCCTTGAGCGGTATACTATTTACTTTTATGGTGGCGCACTTGTTTCCTGGTTTGCCTGGGGTGACAGAGTTCCCTTCTCAAACTACATCTCCCATGGTTCACTGCTGCAAATATTACACCATTATTAATGCAGTAGTAAACATAAAACAAAAAATGTAATATATTGCAGCTTACCAATCATTAGATGTGGTGGCTGCATTCATTTTCTTTTTTTAATCTTTATCCTTCTGTTTTCACCAGGTAACCTGACCAGTAACACATCTCCTAGGTTACAGTGCCCCCACTCTGGATGAATGAGCAGGGGGGACACCTTTGGACAGCTGCATTGTCAGTCTGGGGGGAGGGAGTGTTAGATGCACTAAAAGATACACTGGCAAAATTAAGCCAAACTCCAGCTAATACTTTATAAGTTACAGTAACAGTTTTAGTTCTTTTTTGGGAAAATATTTTACATAAATTAATAAAAGCTGATCATTGTAAGCACCTCTGTCAGTGGTAAATGGTTTCTCTCATCCTTGTAAACTGATACATCTGGAAGAGACATGAAAACAGAGGGAAAAAAGCTTAAAGGGGTTGTAAAGGTAAAAGTTTTTTCACCTTAATGCTTTCTATGCATTAAGGTGAAAAAACTTCGGACAATACCGCTGCCCCCCCCCAGCACCCCCCCCCCCCCCCCCGTTTTACTTACCTGACCCCTGGAAAGTCCCGCGCTCGCTCCCGTCATCCTCTTTGCCGCTCAGCCTGGCCGCTGATTGGCTACAATGGATGGATTTAAAGCAGCGCAGCCATTGGTTTGCGCTGATGTCAATCACATCCAATGACGCGGCGCGCCGGGGGGCGGGGCCGAGTGATACAGTAAGCCGCTATAGCCGCCGGCTGTATCACGGGGAGCGCGCCCGCAAGAACTAACCACCATGCGAGGGAGCTTGCATTAAGGTGGTGAGTCCTTGCGGGAGGAGCTGAAACAGCCGCCGAGGGACCCCAGAAGACCAGGTTCGGGGCCACCCTGTGCAAAACGAGCTGCACAGTGAAGGTAAGTATAACATGTTTGTTATTATTATTTTTTTTTTTTTTTAATTACCTTTACAACCCCTTTAAAAAAAAGAAAACCTATTTGATCCATCTATGGCCAGCCTAATACCACTTTGGAGCATGGTACACGTTACACTCATATTTAGGGTGTAACATGCTCCAGACCTGCCCCCCACACCCCCAATCCCCTTCCTCCTTATGACAGTGGGAAGGAGATCCTCTCCCTGCACCCGCTGTCATATTTTGAAAACAGCACAGCTGTGTGGGCCATTCATTTACAGAAATCTGTGAATAAGAAAACTACAAGTCCCGTCTGCCACTGCAGTAGTTTGAATAGACCAGGAACATACTGATTAGCACGCTTGTAGTCCATTCCCACTTCCTCCAGCTTGCAAGCTGACAGCCCATACAGGGAGCCCCAGAGCGAGAGGAGAGAAGAGGAGCTAGCAGAGGGCCGGCATAACAGTAGTGATAAGGGAGACAGCGAGGGGTTAAGGAGAATAGGGGATAAGTGGTGGGTGAATTGGGATTGGAGGAAAAAGGAAGGAGAGGAGGTGTTTAACTATTTTAATGGGATGTGGGGTGCCCTGTGCAGCATTGCAGGGGAGCTGTGGACAGGAGAAGTTTAGCAGCAGTGTCACCTGTAGTCCTCCTGCCAGCATGGCCGTCGTGGACAAGATCTTGGCCCAGATCCAGGCGGCCCCCGAGTGGCTACACAGCCAGGTGACCCCATTGCTGCAAGATCAGGCATCTGGCTCGGCGGCAGGGCACGGAGCAGCGGCAGTCACCTGGAGAGTGGTCCAAGGGGTCTCTGAGGTGGAGGATGCACAAGAACGTCCAGCACCAGCGGATTCATGGAGCAGCGGCTGTTGGGGGCCCCCCTGATCAGCCGATAAGTCCTTTGATTTGGAGCTGTTTACGGACGCAGCCGGGTCTACAGGGTATGGGGCGTTCTGCCAGGGTAACTGAAGCGCTGGGCCTTAGCCCAGTCCTTGGTTAGAGATGGGCCTCCTACGAAATCTGGTGCTCCTGGAGCTTTTTCCAGTGGTGCTGGCTATGGAAATATGGGGTGAGTCGTTCAGGAACTTGATGGTGAGATTGAATTGTGACAATTTGGGAGTGGTGCAAGTCATTAACCGCATCTCAGCGTCATCACAGCATGTAGTTTGGCTGCTACGCCACCTGGTGCTGCGTTGCCTACAGTTGAATATTTTTCTGTATGCGGTACATCTCCCAGGGGTTGACAATACTTTGGCTGACGCCTTGTCTGGCTTTCAGTGGGTCAAGTTCCGAGAGCTGGCACCAGCGGCCGAACGACAGGGGGTTTCCGTGTCCCCAATGGCTGTGGGCGATCACCTTGGAGTCATTGCTGGATGGATCAGGAGGCCGTGAGTGAGGCCACGTGGGCGGCCTACGCTAAGGTATGGCAGGAATGTTGGGAATTGGTTAGGAAGGCCGGGGTGGATCCGGATGGTGTGGAGGTATGGTTGCTGGTCATCTATTTTGTTTCCAGAAACCTGGAACAGGGGGTGTTGGTGTCAGCCATGGACCGAAAACTAGCGGGTTTGGCGGTTTTGTTAAAATTACAGGGCGGTGTCGATTTTACCAAAGAATTTTTGGGTGCGACAGGGTTTGAAAGGATATCGTAGGACGCATAAGCGCAGGGATGCTAGGAGGCCAGTGTCCTTTAATAATCTGCAGGCAATTTTTGTTCAGTTGGGTTCGCTGTGTGCATCAGCTTACAAGGTTTCCTTGTTTATAGCGGCATTTTCGCTGGCCTTTTTTGGAACCATCAGGATTAGTGAGCTGGTCAGCCCATCTAAGAGGGTTTCGGGGGACTTATGGGCTCAGGATGTGGTTTACGGGGGGGATAGCATTAAGTTGGTCCAAGACGGACCAGGGTGGTAAGGGCATCAGAGTATGGCTGTTTTCTCTACCGGGCTCTCCTGTGTGTCCGGTGGAGGTTGTGAGGGAGTTCATGGAAGTTCGCCCAGTTTCAGATGGGCCATTTTTATTGCACAGTGATGGTCCTCCACAGTCCAAGTTTCAGTTTATGTCAGTTTTTCAAAAATCCCTAAAAAGCAGCGGTTTTGATTACAAACAGTATTCTTCACACTCCTTCTGTATCGGGGAGGCCACAGAGGTGTAATACTTTGCAGACTCCTGTTAAGAAAATAATAAATACTAATTTTTTTATCCTGCAAAAAAAGTGTGTTTTTTAGTAAGAGGTAAACGTATCCTTTAAATAAAAGCTTATGCATTCCAGTGGGTTGTTTTCAGTTTTTCACCAAGGCCGGCAGCAGCATGAGACTGTAAAAGCTTCTGGACAATATTATGACTAAGAGCTAAGACACCTGAAAGCTGGTCTGGAAACATGTCCATAAACAGAGCTGTTCTGAAGACCAGTGTTGTTCAGTAATGTGCACTACAGCAAAAACATTACACAATTATCCTAAATAAAGTTGCCCATAGACATCAAACGACAATTGGAAGCGCAGGTACGATGCATAGATTTTAGATGACCATAACAGAGACAGAAAGGGCTGGCACCTGCCCAATCCCAAGTGAAACTAGCATGTTTTTAGCTGACAAAAAAATTGAACCCAGTGATTTCTAGCTCTTGAGGGTTGTCTTGTGCTAAGCATAGACATTTAGGTCAACTGGTCTTGTTACAAACTCTTGACAATCAGTACCAAAATTGCAACTGTCTATTACAGCATGCATTTTTTTGTTATGAGAGGGTTGCAGTATTCTAGGCAAGGCCCCCTCAGTACTGTATTAAAACAGGCAACACTGTTCAGACTTTAGGACACATAATGAATCCCTAGAGCAGGCACCTGAACTCAAGATTTCAACCTTCTGGAAACCCACTCAATGGCGGTCAGTGTCATACAGGCAACATAGGTGGTCCCACTCTGTTTTCTGCCCTGGGCTCAGTTTTGTTTAGAACGACACTTCTTTATATTACAGTATTGCTTGCTTGGTGAACTTTAGCACCATCATATAGCTACATTTTTGGGTATTTGGTACTGCCTAGTGTTAGTGACATTAGCAGGAAACTTTGCCCTGTTACAGAGAATACAAATATTCAATCACCATTCCCTATTTCCTCTCCCCTATGAAACCTAACACCAAAGTCAGCAGTCCTGTTTCAATTATACTTAGCCTGGCATATCCATCTGAATATACAGTCTTTGAAGAAACAGTTCTGTTTGATTTCACTCTGGACAAACTGCTTCATGCTGCTCTGGCCTTTCTGATCTACTGTACTTGCTGTTCTCTGAAGGTCTGGAGCTCACTGTGGTCTCCATTTTTCTTTGTGACATGCATGTACCGGTGTTTTCTATCTGTTTCCTTATCACATGTTATTACATGTTTTAAAGAAGACAAGAACTTTTAATTCCAGTAGCAGAAGGCATGTAGATCTTAGTTGGTGTGGCATTGCAGCAGTTGTGTTTTAATATTTTACAAACCTAGGTCTGAGAAACAGGGAAATAAAATTGCCATTTTATCCAACTGAGCCACTCCATTCTGCCTCTTGTTTATTATTATCTTTTAGGAGTGTATTCAATTGGTGCACGGTTGAACAGAGCCGTGACCAAGTTCGATTGTTCCCAGGCACACTTACATCACCATCTCTGCCAACCAGACCAACGTGATCCTTGCTTCATTAGAGTTCCCACGGTTTGCGCTCACACTGAAGCAAACCATACTGGACTACAATTGAACCATGCCTGGGACCTCCTCAAGCAGTCCAGGCACAGTATGCCTAACCATTCCCAGGCATGGTTCAGAACACTCACACTACATAATGAGGTATGGTTAAAACTGCCAGTGCGAGATAACCCTTAGCGATATAGAGCCTGCAGCTGCGTGTAATAGTCGACTGAAGAATAGAACCATTTTCTTGCACAGTTTTTTTTTTTTACAGTATATTATTACAATCAACAGAGCATACGAGGTACAGGGCAATATCAGGCATTAGATATATATCATCAAAGACATTTACAGACCTAAAGCTAACAATTTCACATTGAGTTTTAAATTGTAGAACAAACTGTAAATATAAAACTGAAACAAAGACATGGAGCTACAAATGTAGTAGCCAACCCGTGTAATTCAAAGAGTAAAGTAAGCATTAAGTAATAAACAGTGATGAAATAAGAGGTGGGGAGAGGTGGGGGAAGAGGTCCTGGGGTATACATGAGTAAATCACTAAGGGGGAGTTGTTCAAATGGAGCCATATTCTATTGGTTTAGGGTTCCAGGAGTGGGGGGGGGGCAATGAATCCAAGGCTGCTACAATGGCACATACTTCTTAGTGGAGCTCGAGATGATGAGGGGGCCTGCTGCAGAATTCCTGTCCAAGCACCCCTGGTTGTGGAGACAAGAACTGCTAGGGCAGTGAAAGGGCGTAGATGCCAGGAAGCCGGATCCAAAAACTTAAACTGTTGAGGTTTGTATAGCATAGGCGATAAGTCAGGTCTCAAGCCGAGGTTGATAACAGCCAGAGAGGTGTAGAACCACGATAAGGGTATAAGTCAAGGACAGGCTATAAAAATCTGGAATTGTCCCCCGTGGGGTTTTCTAGGCAGCAAAGAAGAGGGTACAAGAGTACTGCATGAGGTTACCTGAGTGGGATTATAATAATAACAAAATGTCAAAGGAAACTATAAACACAGTCAATCAAACCATCAACTGTGGTACAAAAAATAAAAACAACGTTGCTGACGTGACAGTCACAATAATATACAGTAATCAAATAATGAGGTAGATTGGTGCATGATTCGTGTATATAAATTCTGACGCGCTTTTCGACCTCACCGGGTCATCTTCAGAGGATTGTTGTAGACTGTAAAAATGTTTATAAAAGTTGAAGATCATAATGAGAAAAATATACTAAATAAATAGGGGAGAAAACAGTATTGGACATGTTCATATATAGTTACCGATCATAATAGATTAAGCCGTATTGGATAGCCTCTAAAGGAGAAATCCCCTTGCTTGGTCCAACTCAACCGGTCCGCACGATCCCAAGAGGGAGTCAGACCGCCTGTGCGTGTCTTGCACTTACACTCACCACTTGCCACTTTCACTTTCACACATACACTGCTTATTATACACCAGCACCATCACTCACGCCATTCTCCAATCCAGTTTATCTGGTTCCCCTCCACTCTTTTCCTCCCTCTTCTTCCTTCCCCTTCTTTCCAGCCCCCCGTTTTTCCCTTGTTGGCGTCTTTCCTTCCTCACCAGTTTTTCCACACACCTTACTTTCCTCCCTTTTGTTCCTCCCTCCCTCCATTTTACTTCCAGATACATTGGCTATAATATGAGACATCTGATACATATCGAGTAAAAACATGTTAACAACATAGATATACACACGTACCATTTATACCATGTCCTCTTTAGTCGCCTATTTCATTACTTTTGTTACTTTTTGTTACTTGATTACCACTAGCATATAATACCTCTATTGCAGGCATTGCCTATCCCCCTCCACCACTCCCCTAGGCCTCTGGGATTGCTTTACATGTGTGACTCCTCGCAAGACACGCACAGGCAGTCTGACTCCCTCTTGGGATCGTGCGGACCGGTTGAGTTGGACCAAGCAAGGGGATTTCTCCTTTAGAGGCTATCCAATATGGCTTAATCTATGATGATCGGTAACTATATATGAACATGTCCAATACTGTTTTCTCCCTTATTTATTTAGTATATTTTTCTCATTATGAACTTCAACTTTTATAAACATTTTTACAGTCTACAACAATCCTCTGAAGATGACCCGGTGGGGTCGAAAAGCGCGTCAGGATTTATATACACGAATCATGTACCAATCTACCTCATTATTTGATTACTGTATATTATTGTGACTGTCACGTCAGAAACGTTGTTTTTATTTTTTGTACCACAATTGATGGTTTGATTGACTGTGTTTATAGTTTCCTTTGACATTTTGTTATTATTAAAATCCCACTCACGTAACCTCATGCAGTACTCTTATACCCTCTTCTTTGCTGCCTAGAAAACCCCACGGGGGACAATTCCATGTTTTTATAACATTATCTGGGGTGTGCAGCCATTTTCTTCTCTGAGTGTCGTTCCATTTCAATTTCTAAGTCAAGGACAGGCAAGAGTCGGCAATGTGCTGTGAATGAGGTACAAAATAAGCAGGCAGAATCTTAGTCAAAAGTCCAAGCCAAGTTCGGTAACATGGATAAGCAGCAGACAAGAGCAGGCAAGGGGGAAACCAAAGAACAGTCTGATGGAGCCGGGTCAGTAATAAGATCAAGCAGGCTTTTAGGAACACAAGTCACAAGGGTAAAGCTGAAGACCATCCAGCGATGATACTAATCAGGCATTGGGTTAAAATAGTTTGTCTGGTGCCAGGATCTGGAGGCGTGGTCAATGCGTCCACATGTGTGCCGTGGCACATGTATGTGCGAGATCACGTGTGTTCTCATTCTTGAAAGTCAAACACATCTATGCTTACGAGTATTTGAGTATTTGCACGTCTATCATGTATCTGACTGTGGAGCACGAGATGATGACGGTGGCCTTCCCATCCAAGCACTCCTGGTAGTGGAGACAGGGAGTCCTTCCAGTGGTAGTATGGAGTCTGGTCACAAGCTACTTTCAGCAGCAGCCAGGCAAACAGGTGCAAGGTCAGGATCAAGTTCAAGGTCAGGAATAGGCAGGAGTGGGTAATGTGCTGGCAGCGAGATTCCAAGTCGGGAGGCAAAGGCATAGTCAGAAATCCAAGCTGAGATCAATAACACAAGCGAGCAGCAAACATTACAGGCAGAGGTTATCCAAGAGAGATATCAGGCATAGCCAGGTCAGGAACAAGGTAAACAGACTTTCAGGAACCAAGCATACAGGAACCAGAGCTGAAGACAATCCAGCACTGAGGCCAGGCAGACTCTTGGTTTAAATAGGCCATTGGGCGCCATGATCTGTGGGCATTCTTGCACATCTAGTTAGGCTTCTATGCTCACAATCCTGTGCATGTGCACAAGAATAAGCACCTGCTGCACGGAAGTGAGCATTTGCTGTACAAGATCCCTGACAACATCTCTGCACACTGGCCTAAGGTTCCTGACACATAACTTCGTATATAGCTTTAATTTTTTGTAGCTTCAATTTTACTATGTGAAAAAGTTATAAAAAAAAAAATTACTGCGCTAAGGTCTTACAAAGGTAGCAGTCAGCACTACATAAAGTGCATTGTGCAAAAAAAAAAATAAAAAAATAAAAGGACTTAAAATACTAATATAACCACCGTGTGGTAAAACAGTCCAGATTCAAATGCCGCGTACACACAATCGGAAATTCCGCCGACCTTTTAATGCAGCGCATTCTTTTGTTCTTTATAATGCTAGAAGAATGAGGTTGTTTTGCTGCTGATATTCACACAGAGTTCTGACAAACGTATTTCTTTATTATTTCTTGTTATCTCCTTAATAATATTTTTAGTTTTTAAAGCCAGATCTCCATGTTTAGAATTATTTTTTGTAGTGAATTTTTTTCCTTTTTTTATTTAAATCAAGATCTCCTTTTTTTTGATTATTTTAAAATTATTTTCTAGTGATCTCCATAATTTTTTTTTTGTGTGTGTCAAGTTACCACAACAACATTATTATCTTGTATTTTTTAATCTTAAGGAGGTTGGTGTCCCTTGTTAATTTGACATTGCATTTTTGAAATGTACCTGCTTACTCACAAACAAACTGTCCTTTTTTAATAAAAACACATAAGCAAGTATTTGCTGAACACAAAATTACCATTTATTCTGGGTCATTACAAAAGAAAGAGGGAAGGCAACAGTGGATAAACTGCAGAAATTTGCGAAGCCTTTGGACCCCAGGGCAGAGATCAACTTTTTTGAAAAAGAAAATTGGTAGCCTGAGGAGTCCAATAGGGAGCACAATCTGGTCCTGGACTCTGAGAGATCAGGAACAGCAGCATATCACATATATGTCCCCAGGCTGTGGTACTACAACAGCCTGCGTCTTCTGTCAGACCAGACTGAACCCAGGCCATCACTCTCTTGTCTTACTTGCACGCTTCCCTGCACGCTGTGGCTTTGTTCGTCGAGTTGTGGCAGGAGGTGGAGGAGGAGGAGGAGGATGGACAAACTCAGAAAGGTGTGTATTTTCTGTCAGTTGGCCACTCAACCCCTTATTTAGGGCCTATAAAATGATGTTCTCACAGATGAGGCGTTGGCCCTCCTCCATTTCCTGCATTTTCGCTGCTACTATGCAAGCATAGCCCTCTTGAACACTGGGGGGGTCTCTCACGGTCGCATAAGCATCCCGAATGAGGGCAAGTGCTGCCTCATCCATGTTCCTCCCCTTCCTGGGCATTTTGGGTGGAAGGTGGAGGGGAGGGACCTGGGCTTGGGTCAAAGCAAGAACCCCAACACCAAGCCCCCACACAGCACGAACTCTACGATCAGTATGTAACCTCAACATGGCTTCAAAACGGTCAGCTGGTCAGAATGAACAGAAAGCACTGAAAATCAGAAAGGTCTGAGAAGAGCGAGCTAAAAATCAGAAACGAGCAGACAAGAACGCACTGAAAAACAAATAGTACTATAATAATTGGAAAGATTTGTCTGCAACGAAGTGCATGTAAGGGACGCCCCTTTGGATTTTACAGGCAGAAACAAAGTAGAAAGAGTATTAACCGTAAAAGGCAACAGCAGTGCCAACTTTATTAATATACAAAAAATGGGGTAAAAGTGTCTAGAAAGACAAGACAAACATGTACAATCAATATTTGGTGTCTATATACAGTATAAAAAGAAAAATATATATCAAAGACATATAGAACATGAATAAATAGTGTCACCCAAAGCCACAGTTTTCCCTTCCCGTCCTGGTTTGGCTGCGGACGGTGGAGCGTCTACATGTCTTCGCCGTCATCTCCATGACGACGGCGGAGCTTCCCCGCCGGTGGCACGTTGACGCGTGACGCCATCGCGCCAGGCACGGGCGCCGCTGCGCCGCGTGCCCCTGTGCCTGGGGTACGCCCCTTGAGGAATATCCCTGCCTGCCAGGCGTGACCACGCGGCGGCGGGGACAGCCCCTAGGTCTGCCTTTGATTGGCCACCTTTCTACACACCGTCAAATTTAATTTTCCCAGCTGAGTCCACACACAGCTGAGCTCTGTTCAGTAATCCCCTCTAGCTAAGTACTCCTCTATATATATGCTATTGTTCTGGCTCACTTCCGGATGTCTCATGTCAACACAGTGGCAGACACCTGGTTTGTCAGCAGCAGATATTCCTGATTCAACTCCCTGACTTAACAGATATTAGACTGTCAGCAACAATTGTCCCTGAAGTACCATCCTGACTCAGGTATGAACCCTGTGTATTTTACTAAACTGACACTCTAAACGGTCAGCCCCTTTTTTCACCTAAGGATTCTCTATAATCACATGCCCTCTTTGGCCTCTCTCCATGTGCAGTTTTTTCCCCCTAACGCTGACATTGTTCGCTACAGGTTGGATTAGGCGTACCTTGTGAAGGTGCCCCCGCGGCTCTGCGTACTACCACTGACCCTCCCGCTGTCACCTGTGGACCCCTACAATCAGCATGTTGACATTTTCCTTTGCTTTTTCTTTTTTCATGACATGAATATATGTAAGTACTATGATTTTTCAATGACCTTTTGTGATGTTAAAATGGCTATAAAATAGACCATCTATGTGGTTCTGTGTTATTTTTTTGCTATGTTACTCATTGATGTTTATATCTATGTTCCAGAGACAAGAAATAATTCTACCCATCTATATGTAAAACAATTCCCCTGAAGAAGGAATATACTAATGTGACTACGGTCTCCTCCGAAACATGTTGGGAATTTTGCAATAGCCACCCACCCCTACTAGATCTACCCTTTCTAGGTGGATAGTTTGGGTTGCTGGCTTTGGGTGACACTATTTATTCATGTTCTATATGTCTTTGATATATATTTTTCTTTTTATATATAGACACCAAATATTGATTGTACATGTTTGTCTTGTCTTTCTAGACACTTTTACCCCATTTTTTGTATATTAATAAAGTTGGCACTGCTGTTCCCTTTTACGGTTAATACTCTTTCTACTTTGTTTCTGCCTGTAAAATCCAAAGGGGCGTCCCTTACATGCACTTCGTTGCAGACAAATCTTTCCAAATATTATGTAGGATGATGGCAGTATCATTGCACATCAGTATGGTTTCTCTCATTTTTATCTTCTAGTACTATAATAATATGCACTGAGACCCAGATGCGAACTGACTACATGCACTGAAGAACAGATATGAACCCACAAGTCCAAACTGAAGAGCAGTAACGACCTGAAAAGCACAAGGCTGAAAAGCGTGAATCGTCTCTCACCAAATTTCTACTAACACGAGATAAACACAAGATTAGCAGAAGGAGCCCAAAGGGTGGCGCGCTTCGTATGAAACTTCCCTTTTCTAGTGCCTTCGTACCTGTTGTACGTCACCGCGTTCTTGACGGTCGAAAGTTCCGAGAACTTTTGTGTGACCGTGTGTATGCAAGCCAAGCTTGAGCGGAATTCCGTCGGAAAAACCATCCAAGGAAAATTCCGATCGTGTGTACCCGGCATAAGTGAATAGCAAAAGTTCATTCCAATATTGTTATTAGGGACAATCCATAAATGCTTAAAGAGGCTCTAATCAGGCGCTTCCAAAAAAAAACAAAAAACGCCGCTGTAATTCAGGTGCCCGTCGCTCCAACAATAGGGGGCGGCAGCGGCAACCATAGATAGACTCATGAATCTATCTAAGGTGAGAGAGAGGTGACAGGAGAGAGGGGGCGGAACTCCTGCGCCCTTTATGGACGCACCGCGACTGCTCAAACATAATAAAACAGGTGTGTATTATTATTTTATTATATTATTGTGTCCCTCACTTCTAACTTGTGTCTGATGGCTGCAACCAAATAATTGTGTTCCCACAAACAAAATAAAATCAAAAAGGTCGGCTGCGCCTATCCGTGTGCAATCCAATTAATGTTTTTAAACCAAAATCTTACTTTCAAACCACAAAACTGCTTTCATTAGTCGGTGACAAACTTTCTCGTGTACAATAAAATAAAATAAAATAAAACAAATGTGGCAGTCCCAGATGACTATAGTTTTATTAGTAGTGCTTTTCTTCTTTCAAATATTTTTCCCTTTAACCACCTCAATACAGGCCACTTTCACCCCCTTCCTGTCCAGGTCATTTTTCAGATTTCAGCACTGATGCACTTTCTGTCAGTAAATTTTGTAAATAAGTAATTTTTCTCCTTCACTGATGGGCGCTGATGAGGCTGCACTGATGGGCACTGATTGGCTGCACTTATGGGCACTGATAAGGCAGCACTTATGGGCACTGATGAGGAGGCACTAATATGCCACACTGATGAGCACTGATATGTGGTGGGCACTGGGCGGGCAGTGATAGGCGGCAGTGATGGGCACTGATGGGCAGCACTGGTGGGCACGGATAGGCAGCACGGATAGGCAGCACTGATGGGCACTGATGAGCAGCGCTGATAGGCACTGATGGGCAGCACTGATGGGCGGTACTGATGGGCACTGATGGGAGGCACTGGTGGGCATTGATAGGCAGCACTGATGAGCACTGATTGGTGGCAATGATAGGCACTGATTGGTGGCACCGATGGGCACTGCTGGGGCTTTCCTGTAATCAGGGCACTGATGATCAGTGCCCTGATTACCTGCCCAGGTCTCCCCGGTGAGGAGATGTTTATCCTTGTTTACATGTGACCCGATGTGATTGGACACAGCTGATTTCTTTAAATTTAAATTTAAAGAAATTACAGCAACTTACTGTGCTCCGCCATAGGGGAGCCACCAAGAATCTGTGTTGAAGGAGTAACTAGATGGTTTTGGTTATGTTTTATGTGCAGTTTTTGTGTGTTTTTTGATATGTGCAATTTTTATCATATAATAAATATTTTTTGATACTTTTTACAAAAATTGGGTACCGTTATAGCCCTCATATATAGTTTGTTAGGGTCCATTATTTTGCATATCTCCTTTTTCCACACTATGAAAGGTTTCTATCCCTGTCACAAGTGTAACACCTGTCAGATAAATTCTTTTACTGGTAGAAAACGTGAGACCTTTCTATCCTCTGTCACGAATAGGATATATGATATCCAATCCTTCATTACATGTACCACCAAATTCGTTGTCTATCTTATTCAGTGCCCATGCTCCAAGCAGTACATTGGTCGAACCAAACGTGAGTTACATGTGCGATTATCGGAGCATATTGCCAACATTAAACGGGGTTACCCAAAGCATAACCTATCTAGGCATTATGCCAAATATCATGATAAGAAACCGGATGGGACCCTTTTCATGGCAATTGATAAAATAAATCCACACTGGAGAGGGACAAATAAGGTCAGATCATTATCTAGGCTTGAGACTAGGTGGATCTTCCATATGAGATCTTTTGTACCACATGGGTTAAACGTTGACTGGGACATTAATTGTTTTATAAACAACTCTTGATCATTTTAAATAAAAAATTGTTTTTTATATTTTTATATATTTTTTATCCCTATGAGAACAATTTTTCATGTTGTTAATGCGGCCTCTGAATTTCCTTTATATATCTACTAATTGATATGTTGAGGTTTTGGATTTTAGTATTTTTTTATTGCAATTAATACGTTTTTTAATGTTTTACTAAGCCTCCTGTCTGCTGCACCCCTTCTGAGTTTGTTACCGTCAATTGAGAATTCATTTTCTCCTTTTAGTTTTCTTCGTTATTTATTTTGGCCACAAGATGGCGTTTTTCTTTTATTTTTTTGTTTTCCTCCGCTTCCTTAACCATCAATGGCCGGCATTCAATACGGCTTGGCCGTTTTCTAATGCTAAAATTACTTTGCCAGTAGTTAAGATGGCGCCTACAGTGTATTTAATGCCCACACGCGGTGACGCTCGAGCTTGGCCAATCCCCAGACGACGTCCGTTAGTGACGAAACGCGTAGGGAGGAGCCTATGACGTCACCACGTCCGTATTCTGTGTAGGGCTGTACACGAACCAGGAAGGCGGAGGCAGCAGACGGAGGCGCTTACTGTCAGTTGTACGCGATATGCTGTTTACACCACGAGATTTTGTAAGTGCAATTCCTTTAATAAAACGATTGTGCAGACTATATTATGCGATGGTTTGTCCTTTCTCTCTTTGAATCCTGAGTTACCATCTGTCGCCCATCGGTACCATTGAGCTGAGGTTGTGGGGAGCCCCAAAATTCCCTGTGCTGTTTTTGACCGCTGTAATGGCGGTCAACGGGATCTGGTGAGCATATTTGATATTCCACCTCGGGTGTGAGGAACTATAGAAGATTCTCTCCACTGCATCCTCATCTCTGTTGTGGCCCCCTTTTTTGCACTCTTTCTTGATTCATCACGGACTCTTCCTTGCTTTGCTTTTTGGATTCTATCTGTCCATCTTACTAATTTTGGGACATTGGATATGATATTATTTAACTTGCACTAATTATTTTTGATTATTGTATCATTTTATTTCACTGGTTTTATTTGTTTTTAGCGCCGCATCTTTTTTGTATTATTATTTATGGTGGGATTTGGAGACTAGATCTCGATGCAGGCTGCTTAGTTTTCACTACACTGTATTTTCAGTTTCACTTTAAGCGCAGCTTTTATTTTTGTTTTTGTTTTTGCCAGCATATTTTGCATATCATTGATTAGGATGAAGTACCAGACCTACAGTATATGGTCTACCAAATGAGGGTCTCTCATTGAGGCCTTCCTCCCAATTTCCTTTTTTTCATAACACTTTAAGCTACCTGCTACAGTAAATATCTGGAAATTGTTGGGCGGGAAATCTTCTTGTTGAAGGGGGTCAATGAGGAGGTACCCCTCAACCTCTCTCCTACAATTTTCATCAACAAAAGGAAAAGAGGATAAAGTTACTGACTTTACACCAACAACCATACCCTGAGATGGAAACGTTAGCTTTCTACAATATTTAGGGGGTCAGGTGCATAACCATATAGCAAAATAATTCTTATGAAAAGTCAAGCTAAAATGGCCTAGTGGAAACAGCACAGTGTTTGCTCTAAATACAAAAGGAAAAAGGGGGTTGGGGTAAGAATACCCCTGGGATTTTTAAGGTGCTATTTCAAAATTTTTGGGAAAGTCAGTAGAGAAGTATATTAACCTCAAAGACAAGAAAAAGATCACTGTATGCAAATTGCCAAACTGACTAATAGATTTCTTGATTAATATCTTTAATGATTAAGAGTAATAACAAAACACATCATCTAAGAACGTGCACAATTTTGAACAAACATGATCAAATAGTGACATGATTAAAATTTGAAACCACTTTGCGATACCAATCTCAACATGTTTCGCTCAATATCTGAGCTTCATCAGGAGTTTTTTGGTACAGGTGTGGCATACTAAAATAAAACAGAAGAAAAGACAAAACAAAAATAAATACAATGCTTACAAAACACTTATAAGATATTAATTTATCAGAAAAATCGAATTCAATTAAGTATTGCTAGAAAAGCATCAACTAGTGTACATATATTTGCATACAGACAAAATACATGGGTAGATTGTCACATATAACCTACAAGTCTATACTAATAATAATCTGGTCAAAATAAGTAAAGAAATAGGAATTCATTAAATACTGTGCATTCATTCGTTTCCAGGTCCACATAGGGAAGGAACACCCATGTGGATCTAGGGACAGTAAAACAACATGAAAGAAATCAAAGAAGTAGGGGTTTGCTTACCCAAGCCAAAACAGATTTAAAGGTGAATAGTAGACACATAAGTGGTAAACGTATATACAGTGCCGTGGCTCAAATGCCAATCAAAAGGATGCGTCTCACCCGTCTAGGGGCTCCCCAAACCGTTTAAATGGTCCACAGAGGGGCCCAAGCATAGAGTAACTGAAATAAAATAATTAACAGAAGAATAAAGAGATATTTTTCTGAGTACAGGGACCAATGGCGAGGAAATAAAGCAGTCGGTGAAGTAATGAAAATATCAAAAAATTATTACCTTCTAGGTTGAATCAAGGGTACATGTTCGAGGCTAAAAAAGCCATATGAACAAAGGCATAGAGGAGGACAATACTCCAGTTTCACCACACGGTGGCAGTCAAAAAGGACAACCCTTGAGAGCCAGATCAGAAGATCCAAGTGTATGCTGCCCCATTGGACTAGAAAAAATAAAAAAATAAATAAAGACAATAAGACAAATTGCTTTGGAGAGCATTGTCTTATTCATCATACCATTAAACCAATCCCCAATAGGGAGCGTAGCCCCCTTCGGACAAGGAGTATAGCTTACCTGAGAAGTAGGGTGGATGTGTACGGAAGGGGAGAGCGGCATATACCTCCCCTTGCAGCCTCAGCGCCACTGTCAGAGGATAGCGGCTGGGAAGCCGAACTAAATAGGCCCCTCCAAACCGATGGCGTCTGACGTCACCATCGGGAAGCGGACGTGTTGTGAGGCACCTCCCCCAGGATTTATGTGGCCAATGGATACCAACAAAGGGCGAGACCAAGTATCGAAGACTATCCCAAAATAGGGCTGACGTCGAATCTTCCGTCGCTTGTTTCGACGGTAGTGAATTGGCGCATGCGCACGCCGGGAAGGGACGTTGTTAGAGCCCTAAATGCCGCGCAGGCGTGCTGCAGACCGGAAGAAGGGCCGGATACAACAGCCCTAGAGAAAAACAATATTATCCGGAGCAGAACGAAAGGACAAGTGAACGGTCAGCCATGTTGATTGTGGGAAATCAGAAGGGAAAGAAAAAGGGGTATGAAAAATGGTGTATAATAAACCTTTTAACAATAATCTTATCAAAAAGATCATTAAATATTAATAAATAACCAGCAGGTAGCTAAGACCTAATCTGATGTATTTAATACCAATGAGTTATCCCAATTTGGCAGGATCACGGAGAAAGTGAAAAAGAATAATGAAAAAATCAAAAATAAAATAAACAAAAAAGTCTCGCTGGACTGGCCATCGGGCACATTCATCCAAAAGGGGGAGTTTGATACCTCTAGGGCCCCCAGGGGAGGGCAATTGATTACTTACCCCACACCCTAAGTGCCCGTGGCGTCCGTGTGGACCAATACAAAAAACGGAAGTAAGGAAGGAACCTCACAAGTGACGGAGAGACGCTAAATATTTAGTTTAGACCATAGATAATTGTATTGAAAAAAAAAAAGGGGGGACAATACCATCTCCGTCTGTGTTGGCTTGGAAAGGAAACCCCACTTTTTATGAAAACAACCTGGAAAAAACCACATACAGAGAAATATATAAGAATTTAACAGAAAATGTATTTAGGTGAAATTGTGTATTAACAATTTTTTAAAAAACAAGTTTGAAAAGCAAGACCGGAAACAACACATATGTATAATGAAATAGACAAAAAGCAGTTGAATATAACCGATTCATCTTAGATCTTCTGTTCTTCATCTTGTCCAATAATGTTTTTTTGTTCGGAGGCTCTCACTACCTCCAGATACAGGGAGTGGCTATGGGGACCAAATGTGCCCCTGCCTATGCCAACCTGTATCTGGGGGGGTGGGAGCGTGAGCTGTTTTTCAGGGAGGACATGCAGGCGTTTTTTGAGCATGTCCTAACATGGAAGCGTTTCATCGATGACGTCTTTTTTATTTGGCAGGGTGACAAATCCAACCTTCTTGCCTTCCTTGAGAGTCTGAAGGTCAACAGATACAATTTGAAATTTACATTTGAAATGAACCAACATCGGTTGACCTTCTTAGACGTTCAGGTATTGGTAGACGACGAAGGCAACATTGGAACCACCCTATACCGAAAACCCTCAGCGGGCAATACGGTATTACATGCCACAAGCTCACATCCGATTCCATTGATCAATAATTTGCCCTATGGGCAATATCTTAGGTTAAGACGCAATTGTAGCACTGATTTAGACTTTGAACACCAAGCCAAACTGCTGCAGTCTCGTTTGAGCCAACGAGGATACAGCAAAAAGTGTCTGAAAAGGGCCTACCTTAAAGCCAAGAGCCAAAAGAGATCCCTACTCATACATCAAGCCAGACCCACTAAGACAGATTCTAGTGTCAGACTAATCACCAGATTTTCAGGCCAACAAAAGCAAGTCCGGGATATCATTCAAAAATATTGGTACCTCCTAATGGGAGACGAGAAAGTATCAAAGCATTTAAAACCCTATCCGGAGATCACGTTTAGAAGATCCAAATCTCTGAAGGATACTTTAGTGCACAGCCATTATGACAGCACCATACAATCAAAAACAGAATCCCGCAAGGGGTGTAGACCTTGTCATAAATGTCCCTTTTGTAGATTCATCCACTCTGCAAGAGGCATTATGCTCCCCAATGGTCGTCATTACAAACCCAATTTTTCAGTGACGTGTCAATCCATTGGGATTGTATACATCATGATGTGTGAATGCCATGGATTCTACATAGGCAAAACTAAACGTCCCTTCTTTTGTAGGATCAGGGACCATGTGTCCCTGGTTCTGAAAAAGAAAATGGAGACGCCCATTAGTAGACATATGGGGCTGCATCATGATTTTGACAGCAACAAAATGCATTTTTTTGCGTTGGAATATGTTCCCCCAGGGGAGCGTGGGGGGAACTATGATAAAATACTTTTACAACGCGAGACCCGATGGATACACACTCTGTCCGCTTTAAAACCCCCAGGTCTCAATGATGCATTGAGTTTCAAACCATTTCTCTAGTCCTTGTTTATTCAACTGCTTTTTGTCTATTTCATTATACATATGTGTTGTTTCCGGTCTTGCTTTTCAAACTTGTTTTTTAAAAAATTGTTAATACACAATTTCACCTAAATACATTTTCTGTTAAATTCTTATATATTTCTCTGTATGTGGTTTTTTCCAGGTTGTTTTCATAAAAAGTGGGGTTTCCTTTCCAAGCCAACACAGACGGAGATGGTATTGTCCCCCCTTTTTTTTTTCAATACAATTATCTATGGTCTAAACTAAATATTTAGCGTCTCTCCGTCACTTGTGAGGTTCCTTCCTTACTTCCGTTTTTTGTATTGGTCCACACGGACGCCACGGGCACTTAGGGTGTGGGGTAAGTAATCAATTGCCCTCCCCTGGGGGCCCTAGAGGTATCAAACTCCCCCTTTTGGATGAATGTGCCCGATGGCCAGTCCAGCGAGACTTTTTTGTTTATTTTATTTTTGATTTTTTCATTATTCTTTTTCACTTTCTCCGTGATCCTGCCAAATTGGGATAACTCATTGGTATTAAATACATCAGATTAGGTCTTAGCTACCTGCTGGTTATTTATTAATATTTAATGATCTTTTTGATAAGATTATTGTTAAAAGGTTTATTATACACCATTTTTCATACCCCTTTTTCTTTCCCTTCTGATTTCCCACAATCAACATGGCTGACCGTTCACTTGTCCTTTCGTTCTGCTCCGGATAATATTGTTTTTCTCTAGGGCTGTTGTATCCGGCCCTTCTTCCGGTCTGCAGCACGCCTGCGCGGCATTTAGGGCTCTAACAACGTCCCTTCCCGGCGTGCGCATGCGCCAATTCACTACCGTCGAAACAAGCGACGGAAGATTCGACGTCAGCCCTATTTTGGGATAGTCTTCGATACTTGGTCTCGCCCTTTGTTGGTATCCATTGGCCACATAAATCCTGGGGGAGGTGCCTCACAACACGTCCGCTTCCCGATGGTGACGTCAGACGCCATCGGTTTGGAGGGGCCTATTTAGTTCGGCTTCCCAGCCGCTATCCTCTGACAGTGGCGCTGAGGCTGCAAGGGGAGGTATATGCCGCTCTCCCCTTCCGTACACATCCACCCTACTTCTCAGGTAAGCTATACTCCTTGTCCGAAGGGGGCTACGCTCCCTATTGGGGATTGGTTTAATGGTATGATGAATAAGACAATGCTCTCCAAAGCAATTTGTCTTATTGTCTTTATTTATTTTTTTATTTTTTCTAGTCCAATGGGGCAGCATACACTTGGATCTTCTGATCTGGCTCTCAAGGGTTGTCCTTTTTGACTGCCACCGTGTGGTGAAACTGGAGTATTGTCCTCCTCTATGCCTTTGTTCATATGGCTTTTTTAGCCTCGAACATGTACCCTTGATTCAACCTAGAAGGTAATAATTTTTTGATATTTTCATTACTTCACCGACTGCTTTATTTCCTCGCCATTGGTCCCTGTACTCAGAAAAATATCTCTTTATTCTTCTGTTAATTATTTTATTTCAGTTACTCTATGCTTGGGCCCCTCTGTGGACCATTTAAACGGTTTGGGGAGCCCCTAGACGGGTGAGACGCATCCTTTTGATTGGCATTTGAGCCACGGCACTGTATATACGTTTACCACTTATGTGTCTACTATTCACCTTTAAATCTGTTTTGGCTTGGGTAAGCAAACCCCTACTTCTTTGATTTCTTTCATGTTGTTTTACTGTCCCTAGATCCACATGGGTGTTCCTTCCCTATGTGGACCTGGAAACGAATGAATGCACAGTATTTAATGAATTCCTATTTCTTTACTTATTTTGACCAGATTATTATTAGTATAGACTTGTAGGTTATATGTGACAATCTACCCATGTATTTTGTCTGTATGCAAATATATGTACACTAGTTGATGCTTTTCTAGCAATACTTAATTGAATTCGATTTTTCTGATAAATTAATATCTTATAAGTGTTTTGTAAGCATTGTATTTATTTTTGTTTTGTCTTTTCTTCTGTTTTATTTTAGTATGCCACACCTGTACCAAAAAACTCCTGATGAAGCTCAGATATTGAGCGAAACATGTTGAGATTGGTATCGCAAAGTGGTTTCAAATTTTAATCATGTCACTATTTGATCATGTTTGTTCAAAATTGTGCACGTTCTTAGATGATGTGTTTTGTTATTACTCTTAATCATTAAAGATATTAATCAAGAAATCTATTAGTCAGTTTGGCAATTTGCATACAGTGATCTTTTTCTTGTCTTTGAGGTTAATATACTTCTCTACTGACTTTCCCAAAAATTTTGAAATAGCACCTTAAAAATCCCAGGGGTATTCTTACCCCAACCCCCTTTTTCCTTTTGTATTTATTTACCAGGGATGTGGTGCTAATGGGTTAACTGTCCCTGCCCTCTAACAAATATGTTTGCTCTAAATACAGAGCTGATACAATCCACAAATCAAGTGCCTGCAGAGAGAGAGAATATGACTATCCTTACCTGAGCAAGAGAAAATCTCGTGACTCATTTTTGCATTTTACAAGACCTTATAAATATTTTCTTTTACCCACTTGTTTTGTTCTGTAAAATATGTATGTGAAAGTGTTTTGCTATGTTCCATAAGTGTTTAAAACACTTGTTGACCCTGACCTAAACCTGGTGAGCTGAAATCTCAAACAAAGTAATGCAAGTTTTTTCTGTGGCCTACAGCACCCCCCCCACACACACACACACACACACACACACACACTTTGTTTTGAAATAACCTATGGCAGAGGTATACTGTAGGCCTAAAACATTCATGGTCTAGTGTAGCCTTTTTCAACCAGGGTGCCTTGAAGTTTCTTCAGGGGTGCCTTGGCAAAATGCCTAAAAATTGCCCAAAGGTTTTATTCAAGCCAGAGGGTAGATGAAGTCTTCCTTATAGTTACACAAAGCCATAGGTTATCATTGTACACCATTATGACCTTCTACCTGCCGACCTCCTAATGACCAACGACATCATCAGTTGATAAGGAGAATGTTAGTCACCCGCATAGCATCATTGTTTGACCCTCCCTTGCCTCTCTCCATCAGCTTTGGTGTCACATTAGCTGAGTGATAGAGAAAAACTGAGGGAAAAGAGACACATTAGAATTCTAGTCAGTACCAGTTTGCAAAAGTGTATTTGCTTTGGAAGAATAAATCACCTCTAATGTTGGGTGTCCTACGTGTGTGGATGTTGCTGCATTGTATAAAACTATTATGCCCCGTACACACGGTCAAACTTTGTTCGGACATTCCGACAACAAAATCCTAAGATTTTTTTCCGACGGATGTTGGCTCAAACTTGTCTTGCATACACACGGTCACACAAAGTTGTCGGAAAATCCCATCGTTCTAAATGCGGTGACGTAAAACACGTACGTCGGGACTATAAACGGGCCAGTGGCCAATAGCTTTCATCTCTTTATTTATTCTGAGCATGCGTGGCACTTTGTCCGTCGGATTTGTGTACACACGATCGGAATTTCCGACAACGGATTTTGTTGTCGGAAAATTTTATATCCTGCTCTCAAACTTTGTGTGTCGGAAAATCCGATGGAAAAATGTGTGATGGAGCCTACACACGGTCGGAATTTCCGACAACAAGGTCCTATCACACATTTTCCGTCGGAAAATCCGACCGTGTGTACGGGGCATATGAATAGTCTTTACATTTTAGGATGGGGTGCCTCAAGACTGTCCATAATTAGGGTGCCTCAAGACTGTCCATAATTTTAAAGGGTGCCTCAAGACTGTCCATAATTTTAAAGGGTGCCTCAAGACTGTCCATAATTTTAAAGGGTGCCTCAAGACTGTTCATAATTTTGGAGGGTGCCTTGAGATTGTTCATGATTTTAAACGGTGCCTTGACTAAGAAACACTGGTTTAGTGTGACAACACTGCTCCTCCATAGATACAGTACAGTGAATGCTGTCACTCTAAAATAGGAAGTGTATTTGTGGCAGGTACCGTCGGTAAAAATAAAGGGAAAAAAATAGAAAAAAAAGTCACTATATCTAAGCACAGGTAAGCTGCAATATGCTCTAATTATGTTATTGGGTTTCAATATATTTTTTGAAGGAAAAAGTGAACACAAGTTGTAAAGGTTTTTCTTAGTTTCTCTTGCTCAGCTTCCATAGGCCACAAACGCCTTGGTAAAACCGGCCTCTAGACTAATCCCTATTATATTGTGTGTATGAACAGATTTAAAAATAAGAAAATATCTGCCCATCTTTCCCGTGTAATGAATGTATTTTTTTGGAGTTCCAGACCCCCCTCTACAAGATTTCAGTTGGTGTGGACCGCCCATAGTTCACCATATTGTCGAAATGCATTTCCAAATTCCAATACACACAGGGTAGCCTGGTTTCCCAGAACACTTAACTTTCCCTTTGAAAAACAAAAGGAAGAACAAGCCATCAAGCATATTAAAGCTGACAAGATTAGGCAGGTCTTTTGCAGATGTACAAGCAAATGCTCCTCACAACTTCAGCTAGAACTAATCTGTTTGCTCAACTGAATTTGGTTCTGAATAGTCCTGATCCTGTAGCACAGATATGACAGAGATTAGAGGGGGGGAGAAGGTAACGGTTTTTGTCTGCGCAGCACACACACATTATTGTTCCCTGTGCCGTGTCTACTATGTAAGTTGTCACCCCTCATTGGCCTGATGTTTTTGTAATGTTTGTTAGGAAATAATCCACTGTGTCATGTACGACAACTGACAACTCAGAATGTCCTTATCTCATTGCAACTAGGTCAAACGCCTTTCATTCAATGGCTGTTAACGTGATCCACTTTAGGAAGCTTTGAGCCCATACACTTAAAACATAACAAAGCAAAGGGAAAGGACTTTCTGTTAAAGAAAACGGAATACAGTTCTGCCATCTATGACGTATAGAACATATTTTTATAGCAACCAGCCTTCCAGTTTTAAACTTTACAGTTTTATATTTATTAAAAATGTTAAATTAATTTACTTTGCAACTTTAATAGCATTTATTTTACAATGTAAATTCCTTCTACACTTAAAATGAAAGCGTATTCATAGTGCAGGTTACTCCGCATCACGGTATAGGATATTCTGGCCAGTAGAGGGCAGTGCTCTATTGCTTTTTCCTTGCCAAATAATCAGCTGATTGATAATTGAAACCATATTGGAGAGGCATCAAGCAAAATGCAAAAAACAGAATGATAATGAATATTAGCCATGTGCAATTCGTTTCGTTCCAAATTCGTTTTTTAACTAATTTCGACAAATCCGTTAATTCGGGAATATCCGAAATAACGAAAACCGTTTAACAAATTTTTTCAGAATATTCGTAAATTCGATAAAATTGGACATTCGTAAATTCGGGCATTCGAACATTCGTACATTCGCAATTTACATTCGTACATTCGTACATTCGTGCATTCGTACATTAGTAAATTAGTGAATTCGTAAATTTGTAAATTCGAAAATTCGGAAATCTGAAATAATAGTTAACTAATAATAACTTAACTATTAGTAATTACTAGTAACTTTTAATTTATAGGTATTGTAATTTCCTTTTAAATTTGGCTGTTAGTGAACGTAACACGTACAAATTTATCCGAAGTTATGAATGATCCGAAAAAACGGAATGGAACGTAATGAATTAATAATAATAAATAACAATAATAATAATAACAACTTTTTATTATTATTATTGATTATTAATTTGTTCCGTTCCATTTGTTTAGATGCAGCATTCGTTTTGGATAATTCGTAACTTCGGTTAAATTTGTATTTGTTACGTTCACTGACAGTCAAGTTTGAAAGGAAAATACAATACTTATAATTTAATAGTTAGTTACTATTTCAGATTTTTGAATTTTCGGGTTTTTGGATTTTCAAACTTCGAATTTACAAATTTCCGAATTTTCTAATTTACAAATGTACGATTTTACGAATGTATGAATTTACGAATGTACAAATGTAAAAATGTACGAATGTACGAATGAACGAATGTACGAATGAACGAATGTTCGAATTACGAATGAACGAATGTACGAATGAGCGCATTTACGAATTTACGAATGAACGAATTTACGAATCGCGATCATAACGAATGACCCGAAAAACGAAAAAAATAATAAACTAATGAAACGAAAACGAAAATAAACAAATTTTTTTGGTTGTGCACATGTCTAATGAATATGCCAGGTTAGTCTTTTATGTTGCTCTTTTGTACACCTGAAACTGTTTCCCACTATATTGGATTGTAACAAGAAATTAGCTACCACCAAACCACATAGCAGAGTTCCTTAACTATATAATCTGATAGAGGTGGCCCAGGCCTAATACCTGCCTTGCAGTCAAAGGACTAATTCTAAAGAAGTTGCAAATGGATTCTGGTTTGCAACTTCTAATTGTATCTAGTTTGTTAGCTGCTTTCCGAAAATTGTTATATAAAAAATAAAAATCAGCATTTATTTGACCTATTTATTCCGTACTGGAACATTTTTCCATAGCATTTTACAGGTATTATTGAAGCAATGACATCGACCATAGTCATAAACACATGTCCACACCACAAGGCCAAATTTGGGAGAGATCCAATCAACTATCAGTACTTTTTTAAATTGTTGAAAGAAAGCCATCATACTGTCCTAGACTAGTGTGCTAAGTACCAACATAAATAAAACAAATCCAAAAAATTAAAAGATTTTTAATATTATTATTATTATTACTATTATACGAGATTTATATAGCGCCAACAGTTTACTCAGCGCTTTACAATGTATAAGGGGGACAACACAATTACAGTACAATACAAAAAGGTACAGGAGGGCCCTGCTCGTAGAGCTTACATTCTAAAAGGGAGGGGGTGGTGGTACAAAAGGTAATATCTGCAAAGAAGGATTTGATGGGGGTGGCTCAGGGACAGTTATGTGGGTGTGGGATAGGCTTCCCTGAATAAATGAGTTTTCAAGGATCTCCTAAAGGTGGACAGGGTAGGGGCTGATCGGACATACTGGGGCAGGGAATTCCAGAGGATGGGAGAGGCTCTGGAGAAGTCCTGAAGGCGAGCATGGGAGGAGGTAACAAGGGAGCTAGAGAGCAGGAGGTCCTGGGAGGAGCGGAGGGGGCGATTTGGGCGATATCTGCAGATGAGGTTGGTGATGTAGATGGGGGCGATGTTGTGAATGGCCTTGTATGTTATGGTTAGCATTTTGAATTTTACACGGTGGGGTAGGGGAAGCCAGTGAAGGGATTGGCAGAGAGGAGCAGCAGTCACGGATCGATTAGTGAGGTGTATTAGTCTAGCAGCAGCATTCATAATAGACTGAAGGGGGAATAGCCTGCTTAAGGGTAGGCCATTAAGGAGAGAGTTGCAATAGTCGAGGCGGGAAATAATCAAAGAGTGAATAAGTTGTTTTGTAGTGTCATTAGTCAGAAAGGGTCGAATTTTGGAGATGTTGCGGAGGTTAAGGCGGCAGGATTTAGCCAGTGATTGGATATGGGGGCTGAAGGAGAGGTCAGAGTCAAGGATTACACCCAGGACTCTGGCATGTGTGGAGGGACCAATGGTTGTGTTGTTGATATTAATGGTGAAGTCACAGGAGGGGGACCGTGAAGGAGGAAATATAACAAGCTCAGTTTTAGAAAGATTAAGTTTGAGGAAGTGGTGTGACATCCATACCGATATGTCATTCAGCAAGTTTGAGATCCGTGAGGAGATAGTGGGGGTGAGTTGGGGAGTGGAGAGATAGATCTGTGTGTCATCGGCATAGAGATGGTATTGGAAGCCATGGGAGGTGATCAACTGGCCCAGGGAAGAGGTATAGAGTGAGAAAAGGAGAGGCCCAAGGACAGAGCCTTGGGGTACCCCAACAGAAAGAGGAAGGGGAGCAGAGGAGGTGGAGTTGTAAGTGACGCTGAAAGTGCGCTGAGATAGGTAGGAGGAGAACCAGGATAATGCAGAATCACGGAGGCCAAGGGAGTGTAATTTGCTGAGGAGCAGCAGGTGGTCAACTGTGTCAAGATTAATAGATTAATACATAATCTATCTAAAAAAATATTTGTATAAAGATGGGGATACATTACATGTGTAAGCTGGCCAACTGCGATCCCTCTCTGACAAGCCGCCTCTATTCTATGGTGCAAAATATCAAATACTTTGTTGCTTATAGCTTACTTTAATGGACCTATGGAGGAGATTTACTAAAACTGGTGCACTTAGAATCTGTTACAGCTCTGCTTGGTAGCCAATCAGCTTCTAACTTCAGCTTGTTCAATTAAGCTTTGAAAATAAAACCTGGAAGCTGATTGGTTTCTATGCAGAGCTGCTTCAGATTATGCACTCTTCAGTTTTAGTAAAATCAACCCAATAGTGCCAATATGGGGCAAACAGACACAGATGGGGTAGAGTTACCGACTCTGCCTGGTAACTGATTTGTACTACGCAACAGCATTTAGAACATGTCTGTACTCAAACAGCTTATATACTGTGTGTATATATATATATATATATATATATATATATATATATATATATATATATATATCATAGGCGTGCGCAGCTTATTGCATTAGGGTGTGCACCCCAAAGCTCAAACACACATGCGTATATATATATGTACACACATATACACTGTATTACTAGTATTGGGTATAAGTATTGGGACACCAGCCTTTACACGCACATGAACTTTAATGGCATCCCAGTCATAGTCTGTAGGGTTTATTATTGAGTTGGCCCACCCTTTGCAGCTATAACAGCTTCAACTCTTCTGGGAAGACTGTCCACAAGGTTTAGGAGTGTGTCTATGGGAATGTTTGACCACTCTTCGAGAAGAGCATTTGTGAGGCCAGGCACTGATGTTGGATAAGAAGGCCTGGCTCTCAGTCTCCACTTTAATGTGAAGGCCAGTCAAGTTCCTCCACCCCAAACTTGCTCATCCATGCTTTGCTTTGTGCACTGGTCCAAATCATTTGGTGGAGGGGGGATTATGGTGTGGGGTTGTTTTTCAGGGGTTGGGCTTGGCCCCTTAGTTCCAGTGAGGGGGAACTCTTAAGACATCAGCATACCAAGACATTTTGGATAATTGTATGCTCCCAACATTGTAGGAACAGTTTGGGGAAAGCCCCTTCCTGTTCCAACATGACTGCGCACCAGTGCACAAAGCAAGGTCCATAAAGACATGGATGAGCAGGGGTGGTGGAAAATTAACCTCAAGCGCAAAAATTCACATTATAATAGTAACTAAAACATATAAAATTAAGTGTACCAATCTAAACAATAGAAATTCCAAAGTGCTATAATGGTGTGAACCTCCCAACTAAAAAGTTGTTGCAGTTGAAGTTAATTTGTATTGCAATTATCCGTAGAGGGGTTTCCACCATCCCTGCTAAGTTACAAAAAAAGATGTCTTATTCTCATTTTGCTGTGTATTACATGTGAAATCACATATCACTGGAATTATTGCACTTTAATCTGTATGACAAATATCTATAGGAGGGGTTTCCACCATCCCTGCTAAATTTCAGTTTTTATTTATTTTTTCAGTTTGATGTGTATTATTTGTGACGTTACATATCACCGGTATTGTGGTAATATTGACGTTTATTGAGATTTCCATACATTAGAGGGTTCCACAATTATTGTTAAGTTATTGATTAGTAAGTTAGCGCTGCCCTTTTTTTGTGGTGTGGGAAAACATAACAGTGCTTAGTGGCAGGCATTTTACTGACACTTTTTTAATTTACCTCCAGTAGTTTATTGTAAATAGTAGTGTGGTGATTACGTATTATACTAAAGATTGGCATGTGGAATTAATAAACAGATTTCAGTTGTGCCCCACCAGGCCAGCCCTCATAGACAATGTGCCTAGCTGCTGAGTTCAACTGCCAATCCCTGCACTCAGTGCACTGATGGGCACTGATTGGAAGCACTGATAGGCAGCACTCATAGGCACTGATAGGCACTGATAGGCAGCACTGATAGGTGGCACTGATTGGCAGCACTCTTGCACTGGTAGGCAGCACTGATTGGCAGCACTGATGGGCACTGATAGGTGGTACTGGTTGGCGGCACTGATTGGCAGCACTGATAGGCACTGCATGGTGGCACTGATTGGCACTAATTGGCAGCACTGATTGGCACTGATAGGCAGCACTGATGGGCGGCACTGATGGGCACTGATATGCAGCACTGATAGGTGGCACTGATGGGCATTGATAGGCAGCACTGATGGGCACTGATAGGCTGCACCGATAGGCAGCACTGATGGGCACTGATTGTCACTTATAGATGGCACTGATAGGCAACACTGATGGGCACTGATAGGTGGCACTGATTGGAAGCACTGATAGGCAGCACTGATTGGAAGCACTTATTGGCACTGATAGTCAGCACTGATTGGTGGCATTGGTTGGCACTAATAGGCTTCACTGATTGGCAGCACAGGTGGACACTGATAGGCAGCTCTGATGGGCACTGATTTATGGCATAACTGATGGGCACTGATTGGCACTGGCAGGTGGCACAGATTGTCTCTGATAGGTGGCATTGGTTGGCACTGACAGGTGGCATTGATGGGCACAGGTGGGCACAGACAGGGTGCCACTGGTGGGCACTAATTGGCACTGACAGGTGGCACTGATGAGCAATGATTGGCACTGACAGGTGTCACTGGTGGGCACTGATTGGCACTGACATGTGGCACTGATGGGCACTGACAGGTGGCACTGGTGGGCACTGATTGGCACTGACAGGTGGCACTGATGGGCACTGACAGGTGGCACTGATTGGCGGCACTGATAGGTGGCATTGGTTGGTAATGATAGGTGGCACTGATGGGCATTGATAGGCGGCACCGATTGGCACTGATCTAGAAGAGGGGACGTTTCCCATTGAGCAGTCAGCTAGGCATGTAAGAGCCGCTCAGTGCGTGAAACTGTAATGTAATGTCACTGCTTGCAGAGAGGAGCTGTCAGAACTCGGAGCTGATGTCGGGGTGGGTGGGAGCGAACAGCTAGACTATCGAGCACAAGACAACGGGATGGGGGCTGGGCGGGTCACTCTGTGTGTGTGGCTCCGCCCCTTTCTATCAGCTATCAAACACCAGCCAAAGGAATAGGGGCTGGGCGGGCCGCTCCGTGTATATGGCTCCGCCCCCTTTCTTAAGCAGCCCAATCATTGGCTGGTGTTTAATAGCTGATAGAAATGGGGCAGAGCCACATAAACAGAGCTGCCAGCCCAGCCCTTGACATCAGCGTGCTTAATAGGCTAGCTGTTTGGTCCCGCCCACCCCCGACATCAGCCCCGAGTTTTGCCAGCTCCTATCTGCCAGCAGTGACATTACATTACAGTTTAAAGCAGTAAGTGGCTCTTACATGCCTCCCTGACTGCTCAATGGGAAACTGTCTCACAGGCAGCTCCCTATACAGTCTCTTGCAGCATCTTACAGCAAATCTCCAGACACACATTAGGGTGTCACACCCCATGCGCATGCCTATGATATATATATATATATATATATATATATATATATATATATATATATATATATATATATATAGCACAAAAGGTGCTATAGGGGTGTACACACATATTAAACTATTTGGATTTGAGCACAGACATCTCTCTATTTCTATTGTATAGTGCAGGTTGGCACCAATCTACCCAAACTGATATTTCTGTTACTAATAGATACTGTAAAGTTAAATGGCCAGTTTAGCAGATCCCTCAATCAGATTATCAGGTGGTAAATCATCTGTGTATAGCAAAATATCTCCCTCCACAAGCTGGCTGTTCATCATGAAGGTTTTTTTGGGATCTGATCAAATGAATACAGATTTTAAATATAATTAGCATCTCTTTATTTAGTTATTGCCTGTTTGATAACCAGGAGCATAAGCAGACAAGTACATCTTAATCCTGCATTGGATTTAAGACAAAATTAATTATTAATATTATTGTTATTATTATTACATTATAAAAAATAATAATAATAATAATTGTAGCGCTTCAACTTTTGTGAGTTCATTCAAAACTAACTTTTAAATGAAAGGCCTGTGAACAGTTACAGCAAAAATTTGGCTCAACTTTAAACATGTATTGGTATTTGATGCAGCTGAAACGTATGTACTGTGTTCCAGAGCCACGTTTGACACTTGTGATTGATGTATGTGCAGCACATCTGGGAAACGCAGGATACCAGCTTTAGAGATGTATACAACTCTGCAACCTATTAGTAAAGAGGGTAAAGTTCACAAATGATGTTCTGGTCAAAGTTAGCTCTACATGACTGGAGCCATCTTAGACTGGCTATACATTATACCATTTTCTTGTACAATTTGAATTTAGATTTACCAAAACCATATAATATGAGGTCAAACCAAAAAACATTCAGTTTGTATGCAATCAGATAGGCCCTTGCACTACATAGTTGATGGTAAATCTAAAAGAAATACAATAAGAAAATTGTATAATGTACTGTATGGCCAGTTTTACTCACAGATTTCGAGGCACTGAATGGAATTTTATTATATTTTTTTATTACAGGTACTTATATGCCGCGTACACACGATTGGAATATTCGACAACAAATGTTTGATGGGAGCTTGTTGTAGGCAACAAAAATTTGAGAGCTGGTTCTCAAATTTTCCGACAACAAAATCCAATCTCTGAAATTCCGAGCGTGTGTAGACAATTCCGAAGCACCAAATTCCACGCATGCTCTGAATCAAGTACGAGACGGAAGCGCACGGTCTGGTAAAACTAGCGTTCGTAGTTTTACCAGACCTTTACCAGACCACTGCAAATTTAATAATCTTTTAATGCAGCGCATTCTTTTCTTCTTTATAATGCTAGAATAATGAAGTTGTTTTGCTGCTGATATTCACACAGAGTTCTCACAAACTTCTTTCTTTATTATTTATTTATTTTCGCGTGATCTCCTGAATAATATTTGTTATTTTTTTGTCAGATCCCTATAATAATGTTTAGAATTTATTTTTATAGTGATTTTTTTAATTTATTTTTTTATCAAGATCTCCTTTTTTTTTTTTTGGTTTTTATAAGGATCTCCTTTTTTTTTCAATATTTTTTTTTCTACTGATCTCCATAATATTTTTTGTCGTTTTGTGTGTCAAGTTAACACAACACCATTATTAACTTGTATTTTTTAACCTCAAGGAGGTTGTTTGGTGTTGTGTTCCTTGTTAATTCGACATTGTATTTTTGAAATGTACCTGCCTACTCACAAACAAACTGTCCTTTTTGAAGTAAAACACATAGGCAAGTATTTGTGAAAAAAAATAGCCATTAATTAGGGGTCATAACAAAATAAAGAGGAAGGCAACGCTGGATAAACTGGTGAAATTGGCGAAGCCTCTGTACCCCAGGGCACACATCAACTATTTTACAGCCAAAATTGGTAGCATGAGGAGTCCATATAATAGTGAGCTCAATCCGGTCCTGGACTCGAAGAGATCAGGAACACCATCAGATGACATATATGTCCCCAGGCTGTGGTCTTACCACAGCCTGCGTCTTTTGTCAGACCAGACTGAACCCAGGCCATCACTTTCCTGTCTTCTTTCCACGCTTGCTTCCAGACTTGGTCCAGGCTGTGGCTCTGGTGTTGAAGTTGTGGCAGGAGGTGGAGGAGGAGGACGACGGTCGAACTCCCTAACCTGTCTTTGGTTTGTGAGTTCACCCCTCAACCCCATATTTATGGCTTGTAAGATAACTTCCTCACAGAAGAGGCATTGGCCCTCCTCCATTTCCTACATTTTGCAGGCTGCCAAGCAGGCATAGTCCTCTTGAATATTGGGGGGGGTTCTGAGGGCCGCAGTAGCCTGCCGAAATAGCCCAAGTGTTGCCTCCTTCAGGTTCCTCCCCTTTCTGGGCCATTTTTTTTAAGGTGGAGGGGAGGGACCTGGGATTTGGTCAGGCTACTGGGCCCGGCCACTTCCTGGCTGCCACTTACCCCCGCCGCCTCCTGGCTGCCACTTTCCACAGCCTCCTCCTGGCTAAGGCTTTCCTGTGTATGAAAAAGGGACATATTTTTAGTTTTTGGTTTATCAATCACACACAATTTTCAGCTCATGACTATTGCAAATTGAATGTTAATAAATAGAAAAGACTATCCTTCTGACCCCAGCATTTTTCATTCTTGTCCCAATCATGTGTGGCTACTACTGTCTATTGATATGTAAAAACACTTTGTTAAATCAGAAATTAGTGATCAATAATAACATCTAGTTAACATCATTAATTTTTTGGCAAGAAATATGTTTAACAATGCAATACCTGGCACAAGCTGGGCTCCTCCACATCTTCCTGGGTTGAAGGCCCAGGTTGGATGTCGGAAGCCTTAGCTGGGGTTGAAGGAAGTGTTGAAGGAAGACTGGAGAGGGCTGGCCTGGGTTCCCTCTGGTCTGCCAGATAAAGCAGTCTGTCATAGTACCACAGCCTGGGGACATAAATGTCATCTGCTGCTGCTCCTGATCTCTGGGAATCCTGGACCTTCTTGCACTCCCTATTATAAGTGCTCCTTATGCCCCCAATTGTGGCCTGCAAATAGTTGATAGTTGCCGTGGGGATCTGCGGCTTCACTAATTCCAACAGACAGGGTAGCTCTCTGTACATATCAATGACTATGGGGATAAAGTCCTGATCATTTAATAGATCCATTTTCTCTGCAAAACACAATACAAGACAAAAACCCTAATGTCAGGCTAAACTCTCCTAATCTTGTCCCAATATTGGCCTCAATCCATAAGCAGTATAGGCCCAAGTTAAAATTGTACCTTCACTATCACGATCGGCGCTTCCGCTACTCCTTCCTCCGCTCACAGATCGTACGTATGACGCACGCATGTAACACTTTATATACACTTCACATGCGTGAAACTCCGCCGCCCCTGACCTTTTTTTCTAGTATATTCCCTGCCTCTTCTCTTTCGGCGCAGTGGGAGAGCACCTGGCGGAGAAAGAATAAGTGCATGAAGACAGCAGCAACGACGAAAGCCCGGAGCCACAAACGTCCTGATCCGGAGGAGATTTAAGGCCTCAAATATGTTCTTTATAGAGATGGGGGAGATGGTGGACATCTTGAAGAGGGCCGACTATGATGGGAAGCATGGACCGCACCCAAACCCAAATGTGAGAAAGGCCAAGATCATGGCTAAAGTTGTGAAAAGTCTGCACACTAAATTTGGGGTACGACGATCCAAGGATCAATTGAGGAAACGCTAGTCAGACCTGAACTTGAGGGAGCAAGATCAGTACAGAAGGATCAAGGGCGTTCTTCAAAAAAGTAAGTAGTTATCGTGTGTTCCTATTATTATTATACTTTATTGCTGCTCCATGTGCTTTTCTTTACTGTTGTACAGTTTAAAATTGGAACTTTCAGGTTCGTGGGCACAGTAATCGTTCGTAGCAAACATTGTTTGTTCGCCCACTAATACGATGTTTATGGCAGACACAGGTCAACTACATTTGTTCAGGCCTATTTGTATTCCAAGAAGTTTAGTACATTGTTGTCTAGATGGGTTTGTAACTAGAATGAAATGCAAACTCGATTCAGTGTAAGGAGAAGACACTCAGCAGCTGTTTACACATCTGGACGCAGAAGCACTAGTGTGGGACACAGAACAAACTTTTTAGGGTGGCCCACACAGGTGCTCCAGTGGATACTAGGGGTGTCTCCATGTGTGAAACTTGACCAAACAAAGGTAAGTATTCCAGCTTGAAGAAAGGGAAAAAATCATGTCTTCAGGTTGGAACTCTGCCAAAACAGACAATTGGACAATTTTGACTCTCAATTTGTGTGCATCTTCAAAATTTGTCTTTCACAGGGGTGACATCACCGCATCTGATGAAGGCAATATCAACACAGTTTGGACATACTAATGTCTGATATTGCCTTCAATTTAGCAAAGTTGAACTTTGTAAGTTCCTGAGTTGTGTATTGTTTTATGTTTTTAAAAACATTCCTGTTTACCACAAAAAAGGATATTTCTACTGTCCAAAAAAAAATAATAATGAAAAAAATACGTTGGTTTGTTCAAAAACCCTTTTCTAAACGCACATGTGAATGTGCACAGAGTAAAAAAATTTCGACTCAACAATGTGTGGCTTCTTCTTTCAATGCTCAATAGAAGTTTTTTGCTTAAGTTGGTGTTTACAGTGACAACGGGGGTTATTTACTAAAGGAAAATCCACTTTGCACTACAAGTGCACTTTCAGTGCAGTTTCAGTGCACTTCTAGTGCAAAGTGGATTTTCCTTTAGTAAATAACACCCACAGTGCTTTATAATTTGCAACAATCAGCCCATTTTCGTCACTCCAAAAAATTAATTCATGGTGCTAAAAATGATGAATATTTTTATCCTTAATGCATTACATACATTAATAACAAAAACAAGGTGTGTGTGTAGCAGACCCACAACATAATAGTTAGCTGAAGAAGAGATTGTCACCTCATGTATCAAATAAATTACGCTTGCACTGTTGAAGAAAATGGCCAAAAGGAAAAGCCCATTGGATAACCTAGGAGACAGCTAAAATAAACACAAGCAGTAAATCAAAGGAAATATTTTTCTGTTTAAAATACAAATTTAAAAAAAAAATGTTTATTAAACATTTTCTGGCACATCAATGGCCCCCCTACCCGCAAAGTACTCTATATATTTTAGACGGACCTTGTGTGCGCTTTGGGGGGGGGCAAGTCAGGACGGCCAGCTTCAAGTGCCATCAGGGTTTGGTCTTGAAATCCGGCCTCAGGCCCAACTGAGGCCACATAGTTCATAGAATTTCTCCTTAAAAAGTTGTGGAGAATGCAGCATGCAAGGATTATATGGTTTATATTCTGCCATGTGGATTGGCGTAAGGAATAGGTGGAAATAGGCTGGCCATTATCCCGAAAGCATTCTCCACCACTCTTCTGGCTCTGGCCAGCCAGTAGTTAAAAACCCTCTGGTCCGGGGTGAGGGTCCTCATGGGGAACAGCCTCATCAGGTGATCACCCAACCCAAATGCTTCATCAGGGACAAAGAGGAATGGCAGACCAGCCACATTGTCTTCCGGAGGTGGCAATCCCAAGCCACCACTCTGGAGCTGTCCATAGAACTCGGTCTGGGCGACGACTCCACCATCCGACATCCGGCCATTCTTCCCCACGTCCATATAGAGAAACTCATATGTCGCAGACACCACCGCCAATATCACTATACTATTAAACCCCTTAAAGTTGTAATAGTATGACCCCGAGTTGGGGGGTGGGACTATGTGGACGTGTTTCCCATCTATTGCCCCTCCGCAGTTGGGAAAGTCCCACCGCTGGGCAAATTGGGAAGCTACAGTCTGCCATTCCTGTCGCGTTGAAGGAAACTGTGGAGTGAAACAAGAAAAATAAAAATTAGTACTTTTGCACATAACATTGCAAGCAGATTAGACACAAACATTCTTGGCCAACATCAGTATAACATTGATTTTCAGGAGTGTTTAAAGAAAAAAAATCTAAGGTTCACTTATCAGATCCCCCCCCCTGATGTTTTGGACAGGTAACCCTCTCCACTTCATTGAGAGCTGAATGCATACATAGTGTGTGTTACTTTGGCCAGGCCCTCCTTACTTACACTATTGGCAGCCCACTGGACAGGTAAGAAGTGTCATAATACAAAAATATAAATACACACTGTACAAATTGAAGCACATTTTTACATTCTGCAATTACCTATCAAGATAATAGGAGAACAAAACTTTAAACAGTACCGTTTGAAAGTATTCAGGCAGGCCCTTTCACTACATGCTTTGGTGAATCCAGAAATATGACCACAAAAGAGGTAGGTATAGTGTGTATGGGTTTGGCAACATCAGCAGATAGAGGATTGGTATCGGTTGACTTAGCTTTTGGGGGGAGGGAGGGTTCCAAATAATTTTGGGACCCCCAAAAAAAGCCTCTGGCACTCTGCCTGAATTTAAGGACACAAATAACATTTGGACACATTTTAGGCGGTGTTTAGGGTAAAGCACTGCTATGGAGCTGACAAAATACATTGTTAAGTGACTAGGCTAGGTGTGTATGGGCCCAGGATAGCATGCTGGGGAGGTTAGTGAAGGCAAATATACATGAAGGACAAAAAAGGAACTTTAAAACCTTCCAGCATGCATGAGGATAAAGAGGGCATTCACAGCATATTACAATCATGGTAATTAGGGAATGATGAAAGAAATAAAATACATTAGCAAACATGAAATACATAGAATGTGATGTTAAAGGAGAAATCTTACCTTAATATAGTCCTTCTGCAGGACTTGTATGATGGCAAAACAGGTAAATTGAATAATGACCTTAGAGCCTCGGGGGAGATGCCTGTCGAGAACTTGATGTCCTGCAGACTTCTCCCTGTTGCCAAGTACCGCAATGACTAGCTTCTGTTCGGGAGTGATGGCTTGCCGCATGCAGGTGTCCTGCTTCGTAATATAAGGGGACAGCATAGCCAACAAACTGGATCCATCATCTGGAGATAATTCCTGAAATCATCAGGATTATTCTCACGGATCTCCTGCAGCAAAGGCATGTGAGAGAATTGGTCACGCTGGAGCAACCAATTCTTCCTCCATGAACTCCTCCTCGCCCTGTTCATGGACTGGGCTTGGGTCAAAGTAAGAATCCCAACACCAAGCCCCTGCACAGGCAGAACTCTACGATGAGTACGTACCCACAACATGGCTTAAAAACGGTTGGCTGGTCAGAGCAAACTAACAGAACGCACTGAAAATCAGAAAGGCCTGAGAAGAGCGAGCTGAAAATTAGAAACGAGCGGACAAGAACGCACTGCAAATCAAATACGTAATATAAAAATACGCACTGAAAATCAAATACGCAATATAAAAATACGCACTGAAAACCAGATACGAACTGACTACACGCACTGAAAACCAGATACGAATTCACAAGCACAGACTGAAGAGCAGTAACGATCTGAAAAGCACGCGGCTGAAAAGCGCGAATCGTCTCTCACCAAACTTTTTCTAACACAAGATTAGCAGAAGAAGCCTAAAGGGTGGCGCACTGGCTATTGAACTTCCTCTTTATAGTGCCGTCCTACGTGTTGTCAGCGCGTTCTTGTGTCCGTGTGTTTGCCACACAAGTTTGAGCCAACATCCGTCGGAAATAAATCACAGGATTCCGTTGTCGGAATGTCTGATCGTGTGTACGCAGCAATATAGTGCTGTCAGTTTACACATACAGTTATATATTGTACATTCATATCAGTACCTGCCCGATCTAAGGTCCCTAACTCATATACTAGGGCCATTTAACCTACCAGCATGTCTTTGGAGTGTGGAAGGAAACTGGAGTACACTGAGGAAATCCACATGCTGGTACAGGGAGAAAACTCCATGAAGGTAGAGCAGTGGTTGGAATTCGAACTGACGACCCTAGTTTTGCTAGACAGAAGTTCTAACCACAGTGCTGCCCAAATTAAAGAGCTAATGGGTCTGAGAACAATTATTATTATTATTATTATTATTATTATAATACAGGATTTATATAGCGCCAACAGTTTGCACAGCGCTTTACACAATGAAGGCAGACATTACAGTTACAATACAATTTGGTACAAGAGGAATCAGTGAGCCCTGCTCGTTAGAGCTTACAATCTGAGAGGAAGGGTCATTCATGTGTACTCATGTAAGCCTCAATCTTTATTAATAAAAAGAAATGTTTATTGTAGCACATAAACCTTCTGGAATTGGGCCACAGATGGTTCTGAGTTAGCAGTGTTACCATTAAAACCACTACTGTGATGTCACCAGGCTTTGCACATTGATAATTGTGGGCTGATATAGTTTCCAGAATTTCTCTTCAAAGTGTAGACTGTGCAGAATGCCCCAAACTTCCTATTTCACTAGTAAGGCCCCTTTCACACTTGTGGGACTTTTCCTGTGACTTTGAACATCAGAGTCGCATAACAAGTCGTACCCCATGATTCCCAATGATAACCAGTCGCACCGACTTCAAAGTACCATACACCTCAAGTTTACACAGGTATTCCCTGAAATCGCGTCAAAATCACGTCAAAATCCAGTGACTTTCAAGTCGTGGCAGTGTGAAAGGGGCCTTAGTGACTTAAGCTTTTCCCAGATGACTCTACAGAAATCAAATTATAGGAACCCCTGTACTATGGGTGTTTTATTTATAAGTCTCATTGTCCATGGAAAGGGATGCCAAGGCAGATCTGTTTTTTTCTTTCAGCGAAGGCAAATCCTCCCACTTAAAACATAGTAGTCCATTTTAGAAAGTGCTAGCAAACCCTACATCGATATGGCCAGTACAGAAGCGGGTAAGACTTGGTAATGAAATCTGCTTAAATTCTTTACAAAGACGATTCAATTTTTGCAAAAGAATATTCTTTAATTTAAGATAACTTTTGAAATCTTATGTCAGTTTATAGATTCCTCTGTGGTAGATAATAAAAACTGGTTTTGAATAAAATAAACAAGTCTCTCTATTGTATTATATTATACATAGACTGTTATATTATCTCTTGTAATGATTAAAGTAGGTGCACAATATCAAATGAGAAATTCATATTTCCAGTGACTAAAGTAATAAGAGCAATTATGGATTTCTACTTTCCAGAGCCCTTTCACATGAAACTACCATAGCTCCCCCTAACCAGGGCCATGTCACACTGACACTGGTGAATAATCCTTAAAGCCACTTTAACAGTGTGTAGGAAGGGGTTAAGTGGCTCCTATGTAGTTCCCCGTGTGACCACTAAAGGGCTCCCTTTTCCTTATAGTAAGAGGATTTATATAGGGCTATGTGGGTAGAGTAGGAGGCGGAGAGTTGGCCCTTGTGGGTAGCCCGGGGCCTTTCCTGAGCCAGATGTATACTACTAAGAATGAGGGCTTTCTTTGGCTTGGGATCACCCTAAATATCAACCTCCCCGTTGGGTTCAGCCAGGAAGGCAGTAGTTGAGAGGCACCCCCATAACAAGGCAAGAGGTAACATCACACGTATTAGGAGTGGAAACATGTTGACTGACTGTGTTCTGTATTGGAAAAGTACATAGCTCCCAACATTTCCTGATTTCAAGGGCCTGTCCCTGAATTGGTACAAAGTCCCTCTGTCCCCCTTATCTCCACATTTGTCTCTCATTTTGGTCTGATCTATATAGTTGTATATAAAATGCACTACTCATCTATCGAAAATTGTTTTGCAGTGCTAAACCTTTCATCCAAATTCGAAATTCCTGCATTTGAAAATTCCAAAAGTCAGAATAAAGGAATAGTAGTGACAAAAAGCACTTGTAGGTTTAACCAATCACTTTTTTTGTACAATTCTCCTTTAATGGGGCGTGGCAGGGGGTGTGTCCTATGCCTACATAATTTTACTTAAAGGTGTCCCTTATTCCCATCTCAGAAAGTTTGGAGGTATGGAAGTATTTGCACTGAAGATGTTTTCCCTTGCTATTCAGTCAAGAAAATAAAAAATAACTGTTGGACCAGACTCTCTTTATTTTGTGCTGTGGCCTATACCTGGGAACTGTAGGTAAAGTAGGCCTCTGGATCCTGGGCAGAAGAAATTGGTGCTTTTACTATGTGTTATATGGACATGAAGCATATTAACTCCTTTTGAGAGTAGGGGATTCACATTAGTGAAATTGGGCTTGTACTGGCTAAAGGTACCCATGAAGCTAAACGTTGTGTCCAACCCCCCCCCCCCCCCGCCCCCCCCCAAGTGATTTTTAGATGAAATTTGACAGCAAGAAAAAAGCTGTCACTGCTCTAGGTTAAACTCTGCTACAAATCACACTTTTTCGGTATTTTTTAGGTAAGCCATAGAAATAAATGCAGAGCGATTGTTAATGGCGAGCCTGTCACTGAGGAAATGTAAAAGAGGGGTTCCTGAAGGCTGATCCTCCCATAAATTTGTGTGGTCAGGCTAAGAATGAAGAGTGAGAGAAGCACTGGCTGCAGCTACTCTCTTTAGCTGCTTTATTGAGGTGCTCAACTGGTTAACAGCTATATCAGCAAGAGTAGGGAGCTGCTGAGTCAGGCAGCACTGCACTATGGGAACTGTAGTCCAGAGGAAAGAGGCTTGACTATAATCAAGAGCTTTTGAACAGCATTTTCCAGAGAGCATTTGCCAGGAGGAGGAGAAAGAGCTGCATTTTCTCAGGCTGTACAAGACACAGCTTCCTCTTGCTATGAGAGCCCAAAGAGTGCACATCACTGTCCTGTGTGCACCACCACTGTCGCATAATGGCAGCCTGAGTATAATCCAAAGTGCTGAGTTCAGAGTGCCGACAACCAGAGTCACCTGGGTGCAGAGAAGAGAGATGACTTATCGCTGTGTGGTACTGGGTGGTGAGCTACAATATCACTGGGACTGGTGAGCTGCTGCTGTGGGGATTTACTATCTGCTGCCCAAGAGACTGAGCCCTTTGGGACCTGACTATATAGCCATTTAGTTGCCTTATTGGTGCCTGCAGGCTTGACTGCGACTATGCTCATGTGAGCCAACGGTACAACTGGGCCCCAATGCTAGCCAGTTGAAGAATTAGGACCTTCACCTATTGTTCATGCTAGGAGGTACCTCTCAAGGCACTGTCATGAATCTGCAGTAATGTTTCATGCCCTGTCTGTCTGCTTACCTCTCTGGTCTGTGTATGAGCTTAAGGACAGTGCTCTCACACCTGCATGTTTAAGTAATCTTCTCTCAGCTTGGCTCCACTCCAGCCTCTAACAGGAAACACTAAACTCCGTGCTGCAAACCAGCCTTGCCCGAGCAAAAGTGTGTTAAGGCTTCCCTGTGTATTTCTTGCTGTGTGCTCTACGTTTGATTCCGTGTACCGACTTTGGCTTGTTATGCTGACCATCCCTATCTGCTTGTACCCCCCACGTTTGTCATGTCCTCCTGACTATTTCTTGTTGCCCTGGATTGCTGCTTCCTCTCCATCCACCAGAGCCAGCTGTGAGCGTGAGCTAAAAGAGCCTGGGGGCCGCGACCTGGAGTCAGCTGCAGCAACGTTCATCCTCACCATCAGAGGCTCTTAGACTCCGTGCCCTGGGGAAATTTATGCTCTTGCTCCCTGTTTGATCCGTGTCGGTGCTCAGGTGGATCTGCTTTCCAGAACCACCCACTTCATCCGCAGCAGTCATCCGAAGGGTCCACAACCTTAGCGGTGCGCTTCTAACCCCAGTGGTGTGCGCCTTTCACCTAGCAGGGACATCAGGGACATCATATCCTAGCCATTCTCCTAAAGTGTACTCTAGACTAGTTATAGTATTATTATTATAGCCCACTGTTGGCTGACATCACAGAGCTGGTCCAGGCTGGGGCAAGATCGTGACAATAAAGTCGGGATCTGCCCACAACCCTGGACCTGCACCTGGCTCAGCCTCTCAGTGAGAGAGCCTGAGCCAGTTGGTCCTGCCCCCTCCACAGCCCAGCACTCCAGTGAGCACAGGGGGGCAGAGCAGTCAGCGGTGACTGACAGTCACCAGCTCTCTCTTCTCACGGAGCTCTGAGAACTAAGCGATCAACAGTCTTTGATCATTCTTAGAGTAAGCGGGGGAGAGATGCAGCATCAGACTGCTACTGCATCCACCTAGGTAAGTATGATTTTGAAAAGAAAAAAACCCCAAACTTTTAATGTTTATATGCATTATTTATTGCCGACTTTGCTGATTCATGACTTAATCCCAGTCTATTGGTACAGAACTCTATTCTACATTACTTGGCATAGTGATTATACTTTCTAGTGGACTGTGTCTGAACCTACCTTCTGTGTGTTCATTCATGCTTAAACCATCATTTATTTTAACTCATACCAATACATTGATTGTTTTTTTTTACCACTAAACAGTCTTGTGTGTATTTCTTGGTGCTAATTCACAGAGTTAAAGGTATCAATACTTGTGCTCTTATAAGTGCTTGCAGTAACTTTCAATCAATCAGGTGTGTCAGAGGGGCTGAAGGTGTTCTTGGAGTTGAGGTACAGAACATAGAACCCAAATTACCAAGTGGCTCCTGCGGGGGTAGCTCTTCAATAGCAACACAGCACCTCTCGCGAAATATCCTCTAACATTATGGCCCCTGTAGCAACAAGACGACTCTGGCAGCATTGGACTTCTGGAAACGAGAACCCTATACCAACACATGGAATTGTAACAACATGTCAGGCCATATGACCTCTCCTGCTATGTGACACTCCTGCTAATGTAAGGTGGTGAGATCAGACAGCGCTCCTTCAACCATTTTGTGCCAGCAAGGGAATGACTTCTTTGTTTTCAGCTTTGCCCTCCTATTGGGTGATGAAGAGTGTTAGATGTAGTTTGCACGTTACAGCTTAGTGTGTTAGCAGAGTTACTATTGAGGTGCCAATTACAGAAGGATCCTGCAGAGATTTGGAACAACAGGGCATTTGAAACCCCCCTTGAAGGAAACATTTTGGATACTGAACTTCAATGTTGCGGAGTATGGTGTGATTGGATTTGCCCCAAGGACAGTGTTGGACCTCCACCACCACACAGCCACTGATTGAAGGCTATACTTCAGTTTAGTGTGCCAAGCAGATTACGGATTGGAAAACTCCAGTCATAACTGCTATAGTGAAATGAGGTGTGTGGATCGGCCTAGCCTTCCATCTTCTGTCAACCATTATTGTCATTGTGTTTTTTTTTAGCCCATGTATCAATGCTGTGCACAGTTTTTGTTAAAGAAAACGTGTAATGAGAGAAATACATAATCTGGCATTGTTAAATTCTTCCATCCATGCTAACAGTGTGGATAGACAAATTCTCCCTTGAAAGGACTAAAACACCAAAACATAACCAAATTCTTAATAATTAAGCTGATTTGCACTTGCTTTGGTGTCCTTTTCCAAGCAGCTGCTCCCTTGCATTTTGAAAACAGGAGGTCACCAGCTCTGCATGGGCGCCATTCATAGAATGCTTTGCATTTTCTGAATGAATGCAAAGTGTTCTTTAACTAGATGAGGTGAAGAGCATGACATCACCGCCCCACCTTGTCCAATCAGAGAACATTTACATTCATTCAGAAAATGCAAAGCATTCTCTGCATGGCACCCATGCAGAGCGGGTGACTTCCTGTATTCACAATACACTAGGTTGGCTGCTCAGCACAGGGCCCAGAAGCAAGTGGAGATTACATGGGGGAGCGATGTCTACTTTGGTGATTTCCAGCTTCCAGAGAGATTGGCCAGGTATGGTATATACATAGTTACATGGGTCCAAGCTGGACCCATGTAACTACGTATAATATACTAATGCCTCAAACTATTCTTTAGGATTATAGTTATGTCTTGTTGTTTAAGCCCCGATGAAAGGCGATTGTTTGCCCAAAACACATCAGTTTCATCTTCCTCTTTTGATATGACCACCATCGATAAATGATTATAGACTCCTAAGATGACTCTCTGATACTCTAATTGTTGACCACGTTTAGTTTACTCAATTTGGGAGACCATCGCCTGTTTTGGGGGATACCCGTTTTGTGGTAGAGCCGCCAATATTGAGTCACAAAGCCCAACCAAAACCTTATGAGTGATGGATATAAGATCAGAGTCCAGCTTCTCACATCTAATTTATCTTGAAGGACAGCCATGCCGGCTGTCAGAATTCCCTAACAATGCCTGCATCTGATTGGTCGCAGGCGCTGTTCGGTTGGCAATTTTTTGACAGGCTCCTTCGACAAACAGTGCTTGTTCAATCAGCTGAAATTTGAGCAGTGTATGGCCAGCTTTAGTTGTCTGGATGTCATGCTGATCTAAATGCTTTAGTATTTTATGAGTCATTGGCCTGAAAAAACTTTACAGCTCAGCGGTTGTGACTTTCTGATCTGAAGGCTTTTTCTGGGTTGATGACTGATGATAAAATAATGTCAAATCACTAGCATAACTGTCAAATAACCAGCCTCCACTTTTCTGACAGTACAGGTTTGCTTTAGGGACCTTAACGAGGCAAATTGCATTATTACAGCAACAAGCACTAACATTGCTCAGTAAGTCGTATAAAGGTTGCACTGACACTGTTGTGCTCTCTGCTGTCTGCATTTGTGTTCTCTATTTGTTGTCCAGAGGGGTTATCTGAGGGTAATTTGAATTCTGCAGGACCTCCTACAATTCCCTTTTAATTATATTCATATGCTACTTCACAACATTTCACAGATGCTGGCAATTCCCTGCCTAGATCCTGGAACTGTTCTATAGCAGAGGTTGACCAGTAGAGGGCAGTACATGTCAAGCTAGGCATTGCCAGCTCACCAGTGGAAGAGGCCCCCCACTTTCCCAGCCACAGCTTTCATTCATTATCTCACTAAAAGGTCCCCAGGGAGAAAAAAAAATTGTAATATCAAATAAAGAAATCATGAACTGCTTTACAGCATATGTAACACAGAGTAACACAGCTTATTCAGCCACATTTATTGTTTTGTCTTAGGGCTCCCTGACACTATGTCCATTGATCTGCATAGATCAAGGCAGGCTCAATGCAAGGGTATGAAGAAAACAATTGTATTCTGGGTGCCCTGTTAACATCATACATGTGCAGCAGTGTGTGGTATGTAAAAAATGCAACATATCTGCACTTTTACACAGTGCAAATCACTGCACGGCATGTCACCGGACTGCAGCACCTCGCAGCACACTGTAGTGAATGAAGTGTCATTTTGTGACACTTAAATTAGAACTAAAGCAAACATGTTTTTTCATTTTGGATAGAGTACAGGAGGGTAATAATTATTGTTTTTTTTGCCCTCTGTAGGCTCAATTCACAAAAGAATATTGCATGAGATAATTGGATCAAGTGACACGTTTTCCATTTATTGCATGCTATATTCAAAATGTCAATTTACAGTCAGTTTACGTGGTATTGAAAAATGCATCGTAAATACCACATAAATTGACTCTAAACTCAATTTAAAAAGCTTAATAAATACATTAGTTGAATAAGTTGTGGTCTAGCCACTCATTATTCAAGGAAATGAATAGCGCTGCTTGTTAAGTATGTCTTTTTTTGGGTCTGGCGATGCAGCGTGGGTCATGGTTGACAATGGATCTACAGCTGGTGATTTTTTTTTAAATTTTAATAAAGGAATTGTCAAACGTTGGTGTACTCTTTTTATTTATTTTTGACACTTTTTTGCTGAATGAGTAGGGGTACAATGTACCCCTACTCATTCACATGGGGGGGCAGGATCTGAGGGATCCCTTGTTAAAGGGGGTTTCCAGATACCTGATAAGCCCCCTGCCCGCAGACCCCCACAACCACAGCCCAGGGTTGTCGGGAAGAGGCCCTTGCCCCATCAACATGGGAAAAGGTGCTTTGGGGTGAGGGGGCAATTTAAATGTAATTTGTTTTCTTTACAAACGTCAGTTTTGCTGCAGCAGGTTCTATACATGGTACAAATCCTCCACTTTACAGGAAAACTAAGGGGACCCCCAGGCACTATATGTAAAGGAGTTTGTTTATTTTTATTGTTTCACTTTAAGCATCAATAAAATCAATGCTACTTTAAAAACAATATTTAAAAAAAAATTTGCATTGATTCTATCAGTGCAAACATTTTGTATTTTTTTAAAAATAGTTTTTAATGCTAATTAAAAAAAATTGTCAGGAAGCTACACAGGAGTCAGGTCGCATGAATCAGGTGGAAAATAACGACTGCTTTAAAGAAACATTGAATGCGTAAATCAACCCACATGTTTTCATGAATTGCAGATATTTTTGTAATTTATCTCATGAGAAAAATTATCACACAAAACTAATCAGAAATGTACTCTTTGTGAATTGAGCCCTGTATCCCATTAAAGAGATTTCTGTTCACTTCCTGTCCCATAGCCGAAACAGAAAGTGGGAAGGGAAAGCCTTCAAAGTGAGAGAATCACTGGTTGTCATCAGGGATTTTCTTTCACTTTCACTCTCACTGATAATGGTAAACAGCACAAATAGAGAGGGTGAATCTACCCAGGGGCGTACCTAGAGCATTTGACACCCAGGGCGGATCCTATATCTGGCACCCCCCTTCACTGATCATGCCTGTACGCACTCAGCCCCCCTCACACCTGTACACACTCAGCCCCTTCATCACACCTCTACGCACTCAGTCCCCCTCACACCTCTACACACAGTACACCTCACACCTCTACGCACTCAGTCCCCCTCACACCTCTATGCACTTAGTCCCCCTTACACCTCTACGCACTCAGTCCCCCTCACACCTCTACGCACTCAGTACACCTCACACCTCTACGCACTCAGTCCCCCTCACACCTCTACGCACTCAGTCCCCCTCACACGTCTACGCGCTCAGTACCCCTCACACCTCTACACACTCAGTCCCCCTCACACGTCTATGCACTCAGTCCCCCTCACACCTCTACTCACTCAGCCCCCCTCACACCTCTATGCACTCAGCCCCCCTGAAACCCCTACGCACTCAGTCACCCTCACACGTCTATGCACTCAGTGCACCTCACACCTCTACTCACTCAGCCCCCCTCACACCTCTATGCACTCAGTCCCCCTCACACGTCTATGCACTTAGTCCCCCTCACACCTCTACTCACTCAGCCCTCCTCACACCCCTATGCACTCAGTCCCCCTCACACATCTATGCACTCAGTCCCCCTCACACCTCTACTCACTCAGCCCCCCTCACACCCCTATGCACTCAGTCCCCCTCACACATCTATGCACTCAGTCCCTCTCACACCTCTACGCACTCAATCCCCCTCACACCTCTATGCACTCAGTCCCCCTCACACGTCTACGCACTCAGTCCCCATCACACGTCTATGCACTCAGTCCCCAACACACCCGTAGACACTCAGCTGCCCCCCACACCTGTACACACTCAGCTGCCCCCCCCACACACTCACACCCGTACACACTCAGCTGCCCCCCCACACACACACACACACCTGTACACACTCAGCTGCCCCCCCACACACACACACATCTGTACACACTCAGCTGCCCCCCCCACACACACACACCTGTACATACTCAGCTGCCCTCCCCCACACACACACACACCTGTAGACACTCAGCTGCCCCCCCCCCCCACACACACACCTGTACACACTCAGCTCCCCCACCCACACACACACACCTGTACACATTCAGCTGCCCCCCCACACACACACACCTGTACACAATCAGCTGCCCCCACACGCATGCACATGTACACACTCAGCTGCCCCCCCATGTACACACTCAGCTGCCCCCCACACACACCTGTACACATTCAGCTGCTCCCCTCCCCACACACACCTGTACACACTCAGCTGCCCCCCCCCACACACACACTCAGGTGCCCCCCCACACACCTGTACACAATCAGCTGCCGCCCTCCCCCCCCCACACACACCTGTACACTCTCAGCTACCCCCCCCACACACACACCTGTAGACACTCAGCTGCCCCCCCTCCCCCCACACAAAAACCTGTATACAAACAGCCTATTCAATTTCACTTATACTCACAGCCCCCACTTGTGAGGTGGTCTTCCTAGTCCCAGGTCCTGTTTCTACATGTCCCTGTGAAGCATGAGAGGAGCTGCAATCCAAAATATAGCACTGCCAGTACACACGAGGGGTGCACATGCAGGAAGCACCAGAGGTGGCAGTAAAGAGCCCGCCTGTGAGCTGAATAATACAAAGTAGCAGCTGCTGACTCGCAAGAATATAGAGAGCCAGCCGCAGCTACAGAGCACCCGCCTTGCCTTGTCCCATCCCCGATAGCTGGCCTGACACCCCCCCAACGTGTGCCACCCAGGGCAGCCCGCCCCCCCTGCCCCGCCATAGGTAAGCCACTGAATCTACCTAACAGGGGCCGACAGCAATAAAAATCTGACAGATGTTCTATTCCCTCTCCACTCTATCGAAAACGAAACAAAAAAGTTGCCTTTAGTTATAGCTGCGTGATTAATCATTAGAAAAAAACGTGATCGCAATTCAACCCCCCTCATGATCTTAATCCGACATTTCCCCGATTCATGTTAAAAAAGTGCAGAGTCGTTCTCTGCTCAGAGCTGTCAAAAGAAAACTGAAAACTGAAACGTTTATCAACAGCGATAAAGAGAAACAATGTATCTCGGTTCTTTTTAGATCAAAGGAATGAACTTTGTCTGTAAGCCATGGTTCACATTGCAACGATTTGGCATGCGATTTGACATGTCAAATTTGCATGTCAAAATCGGCAGCTATTGCCTGCAATGGCACAGCTTCCCAAAAGTAGTTTCTGTACTACTTTTGGCGACTTCAGGGTGCAATTTCAATGGACAACTGTGCAGAAATCCACACAGGGGTCCCTGACACTGGAATTGCCCCCAAAGTCAGGACTTACATGCAGGAATTAAATTATGCGAGTTCAGCTGAAGTCGCACAATTTCATTCCCGCTGTCAGTGTGAACCTAGGCTAAATGAGGTCAGTTTAACCACTTAAGGAAACGCACTGGAATGCACTGGAACGCATCAAAAACGCACTGGACCCTAGTATAGTGGAGAAAAAAAAAACAGGAAAAAATAAGAAAAAAAGCACCTGGAGTGTATCCAGAAAAGCATCAAAAATGCATCGGAACGCATCAAAAATACGGTAAGAACCCGCATGCAGAAATGCATCCGGAATGGATCTGGAGTGCGTTTTTGTGGTGTGAACCAGCCCTTACAGCATATCTAGGTCTGAGCAGTGAGCACATTAAACCAAACTTGGGAGATTGCAGAATTACATAGATGTATTTTTTTTTATTGACTGAGCCAATGTGCACTGCCAATTTTAAGTGTCATTTCCAGTTGTCAGGTCCAACTGATATCCCCAAAGTTTAACATTTTCGTTTATCTACCAAGTTTTTAATGTTGGCCAGCTGAGTGTAAGATTGCACAACTATTTCCAAGCAGATGTGATTTCTGGCCCCTCCACTTTTCAGAACTTCTTCCAGTTGACCTTGTCATTTCAAGCAAAAGTTGGCATGTCACATTTGTGTCTTCTAAAATGATCTTCTTTGCTGCCTCATACTGGGTTACACAATTTATCTCCTAATGTAGTAGATCATTAAGTAATCATTGTTTTCTAAGTTTTTATGTTTGATATAATCAATCTGTTCCCTTGACTATAGCTATGTGTAACCTTTATATGGAGAGGACAGAAACAGTAAGCCATTGGCACCGCATCCCATAGAGAAATACACAAAAGAAGGGGGAATGGGGTAAAGTTACCCCAGGGACTTTAAAGGTGCTTAGATACTAAAGTAGGTGGAGTAAAAAAATATCTATGCAAAGTCTAACCGTACAAAAATTTATTTATTCTGCTTAATACATATTGTCAAAGATTTAAAAACAAGTCTCTCAATATTCATATCAGGTTTAACAAAGGCAATGAGAAAAAAACACTTAGTAGATACCACTCGACATGTTTCGCTCATTTGTGAGCTTCATCAGGAGTTCTGGTACACATGTGGTATACTAGAGGTGAGAGAAACAGAGTGAATATCACATATTGTAAAAATTATAATAATTATAATAATTATTATAATTATATATAAAAAGCACACGGATAGAGTAATTATTGCATACATCAATGAAAAAATCAATTAAAAGGTCTCTAGCAGGTATTGATATCATAATCAGTTGATCAGTGGAAAAATGAATGAATACAAATAGATATAAATTAACATCAACACAGCAATGAGAAGCTGCTAAACTAATGAATAATCAAGATCAATACAGTCTTACCAAGCCAATTAGTAAATGAAGGTAAAAAAAAACATTTGTTGTAGATTAATGAACGCGATGAATAGCATTCACAGAATTGGATAGGTCTCCTCTGTTTGGATCTCCCACAATAATGGTCACAGAGGGGCTACATGTGAATATAGCCTGGCTCTGAATTAAATGAAAAAATATAGTATAAAATAAAAGTAGTTTTTAAGACACTTGGGGTTAATCATCCAAGGGATATACAATAGTTACCTTATGTTGAATCAAAAGTAGATTGTTAGAGGCTATTAAAGCCTTGTTGCAGAAATCAATGATGCAGCCACTTAGGAGTCTCCCTAAGGTGAGACTCAGCATTGACCAGTAGTTGGCAATTCATAAACAAGAGATCGAGGATAGTAAAATATAAGTATGCTGCAGAAAAAACAACAATGGAAAAGTATCAATACATATGCCAGCCACAGCAGTGAGTTGCTTTGATAACAGGCAAAGTCAATGTGTGGAGGCAGTTACCTGGATCAGCATGTGGACGGGCATACAGTGAAGGGGAGAGAGAGACACACAGCCTCCCCTTTCCACAGAGAGGCCACCAACAGAAAATAGCGGCTGAATGCCGTTAACCTATAGTCCCATCCATCCCGGCAGTGTCTGACGTCACCGCCGGGATGCGGACGTGTGGTGAGGCATTCCACATATGGGCATATAAACAACAACAGGCTGACGATGTGACGTAAGGTACGTCAAAGCCTTGTGTTACGCAGGCGCCAAGGATCCAAGCGCCGACCGCGCGAGCATCCATAGTGCGCATGCGCCGGGGCCGGAAAATGACACATGGAGGTATCAATCCAGCTAAGAGGCCAGTAACGCCATCTTAGAGGAGGGAAAAAAAACGGAAGTTCGAAAAGTAGAAAAGTATTCCCTTGGAGCCAGTCTCATCCTTTCAAAGGAAAAATAGGAGAGGATGAGATAAATATAAATATATATAAAGAATGTGTATGTTTATTTGAAAGGAAAAAATAATAATGAATGAAAATGAAGTCTTCTACCATTTAACTAACAGGTTTGGAGCCCTAGAGGCCCAAATTCCACGGGGTATATTTCTTTAGCAAACAGAGCAAACAGAGCTATATATTTATTGTCCTCCCTTTTTGGGGGTCCAAATTATATCTATGTTACACTTCCATTATTTGCTTTTCATTAAATTGATACTATGGTATTTAGCACATCTATGCCGATATAAACTATAGCAATTTAGCCCCCATCCCTACAGGAGAAAAGCATTTATCTCATCCTCTCCTATTTTTCCTTTGAAAGGATGAGACTGGCTCCAAGGGAATACTTTTCTACTTTTCGAACTTCCGTTTTTTTCCCCCCTCTAAGATGGCGTTACTGGCCTCTTAGCTGGATTGTGTCATTTTCTGGCCCCGACGCATGCGCACTATGGATGCTCGCGCAGTCGGCGCTTGGATCCTTGGCGCCTGCGCAATACAAGGCTTTGACGTACCTTACGTCACATCATCAGCCTGTTGTTGTTTATATGCCCATATGTGGAATGCCTCACCACACGTCCGCATCCCGGCGGTGACGTCATGGGACTATAAGTTTACGGCATTCAGCCGCTATTTTCTGTCGGTGGCCTCTCTGTAGAAAGGGGAGGCTGTGTGTCTCTCTCTCCCCTTCACTATATGCTCGTCCACATGCTGATCCAGGTAACTGCCTCCACACATTGACTTTGCCTGTTATCAAAGCAACTCACTGCTGTGGCTGGCATATGTATTGATACTTTTCCATTGTTGTTTTTTCTGCAGCATACTACTTTTGATTCAACATAAGGTAACTATTGTATAACCCTTGGATTAATCCCAAGTGTCTTAAAAACTACTTTTATTTTATACTATATTTTTTCATTTAATTCCCAGCCAGGCTATATTCACATGTAGCCCCTCTGTGACCATTATTGTGGGAAATCCAGACAGAGGAGACCTATCCAATTCTGTGAATGCTATTCATCGCGTTCATTAATCTACAACAAATGTTTTTTTACCTTAATTTACTAATTGGCTTGGTAAGACTGTATTGATCTTGATTATTCATTAGTTTAGCAGCTTCTCATTGCTGTGTTGATGTTCATTTATATCTATTTGTATTTATTCATTTTTCCACTGATCAACTGATTATGATATCAATACCTGCTAGAGACCTTTTGATTGATTTTTTCATTGATGTATGCAATAATTACTCTATCCGTGTGCTTTTTATGTATAATTATAATAATTATTATAATTATTTTAATTTTTACAATATGTGATATTCACTCTGTTTCTCTCACCTCTAGTATACCACATGTGTACCAGAACTCCTGATGAAGCTCACAAATGAGCGAAACATGTCGAGTGGTATCTACTAAGTGTTTTTTTCTCATTGCCTTTGTTAAACCTGATCTGAATATTGAGAGACTTGTTTTTTAATCTTTGACAATATGTATTAAACAGAATAAATAAATTTTTGTACGGTTAGACTTTGCATACATATTTTTTTACTCCACCTACTTTAGTATCTAAGAACCTTTAAAGTCCCTGGGGTAACTTTACCCCATTCCCCCTTCTTTTGTGTATAGCTATGTGTAGCACCTCCCTGACCCACAAAGACAGTTGGAGTATCCCAGAGGCAGGGAGGGCTAGCATTTCACCCCAGGCTGTCTATGGCTGAAATGGGGGACTGAAAAAAACATTGGGTACCAGTCACTGTCTGTCTTTCAAGAGATTTTTTTTTTCTCATCACACAAGGAGGGAAGGATAGGGTCCCAGATACCCTGTGCAACACTTACAGACCCTCCAGATCCCTATCCAACTTATACAGTGTGAAGACTACACCGACAACACTGTAAGTAGCATCTTAGGCTGGTTAACAGATTTACCTCTCTGTGCTTGTTCCAGTGCCCTCTGTTCAATCTCCTAGGCTTCCATGCATCCTCCCCAAGAGAGTCAACAGGTTCCTGCGAGAAAACTAGCCTTTATTCTGTCTTCTTCTTCCAGCAGGGTCCTCCTCCAGACTCTCATCATAGCACAGCACAGACAGCACTGCTTTAAGCACCCTTTGACCAGGCAGGACTGCTGTAAGGACCACTTCTGATCTAACTTCTTGCCCAGAGGACATAGTAGACCTCGCACAGGCTATGGGCCTTACAGATCAAATCACTCAGCCACAGCCCACAGGAAGAGAGAGCTCACATGGCTCACCCCATATATTTATAACCTCCCCAGCATGCACTGGTGGTAATGAGCCTCTTACAAGATGGCTGGAGAAAATATACATATTCATACCTCAGCTTCAATGTTGCTAGAGGTACCAGTGACACCTATGGCAGCAGAGAGAAACCACAGCTCCACTGAGTTTAGAGGAAAACCAACTGAATAAAAAAAATACAAATTCAGTTTATGCTGTCCAGGGGGTGTGCATAGGATTTTTGACACTTTTCACAGTGAATGGAGCACCAGTGAATTTTCTATTCTGGGTGTAGCAGATATTAAAATTGAATTTGAACTTTACATTTTTGGGTAAAGCACCAGTTATGGATGGTGGAATGGACATTTTGATTTAACTGCACTGGACTGATTTTGGATCGATTTTTAATGTTTCTCACATTTGTGTATATGTTTAGTTATTTGTGAAAAATAGCACTGTTTTATTCATATTGCACAGCATTTTATTCAATACACTTATATCTCTTATTATTTTAGTTATTAGCGCTGCCTTATTTCTATTTTTAAAACTACATTTTCAGCTTGGGCTGACTCAAACCCAGCAATGCTAAATTTGGGTAGTAACCCCTGTTTAGGATAGGTGCTACATATATATGTTTTTAGATACCATGATTTGTAATGAACATAACTGGAAACATAAAGTCGCCAAAATAATTTTTATCAAATAGAAAAAAGAGATCTTAACAGACCGAATAACACAGAAGACCTACCTTCTGCCACTTTTCTCACCTCACTTCCTGATCGTCATAAAATATAGCAGAAGTCTTGAAATACTTATCTTCCCTGGTAAAATGATGGCTCTGGGATCCAACAGTGGCGTGTCATGTGACATAACACCTAAGCATTTGGTCATATGATCTTTGCTGGAAAAATTGGCTGATCCTTCCCATCATCCTTGATTGTGTAACCAATATCTTAGACATTTGGTCTTGTGATCAGCTTCCAAAGGTTCGCAGAATGTCATTTAGCCAGTGAAGGTACACTTTATTACTTTCAGGCAGTCTAGCATGTTGGATAACTTATGTGTATTTACTCTAGATGTTCAGCGGGAAGTAAATGCTACAGTACATTTTGGGTGGAGTTCTGAAAAACTAACAAGTACTCCCCTATGAAAAGGATAAAGACAAAAACAGTTTTAGCATAGATGATGGATGAATGTCTCCCCGGTGTCTCCTGTATTGGGATATAAAGGTCACATCTGGGGCAGGAAAGCATGACATACATTTGTAAAGGGAACTAAGACAAGTAGAAAAACTGAATTTCATAGCAATAAATATGCTATTGCTAAGTAGCTAGACAGAAGTATTTTATCCTGTTTGCTGAGTACAGTTATTACATTATTTTGTTTTAATTATATGTAGCACACCCCTCGTAAGAGCTGCCGAGTTAGGGTTCCCCACTGCTGCAAAGCCAGTGACATAGCATTTCTTCATTCACTCCAATACAGAAAAATCAGTCCTTGGCTCGTGTTGTTGTTTTTATTAGGGGATGATAACTTGGATGGGGTAGGGATTTATGGGATACCTAATTTGAAAAATGTCCAGAACACAGAACAAAGGGACAACTTCCTCCCTATTTACACAGATCTTCTTCTTCCTTTCTCCTGCACAAACCTGGTTCCTGTGTACAGCACCTGCTGTTCACTCCTGGTGGAACTAGCAGCATATTTCTAGTTCAGCAAAGGCCCACTACAGGCAGGAGCTCTAAGTCCCTTGACAAAAGTAGCACAAATGGAGTGAACAGTATAACATCTCTCCTTCTGCTTCCATGTGGCTACTGATCTTAGTTCTACTTGCCTGCAAAATGCTAGCCCACCTGGCTGCCACCAGCCACGTCTGGCTGATCTTCCTTCCAGCACTCCCGACTGACTCTCTGCACCAGTCCTGCTCGACTGACACACACTAATGGAGATTTCCCAGGGCAAGGTTAGATGAAGACTTGGCACACTGTGTTCTTCAAGAGAGCGCTGTTACAGTTGACAGTCTCTCCCCTTGTCTTATCTGTGCACCTAATGATCAACACGCTGTCTCTGCTTGCTCCTTCCTGCTGCCTCTCTGGATCGCTCCAACTGCCTCCTAAGGTGGGATCCTTCCAGGCCAGGTTTCCTGAGCTCCCCGCCCAAAGGTAAAACCCCTCAGGGGTCCCTCGAGGGCTACCGACAGCCTCTCCTCAGCTTTGCTTCTCTATTTCTCCACCCAAACTCCACTGCTGGCATGGCCCATGTCTATTTATGGGTTATTCCAGTTCCCTGCCTGGCCCACTTCTGGGGATTCACTTAAATATTCAAGGCAGCTCCTCCTCACTTCCACCCACTAGTTCCAAAATGTTCTCCCACTTTCCAGATAGCAGGGGGAGGCATCAGAGAGCTGCCAGGATGAGTCATCCAGCCCTGGCCTCTAATAACCCTGACCCAGTTTCAGTGACTCAGGTTTATCCCTGGGCCAGAAAAATGATTTTTTTTCCCTACACTCACTTCTAGTAGCACACACTAGAGGGTGCTACATAGGCAGGGTCGCAATCAAGTTTAGTTGCCAGGCGATAGTTGCCTTGGCCAATGATTAGGAGATCAATTGATTTCCCTCTAATTCTGGAATTGTTGCACTTCTCTCCTCTGTCACTAGGTGGCATTGTAGCTGGTGACATTGGGTAAGACAAGGGAATAGCAAAGACAGATTATGAATGAATGGGGTGTCTCAGCCAATTGGCAGGGGTTTCTTCAAGTCCCTTGGCCTGCTGGGAGAGCCTATTTATTTGGGTGGAGTCAGGTGATCGGGGTTCTGTGCCACCTGGATGGCTGTCTGGGTGGATGTGTGTTGTATTGCCCCGGGCTGCTAGGCTGGAAGCATGAGGCCTATCCCAGGGGGGGGGGGGGGCATCTGGCTGCTAGGCTGTCTAGGGCCTTTCCAGAAGCAGGAGAGCAGCATAGGGTTGAGACTGCTGGCCTGCAGTGGTCGGAGGTGGAAGGGGAAGCTGTCGCCACTAAGGGACCATCCACCTTGTTACCGGAGACCACTGTGAATAATCTGAAGTCAGTACCTGAGCAGTCTTCTCATCAGCTGGGGACGGTGAAGAAGTGGGAAAGCTTCAGTGAGTGCCAATTCAGCGACCCAGTGGGACAGCAGAGGTGACACTTGTGGAGCATCAGAGTGGGGCCAAGCCAGGGACCTAGCGAGTCAGCAGGGGTGACGCTTGAAGAGTATCTGTGAGTCAGCAGGGGTGATGCTTGAGGAAGATACTGAGTGCTAACAGTGAAAGAGTTCAGGGGATCCAGTGGCTATTGGATCTGAATTCTAGTGAAAGACTGGGAGTTCATTGAGCGAAGATCCACAGTGAGTGATTGTGGAATAAACAGAGAACTGTTTGTGTTGTTAATACCCTGTTTCCCCGAAAATAAGACCTAGCGTGATCGTCAGTGATGGCTGCAATATAAGCCCTACCCCCTAAATAAGCCCTAGTTAAGACCTTGCAGGTCTTATTTTCAGGGTAGGGCTTATTTTTGGGGAAACAGGGTAGGACTTATTTGGGGGGTAGGGCTTATATTGCAGCCATCACTGACAATCACGCTAGGTCTTATTTTCGGGGAAACAGGGTAGTTGAATATTTACCGTTAGTAACTACTACAAGACTGTTACCATAGGAGACAGCGGTCCTACCTATATAGAAGCTGGAGGCCGTCACCTGTATAGCTGTCTTTGTATAGAAGTCTCTGAGTCTGCTATTTATCATTGCATCTGCTTAAGGGTGTCCTGGCCCTAACTCTCTCTCCCCCAGTTCTGTTCAAGAGATAATAAATCTCTTTTTGCATTCTAAAAGTGTCTGGTGCCCACCATTTCATCTTGCATTACACCCACCATGCCTTGTAACCCACTCTACACAGAAGGATGTCAGCTGTCCCTAACTCTTGAGGTCACCACTAGGCCTCAGGGGCCCGGAACTTTGCTACATATATATATAGGCGTATTAACGAACCTTCCTTCAAACTGGATGGTGTTTTTACCCACAAACCAAAAAAAGCAGTCTTTTTTTAGGTCATACTATGGCTATACTTGATTGTATCATCCTGTCTGATGAAGAACAGACACATAGACAGAGAAACCCTTTTCTGATGTTTTCAGCCAATAACATGTTAAGTAACCTCTCACCTCTGGTTCATACTGGGCTGTCACTCACATTTTAGCAGTTACTGATAACGTTCCAAGGAGGGCTCTACTGATGACATAACGAGAATAGACTCTGCTAATGTGAATGATACAGTTCATTCTATAAAGACTTATAGAGCCAAGACAAAAAGCACATAAAACATTTCCTGCTAGGAACCCAGCACCCTCACATGCATTCATACAGCTTCAACTCATATCTATGGTGATACGCATGCATACACATGCAATTTTTTATTTTCATAAAACATTGAATTTATTTATACTTACATTAATTAACAAAAGACTGATGTCAAAGTGAAAACAGATCTCTATAAAGTGATCTACGGTAATTAAATTACAATGGAAAAGCACAAAATAACTGATTGCATAAGTATAGATCACCCTGAGATTGGTGTTTAAAAGAAAAACAGTCCTTTGTATGTTCTCTCTAATAGTGTGTAGGCAAGTACCCACTGCTCCAGCAGGAATTTAGGGGTTTACGGTAATTCACAAATTTTTCTTGATGGGTTTTGCTGAGTTAACCCCCCCCCCCCCCCCCCCGGTCCTTTGTGATATAAAAGGGATGGAGGTCTGAACCCAGAGAGAGGGATGGTCTGTAGTAAAGTACGAGGAAAGAAACAAAGGAGATCATTTAGGCATGGTCTACCTTGCCAGACTTGCCTGATGCCATTAACTGAGTCTGAATATCATGCTGAAGTCGGAGCTAGGTTCCAGACATGGATTCAACCAGTATTGGACTTTTGCTTGAACAGATATGCTGGGGCAGCCACATTGTTGTGAACAAGCAAGCTATCGCTTGTGAAACATCTACCATTGCCTGTATCTGTCTGACCCTTTTCACAATAAAGATGACATCGAGATAATTTGGACTTCCAGTATGTGACCAATTCCTTGTCTTGTTCGTCTTCCACGGTGGTGAGCCGAGGTCTGCAGCTGTGATCCATCCTGCACCTGATTTTGCCTGGAGCAGTGTGCTTCTCTTTGTTTTTTGGGGCTGCCACAAGCCTAAAGTTAGGGACTAGGGATTTTAGGAAATGTTGGCACTTTATCTTGCACTGTCGATTGTCTCTGTCATTATGTTAATTTATTCTTCAAGTAAAATGTTTAAAACTTGGCCCTTTCCTGGTCTGAAATTACTAAAGGGGTGTAATGCAAGTAAATGGCACATATAGCCTACAGCTTGGGTCATCAGATACACTGGAGTATGAAGACAGAGATACAGAGAGTTAAAGTGATAAAGTGATACATTTTTTTTTATTTTTTTTTTTCAAACAAACATGTTATATTTACCTTCTCTGTGCAGTGTTTTTGTACAGCCCGGATCCTCCTCTTCTCGGGTCCTCTGCCAGTGCTCCTGGCCCCTCCCTCCTGCCAAATGCCCCCAGAACAAAAAGCTTGCTCTGGGGACACCCAAGCCGACTCGTTACAAAATGCGACTCTGCGTGTCCATTCACACTCAGAGCCGCGGCTCGACCCCGCCCCCCCTCTCTCCTGATTGGCTCAGTGGCTGTGATTGACAGCAGTGGAAGCCATTTGCTCCCACTTCTGCCTCAGCCAATGAGGAGGGAAAGCCCCTGGAGAGCCAAGGCTCTCATGCACATTGTTCGATTGAGATGGGGCTCAGGTGAGTATTGGGGGGGCTGGAGGGGCTGCTGTAGTGTAGTGGAGCCCTGTGCTTACTCTCTCAATGTGCCATAAGCCTTTCAAACCCTTTCCCAGGCTTTCATCCCTATCCATTGAGGCTGCAGATGTGGCAGCAGATGCGGATAGAGAATCTTGTGGAGTGGGGAAAAGGTAGAAAGTAAGAAAAGAGGAGGAGGAGTATGGGCCTTTTGCTTCTGACCACTATCATTGATGTGTTGCTCCCACTTAGCTTTGTGGTGAGGTGTCTCCTCATGCATGTGGTATCCACATTACTGGCTGATTTACCGTGCTTCATATGGTGCAGGAAGTAGCTGCAAACCACTACAACGCTGTTGGCAGCAGATTTGTGAAAAAGGCCCAGACTTCCTTCCAGCTGCAGAGATGGGAAGACCAGCTGACCAGCAGTGGGAAGCAAAGTATATCTGATCCAGGAAGGAGAACTGCACTGTCAGGGCCAGCGTGGACCGCAGGGACCCAGAAGTGACATCAAAGTGGGCGGTGACGCGTTTCGCAGCATGCCCAGTCGCTCCTTCTTCATAACCAAAGGTGTGATGCAGAGGGGAAGGAGTTTATATGTGAGCTGGGGCAGAGGAATGGGCGAGGGTTGGGCGGTACTGATAAGGACTATTATATCATTCAGTAACAGTAGAATACTCACAGCAGTGGAGCCATAGCCAAAATAAAAGGAATATTCATCCACAAAACACTTACACAGATAGGGACTGAAAGACAGCAGATGAATAACAGATAGTAATAAAACCAGATAACTGGACGAGAGTGAACAATGAAACGGGATGCTAAATGTGTAGAAATGAGACAACAAGTCCCAGCAACACCACAAAATAAAAGAATATTTTATACATATGGTCATAATTGTAAATGGGGAAAAAACACATGAATAGTATGCATGGAAAACAAATGATTATAAAGTGGTTGAAATTATAACAGTGATTGATGGTTTATCCAGAGAGCTGCGTACACCAGGGGCAGAGGGTGAATCAAAAGTACCCATGTGTGTCTGTCTCTTGCATTATACACACACAAGCACGCACACATGCTACATGGATGCCTATTGTCATAAACATTCATGTGTGGGAGCCTATATGGCAACTTGTGGTGATACATGCATGAACAGGATTTGTACCTTGATTCTAATTGGGGAAGTAAATCTGTTAGCATTGGGGTGAATACTGCGAATAAGGAAAGTAGCAGAAGGCTTTGCTAGCTGTGCCAGAGGGAGACCTACTGGATATACGCCTTGGATGTTCCGTTACCCTGGAGGCCTGAACGAGGAGTTGGAAATTCATACTCTGTTATAGCTGTTATTAAGGACTTTGGTGGAGAGGTGGTTTGTAAGGTCAAGATGCATCCCTCCTGAGCGGCCAGGCTACTGTCACTAATTACTATTACAGCTCAGGACGCTGTCTGGGGACCTGCCTGGAAACACAATATAGCAAGGCTTTACAAATGTCCATGGTGTTGAGGGCCTTGGTGTTATGGCTCGCTGTAGAGCCTGTATGTGTGTTAGAGAACTGGTATGAAGACTCCAGTTATACATTTCCCCTCATAAAATGCACAATTGGGAAGAGCTGGCCTCTGCTCATCAATCCAGCTTGAATGATATAACTCCGATAAGTCTGCCACAATGACCTTTGGTCATTGGGGTGCTTACAACCGAACAGGGAATACAGGTGTGCCAACCAACACGCCCATTTGATGCTATAGCAACCAATTATGGACTTTCTATTTTCTAGAACACTTATCGTGTATCCATTATTGTTGCATTGGATTTCATTAGGTATGTATTATTATTTTGGTGCTGACATCTAGTTGCAATTTAGTGTACTACAATGTGTTTATTACTGTATTCGTGAGTGTTGTAATCCAGATCCCTTGTATGTTGGGATTAGTTGGTTAAGTCATTATATAGAACCCTCCCTTCTTCTTCGTGTTTCCTCAGTAAGAACCAGCCTTCATAACAGGTATAAAACTATAATGACCGGTGAACATCTCATATATTGCATTGAAGAAGTAAAACTACGTTGGATTAAACTGCAATTTTTTATTGGAGAGTTGTGCTGTCTATGGAGGGTGCTTATTCAGCAGGTGGCCATACTGATCAGACAGATCAAAGTCTAACAGAAGTATGTCAATGCATAAAGCAATGCTTGCCACAGAACATCTTGACCTTTGGTCATTATGTTGTAAAGCGCTGCACAAACTGTTGGTGCTATATAAATCCCGTATAATAATAATAATAATAATAATAATAATGTGGCTTAGAAGGGCTAATAATGGGGGCTTTCATATGTGCCAGCCTTCTTCCATAGACCTGAAAGAGTGCTTGCTGCTCTAATATATAGAGCTATATATATATATATATACGGTATATAATTATTATTATTATTATTATTATTAAAAAGGATTTATATAGCGCCAACAGTTTGCGCAGCGCTTTACAACATGAGGGCAGACAGTACACTTACAACACAAATCAATACAGGAGGAATCAGAGGGCCCTGCTCGTTAGAGCTTACATATATATATATATATTTTTTTAATCTAAATCTTATAAAATGTGAGTGATTTAATATATTATAATCATTCATATACAAAAAAATACAAAAGACAAATTTAAAAATGTTTTAATTACAGTTCTATTATTCTATTGAACTGTATTTAAAAAATATTATCCTGTAATATTAATAGTTAGAAAAAAATGTCAGTGCTCATAATGCAGTAATTTAGGCAGTTTACTGCAAATATAAAAGTAAGTATACAGTATTTATGTAAAGCTTACACCATTTGTTCTGGTACCAGTAAAGTCCCAAATAGGGTAGTGGGTTTCATAAAATGCCCATCAATGAGCAATACTTACATGGTAAGTGGTGTAGGGACAGAAAAAGTAATGAAATACGTGTTTTATCAGGAAGAAACAAGAACTGCGGTACAAAATGTCCTGCAGTGGTTTGCATTTCTGTTAGTGGTGACAGAAACAAAGTGACATGCTTTTATTTGGCTGTTTGTTCTTTCTTTCATGTTGCAATCCTGTTCTGAAAGCAGATCTTGATTAGTGTTGCTTGAACACGTCTGTTTTAATTTCATTGGCAGTTCGTCTGCATGGGCCAAGCATCTGCAAAAAAAGAACAAAGTCAATGGTGACGGAATTCAGGTGGGCTGTTCCTAGTTGTAGATAGTTAGAGCACCTAATGGTGGCTTCTACAGGGTCTCTGGTGACATCATTGACCATAAAATGAATTTTTATGATAACTGACTATGTCACCTGGAGTTCCCTGGAACTTCCCAGAGTCAGATAATGTTTAACCGCTTGCCGATCGCTGCATACAGATATACATCATATATATATATATCGGCAGAATGGCACAGGCAGGCAAATGGGCGTACAGGTACGCCCCTTTAAATTTGCTGCCTATCGCGCACGCCCACCGCACGTCGCTGGATCGTGCCCGCGGTTCCCGGGAACTCGATGTTCGCCGGCGGCCCGCAATTGCAGTGTGGAGAGGTAGAACAGAGAGATGCCTATGTAAACAAGGCATTTCCCCATTCTGCCTAGTGACAAGACAGAGATCTATTGCTCCCTGTCATCGGGAGCAGTGATTGCTGTCATGTCCTAGGTAGCCAATCCCCCCCACAGTTAGAATCACTCCCTAGGACACACTTAACCCCTTGATAGCCTCCTAGTGTTTAACCCCTTCCCTGCCAGTGTCATTTACACAGTAATCAGTGCATTTTTATAGCACTGATTGCTGTAGATATGACAATGGTCCCAAAATAGTGTCAAAAGTGTCCAATGTGTCTGCCATAATGTCACAGTCACGATAAAAATCGCGAATCACCACCATTACTAATAAAAAAAAATAATAATAAAAATGCCATAAAACTATACCCTATTTTGTAGACGCTATAACTTTTGCGCAAACCAATCAATATACTCTTATTGCGATTTTCTTTACCAAAAATATGTAGAAGAATACATATTGGCCTAAACCGAGGGAAATTTTTTTTTATATATATATAAATATATATATATTTTTGGGGGATATTTATTATAGTAAAATTTTAAAATATTGCTTTTTCTTTAAAATTGTCGCTCTCTTTTTGTTTATAGCGCAAAAAATAAAAACCGCAGAGGTGATCAAATACCACCAAAAGAAAGCTCAATTTGTGGGAAAAAAAGGACGTCAATTTTGTTTGGGTGCAACGTCGTACGACCGCGCAATTGTCAGCTAAAGCGACGCAGTGCTGAATCGCAAAAAATGCTCTGGTCAGGAAGGGGGTAAAATCTTCCGGGGCTGAAGTGGTTAAAAACACATCTATTGAACATAAATAAAGAAATGGCTATATTTCCACAGCCAGGCATCTGTCATTTAGCGACAGGGGCGCAGCATCAATGGGTTACGCGCATGGGCGTTCCACAGGGGGGTGCTGGGTGTGCCTGAAGTATACAGGAGTACAGGGAAGGGGGGCCCACTGTGCCCTGTAATGCACTACAGAGTGATCCATATCTCTCTTACACCCCCACCCCTCTCTCTCTCTTACCCCCTTACCCTTCCCTCTCTCTTACCCCCTCTCACCCTCCCCTCTCTCTTACCCCCTCTCACCCTCCCCTCTCTCTTACCTCACTCTCCTACCCCCTCACCCCCCTCTCTCTTACCCCCCTCTCTCTCTCTCTCTCTCTCTCTCACCCCCCCTCCCCCTTTCTCCTCTCTTTCTCCCTCTGACTAATTCTGCCATAAGATGTAAAATGTATTAAAATGTTTAAAAAACTCTTCAAAAGAATGTGTGTGTCGGAATATATATATATAACCACACGCATGTGCTTGAGTTGTGGGGTGCACACCCTAATGCAAGCTGCGCACACCTATGGGTACGAGTCATAGTGATCAATGTGGATTACCTCACTGGAAGATTTGATTAACCAGTTGCCAACCAGCTGCTGCAGTTATATGGTGGCAAGTTAGCTCGGTTGCGCGAATCGATGTCCGCCGGCCACCCGCGATTGTGGGAAAAAGAGCCAGAACGGGGATCTGTCAATGTAAACAAGCAGATCCCATTCTGACAGTGATTGGGAAACAGGGTTCTCTCTCTTCTCCCAGGCAGCCAATCCCTCATACAGTTAGAAAAACCTCCCAGGGAACACAGTTAATCCCTTGTTCGCCCCCTAGTGTTAACCCCTTCTCTGCCAGTGACATTTATACAGTGATCAGTGCATTTTTATAGCACTGATCAGTGTAATGGTGTCACTGGGCCCCAAAAAGTGTCACTTAGGGTCAGATTTGTCCACCGCAATGTCTCATTCCCACTAATAATCGCAGATCGCCGCCATTACCATTAAAAACAATAAAGAAATTAAAAAGTCCCTAAATCTTTCCTATAGTTTGTACACGCTATAATTTTTGCACAAACCAATCAATATACGCTTATTGCAATTTTTTTTATCAAAAATATGTAGAGGAATACATATTGGCCTAAACTGATGAATAAATTAGTTTTTTTTTTCTATATTTTTTTTGGATGCGTATTATAGCAGAAAGTAATAAATATTGTTTTTTTTTTTTTTTTTAAAAATTGTCGCTCTTTTTTTGTTTATAGTGCAAAAAATAAAAACCACAGAGGTGATCAAATACCACCAAAAGAAAGCTCTATTTGTTGGATAAAAAGGACATTAATTTTGTTTGGGTACAATGTCGCACGACCGCGCAATTGTCAGTTAAAGCGACGCAGTATCGCAAAAAATGGCCTGGTCAGGAAGGGTGTAAATCAGGGGTCTCAAAGTACCGGCCCGGGGCCATTTGCGGCCCGCGGACCGGTTAAAAATGGCCCGCAGGCAGGGCCGATCCAGGACTAGAGGTCGACCGATATTTGGCCATTAGGCCGATATATAGCACTGGCCGCTGCTCTTCCTCCCTTCTCCACACTCAGCGCTTGATGCTTGTGTGAAACTGACACGTAACAGGAGGAGAGAGACAGAGGGATCTGTCAGATTTGAGGTTGATGTCGGGGGTGGGCGGGACCCAGCCGGGGTGGACGGGACCCGGCTAATATCAAACACCAGCCAATGGGATCTGGGCGGGCAGCTACGTGTATGTGGCACGCCCCTTTTCTTAAGCAGCCCAATCATTGGCTGGTGTTTGACAGCTGCTGGTCCCGCCCACCTCGGCCGGGTCCCGCCCACCCCGACATCAACCTCAATTCTGACAGATCCCTCTGTCTCTCTCCTCTGTGCTACGTGTCAGCTTCACACAAGCATCAAGCGCTGAGTGTGGACAGCTCCTTGTCAGTTTCACACACGGTTACACTCCGCTTAGTGTGAAACCTGCCAGTGCCACCTGCCAGTGCCAATCAGTGCCATCTGTCAGTGCCAGCTGCCAGTGCCACCGCCAATCAGTGCCACCTGCCAGTGCCAACCAGTCTGCCATTGCCACCTGCCACCTCCAACCAGTAACACCTGCCAGTGCCACCTGCCACCGCCAATCAGTGCCACCGCCAACCAGTGCCTGCCAGTGCCACCGCCAACCAGTGCCCCTGCCAATCAAAGCCACCTGCCAGTGCCACGCCAATCAGTGCCACCTGCCAGTGCCAACCAGTGCTTGCCAGTGCCACCTGCCACCACCTGCCAGTACCATGCCACTCAGTGCCACCTGCCAGTGCCACGCCAATCAGTGCCACCTGCCAGTGCCAATAGTGCCACCTGCCAGTTCCAAACCAGTGCCACCTGCCAGTTTCAAACCAGTGCCACTTGCCAATGCCTGCCAGTGCCACCTTCCAGTGCCACTGCCAATAAGTGCCACCTGCCAGTGCCATTGCCAATCAGTGCCACCTGCCAGTGCCATCTGTCAGTGCCAATCAGTGCACCCTCCAAACAGTGCAACGTGCCACCTGCCAGTGCCACCTGCCAGTGACAGACAGTGCCACCTGCCAGTGCCACCTGCCTAAGCCAACCAGTGCCACCTGCCACAGCCAACCCGTGCCATCTGAACTGAGGAGATCAAGTGTGTGGTAGAGTGACAGGAGCAAGCAGGGAGGAGTGGAGTGGGTGAGTTTTTTTTTTTTTTTCAAATCGGCCTAAAATATCGGCCACAAAAATCGCCATCATATATCGGCCATCGGCCGCCCCGATTTCTAAATATTGGCATCGGCCAGAGAAAAATCCATATCGGTCGACCTCTAGCCAGGATGTCTTTTTGAACTGCACCCAGGCACCGCAGAGGGGGAGGCGCCAAAGAGCTTTACCTCTCCATCTCTTCTGTCCTCTCCGCTGCACGCTGCTGCAGCCCAGAGAGAGAACAGAGCTGAGAATGGAGCGGAGGAAGGATCCGCTCATCGATCCGCCCACCTAGGCATTGACGATCGACCAGAGCCCCAAACCAGGGTCCTGCTGCCACCTCAGGGCGGGAGATTGTGTTCTCTGGGTCCCCTGTCACTAGGCCTGTATGGAAGCCAGGAGGAGAGGACTCTGGAGGCAGATGATCCTGACTGCCAGGAGAGGTGAGTGAGCATCACACTGAGGCAAAGTCCTTAGTGGGGTGACTGGGGTAGAAATTTGTGCAGTGTGGGGGGTATTTTATGCAGTGTGGAGGGTGATTGTGCAGTGTGGGGGGTAATTGTGTAGTGTGGGGGTAATTATGGAGTGTGGGGGGTATTTTATGGAGTGTGGGGGGTATTTTATGGAGTGTGGGGCTATTTGTGCAGTGTGTGGCTATTTGTGCAGTGTGGGAGGGGTAATGCTGGGGGTTAATAATGCGTTTGCTGACACCAATGCTGGGTTAATAATGCGCTTACGGACACCAGTACTGGGTATAATGCGTTTGCTGACACCAGTGCTGGGGGTTAATAATGCGTTTGCTGACACCAGTGCTGGAGGTTAATAATGCATTTGCTGACACCAGTGCTGGGTATAGTATAGTATAGTATTGCTGGTATAGTTCATTGCTTTTGAAGTTTTAAAAGTTTGCATGCGGCCCCCCATGGGATATGAAAATTGTCATGTGGCCCTCAGGCAATTTGAGTTTGAGACCCCTGGTGTAAATCCTTCTGGGGCTAAAGTGGTTAAAAGATACATCACTGACTGTGATTGATGTTGTATTTAATTCTGGGGACATTAATAAACTTTATTTTTAAAGCTGATAGGTATGTGTTTGTGTGTTATTGTATTAAAGGATTTTTAATTTGGTTGGTGTTTTTTTTAACTTTTAAGGGGTACTAATGAATGGCTGTACTTATTCTGTATAAATAAATAGTAAACCTAAATTTTAAAGTTTAGGAACGCTAAAAGTTAAACATAAATAAGGCATAGACATACAATATACAGTATGTGAAATGAATCCAGTGCTAACACACAATAAGATAAAAAATATTAAATATATAGTCCAACAGAAAAATATTGGTAATCTAAAAGTAGTCCAAAATTGGTAAACTAGGAGTAGTCCCAAAGTGAAAAGTGAATCAGTAAAGGGAATCTTGATCAAAGAGAGCAGCGGGAGTGTGAGAAAGGTAAATATCTCCTGAACAGGCAAAGTGACAGAACATTTTTTTAAATTATTTGGATTTATGGCTATAGGCTACTAGGCAGCAAATTTCTATTATGTTCTTCTTATGTCCATAGTTCTAGAATGGCCTATATAGCATTCAGGAATTGTGAATACTGAATGTATGTAAGATAACAAATTTTTAGCATGCATTAAAATGCTTCTTAACTATATAGACTAGGTGTGATTTTATCACAAGGAGGTATAAATTCTTCATTTTGGTCTAGCTGCACAATCCCACAAATCCCCTGGGCACATAAGCCTCATTGTATGTGCAGCAGAGGAGGAAACCTCTCTTATTCTTCATAGGGTTCCTTTAATTGGCTAAATTACAGCTTCTATCACCTCACTGCAGGGACTGCAGGAAAAATCAATGGCAGCGAATTCTTCTCACCAGCAACACTGCGGCCTCACTAGCCTTAAATGAAACCCTATGAATGGTGCTTTCTGTCCATAGTAATGTTTTTGTTATGAAAAGCTCCCAACACTGGTGCCTTACTTCCAGGACCTATAGCAAAATTGTAACACATTCTACTAAGATGCCTTTCAATACTGTATATCTCACAGCTCACTGGCTGCGAAAGAGACGGGGACAATTGTTAATTGGCATTCAGGCTGTTTGTTTGTTAAAAGACTAAAAACCTAAACTGCAAATTAGTTTATATAAAAGAGCTGTTAATAACATTAATTTCATGTACAGATAGATATGTAACAGGTTGAGCCGTACAGCTTGGGATATGACTATTATTACGAGGGGATTTCAAAAAGTTTCCACACTTTTTTATATTTAATAAAGGTAAAAGTGTGGAAACTTTTTGAAGAACCCTTGTGTGAAGGCCCATTCACACTAGAAATTACGTATATGCGTTTAGATGTGTTTATAGGATATTTCTAAACACATGCAAATGTATATAGCTGGATTAAATTCTGTAGACTCCCCTAGGCAGTTGAAACCATGGAGCTTGCAGGTTTCTGGAGGTTTCTTGTGCACGCTCTAGAACTAAGTAGTGTACACATCGGCTGCTAGATGGAGATGACCAGCACTACTGTACATTACAGTGCCTTCAAAAATGATTCATACCTTTGGACATTTTACACATTTTGTAATATTACAACCAAAAACATAAATGTATTTTATTGGGATTTTATGTGATAAACCAACACAAAGTGGCACATAATTGTGGAGTGGAAGGAAAATGATAAATGGTTTTCAAAATTTTTTACAAATAAATATCTGAAAAGTGTGGCGTGCATTTGTATTCAGCCCCCCTGAGTCAATACTTTGTAGAACCACTTTTTGCTGCAATTACAGCTGCAAGTCTTTTTGGGGATGTCTCTAGCAGCTTTGCACATCTAGAGAGTGAACTTTTTGACCATTCTTCTTTGCAAAATAGCTCAAGATCTGTCAGATTGGATGGAGAGTGTCTGTGAACAGCCATTTTAAAGTCTTGCCACAGATTCTCAAATGGATTTAGGTCTGGACGTTGACTGGGCCATTCTAACACATGAATATGCTTTAAACTAAACCATTCCATTGTAGCTCTGGCTGTATGTTTAGGGTTGTTGTCCTGCTGGAAGGTGAACCTCCGCCCCAGTCTCAAGTCTTTTGCAGACTCTAATGCCGCTTACACACGACCGGTTTTTCCATCAGAATAAACTCTGACGGTTTTTCTGACGGCGTTCCGACGGAATTCCGCTGAAACGGACTTGCGTACACACGATCACACCAAAGTCCGATCGTTTAGAACGCGGTGACCTACAACACGTACGACGGGAATAGAAAAAGGAAGTTAAATAGCAAGTAGCCAATAGCTGCCCTTGCGTCGTTTTTGATCCGTTGGAATAGCATACAGACGTACAGTTTTCCCGATAGGAATTGATTCAGTCGGAAATATTTAAAACATGCTCTACTTCTAGGTCCGTCAGAACTTTCTAAAGAAAAAGTCAGATGAAGCCCACACACGATCGGAATATCGGATGAAATGATTCCGTCTGACCTTTTCTTCCAGAAAGTCTGGTCGTGTGTACGCGGCATTATTTATTTTATTTATTTATTTCAGGTACTTATATAGCGCCATCAATTTACACAGCGCTTTACATATACATTGTACATTCACATCAGTCCCTACCCTCAAGGAGCTTACAATCTAAGGTTCCTAACTCACATTCATATACTGGGGACATTTTAGACAGGATCCAATTAACCTACCAGCATGTCTTTGGAGTGTGGGAGGAAACCAGAGTACCCGGAGGAAACCCACGCAGGCACAGGCAGAACATGCAAACTCCAGGCAGGTAGTGTTGTGGTTGGGATTCGAACCAGCGACCCTTCTTACTGCTAGGCGAGAGTGCTACCCACTACACCAGTGTGCCGCCCATATTACAGTTTTTCTTCTAAGATTGCCCTGTATTTGGCTCCATCCATCTTCCTATCAACTCTAACCAGCTTCCCTGTCTCTGCTGAAGAAAGGCATCCCCACAACATGATACCAATGTATCAAGGTAGTATCCATTTTCCACCACATATAGCGTTTTGCTTTTAGGCCAAAAAGTTTAATTTTGGTCCTTCCTCCACATGTTTGCTGTGTCCCCCACATATCTTCTCGCAAACTGCCAACGTGACTTCTTATGGCTTTCTTCCAACAATGGATAAAATACACTGAAGCGGCCAGGGCAGCAAAGTGTAGCAAAAGAGGTGGGACTTTAATTGAAGCTCGTGGTGACAAAATGAACTGAGTGGTGGACGATGAAAAATTGTTTAATATTGCATATGACATATTTAACCAACATAAAATTGCACATACATGAGGCTGCACCCATGACTAGGCGCCAGGCTCTATAGTAACGACTGGTAACAACATGTTTACAATCTTGTACAATCATGATAAAGTTAAGGGGAGTCCACCAGTGTTCATAGAATGTAAAAACATTTCAAAAAGTAGCAACTGCACAGTCAAAAGTTCTTAAATCCTTCATTGGTAGAAATGTAAAGACTTGCATAACATAGTGGGTGTACATATGGTTCACAACATCAATTAGCTTGACGCGTTTCGCGGCTTAAAGCCGCTCTTCAGGAGCAGATATGCGAATTGTCTGTAATAGAAGATACGTAAAAACTCAATGACACAGTTGGGGGATGTATGGGTAACCTTCCACCCAAAACCCGGGTAGGGCATGTAAACTTACAGGGTATGTGCACCAGGACACAAGGTGTCCAGGTCAGTGGGCCAGCCCATGGTCAGTCACGGGAGCCGAAGGGGTGCGTCCAATGGCGGCAGGCAACACAGGCAACGAACATAGCAGACCAGTACTCCCAGGCTCACCTGGTGTGAAAGAATGGTGAAAAATCTATAAGTGTGGGACAGTGTAAGCACAACAAATATATGTGGATATGGAAGTGAGAAAGTAGAAATGGGAGGGGGGGGGGGGAAGGGGGGCAGATAGACAGATGATTGGTGGTCAACCAGGGGTGAGGGTGAGAGACCATGGTGGTAGGTCAGCACCAAAACGCCCAGTGTGAGGGAAGGAGGGAGAGGGGAATAAAGCTGAGAAGTGTACCTGATGGAAGGGAAAGGACAAACCATCCAACGAAAGTGTGGAGCCTATCTGGCAGGGAACTCAGGGAGCACTGGAACATGCCAGGGCCGTCGCCCGCATATACCGCCGCCACGGACCCGCCCCTAACGTCACAACGTGCAAGCGTAAGGGGAGGGGCATCCAGACGCCGACGCACAGGCAAGGGGCTGCCCGGCGTCGGATTGTACCCTCCCACCGCTCGCGCAGATGGAACGCAACCGCCGGAAGGGCCGCGTCAACAGACGCCGCACATCCGACGTGCATGTGTGACGTCGATGCGCAGTGGTAGCGTGGCCACCCCCCGAACGTCAGACGACGGGCGGGGGAAGGATGGGCCCCAGTGCGCATCGCGGCTCCCGCACTGAAAAACGTGGGCAGCCGTAGGGCCAGGGCCATCTAGTGGCCGGTGCAGAATACAACAAGTAAGGAAAAATATAACATATCATAACATCCTCCAAACAATAAGCAAAAGGGTAAAATAATTGGCAAGGTAGTCAAGGAAAGAAACTAATGAGCCAGTAAGGCTGGTTGCAGAAAACGGGTTATACCGATATATGGGTAGATGTCACCAGGAGCTTCCATCGCTATTGTATAATTGTAAAAAAGGGGGGAAAATGGGAAATTGGGACTTTAAATGAGGCTAGTATGGCTGGGTAGGACCATGCGCCTCCATCCCTGTCTATTAGGATAAAATACACTGAAGCGGCCAGGGCAGCAAAGTGTAGCAAAAGAGGTGGGACTTTAATTGAAGCTCGTGGTGACAAAATGAACTGAGTGGTGGACGATGAAAAATTGTTTAATATTGCATATGACATATTTAACCAACATAAAATTGCACATACATGAGGCTGCACCCATGACTAGGCGCCAGGCTCTATAGTAACAACGAATGTTAACAACATGTTTACAATCTTGTACAATCATGATAAAGTTAAGGGGAGTCCACCAGTGTTCATAGAATGTAAAAACATTTCAAAAAGTAGCAACTGCACAGTCAAAAGTTCTTAAATCCTTCATTGGTAGAAATGTAAAGACTTGCATAACATAGTGGGTGTACATATGGTTCACAACATCAATTAGCTCGACGCGTTTCGCGGCTTAAAGCCGCTCTTCAGGAGCAGATATGCGAATTGTCTGTAATAGAAGATACGTAAAAACTCAATGACACAGTTGGGGGAGTATGGGTAACCTTCCACCCAAAACCCGGGTAGGGCATGTAAACTTACAGGGTATGTGCACCAGGACACAAGGCGTCCAGGTCAGTGGGCCAGCCCATGGTCAGTCACGGGAGCCGAAGGGGTACGTCCAATGGCGGCAGGCAACACAGGCAACGAACATAGCAGACCAGTACTCCCAGGCTCACCTGGTGTGAAAGAATGGTGAAAAATCTATAAGTGTGGGACAGTGTAAGCACAACAAATATATGTGGATATGGAAGTGAGAAAGTAGAAATGGGAGGGGGGGGGAAGGGGGGCAGATAGACAGATGATTGGTGGTCAACCAGGGGTGAGGGTGAGAGACCATGGTGGTAGGTCAGCACCAAAACGCCCAGTGTGAGGGAAGGAGGGAGAGGGGAATAAAGCTGAGAAGTGTACCTGATGGAAGGGAAAGGACAAACCATCCAACGAAAGTGTGGAGCCTATCTGGCAGGGAACTCAGGGAGCACTGGAACATGCCAGGGCCGCCGCCCGCATATACCGCCGCCACGGACCCGCCCCTAACGTCACAACGCGCAAGCGTAAGGGGAGGGGCATCCAGACGCCGACGCACAGGCAAGGGGCTGCCCGGCGTCGGATTGTACCCTCCCACCGCTCGCGCAGATGGAACGCAACCGCCGGAAGGGCCGCGTCAACAGACGCCGCACATCCGACGTGCATGTGTGACGTCGATGCGCAGTGGTAGCGTGGCCACCCCCCGAACGTCAGACGACGGGCGGGGGAAGGATGGGCCCCAGTGCGCATCGCGGCTCCCGCACTGAAAAACGTGGGCAGCCGTAGGGCCAGGGCCATCTAGTGGCCGGTGCAGAATACAACAAGTAAGGAAAAATATAACATATCATAACATCCTCCAAACAATAAGCAAAAGGGTAAAATAATTGGCAAGGTAGTCAAGGAAAGAAACTAATGAGCCAGTAAGGCTGGTTGCAGAAAACGGGTTATACCGATATATGGGTAGATGTCACCAGGAGCTTCCATCCCTATTGTATAATTGTAAAAAAGGGGGGAAAATGGGAAATTGGGACTTTAAATGAGGCTAGTATGGCTGGGTAGGACCATGCACCTCCATCCCTGTCTATTAGGATAAAATACACTGAAGCGGCCAGGGCAGCAAAGTGTAGCAAAAGAGGTGGGACTTTAATTGAAGCTCGTGGTGACAAAATGAACTGAGTGGTGGACGATGAAAAATTGTTTAATATTGCATATGACATATTTAACCAACATAAAATTGCACATACATGAGGCTGCACCCATGACTAGGCGCCAGGCTCTATAGTAACAACGACTGGTAACAACATGTTTACAATCTTGTACAATCATGATAAAGTTAAGGGGAGTCCACCAGTGTTCATAGAATGTAAAAACATTTCAAAAAGTAGCAACTGCACAGTCAAAAGTTCTTAAATCCTTCATTGGTAGAAATGTAAAGACTTGCATAACATAGTGGGTGTACATATGGTTCACAACATCAATTAGCTCGACGCGTTTCGCGGCTTAAAGCCGCTCTTCAGGAGCAGATATGCGAATTGTCTGTAATAGAAGATACGTAAAAACTCAATGACACAGTTGGGGGAGTATGGGTAACCTTCCACCCAAAACCCGGGTAGGGCATGTAAACTTACAGGGTATGTGCACCAGGACACAAGGCGTCCAGGTCAGTGGGCCAGCCCATGGTCAGTCACGGGAGCCGAAGGGGTGCGTCCAATGGCGGCAGGCAACACAGGCAACGAACATAGCAGACCAGTACTCCCAGGCTCACCTGGTGTGAAAGAATGGTGAAAAATCTATAAGTGTGGGACAGTGTAAGCACAACAAATATATGTGGATATGGAAGTGAGAAAGTAGAAATGGGAGGGGGGGGGGAAGGGGGCAGATAGACAGATGATTGGTGGTCAACCAGGGGTGAGGGTGAGAGACCATGGTGGTAGGTCAGCACCAAAACGCCCAGTGTGAGGGAAGGAGGGAGAGGGGAATAAAGCTGAGAAGTGTACCTGATGGAAGGGAAAGGACAAACCATCCAACGAAAGTGTGGAGCCTATCTGGCAGGGAACTCAGGGAGCACTGGAACATGCCAGGGCCGCCGCCCGCATATACCGCCGCCACGGACCCGCCCCTAACGTCACAACGCGCAAGCGTAAGGGGAGGGGCATCCAGACGCCGACGCACAGGCAAGGTGCTGCCCGGCGTCGGATTGTACCCTCCCACCGCTCGCGCAGATGGAACGCAACCGCCGGAAGGGCCGCGTCAACAGACGCCGCACATCCGACGTGCATGTGTGACGTCGATGCGCAGTGGTAGCGTGGCCACCCCCCGAACGTCAGACGACGGGCGGGGGAAGGATGGGCCCCAGTGCGCATCGCGGCTCCCGCACTGAAAAACGTGGGCAGCCGTAGGGCCAGGGCCATCTAGTGGCCGGTGCAGAATACAACAAGTAAGGAAAAATATAACATATCATAACATCCTCCAAACAATAAGCAAAAGGGTAAAATAATTGGCAAGGTAGTCAAGGAAAGAAACTAATGAGCCAGTAAGGCTGGTTGCAGAAAACGGTTATACCGATATATGGGTAGATGTCACCAGGAGCTTCCATCCCTATTGTATAATTGTAAAAAAGGGGGGAAAATGGGAAATTGGGACTTTAAATGAGGCTAGTATGGCTGGGTAGGACCATGCGCCTCCATCCCTGTCTATTAGGATAAAATACACTGAAGCGGCCAGGCAGCAAAGTGTAGCAAAAGAGGTGGGACTTTAATTGAAGCTCGTGGTGACAAAATGAACTGAGTGGTGGACGATGAAAAATTGTTTAATATTGCATATGACATATTTAACCAACATAAAATTGCACATACATGAGGCTGCACCCATGACTAGGCGCCAGGCTCTATAGTAACAACGACTGGTAACAACATGTTTACAATCTTGTACAATCATGATACAGTTAAGGGGAGTCCACCAGTGTTCATAGAATGTAAAAACATTTCAAAAAGTAGCAACTGCACAGTCAAAAGTTCTTAAATCCTTCATTGGTAGAAATGTAAAGACTTGCATAACATAGTGGGTGTACATATGGTTCACAACATCAATTAGCTCGACGCGTTTCGCGGCTTAAAGCCGCTCTTCAGGAGCAGATATGCGAATTGTCTGTAATAGAAGATACGTAAAAACTCAATGACACAGTTGGGGGAGTATGGGTAACCTTCCACCCAAAACCTGGGTAGGGCATGTAAACTTACAGGGTATGTGCACCAGGACACAAGGCGTCCAGGTCAGTGGCCGAGCGCATGGTCAGTCACGGGAGCCGAAGGGGTGCGTCCAATGGCGGCAGGCAACACAGGCAACGAACATAGCAGACCAGTACTCCCAGGCTCACCTGGTGTGAAAGAATGGTGAAAAATCTATAAGTGTGGGACAGTGTAAGCACAACAATATATGTGGATATGGAAGTGAGAAAGTAGAAATGGGAGGGGGGGGGGGGGAGGGGGGCAGATAGACAGATGATTGGTGGTCAACCAGGGGTGAGAGACCATGGTGGTAGGTCAGCACCAAACGCCCAGTGTGAGGGAAGGAGGGAGAGGGGAATAAAGCTGAGAAGTGTACCTGATGGAAGGGAAAGGACAAACCATCCAACGAAAGTGTGGAGCCTATCTGGCAGGGAACTCAGGGAGCACTGGAACATGCCAGGGCCGCCGCCCGCATATACCGCCGCCACGGACCCGCCCCTAACGTCACAACGCGCAAGCGTAAGGGGAGGGGCATCCAGACGCCGACGCACAGGCAAGGGGCTGCCCGGCGTCGGATTGTACCCTCCCACCGCTCGCGCAGATGGAACGCAACCGCCGGAAGGGCCGCGTCAACAGACGCCGCACATCCGACGTGCATGTGTGACGTCGATGCGCAGTGGTAGCGTGGCCACCCCCCGAACGTCAGACGACGGGCGGGGGAAGGATGGGCCCCAGTGCGCATCGCGGCTCCCGCACTGAAAAACGTGGGCAGCCGTAGGGCCAGGGCCATCTAGTGGCCAGTGCAGAATACAACAAGTAAGGAAAAATATAACATATCATAACATCCTCCAAACAATAAGCAAAAGGGTAAAATAATTGGCAAGGTAGTCAAGGAAAGAAACTAATGAGCCAGTAAGGCTGGTTGCAGAAAACGGGTTATACCGATATATGGGTAGATGTCACCAGGAGCTTCCATCCCTATTGTATAATTGTAAAAAAGGGGGGAAAATGGGAAATTGGGACTTTAAATGAGGCTAGTATGGCTGGGTAGGACCATGCGCCTCCATCCCTGTCTATTAGGATAAAATACACTGAAGCGGCCAGGGCAGCAAAGTGTAGCAAAAGAGGTGGGACTTTAATTGAAGCTCGTGGTGACAAAATGAACTGAGTGGTGGACGATGAAAAATTGTTTAATATTGCATATGACATATTTAACCAACATAAAATTGCACATACATGAGGCTGCACCCATGACTAGGCGCCAGGCTCTATAGTAACAACGACTGGTAACAACATGTTTACAATCTTGTACAATCATGATAAAGTTAAGGGGAGTCCACCAGTGTTCATAGAATGTAAAAACATTTCAAAAAGTAGCAACTGCACAGTCAAAAGTTCTTAAATCCTTCATTGGTAGAAATGTAAAGACTTGCATAACATAGTGGGTGTACATATGGTTCACAACATCAATTAGCTCGACGCGTTTCGCGGCTTAAAGCCGCTCTTCAGGAGCAGATATGCGAATTGTCTGTAATAGAAGATACGTAAAAACTCAATGACACAGTTGGGGGAGTATGGGTAACCTTCCACCCAAAACCCGGGTAGGGCATGTAAACTTACAGGGTATGTGCACCAGGACACAAGGCGTCCAGGTCAGTGGGCCAGCCCATGGTCAGTCACGGGAGCCGAAGGGGTGCGTCCAATGGCGGCAGGCAACACAGGCAACGAACATAGCAGACCAGTACTCCCAGGCTCACCTGGTGTGAAAGAATGGTGAAAAATCTATAAGTGTGGGACAGTGTAAGCACAACAAATATATGTGGATATGGAAGTGAGAAAGTAGAAATGGGAGGGGGGGGGAAGGGGGGCAGATAGACAGATGATTGGTGGTCAACCAGGGGTGAGGGTGAGAGACCATGGTGGTAGGTCAGCACCAAAACGCCCAGTGTGAGGGAAGGAGGGAGAGGGGAATAAAGCTGAGAAGTGTACCTGATGGAAGGGAAAGGACAAACCATCCAACGAAAGTGTGGAGCCTATCTGGCAGGGAACTCAGGGAGCACTGGAACATGCCAGGGCCGCCGCCCGCATATACCGCCGCCACGGACCCGCCCCTAACGTCACAACGCGCAAGCGTAAGGGGAGGGGCATCCAGGCAAGGGGCTGCCCGGCGTCGGATTGTACCCTCCCACCGCTCGCGCAGATGGAACGCAACCGCCGGAAGGGCCGCGTCAACAGACGCCGCACATCCGACGTGCATGTGTGACGTCGATGCGCAGTGGTAGCGTAGCGTGGCCACTATGTTATGCAAGTCTTTACATTTCTACCAATGAAGGATTTAAGAACTTTTGACTGTGCAGTTGCTACTTTTTGAAATGTTTTTACATTCTATGAACACTGGTGGACTCCCCTTAACTTTATCATGATTGTACAAGATTGTAAACATGTTGTTACCAGTCGTTGTTACTATAGAGCCTGGCGCCTAGTCATGGGTGCAGCCTCATGTATGTGCAATTTTATGTTGGTTAAATATGTCATATGCAATATTAAACAATTTTTCATTGTCCACCACTCAGTTCATTTT